>QXEO01001145.1:104725-704725 GCA_007115705.1 Dactylis glomerata
ATATGTGGTGGTTTTGGGTTTAAACCTGAAGCAAAAAGAGGTTGATTATATGATATGCTTACACTAATGTTGCTAATAGATTTGTGTTTAGTTTTGTATGAAGGAAGTTTTCAAGTGTAGGGATTGGAGAATGATGAGATGAGTTGAAGAATGGACAAAATCTCAAGCTTGGGGATGCCCATGCATCACCCCAAGAAATATCCAAGAAGTACAAGTGTCAAAGCTTGGGGATGCCCCCGAGGCACCCCTTCTTCATCGGCCAAAAATCAGGTCACCTTTCAAAACACTATATTTTTATTGCTTCATGCACTATGTGTTTTTCTTGGAGCGTCAGTTGTTTTAGTTTTCTTTGTTAGCTTAGTTTTGTTTGCTGTAATAAATGGTTGGACCCCAAAAAATTTCTTTTGGAGAAGTTGCCTTGCTTTTCATTTGCTAAGAACGCTCTAGTTTTCACTCTTTTCAAAAACCGAGTGTTCTTCTTTTTCCGCTACTGCTTTTGGTTTTCGTTTTCGCCTTGATTTGCGTTCAGATCTTTCTATATCTTTTCATCAAGGTGTATTTTTGCCTATGATATTTATTGGTTTTCATCAAAAGAGGTGTTTAATTTTTTTTCAAATGGTGTTGGAAAAGAGAAAAAGCTTTGTGCAAAAAAGTGGTACAAGAAGGAGCTTGTGTAGACTGCGGCTTAGGCTTTTTTATGTCATGCTTGATATCTTTTTGATAGTATGCTTAGTGATTTTGACGGTAGCATGACTTGTCTCAAATAACTGAGATTGCTTAATGAGCCTTTGAAAAAATCATGCGTTGTTTTTATTGTATTGCAAGCATTATTTTGGTTTTCTCCTTGATGCTTTATTTGGGTTGACTTGGCGCATGCTCACACATGTTAGACTCTTACAAAGTCGCCAATAGCCTCTATGATCATTTAGTTTTTGACTTTTGATGCTATCTTATGCTTCTTTTAATGTCGCTTTGTCGCTTTGCATGATTATGGCCATTATTGCTCTCTTAGTTGGTCGCTCCCAGTCTTTTGCTAGCCCTCGCCTTGTACTGAGTATGAGCTCTACTCGTGCATCCAACTCCTAAAAGCCAAAGTTTTCCAAAGTGTCCACCATACATACCTACTAGCAATTTGCTATTCCAAGTAAATTTGACTTGCTTTTATCTTCTCTTCAAATTAAACTCTTACCAGTGTTATGCGAAAATTGGTCAGTAAAGCTCTTACGAACCGGAAGGCACACTTTACTTTTTCTTGTTCTTAAAAATTTGACATTGTGGTCTCTTATGTTGAGTTGTTATGCTTGCAAGTTGTAAGTTGGATTCTAGCCCAACCATGCTGTCATGGGGCAAGCTTTCAACATTGCACTTCTTATTTGAGTTGATATCGTGATCTTTTGTTTATGGATGCCCGCGGTGTGAAATGAATTGGGAATCTTGCGGGGATCATGGAGTTTGTATAAGTGTTAGGGAAACGCATGGGCCGCCAATCTAAGCCATGCATAATTCATGGTGGAAATTTGCAGCATACCCATGGTGGACATTCGACGACGCATCTCACAATAAAAAGCTAAACAAATGGCAATAAAAGAGATGTCGAGGTGTTCATTGTCTGCGTGTCCTGTCATTTTGATGTGGGCTTGTTCCATGTCATCGGGCATGGAGGTACCCCGTTGGCGGTTCTCAATGATACATATATACTTACAATGACAAGAGCCTTGCTTGGGACTCTAAGTTGAGTAGCATGAGGTTTGGGTACTCGTATTCACGGGACATGAGGTTTTCAACTTATGATTTATCAAGCATATGCATCATAATTGTTCTCGCATTAACTCTAACTATTCAAGATGCTTATGATGGGGGCAATGAGAGCTCAAAGCCGGTAAGTACCATAATTTTTGAAGGTCTATAAAACTTGCAATCACTGCTTCCCTCCGCAAAGGGCCTTTCTTTTACTTTCATGTCGAGTCACCACCTTCTTTTTTTATGCACCATTAAGAGAGCATAGTTGTCATTCTTAGTATAATGTGCATTGTCCCAAAGTTTTCATTGATTGATTCATATTGTTGGTTTCACTTGTTCTCGGATTATTTGTATCTAGTCGCCCTCTTAAACTTGAAGGTGTCCTATGCATTTATGTTTTGCTCTCCATGAAGGACAAGCTGAAAACCATTTGTATGATTTTCCTTATGATTTGAACACACGTTTGACTTTCATTGTTTCATTTTCATGATCTTTTGTGTGTGTTCATTTTCATGTTTACAACATGGTTGCTAAGTCCTTATTGTCAAGATTATATCTTTCATGCCCATGTTTTAATTTCTTATGATCCCAGCTCACAAATGCTTACATATATAATCAAGAGTGTGTAGGTGCATGTCACCTCAAAAATTATTCTTTTGTTATCACTTACCTACTCGAGGACGAGCAGGAGTTAAGCTTGGGGATGCTTGATACGTCTCCAACGTATCTATAATTTTTGATGCTCCATGCTTGTTTTTACACCATTTGCCTACTGTTTCGTTACACTTCGTGGCACTTTTATGCATTTTCCGGAACTAACCTATTAACAAGTCGCCACAGTGCCAGTTCCCTGTTTTCTGTTGTTTTTGTGTTTCAGAAGTGATACACAGGAAATATTCTCGGAATTGGACGAAACAAGTTCCTGAAGTCTTATTTTTCCTGGAAGCTTCCAGAGATCTGAAGAGAAGTTGGAGGGGGGCCACGAGGGCCCCACACACCAGGGCGGCGCGGCCAGGGGCCTGGCCGCGCCCCCTGTCGTGGTTTCGTCAACAGATCTGCCATAGGGGTAGGGGTATGGCGGTTTGTGGAAGGGGGTGAACACGGAGGAGCGATCCGGGACGGTGGTAGCACGAGTTTACCCAGCTTCAGATCCCGCGACGGTGGCGAGATCCTACGTGCTGCTATAATTCACTATATGGCAACAAGTGCTCGGTTACAATGATGAGGTTGGCTGTTTCGCTATGCGATTGGCCGTATGACTAGAACGTGCCTCAAGGGCTGCTCCACGCCGGGCTTATAAAGGCGCCTCGCGTGGGCTACATGTTGGTACCGGAGCGGATACAACTTGGAGTCCTAGACTAAGTCCTATGCGTGTACTGCAAGGTAACCCACCATGGGCCTATCTCCGGGCCCGCCATGGGCCTGTCGTCGGTGGTCTGCCATGGGCCTGTCTCCGGATCCGCCATGGACTTGTCTAAGGAACCACCATAAGCGCCTGCGTCCAGTACCGCCGTGGTAATTTCAGCAATTGGGCCGCCCAGTATGGTGAATCTGCCATACCACCCCTGATGGGCCACCCTGGCTTGCTGATTGAGGACTACGTCGCTGGTATACCTATTTGGTATATCCCCAACAGTAGCCCCCAGGGAACTTCAAGATTGTCATCTACATCCGCCATGCATGTTCTTGGTGGGATACTTCCGCCATAGCTCTTCTTCCCTTCTGCTGGGATGGCGGTCATCTTGATGTTCCTTCTTACATCTATTAATCCGCCGTAAATAACGGATCAGGCGACGTAGTTATCTTAGCGAGATTTTCGGGATCCATTGGATCATACCGTGGAAATCCGCCGTTAATTCCGGCACGCAGTTCCTTCTAGGGCAAGACTTACAGTGCACGCACTGTTTTCACCAAGTTACTTTTTTACCCCTGGACACGTGTCACCGGATTAGGGTTTCTGCGATCAGGACGAGCGGTGGTGATGGCGGGCACGAATCTCGAGGCCCGGGGCCTATATATACCCCGGCCTCTCTCCCCCGGCCGATCACCCCTCATTCGCTCCCGTCGCACTCTCTCTTCAGCGCTGCCACGAGAGCTACGTCATCTCCGACGAGCCGCCGCGGAAGATCCTCGCCGCCGGCGATGTTTTTCACCGGAAATAGCTTGCTCAAACACTTCACAGCGGAATCTTCTTTTCAGCGCCATGAACCCTAGATCACCTTCCCATCACCATTCCGAGGCTGAGGAGGAGGATTCCCCCTGCAACAGTCAGCTCAGGGAGCACATCCTGTAATGGCGGATTTAGATCCAGAGGACATCATGTCCGAAGCCGAAGAAGAGATGGCGGAGGGCGAAGCTGAGGAGGAAGATGCCGAAGACGAAGAAGAGCAGATCCCCCAGAACCTCCATGGGTATTGGCAGAAATCCCATGTTAAGGACTCTGACGTCCAAACCATGGAAGGCGAAGGCACCGTGGGTCCTCAGGCTGAATCTAGGTGGCGGACCGTCTTCAAGGCCCCGGTGCCTATCCCTAACCCCTCCGAGATTGTGATGCTCAAATCTCACGTGGAGAGGGGTCTCAGTATGCCTCCATCTCTTTTCTTTACTAATCTTCTGAAATTCTACGGACTGCAGCTCCACCACATATCGCCAAACAGCTTGGTGTCTGTGGCGGGCTACGCAGCTTTGTGCGAGGGATATCTCGGGATCCGTCCCAGGGTAGACCTCTTCCAACTTTTCTTCTCTGTGCGGGCCAATTACGAAGATGACGGATCCCTTCGAACCTGCGGAACGGTTTGCTTTCTTCCACGAAGGTTGAAAGAATACCCTTTCATCATGCCTCTGGATTCCGCCATAGGATGGAGAGGATCCTGGTTCTATATGGCGGATAAACCCGCGCCATCTCAAGCCCGCGGCCTTCCTCCCTTTAAGAACGTAGCTGCTGAATCCCGCGACTCCTGGACGGCTGTCAACGATGAATCCGACACTCCCTATGTCAAGCTCTTGGCTCGGCGGATCGCCAAGCTATCTGTGGATGGCTTGAAAGGAATCGATACCATCAACTGCTGGATATCCCGGCGGATTTAGCCGCTTCAGCACCGCGATAGCCTGATGCACGAGTATACTGGTGCAAATGATGGCATGCGCTGTTCGGACCAGGAGCTGGACCCTAAAGTTGTTGAGAAGCGCATCCGTTCTCTGATGAAGTCTCCTAGGAAGAAACCTTTGAAGTTCGGCATGGCTATGTTTGAGAATGGCAGCTGCCCTTTGGTAAGTTCCCTTTCCGCCATAGTTCCGTATGATACCTTTATATTTCATAACATTTTTCTTCTTATCAGGTCAAATCACTTGGTCCTGCACATTTTGCCCATCCCCTTCGCCGCTCCAACATCAGATCTATCGCTAAGGAGGAAGTTGTTCACTCTAGCGGGAACAAAGCGGAGATGGCAGGGAATGTGGATGACACAGCCCATACGACCCAAGAGAAGGCGGTTCCCAAGAAACGGACTGGTAGCGGGAAAACTCGCGGTGGTGGCGGGAAATCTGTTGATTCCCGTCGTTTCGAAGCTCAACGCAGGGCGGAGTTAGAAACGCCATCCGAGAATACCGCTACTATCAACCTGCCCAAGTCAAGGTAACCTTTGGACATCCTCCTCCATTGTTGCTGCTTTCCATCTCTAATCCTCCTTTACTTAGAAGGAAGAAGCCTACTGTCAAGGAGCCGTCATCCAAGCGAGCCAAGCCCTCCCCTGCCGCTATTCCGCTCACCCCTGACGTACCAACTCCCTCTGCCGTTCGTATCGATATCGATATGGAGGATGCTGGTGGTCAGTTTGACCCAATGCCAGAAGCCAACCCAACGACTGAAGCTACGGCTAATGATGTTGTCCAAAGCGAAAAGGCTTCTGGCTCGTTTCAGGGTCAAGTGGCGGATGCTCCGACGGGGGGCAGTTTATTTTGGAGACAGAAGCAACTTGAGGTCGTCAATCTTATTTCCAGCCAGGAAGATGCCAGCAACCAGCTGTCCAGCGGCATCGCCACTTTTGTTGAGAAAACGGCCACTATGAAGAAGGTATGTACTCCCAGTAGCCCCCGAGCGCCATGGCGGATTTTTAAATTCGATCCGCTATGGGGCTTCAAGAGTGACTTCTGTAAGTTTTTGAATAGCACAGCCCTCGAGCACTGGTAGTTCACATATTTCTCTATAGAGAACTTTTTTTTTATACTGAGTAGCCCCCGAGCGTTATGGCGGATGACTATCCGGCATAAAGCTCTTAGGAAGACAAAAAATCAGCATAAGTAGCCCCCGAGCATTATGGCGGATTCTATCAATCATGATGCTCTAAGAGTGACTAGAAAATCATCGTGAGTAGCCCCTGAGCGTTATGGCGGATAATTATCCGACATAAAGCTCTAAGAGTAACTAACACTTCAAACTTATTTTGCCAGAACTACAAGAAGGTGGTAGAGGACCTGGTCCAGGTTGTCAGCTCGCAAGAGAAGGAGCTGGCAACCAAAAGCGCTCTTGTGGCGAACTTGCAACAACAGCTTGAAAATAGCGGTAATGTACTTAACAAGTTTTAATTCCCTTATGCTTATTCAATCAATGCTGTGCTGATACTTCCGCCATGCAGATGTTGCCAAGCTCAAGTCCACACTTGAGGGGGTGGAGAAGGGCCACGCCATTGCGATGGATGGGCTGCAGGAGCAGCTCCAGAAATCTCTGGCCGCCAACACCCTCCTTGAAGAGCAGCTGAAGGACCAGGAGCGCCAGATTCTCAAGAAGGACAAGGAGATAGAGGATCTCTGCAAAGCCGCCGCTGAATTTGAAAAGCGGCGTGAAGGCTTTAACGAGCTCCTCCACCACTTCAAGGACACCCTGCTAGGTACCATTTCTCCGTATACCGTAAAGTTTTTCAATGTTTGATATGCCGTGCGTGACGCATCTTCTTTTTCCGCTATGCAGTCTCCTTGGGGCAAGGCGAGGTGGATACCGTCGAGGGCCTGCGCATGGCCACCGAATCAGCGAGGAGGGAGCTTGATGGCCTTCTCAACGCTGGTCGCCAGGTGTGCGGAAGCTTGCAGATGGCGGGTTCTTCCAACCTCTCCGCCATTGCACTTACGCAGAAGCTGCTGCTAGTGCTAGGGCTAATGGCGGACTGGAAACAATCCTCTGCTAGGGGTGGTGCCAGAACAGCTCTAACCTTGGCCAAGGCCCACTACCCCGAGATGGACCTGGACCTACTCACCTCCAGCATCCCAGAGAGCGGCGAGGACGGTGCGCCGGTGGACGAGGCCGCCATCCGGCAAAGCGTGCTTGGATACGATCAACTGTGTGCCCTTGGCACTCAGTTGAACATATACTATGAAGCATACGAGCTGCCAGGGTCGCCATCACAGGCTTCGGCATCAGCCTCCGCGGCTACTGCAGGTGGTGATGGCGGTGACGAGGTGTCCTCCAAGGTTCCGCCGTCTTCTTAGGACGTGCCCTGCAATATGGCAGAAAAAAATACTTTGCATCAATTCGGCCCCTGAGTGGGTCTGTAATTTAAACTTAAACTGCGTGTGAATGTTTCTGCACTGTGACTGATCTGCTTGTGGCGGATCAGTGGAATGCATTTGAACTCTTGCATCTTGTTTTTATGAAGTGGTTTTTATTGTGCGAAGAAACTGCCAGGCCTAGTTTTATGCAACTTGCAGTTTTTGACATGCCCAAAAAACAACACTGAAAATTTTCACGCGTAGGATTATGCGATCCGCCATCCGGCTCTCTGTGCTTGACTTTTCGTGAGATGGCGAAATCTTCGCACGAACAATCCGCTAGGGCGACGATACTTAATAGCAACCGTCCAAAACCCTGAGCAGATGGCGGCTTAGATCGTCAAAAAGTCACTACTCGGGAATCCACGCAGAAAACATCGAATGAAGATCAAAACATAAAAAAGCTACGCGGACCGCTTTTGGCGGATTTAAAAAAGACGCAAGTGCAAAGCACAATTGCGCAAAGGGTTCTATACGATCTAAATGAACAATAAAGGAGGTAAAAGACTCAGAAAAAATCAAGAGTGAACCAAATGCTTTATTTCATTGATCATATTGAGGTGCCTATTACATAGCTAGAGGAGTGCTAAGTGTAGAAAGTACGTAGTTGTGCGATGTTCCATGGACGATCTGTCTCGTCGTAGATATCGTCAGGGTCTCTTCGTTTGCACTTCTTACTGGGTCGTTTATCTAGCTCGCGAATATCAACGAGATAGTAGGAGCCATTCAGTAGAGCTTTGCTGACGACGAAGGGTCCTTCCCAAGGCGGGGATAGCTTGTGGGACTTCTGCTGTTTGAGGCGTAGCACCAGGTCACCCTCTTTGAACGAGCGTTGGCGAACTCGCCGGCTGTGATAGCGGCGAAGATTCTGCTGGTAGATGGCGGATCTCTGGGCTGCTAGGTCTCGTTCTTCTTCCAGCAGGTCCACAGATAATTGTCTGGACGCTTCTGCATCTTCTTCCTTGTAGGCCTCGACTCTTGGAGAATCGTACTGAACATCACTTGGCAAAATTGCCTCTGCTCCGTAGACTAAGAAGAAAGGGGTGAGGCCAGTTGATCTGTTTGGCGTGGTCCGTAGACTCCACAGCACAGATGGCAACTCCTCTACCCAGGCTCCAGCTACTCTATGTAGCGGTGCTTCTAGGCGTGGCTTGATCCCTGACATGACTAGTCCGTTGGTCCGCTCAACTTGGCCATTAGACTGTGGATGTGCCACAGATGCTAGGTCAAGGCGGATTCTGTTGTGATGGCAGTATTCTTCAACTTCTCCCTGAGACAAATTAGTGCCATTGTCGGTGATGATGCTATGTGGGATGCCGAATCTAACCACAATGTCCTTGACAAATTTGAGGGCAGTTTTGCCATCAAGTTTTCTGATGGGCTTAGCTTCCACCCACTTCGTAAATTTGTCTACCGCTACCAGGAGGTGCGTAAATCCCGAAGGTGCTGTTTTTAGCGGACCCACCATGTCCAGCCCCCAGACTGCAAAGGGCCAAGTTATAGGAATCGTATGTAGTGCTGTGGCGGGCATATGGGTTTGCTTGGAGTACATCTGGCAACCGTGGCAGAGCTCCACAATACGATCTGCATCTCCCTTGGCTGTTGGCCAGTAGAATCCATGGCGGAATGCTTTAGCTACTAGGGATCTGGCGGCGGCGTGATGCCCACATTCGCCTTCGTGGATCTCTCTTAGTATTTCGATTCCATCCACTTGGGATATGCACTTCATAAAAACTCCCGAGGTGCTTCGTTTGTAGAGCTGGCCATCTATGATGGTGTACGCTTTGGCTCTACGCTCGATTTGTCTTTTTTGGACTTCGTTATCGGGAAGCTTCTTGTTCGTCAGATACTCCAGGCAAAACCGCCATGACGGGAGAGCTTGCTAGTTCTGGATTTTCTGGATCCACCATCTTTACCGATGGTACGCGCAGATGCTCGAGGAATACGCCTGGCGGAACTGCCTTACGGCTAGATCCTAGTTTGGACAAGTTATCGGCCGCCATGGTATCTTCTCATCGTACGTGTTTTATGTCGTAGCTGAGGAAACTTTTGGCCATCTCATCCACTTCGTCTCTATATGCCGACATGACTTCGTTCCGAGCTTTGTATGTGCCAGCCACCTGCTGAGCAACCAGGTCAGAGTCTCCACAGCACATGATGTGTTGTACGCCGATCTCCTTTGCGACACGTAGCCCATGCAGTAAAGCTTCATATTCCGCGATGTTGTTGGTGGTGGGGAAGTGGATCTGGAGAACATAGCTTAGCTCATCTCCCTTGGGAGATTTGAGTGTCACTCCAGCCCCCGAGCCGTGTAGCAGCTTTGACCCATCAAAGTGCATCACCCAATGCTCTGGTTCTGGGACGGGCGTAGTTTCCTGTGCTTCCTTCCAATTCGCCATAAATTCCGCCAAAGCCTGGGACTTGATGGCGGTGCGAGGCTTATAGTCGATGTCGAAAGAGGCCAATTCAATGCCCCATTTCGCAACTCGCCCTGTTGCGTCGATGTTGTTGATGATGTCCTTCAGTGGGGCCTTGCTCACCACTGTGATCTTATGGTCATAGAAGTAATGCCTCAACTTGTGAGAAGCTACGAAAACTCCGTATGCAATTTTTGGTAGTGAGGGTAGCGCTGCTTGGATTTCGCCAGGACTTCGCTGACATAGTAGATTGGTCGTTGTACACCATACTCCTGTGCTTCTTCCTTACGCTCTACCACCATGACGATGCTGACCACCCTGTTAGTTGCCGCCATGTATAGTAACATGGGTTCCTGGTCTTCGGGAGCCGCTAGGACTGGTGCAGTGGATAACACTCTCTTCAGATCCTTAAGTGCAGCGTCTACCTCGTCGGTCCAGACGAATTCGTCTAATTTCTTCATCAGCTTGTAGAGTGGCAAAGCCTTCTCGCCAAGACGACTGATGAATCTGCTCACTGCTGCCACGCAGCCTGTGAGTCGCTGTACATCTTTTAGATCTATGGGCCGGGAGATGTCAAGGATTGCCTTGATCTTCTCCGGATTAACCTCAATTCCGCGGTGGGAGACGATGAATCCTAGAAGTTGTCCAGCTAGCACCCCGAAGACGCACTTCGTGGGGTTCAGCATCATGTTGTACTTCCTAAGATTGTCGAAGGTCTCTTGCAAATCCGCTATAAGTCCATCTTGCTTCTTGGACATAACTGCGATGTCGTCCATGTATGCATGGATGTTTCGTCCGATTTGATCCGCCAGGCACTTTTGCATAGTGCGCTGATACGTTGCTCCTGCGTTTTTCAGAACGAATGGCATTGTGACATAGCAATATGTGCCATAAGGTGTTACGAACGACGTAGCGAGCTGATCGGACTTTTTCATCTTGATCTGGTGGTATCCTGAGTAGGCATCTAAGAAACACAGCAGCTCCGATCCCGCCGCCGAGTCAATGACTTGGTCAATGCGAGGCAAGGGAAAAGGGTCTTTTGGACACGCTTTGTTCAGGCCAGTGTAATCTACACACATGCGCAGGACTTTTGTGTTTTTCTTAGGAACTAGCACCGTGTTTGCCACCCACTTAGTATGGATCACTTCCTTGATGAAACCTGCTTTCAATAGCTTGGAAATTTCCTTTGCTATGGCGCGACGTTTTTCATCTCCGAAGCGTCTCATGACTTGTCTTACTGGCTTCGAGCCAGGAATTATCTGTAGAGCGTGCTCGGTGAGCTCCCTAGGTACACCTGTCATGTCAGATGGCTGCCATGCGAAGATGTCCCGGTTCTCACGGAGGAACTCGACGAGCGCGCTTTCCTATTTGGGGGACAAATTTGTCCCAATGGAGGTGGTCTTGGCGGCATCGCCAGCGACAAGTTCCACCTGTTTTGTGTCGACCGTAGGCTTGAAGGTGGGCGGGGAGGCGGAAATCTCCTGCTTGGATGCCGGCATCTCCGCGGGGTCCGTAGCGGCATGGATTTCCTTGAACTCCTCACCGAAGAACACTGCCTCTGCGAAGGCGGCTTCGCCATCCTCGCACTCTTTTGCCTTTCTGAAACTGCCATAAACGGTGATTATGCCATCTGGGCCTGGCATCTTCAGCTGATTATAGATGTAACATGGCCTGGCATGGAAGCTATGGAAGGCAGGGCGACCGAAGATCACGTGGTATGTACTTTTGAACGGGACTACTTCAAAGGTTATAGGCTCTTCACGGTAATTTTCCTCACTACCGAAGGCGACCTTGAGTGTGATGGACCCGAGGGACTTGGCTTGGCGACCAGGAACCACTCCATAGAAGGTGACCGCGCTATGGCGGAGTTGGGTTTTGGTAAGGCCAAGTTTTGTCAGTGTTTCCACGTACATGATGTTCAAGCTGCTGCCGCCATCCATTAAGCATTTGGAGAACTCGTAGCCGTGGATCACAGGGCATACCACCATGGCGTAATATCCCTCTGGGATGTGCTCTGGACGATCATCGCGGCTCCAGTGCACCGGTACCTCGGACCATCGGACGTACTGGCGGATTTTTGGGATGGTGGCGTTGAGGGAGCGCATATCGGCTCTTTGTGCCTTAGCCATGGGGGGTCCAAGGAATGTGTGAAAGGCACCTCTTTTATCCTTGATTGGGTTACCCTTGCCAGCACCACCCTCTGCCTTTTCGGCGGGTTTGGGCGCAGGGTCTTCGTCCATGTCACTACCATCCCTGGACTCCTTGTCTTTGTCCACTTTCCCTTTGCCACGAGGCCGTTGCCGCCGGCTGCGCTTGAAGCCAGCTTCTTGATCCGCCTTGAGGTCATTGACAAACTTGCAGTTCCGGTTGGTGTGATTGCACTTTCACGAAGCATCACGATGGGCGAAACATGGCATATCGCGGTATTCATCGTAAGACACGGGGGGCGGATGGCGCCGAAGCGGGAGTTGCAGAACTCCGCGGCTGGCCACTGCTAGTACCGCATCCCCTGCCGCGCTGGCTGCTTTGGCCCTTGTCAGCGAAGGTTGTGGCCACCATATCCGGAGCCTGCTGCTCTTCTGGCGGATTCTTTCGTTTGTTGCTGCTATTCCGCTTTCCAGTGTTCTGGATGGTGGAAGCCTTCAGAGATTCGCGGGCGTCGTCGTCGGCGGCCGCGTAATTGCTTGCAATGGTGATCATGGAATTTAGGGTCAGTTTCCCTTCGTTCCTTTCCCGCAACAGGCGGTGGCAGAGCAGTTGGCCTCTCTCCAAACTATCAATAAACGCGAGAATGGCGGATTCATCGGTAACCCCTTCACAGGAGTTCTTCATATCTAGCCATCGTGCGAGGAAAGTTCGGGAGGTCTCATCGTCGGCCCGTCGGCACCGTTGGAGGTCACCAATGTTATGGGGTCTCTTGTAAGTCCCCTCGAAGTTTTTGGTAAACGCAGTTTGCATATCGAACCAGGTTTGGATGGAGTTTTCCGCCAAGTCATTGATCCACTGCCTCGCAGTGCCGGATAGCATCAGGGGCAAATAGCGGACAGCGACATTGGGTGATCCCCCGACGAACTGTACTGCGTTGAAGTAGTCTTGTAGCCAAGTCAAAGGCCTATCGACTCCATTGTACTGGCGGATATTTTTCTCGATCTTGAACCCATGCGGGATGGGCTCATCACGAATCCGTTGTCCAAAGCACTTTGGGCCGAGGAAGAAGGCTGTTTGAGACTTGGCAATCTCGTTTAGATGGGTACGGGCGTCGTAGGGCTTCTGGTCCGGCGGATCCTTGCGAGAGTTGCGTGACCTTGCTGGTCCGCCGCCACCACCGCCGCCGCCATGGGGGCTCCCTGGTGGGGATGGCGAAGGGTCACGTCGTCGTTTACTCTCGTCGTCCTGCGACTGATCTTTGTAGCTACGACGGCCTCCTTCTGTTCTTCGCGGAGATGGATCATCGTCATGGCGGTGGGAGCCTTGCCCTTTGTCATCGTGGTGGCGAGTGGAGCGATGCTTGTCCTTCTCGCCGCCACGGTGCGCGCCGTCGTCATGGCGAGATCGGTCCCTTCTCTTGGATCCGCCGTCTCTGCTGGTTTCCCGTCGTGGCGGATCGTCTCTGCGTCCAGCGTCACGGCTTCGTCCTTGCTTGCCATCATTGTCGCGTATGACGATCCCTCCCTTTGGGACTTCGAACGTATTATACTTTGGTGGCAGCATGTTGGTCTTATGGTGAGGAGCAGCATTGTCTTGTTGGTATCCGTAAGCAGGGTAATTCTTGTGGGGTGGCGATGGATTTCTCTGTGGGCCTTTGCCATTTGGTTTGTCATCGGAGGATATTGGGATGGCGTTCGCCCGGTTGCGAGCTTCTCTTTTTCGGATTTCTGAGGATCCGGTATGAGATTCGTTGTCAGGGCGCGTACCATAGTTGCCAGCCCCCCGAGCTTTAGAGGCAGTGCTGGACCTGCATAGGGCGGGATCAGATTCGAGCCATCGTGACGACGTAGCCTTCTCCTGCTGCACTAATGCTTTGGTCATCAGTTTCACCGCCGTCTCTAGGGATGCTGGGCTCTTATTATGCTCCAATAGCTCCTTTGCAGCCACGATATTCTCAATGGGCGTAGCCCTGACTTCATCGCGGTTTTTATCCACGTATGGCAGATTCTTGATGTACATCTTGGCAAGAGTTTCCGCTGTTGGTACGGTGAACTCAAGGTTTCGTACCAGCTGCGGGTCGCCTCCCTCGGTTATCTGGTTCTGGATGAGAGTAACATACTTCTCCTCCATGTTCCTTGCGCGCTTCAGCGTGTCTTGAGCTTTAGCAATGTCGCCATCAAGCTGCTGGCCCATCTTCTCGACTCGCTTTGCTTCCTTGAGGAGTGCTCGCCTCTTCTTCTCGAGATCGTTCACATCTCTGACATAGTCAGGGGTGATTGGATCTGCTAGAGTTCCGTAGACGACCTTATCCAGCGGGGTCGTGAAGTCTTCTGGGTGCTGGTCCTCGGGGATGGCGGGTTGCAGAGGCCTGGGTCCGCCGTGGATCTCAGGAAGTTGTTCCGTGGCGGGATCGGCGGCTGGTGGCGGGTTACCCTGCTCTTTGCCGGCATCTCCGTCGTGGGCTGCCTGAGATGGCGGATCACCGGTTGTCTGCCCAGCATCATCTCCTTTGTTGGTTACGAACACCTGCTTGGCTGCTGCTTGCTGCTCTTCAAGTGCCTGCTGCGCCAATTCCGCCTCGATTTTTCTCATGGCGGTGTCGTAATGGTCAGAATCATAGCCCTTCCTATCCCAGTCATCCGATTCACCACTTTCGTTAAGTGCCTCAAGGATGGATTCACTTGGGCTATCTTCTCCATTGGAGGTAGATCCCGAAGTGATGCCTGCGAACGCAACAAGGCAGTACCGTGGTGTTTCTAACGCCAGATTGCTCATGGCGGATTCACAGCGGTCTTCCACCACTTCCTCTACCTCTAGGGCGGGATGGGTGGGATTATTTTTCAGGTCCGTTCTGGGCAACTTGGAAAGTTCCAGGTCAGATGAGTCCTCCTCCGTATCCAGCTCGGAAGCGGTCCGTTTGGGGATTTCAGCCATACCGATCCGCCGGAAATTGGTTTCCGCAACGGGGGTAGGGTTCATCTCTCCAATGAAGATATGGATATCTCCGATCGGAACGACGGTGAATCGAGCAGGGTCTTCTCTAGCCAGCACCCAGAGGTTATCCGCTGGGACGATGGGGAAGCCGGAATCGTAGAGGACACGCCCGATGGCGACGGTGTCGCCAATGCCTGCAAAGGCGGATCCCGCCTGGATCCGCGCTCCAGACGCGCTATGCCCCACGGTGGGCGCCAACTATCGTGGTTTCGTCAACAGATCTGCCATAGGGGTAGGGGTATGGCGGTTTGTGGAAGGGGGTGAACACGGAGGAGCGATCCGGGACGGTGGTAGCATGAGTTTACCCAGCTTCAGATCCCGCGACGGTGGCGAGATCCTACATGCTGCTATAATTCACTATATGGCAACAAGTGCTCGGTTACAATGATGAGGTTCGCTGTTTCGCTATGCGATTGGCCGTATGACTAGAACGTGCCTCAAGGGCTGCTCCACGCCGGGCTTATAAAGGCGCCTGGCGTGGGCTACACATTGGTACCGGAGCGGATACAACTTGGAGTCCTAGCCTAAGTCCTATGCGTGTACTGCAAGGTAACCCGCCATGGGCCTATCTTCGGGCCCGCCATGGGCCTGTCGTCGGTGGTCCGCCATGGGCCTGTCTCCGGATCCGCCATGGAATTGTCTAAGGAACCGCCATAAGCGCCTGCGTCCAGTACCGCCGTGGTAATTTCAGCAACTGGGCCGCCCGGTATGGCGAATCCACCATACCACCCCTGATGGGCCACCCTGGCTTGCTGATTTAGGACTACGTCGCTAGTATACCTATTTGGTATATCCCCAACACCCCCTATGTGTGAGAGCCCCTCGGGCCACCTCTGACGATGCCCCTTCGCCTATAAAGACCCCCCGACGGAAAAAACCTAAGTACCCGATCAATTTTCCAGAACACATCGCGATCCGCCGCCGCCATCGACCCGAAGATCGGGAGGGTCCAGAAGCTCTTCCCGGCACCCTGCCGGAGAGGGGAATCGCCACCGGAGGTCTTCTTCATCGCCATGCTTGCCTCCGGAGCGATGAGTGAGTAGTCTACCTTGGACTATGGGTCCATAGCAGTAGCTAGATGGTTGTCCTCTCCACCATGTGCTTCATGTTTAGATCTCATGAGCTGGCCTACATGATTGAGATCACCGTTATGTAATTCTACATGTTTGGTTTTGTTGGGATCCGATGAATATTGGTGTTATGATTGAGTTGCTATACTGAAATATATCTTTTGTTATCTCTATGTTGTTTATGATCTTGCATGCTCTCCGTTGTTAGTAGCTATCTTGGCCGAGTAGTTGCTAGTGACTCCAAGAGGGGGATATATATGCTCGATAGTGGGTTCATGCCTCTATTTAATCTGGGGGAGTGACAGAAACCTCTAAGGTTGTAGATGTGCTGTTGCTGTCGTCGTGGTGAAACAACATATGCCATAGGATGGCTTAAATGGGGGCCGAACTAGATGCTGGAGGATTCGGGAGAGGGGAACGAGCTAAAGAGCACGATAGAAAGGAACACAGATCTACCGAGGTTCGGGGCTCTCGTAAGGAGATAACACCCCTACTCCTGCTCTACTGGTTATATATTTGGATCGATGGAGTATACAACAATGGTGCTTCCAAGCTCTCTGCTAGAGGAGGAAGATGAACTGCTAAGTGTAAGAACACAGAGTGACCAACCCTTTACCAGGGCTCCCTATGCCACCTTATATAGTGGTGGCCAGGGTTACAACGGTCATAAGAGACCAAGAGACATCAACTACACTCCAAATAGGACTTGCTGACGAAGGCAGCGACCCTTGACTTTCTCCCTGATTGCTCTCGATGGGACTTCATATCCCTGTACCTTGTACTTCCTGCACTGTGACCTTACCTCACTGAGGTAAGCTCGTACTTGTGCATAGTGATGGTAGGTAGACCACCACTGTGCACCCTGTCACCACGATCTCTCTCCGTACTTGGCAGAACCTCTCCTTGATTGTAGGGATTGGACACCTTAGCTGACTTATGTATCTCGGATATGACCGTTGGCCATATCCCGGACCTATATGCCGGACCATCGACCTATGAAGGTCGGGTAATCCGGCACCCTGCTCCTACACGAGATAACATACAAGTTAGGCCGGCATATCTATGTATATGCCGGCACTCCACAATAAGTATCCCGGCTATACCGACATATCCGGACACCAGCCGGGATATACAAATATGCCGGCCAGGCCGATGCTCTTATATTCCGGCCAGGCCCTTCCTTGGTCAACCGGCATAAAGTCAACCATAGCCCTTGCATCTTTCTAGTCTCTTGACCCTACCGGGGGTCATCCCCCGACATTAGTCCCCGAAGCTGTCGAGGTCCCCCAGTCTTGACTGAGGGGCCTTGGCAGGTTCAACATATCCTCTTCTCATTATAACCCGGCTCTCCGTTATATCCTGACTATCAGATTATTTGCCGGGACATACACCCATATACCGGCCACTGTTCCTTCTCCAAAAGTTAATCCGGCCGGCCCTGAGGATATTCCGGTCGGAACTTATTCTCCGGGCAGCCAAGCCGGCATATAGATGAGACTTCCTCGAGAAGCCACGCCTGACAGTTTGCATCAAAACTTGGAACCGTCCTGTCATCTCGAACGGTCACACACGATGTGACGATTCACAGTGCATTTACTCCCTGCCATCATTGCCTAGTGGCACGGTTACAGGAACCGCCGCCCCACTCCGTGCCGCCACGTGGCGACTCACCGCCGAAACGGTCGTGGTAGTGGAACACTCCCACGATCCCCACGACCCTGGCCTCTTCGGTATAAATACGGGGGTGGGGGTAAACTTACTCTTTTTACCCCCACACAGCCTTCGTCTTCCTCCACACCTCTGCCTCCTGCGCTTCACCGCCGAGCCGAGAAACAGAGAAGGAAAGCCGCCGCCGTCGCCCACCTGCACGCCGGCGCCTCCGCTTGCCGACGTCCGGCGTCATCGTCGACGACGCCGCCACTCCTCTCTGCGACATTGCTGAGAGATCAGACCTTCCTCTGCACGCTCGCCGCCGTTCCACCGCCGCCGGCCAAGCTTCGGTGAGCTTCTCTTTCTCTGTTCTTGTTCTTCATCCCTACTGCCTCTCTGTAGCTATACCACGATAGCCCTGCTAGCTTGAATCTGTGGTAGTTTCTCTACTTGATGTTTCCTGGACTCGATTAGCATTGCCAGTGATATCCCTTTGTAGTTCACCGCTGTTCTTCCGTGGGAATTATATCCACGTTTATTTCCGGTTTTAACTGCCTCGGTAGATCTTCTATTTCTGCTAACATTGGTGAGAGCGGTATGCCGGAGAGACTAACCTCCCTCTTTTCTCCGGCCTTGATAGGATTAACATCACGGGACTCCGGCTCTCACGCCTTGTTCCGGCCATCAAGATGGCTTCCTCAAGCATGACGGGTACCTCGGCCTCGGAGGAAGATAACTCGGCCCGGGCCCAAGGACGCTCCGGCTGGGAGGGGTCGGAGGTCACTCCGGCCGACATATCTTGGGTCACCTCCACCAGGAGAGTGCCGGAGGGAGTTGCATGCCGGCTATCGGCGGGAGAGACTGCGCCGACACCTGAACCCGGCGAACGCGTCGTCTTCATCGCCCACTTCGAGCGGGGTTTCGGCCTACCGGCGTTGGACTTCTTCCGGGACGTCCTCGACACTTACGATCTACAACCTCATCATATCCCGGCCAATGCCGTGATGATCCTCTCCGCCTTCGCTGCCTTTTGCGAAGGCTATGCCGGCATAGAGCCCCTTACCCAAGGCTGGGCGAAATACTTCCAACTGCGGAAGCAAGTCGTCCAAGAACCGCCCCGGAGCAAGAATGACCCGCCGGAGATGGCCCAGGAGAAGAAGGACCGCCCCATGACCCTATGCGGCGCGGCCACCATCATGTCCCGGAAGGGCTCGGACTTCCCCAAGGTGGAGCTGCTTGAATCTTGCAAGAAGTGGCAGAAGAGCTTCTTCTATGTCAAGAACACCACCGACGAGGATATGCTCAACCTGCCACCATTTGTGGACGAACCACCTTTGGCTATGAAGAATTGGACCTACAACCCGAAGAACTCGGTGATGCCGGTGAATGCGCTTCACCGGGTTAAGGGCGAGCTCCGGGATGCCGGCCTTACCCCCAATGATCTAGTGGCATGCTTTATCAGCCGGCGCGTCTCTCCTCTGCAGCGCCGGTCACACAAAATCTGCCAGGTGAGTGGACCCATGGACCCCACCCGGCATTCCACACACGAGCTGACTCCGGCCGACATTCTGCGGCGGATCAAGGACGTCTGCAAGTCCTCTCAGGCCACCTTTGCCTGGGGACTTGAACCATATAGCCGGGATCGGCCCGCCCCAACGGTAAATCCTTTGGCCGATACATACTTTATTGTCCGGCATATATATACTTAGGCCGCACACTTCTATTTTCCGATACTTATCATGCTTGATCCGGCATACTTATTGCACCGGCATATTTCTTGATTCTGACCCCTTGTCTTTGCCTCTCGCAGAAGTTCAGCTTCCAGGCCATGGAGAACTCCCGGATCCAGATCGCGGCAGACCGTACTGCTGCGGATGTTGAAGATCCGGATCATTGGGACAAGCTGCCCCGGAACACCCGTGCTGCCTCTGCCGCGGGTAAGGCCTCTTCATCTCGGCATTTCACTCAAGACCGGAGTGACGATGACTCCAATGAAGACTGCCAGACGTTTATCTGCCCGACACCTCTTGCTTATGCTTTTCCAGAAACACCTGTTGCTTACGCCTTTCCAATGCCGTCCTCAGCTATCCCGGACGACATGGTTGTCGACGCCGCCCCTCTGAACCAGGGACCTCCTTCCACCGGTGGACGTTCCGGCCGGAAGCGAGGCGTGAAGCCCCAACCCGACACACCTCAGCAACATAAAAGGCAGAAGGTTGGCGTGCCTATCCCGAAGAGACAGAGGCCTGTTGCCGCGGGGTAAGTTTCTTTTCTTTGTATTTCCTCCGACATATCTCTTGCTTTGATTATTGACTTGGTGTTTTCTCTTTTTCAGAGCTCCTCTTGCGCCGGAACAAGCTTCTGGCTCGAGCGGCGGCCCGAAGGTTACCAAGCCAGCGGCCCCTGATACCTCCGACATACCCTCTGCCAGCCATACTACCTCACCGGCGCCGGCATCTTCGCCTGCGCCAGACAAGACCATCTCCCCGGCGAAGGACGTTCCTCCGCCGGAACAAGATTTCTCTGCCCCCGACGTCCATATGGACTCGGGGGCTCAACAGGGTCCTTCGGCTTCTGATGTCCACATGGACACATGAGCCCAGCAAGATGCCTCGGACTCCGGCGCGCCCGCCAGCGACGCCGGCACTACTGAAGACGTCGGCGCAAGCGACAAGAGCGCCGGTATAGACCTCAAAGGAAAGGGTCCTGCAGTACCAGAAGTCCGGACTATTCCGGAACCTGCCTCTGCTGGCCAAGCTGCACCGGCCGCGCCGGAACAACCCGCGCCCCAGACTCCCTCAGCTGAGAAGACTCCTGCCACGACCAAGACCACTGCCTCGGCTAAGACCACCATCCCGGACAAGACCTCTGCCCCGGTCAAGTCCGGGACCCTCAAGATCCAGCTGACCAAGTCCGGCACACCAGCCGCCGCCACTGCTCCTTCTAAAGCAGCATCCCGGACCAGCTCTGCCCTGGCCCTGCATCTTGGCAGGGCAGCAACCCGGCCTGGCTACCGGCGCAACTTCTTCGACACGCCAGAACTCGAGGGCATCGTCCCCCTGGTGACGAAAAGTGATCAGAGCCTTGGGTCTCTCAAGGAGCACTGTGCCAGGTGGAATGACGCCAGCAACATGGACACAGCGGATTCCAGGAGCAAGAAGATGGCCGAAGCCTTGGCCACTGGCAATCCCTCAGACATCCTGGCCGCGAAGCCCCTTCCGATTGCCTGCGAGCTCCTCAGCCTCTAGCAAAGACTTCACCAATTGGCCGATGCCACCAACGTAAGTCTTCTCTACCTATACACATATCCCCAGTCCCCGAAAATGTCGGCTGTCCGGGATACGGACATCCGGGATTTTCCAATACTCTTGTAGTTAGCTGTTCTCGAATTAACTGCCGACATATGAGCTCGATCCGAGCTTCAAATCCTAGTCACCGAGAGCCGGGATAGGTGCGCAGCACCTGTGCCGGGTCTTTACCTATTTCACCTTTTAATTATTTTTCAAATCCTCTTGACCGAGATATAAGCTCAATCCGAGCTTCAAATCCTAGTCACCGAGGGTCGGGATAGGTGCGCAGCACCTGTGCCGGGTCTTCCAAAGAGTGATCACTTGATAGAATTTTCAACTTTAACTGATATGCTAAGTTTCTCTCCTGATTTTTCAAATCCCAACACTTTTGCAGCGCATGAACAACACACGGGCCGACATGTATCATGACCTGGTATGCGAGCATCGGAAGTTATCCGACGAGCATAGCAAGCTTCGGCTGGAGCTGTCCAAGAGAGGTAAACTTCGCCGACATACCACTATATGCCGGATACCTTTCCACTTTTTACTTTGCAATACTATTCCTGCCGACACATAACCTTGTGCCGACATTCTTCAGCTGGCACTGAAGAACAAGTCGCCGAGCTTCTTAAGAGGGTGAAGGAGCTGACAGGTATGCCAGATTCTGGAGATCTTTTATCTCTTCCGTTGTACTTCAAATCCTTTAACTCTTGCCATTATTTTCTATCTTAACATTATTTTGACTTCAAATCTTTTCAGATGAGAAAGCTGGACTGGAAGCACGCCACCAGGACTGTATGCCCTCTGTGGATGTGGCCAAGCAACTGGACGACCGGGATGCCGCTCACAAGGCCGAGGCTGAGCAGTTGAAGGGCCGGATTGCCGAGCTTCTGGAGGAGAAGGAACAGAGGGAGGGCCAACTGAAGAAGACCCAGGACTTGCTCGTTGCTTCCGAGACTGACGCCTCCACCGCCCATGCCGAACTGGCTAGCTTAAAGGAGCAAGCGACAAAATGGGAAGTCACAGTCGCACAGCTCAATGCTGACCTCGCCAGTAAGCTTCAAATCCCTTTTCCTTATCCTGCCCGACATATCATGCTCTCTTCCGACATATTCTCCTTTTGCTAACATCATTTATTTTTCTCAGACATGTTCCCCGCTTCCGTCGAAGACGTTGAGAGGGCTCTGCAGTTGGATCGAGAGAACCGGGGTGTTCCGGTTGACTCGGCCAACTGGGACATGTCGGAGCAGCTGTTGGCTCTGCAATCCCGGAAGAACGCCATGACGCTCTACACCGAAGAACTCTTTTATGGCGCCCAGGAGGCATTCTCTGCCCTCTGGCCGGGACAAAGGACGCCCACTGATCCTGTTGATCTCGGCAATGATCTGCAGCTTGCCAAGGTTCGCCTCCGGGAATGGCGAGATTCCGGCGCGAGGGTTGGAGCTGACGAAGCTCTCAGCTACTTCTTGTCCTGGTATGAAAAGGCTGACTTGGAGACTTTGCGCACTGTGCGCGAAGGATCCATCTGGACCACGGATCCGGAACACATCCGGCGTCGGCGGGAGTTGGCCCACAGCTATGTGGACTATGCCGATACCGACACCTTCGTCCGGGACATCCGCGAGCCGGAGAAGAAGGACGACGCCAGGGCATCTGCCGCTGCTGAGGGCTCCGACTCCAGCCAAGATGAAGAGGAAGCCGAAGAGGCCGACACCGATGGCCCGGAACAGGGATCTGCCCCGGGCGGAGGTGATGGCTCCATTCCATCTGCTGGGTCCGGCACTCCTGAAGCCGACACTTCTACTGCTACAGCTCCACCAGCCGGCGGCTCTGCTTCTGCCCCTGCTCCTTGACTTTGCAGCACAAAAACTTTAAGCTTTATCAGATCCCCGGTATGCCGGGTGCAGATGTAATATATACGTTTAATTTCCTTTGGTTTGCTACCTGAACAAGTTTTATCTCGGTTCGCTTGTTATCAATGCCGGATCATCTTTTGGCTAAGTCACCGAGTTTGTTTTCCTGTTTCCTCAACTTCACAACCTTGGCTGCTTGTCTACCTTATTTGGCTTTCGACGTATGAGTCTCAAGGTTGTTTCATCGAACATACAGTACTTTAACTTTGAAACTTAGACTTCAAATCATCCGACATTTCAAGTTTCATTTTTAACTTCAACATAATGCCGGTTCACTTGCTTTACATTTTCTTAGCCGTTTTCCATGTGTCGACAATCTCCGGCATCTACTCTTGCTAGCCATGAAGCCGGGTTTCGGATAGCAGCTGAGTCGAAGAGCGGCCTTTGGTGCCGACACATTACTAGGCCGACATAGGAAACACTCAAATCAAGCCAGCCGGCATATAAATAAAATGAAAGATAAGCAACTATATATCTCGGAGGCAGTGCCCGATCTCTTCGGGATGCCGACACTTCATTCATTAGTCTTGGGCCGGCATAAAGCGCCGGCACACAAAGCAAAAATATGGAAATACATACATTGTGCTGCTTAGGAGTAAAAGGGCCGGAGTAGAGCTATGTTCCATGGTCTCTTGGTTTCTTCTCCGGACCTGTCCGCCTTGTCCTTCTTGGGGGCCTGCGCATCTATAAGATAATAGGCATCATTGTGCAGGGCTCTGCTCACAATGAATGGCCCCTCCCATGGAGGAGTTAACTTATGTCGGCCTTCTGTTCCTTGCCTTAGCCGGAGTACTAGATCTCCCTCTTGGAATCTCCTTGGATTTACCTTCTGCGCATGATAGCGTCTGAGGTTCTGCTGGTATATTGCTGTTCTAGACAGTGTTACTTCTCTTGCTTCTTCCAGCAGATCCACATCATTTTCCCTGGCTTCTTTAGCCTCTTCCTCAGTATATAGCACTACTCTTGGTGCATCATGTATTACATCTGTTTGAAGCACAGCTTCTGCTCCATACACCAGGAAAAATGGTGTGTAGCCTGTTGACCTATTCGGAGTTGTCCTTAAACTCCAAAGCACTGCTGGCAATTCATCTAGCCAACATCCCGGAGTTTTCTCTAGTGGCTCCATCAGCCGGGGTTTTATGCCGGACAACACTAGTCCATTTGACCTCTCTACTTGGCCATTGGCACAAGGGTGAGCGACCGACGCTATGTCCAGCCGGATTCCCACTTCCTCACAAAATCTGGCAAATGGTCCTTGGGCAAAGTTCGACCCATTGTCAGTGATGATGCCATGGGGAACACCATATCTCAAGATTATATCTTTCAAGAATTTCACTGCTGTGTGACCATCACACTTGCTTATGGGCTTCACTTCAATCCATTTGGTGAACTTGTCCACCATGACCAGGATATGGGTCATTTTTCCTCTGGCCGGCTTAAAAGCCCCGACCATATCCAGGCCCCAAACAGCAAAGGGCCAGGTTATCGGGATAGTCTTCAAGGCAGAT
This sequence comes from Dactylis glomerata, assembly GCA_007115705.1. Taxonomy (NCBI): domain Eukaryota; kingdom Viridiplantae; phylum Streptophyta; class Magnoliopsida; order Poales; family Poaceae; genus Dactylis; species Dactylis glomerata. The sequence goes on from QXEO01001145.1 coordinate 128,997, forward strand.
GCCGGCTGATGAATCTGGTGGGCATATCTCTGACACCCATTGCACTTTCGGACCAAATCTTCTGCTTCTTGCAGTGCCGTCGGCCAATAGAACCCATGCCGGAATACCTTTGCCACCAGTGCTCTGGATGAAGCGTGGTGACCACACTCCCCCTGATGAATTTCCCGGAGCATCTCCAGGCCTTCCGCAGATTCGACACATCTCTGCAATACTCCGGTGACACTTCTCTTGTATATTTCCTTGTTTATGATGGTATATCCTTTGGATCTCCTTGCAATCCGGCGTGCCTCGGTTTCATTCGCCGGCACTTGACCATCCACCAAGAAATCCATGATAGGACGTGCCCATGAGGGCACTTCCCTGACAGTGAACACTGCCTGATCTATCTCCATCATTTCGACCGACACATAATCGATCTCCATGGGCTGGGAAGTCCCCGGGACTGAGGAATCAGTCCCCGGGTATGCCGAAGCAGTCCCCGGGTATACCGGCACAACCTCTTGGTACATTTTACCCTTGCCCCTGTGTCGGGGGGATGACCCCCGGTAGGGTCAAGAGAGTAGAAAGACACAAGGTCTATGATTGACTTTATGCCGGGTTATCAAGGAAGGGCCTGGCCGGAATATAAGAGCATCGGCCAGGCCGGCATATAATGTGTATCCCGGCTGATACTTGGATATGCCGGCATAGCCGGAATACTTATAAAAGTGTGCCGGCATATACTTAGATATGCCGGCCTAACCATTTTGTGTGTTGTGCAGGAGCAGGGGAGGCCGGATTACCCGACCCTCGTAGGTCGTTGGTCCGGCATATAAGTCCTGGGTATGGCCAACGGTCATATCCGGGATACTTAAGTCAACCAAGGTGTCACATCCCTACAATCAAGGAAGAAAACATCCCAGCATGGTAGCAGAGTAAGATGGTAGGGTGCACAGTGGAGGTTACCTACCCTCACTGTGCACAAGTACGAGCTTACCGCACAGAGGTAAGGCCACAGTTCAAGAGGTACAAGGTACAGGGATATGGCGTCCCATCGTGAGCAATCAGGGGCGAAGTCAAGGGTCTCTGCCATCGCCACCAGCTCCTGTTTGGAGTGTAGCCCTTGTCTTGTGGTCTTGTATGACCGTTGTAACCCTGGCCACCACTATATAAGGTGGCACAGGGAGTCCTAGCAAGGGGTTGGTTGTTGGAAGGTTGGTCTCTGGAAGAAGGTTAGAAGGTTGAAGGTAGATTGATCACTCTGTACTCCTACACTTAGCAGTTCATCTTCCTTCTCTAGCAGAGAGCTTGGAAGCACCATTGTGGTGTACTACATCGACCCATATATACAATCAGTAGAGCAGGAGTAGGGGTGTTATCTCCTTACGAGAGCCCCGAACCTGGGTAGATCAGTGTCTCTTTCTGTCGTGCTTTTTAGCTCGTTCCCCTCTCCCGAATCCTCCAGCATCTAGTTCGGCCCCCATTTAAGCCATCCTATGGCATATGTTGTTTCACCACGACGACATTTGGCGCCCACCGTGGGGCTGATCGATATGCTGGGCGGAGTGTTCATTCGGACGGGGTCTGTGATAGCAGCTTCGGGAGTGCGCGTGGTCTCTGGCCTCGTCCAGAGGCTAGGCTCGCTCAGTTTCGTCAGTGACAACGCCGGTTGTCTCGGTGGCCGGCCGTTCCCCAGGGATGGCCGGATTATGTCTTTCGGTTCCCACGAGGTGTACGTGGGGACTGAGAGAATTTGCAGGAAGGAGGTGCTGGTGGCGTCGGATCCTCCGTCACATCGGCTGGCTCACGCTGGGCGTAGCGCTCGCTCAGTAGAGTCGGCTGAGGTGATGATGGCCGGCACATCCGTGCCGCCGGCGGAAGATGCCGACAAAGCAGCAGCGGCCGGAGCTTCTCCTCCGGAGCCGCCGAAGGTCAAGAGGTCGGCGCGTCCTCCGTTGGAGCGTGCGGAGAACCTGGCCGGCACTTCCGGTGTGCCGGCTAGGGGCGAGGTTCTTCTTCCCATCATCGACGGGGATCTTCTTCATCTGCTCAGGGGCTCGACATCAGCAACGCCTCCGAGCATAGCAGGTCTTCTTCAACTCCCGGGCTGACCTCAACTCGCCCAGGCCAGCATACGGCTGTCCCGGATCTACATCGGCATCTCCGGGCCGGCACTCGGCTTCCTCTGGTCAGCATATCCTGCGTCCCGGCCAGCATATCCTGTGTCCCGGCCAGCATATCCTGTGTCCTGGCCAGCATATCCTGTGTCCTGGCCAGCATATCTTATGTCCCGGCCGGCACATTCTATGTTAGTCGTACCAGGGGACTGTTCAGCCTTCGCCTCGAGCATCTGCTGGTGCATCAAGCTTCTTCAACGGTGCAAGTAAGTATTTATGCTGGTTTACTCCATATCCTGGTCAGCTTATCTGAAAATCAGTGTCTCCTTGATACAAAAATAGCTCGGGGGCTAGGCTAAAGCCCTGCAAGTTGCTTTTTAAGTACTGTTTCAGTATATATTAGTTTGCAGGCTAGCATATCAGCTTTCCAGTTTCCTCCTGTATGTCTGTTTATATGCCAAATTGCTACATATGCCTGCTACAGATAGTATCCTTAGTATCAGTTCTATGTATACAGTCTTATGCAAAGTTTTATCTGGGCATGTTATATGCCGGTTTTATATGCCAACAGCAAGATGTTATGTCGAGTTATATGTCTTTGTATGTGCCAATCTTTATATCTGCTACAGTGCTATAGTCAGTATGCCAGTTAACATATCAAGTTCAGTATCTACTTATATGCCAAATGCTTTATCTCATATGCTATGTGTTATATGCCGGCTGTCGTATGCCAAGGCTCGTATGCCAGTTTTTTATATGTTGAATGCCATGTGCTAGTTGTTACATGTTTACAGTCAGATCAGTTATATGCCTATCTCAGTACCAGTTTCTGCATGCTACGTGCTATATGCTAGATCTCATATGACAGTTATAGTATACTTGCATTTATATACCGGCACATGAGTGCCAAATATCTGTTGTAAGATGCCAAGTTTGCTTATATGCCAGTTACAGTATGTCTACATTTATATGCCGGTACATGAGTGCCTAGTTCTTCCTTGTGAGTTGCCAAGTTAGCATATATGTCAAATTGCTATATCTCAGTCTGTATGTCAAGTGCTATGTACCGAATGATATGGGCTATATGCCAAACTCCATATGCTAGATTGCAAATATGCCAAATACTATGACCATCGCTATGTCTTTTAGAATGACTACAGAACAGGTTGGATATTTCGTCATATATACCGGCTATGACTCTCCATATTGCCATTACGAGAAGAAATTGCTATTATACCACCAGGGCTTCAGTTTATATCTCAGTGTCTCAGGTATTTCAGTATGCCGGCATATCATGGCAAAGAGCAAAATGTCAGTATGCCAGCATATCATGGAAAAATGTCAGTATGCCAACATATCATGGCAAGAGCAAAATCTCAGTATGTCGACATATCATGGCATCGACCAAAATCCCCAATCACCGTTTATTTCGGTTTACCAGCATATCAAGGCATCTATCAATAACTCATATCGTCGTTTATTTCGGCATGCCAGCATATCACGGCATTCTATAATCCTTTCAGTTATCACCAATTCTGGCACAGTAATATATCGAGACATCGATCTCAAAGTTAACAAGCATCATATCTCTTATCATATCCGGTTTCATAGAGTATCCCGGTTTAGCATATTAACATGTCTTATCATTTTTGCATACTAACAAGTGCCCAGCGATGGCACAGCCCAAGAGGCATATCAGTATACCGGCATTGTCAAAGCAGACAATGTCGATGAGACATAGCTTGAGAGGCAAAGTGTCGATATAAAGCCCAAAGAGGCAAATAGCTCAAAAGGCAAAAGCAGCCTAAAAGGCATATCAGTATACCGGCATTGTCAAAGCAGACAATGTCGATGAGACATAGCCTGAGAGGCAAAGTGTCGATATAAAGCCCAAGAGGCAAAGTAGCCCGAGAGGCAAAAGTAGCCCAAGAGGCAGAGCAGCCCAAGAGGCAAATAGCTCAAGAGGTAAAGTATCGATATGGCCAAAGAAGGCAAAGCAGTATGCCGGCATTGTCGAAGCAGACGATGTCGATGAGACATAGCCCAAGAGGCAAAGTGTCGATATAGCCAAAGAAGGCACAATAGTATTTTGAGATAGCCCGCGAAGGCTAGCATGTCACGTATATGAGTATATGTCAAACGGGAGATTGCCTATGATGGCATGAGATAGAATCAGGCCTATGCAGGCCAGCATATCAGTTTTTTTGTGAATATGTGAGTTTGGGACTTTGGTATATTTCTTGTTGAAGCCTGTGTGCGACTCTACGAGTCCCCCACACTATCAGAAGATGACTTATGGAGTCTATATGGCGGCCAAGAAGCTCAAGCATTACTTCCAAGAGCATCCAATCCGGGTAGTGGCCGAGGCCCCTATCTCGGAGATCATAAGCATCAAATAATGTGGCGGAATATGAGGCACTTGTGCATGGCCTGAAGGTGTCTAAGGACATAGGAATCCGCCGGATTATGTGCTTCGGGGATTCTGACTTAGTGATTCAGCAGTGTTCCGGCATATGGGACGCGCATGATGCTAACATGGCATCATACCGTTTCCTAGTGCAGCAGTTAAGTGGTTACTTTGAAGGTTGTGAGTTCCGGCACGTTCTCCGGGCTCATAACGATGCAGCCGATGCATTATCCAAGCTGGGGTCTTCCCGAGATTCAATCCCACCCGGCATTTCGCTGGAGCATCTGAGGAAGCCATCGATCAAACCCTCGCCGGAGTCATCCTCCATTTATGTCCCGCCAGGTCCAGACGAAGCAGTTCCAATGGACATAGATGCCGGAGCCAAGACGGATAACCCGGGGACTGTTTCCTCAGTCCCGGGGACTGGGCCGGCATATGCTGTTAGTACAGTATTCCGGAGCAAAACTAAAGGCAAGGGTAAAATGTGCCAAGAGGTTGTGCCAGTATACCCGGGGACTGCTCCGGCATACCCGGGGACTGATTCTTCAGTCCCGGGGGCTTCGCAGCCCATGGAGATCGATTATGTGTCGGTCGAAATGATGGAAATAGATCAGGCAGTGTTCACTGTCAGGGAAGTGCCCTCATGGGCACGTCCTATCATGAACTTCATGGTGGATGGTCAGGTGCCGGCGGATGAAACCGAGGCCCGCCGGGTTATAAGGAGATCCAAAGCGTATACCATCATCAACAAAGAAATATACAAGAGAAGTACCACCGGAGTATTGCAGAGATGTGTCGAATCTGCGGAGGGTCTGGAGATGCTCCGGGAAATTCACCAGGGGGAGTGTGGTCACCATGCTTCGTCCAGGGCATTGGTGGCAAAGGTATTCCGGCATGGCTTCTATTGGCCAACGGCACTGCAAGAGGCAGAAAACTTGGTCCGGAAATGTAATGGGTGTCAAAGATATGCCCACCAGATTCATCAGCCGGCATCTGCCCTGAAAACTATCCCAATAACCTGGCCCTTTGCTGTTTGGGGCCTGGATATGGTCGGGGCTTTTAAGCCGGCCAGAGGGAAAATGACCCATATCCTGGTCATGGTGGACAAGTTCACCAAGTGGATTGAAGTGAAGCCCATAAGCAAGTGTGATGGTCACACAGCAGTGAAATTCTTAAAGGATATAATCTTGAGATATGGTGTTCCTCATAGCATCATCACTGACAATGGGTCAAACTTTGCCCAAGGGCCATTTGCCAGATTTTGTGAGGAGGTGGTAATCCGGCTGGACGTTGCGTCGGTTGCCCACCCTTGTGCCAATGGCCAAGTAGAGAGATCGAATGGGCTAGTATTATCCGGCATAAAACCCCGGCTGATAGAGCCCCTGGAGAAAACTCCGGGATGTTGGCTAGATGAGCTGCCAGCAGTGCTGTGGAGTTTAAGAACTACTCCGAATAGATCAACAGGCTACACACCTTTTTTCCTGGTGTATGGAGCAGAAGCTGTGCTTCCAACAGATGTAATACATGATGCACCAAGAATAGTGCTATATACTGAGGAAGAGGCTAAAGAAGCCAGAGAAAATGATGTTGATCTGCTAGAGGAAGCAAGGGAAATAACTCTGTCAAGAACAGCAGTATATCAGCAGAACCTCAGACGCTATCATGCGCAGAAGGTAAATCCAAGGAGATTTCAAGAGGGAGATCTAGTACTCCGGCTAAAGCAAGGAACAGAAGGCCGGCATAAGTTAACTCCTCCATGGGAGGGGCCATTCATTGTGAGCAGAGCTCTGCACAATGATGCCTATTATCTTATAGATGCGCAGGACCCCAAGAAGAATAAGGCGGACAGGTCCGGAGAAGAAACCAAGAGGCCATGGAACATAGCTCTACTGCGCCCCTTTTACTCCTGAGCAACACAATGTATGTATTTCCATATTTTCCTTTGTATGTCGGCGTGTTGTGCCGGCACAAGACTAATGAATGAAATACCGGCATCCCGAAGAAGCCGGGTAACTAGCTCCAAGGTATATTTGTTGTTTATTTACAGTTTTTTGTTATATGCCGGCTGGCTTTATTTGAATGTTTCCTAAGTCGGCCTAGTAATGTGTCGGCACCAAAGGCCACTCTTCGACTCAGCTGCTGTCCGAAACCCGGCTTCATGGCTAGCAAGAGTAGATGCCGGAGATTGTCTACACATGGAAAACGGCTAAGGAAATACAAAGCAAGCGAACCGACATTTTCGTTAAAGCTAAAGTTAAAATTTAAAGTGTCGGATGATTTGAAGTCTAAGTCTCAAAGTTAAAGTACTGTATGTTCGAGGAAGCAACCTTGAGACTCATACGTCGAAAGCCAATTAAGGTAGACAAGTAGCCAAGGTTGTGAAATTGAGGAAACAGGAAAACAACTCGGTGACTTAGCCAAAAGATGATCCGGCATTAGTAACAAGCAAACCAAGATAAAACTTGTTCAGGAAGCAAACCAAAGGAAATTAAACGTGTATATTACATCTGCACCCGGCATACCGGGGATCTGATAAAGCTTAAAGTGTTTTTGGTGCAAAGATTCAAGGGGCAGACGCGGGGCCGCCAGCAGGTGGAGCAGTAGCAGTCGAGATGTCAGCCTCAGGTGTGCCGGACCCAGCAGATGGAATGGAGCCGTCGCCTCCGCCCGGGGCAGATGCCTGTTCCGGAGCTTCAGTGTCGGCTTCCTCAGCTTCACCTTCATCTTGGCTGGAGTCGGAACCCTCAGCAGCGGCAGATGTCCCGGCATCGTCATTCTTCTCCGGCTCGCGGATGTCCCGGACGAATTTGTCGGTATCGGCATAGTCCACATAACTATGGGCCAACTCCTTGCGGCGACGGATATGATCCGGATCCGTGGTCCAGATGGATCCTTCGCGCACGGTGCGCAAAGTCTCCAAGTCTGCCTTTTCATACCAAGACAAGAAGTAGCTGAGGGCTTCGTCAGCTCCAACCCTCGCGCCGGAATCTCGCCACTCCCGGAGGCGAACCTTGGCAAGCTGCAGGTCGTTGCCGAGGTCAACCGGGTCAGTGGGAGTCCTTTGTCCCGGCCAGAGGGCAGAGAATTCCTCCTGGGCGCCGTAGAAGAGCTCTTCAGTGTAAAGGGTCATGGCCTCCTTCCGGGACTGCAGGGCCAGCAGCTGCTCCGACATGTCCCAGTTGGGCGAGTCAACCGGAACACCCCGGTTTTCTCGGTCCAACTGCAAAACCCTCTCGACGTCAGCGACGGAAGCGGGAAACATGCCTGCAGAATAGAAACAATGTTAGCAAAAGGAAAATATGTCGGCATAGATGCTATGCCGAAAAAGATTACACTATGTCGGAAAGGATAAAAGGGGAAAGGATTTGAAGCTTACGGGCAAGGTCGGCATTCAGCTGTGCAACTGTAACCTCCCATTTGGTGGCCTGCTCCTTCAGGCTATCCAGTTCAGCGTGGGCGTTGGAGGCATCAGTCTCGGAGGTAACAAGCAGGGTCTGGGTTTTCTTCAGTAGGCCCTCCCTCTGTTCCTTTTCGTCCAGCAGCTCGGTGATCCGGCCCTTCAACTGCTCAACCTCAGCCTTGTGACCGGCATCCCGGTCGTCCAGTTGCTTGGCCACATCCACCGAGGACACACAATCCTGGTGGCGTGCCTCCAGTGCAGCCTTCTCATCTGCAAAGATTTCAAGTTAAAAGGATTTGAAGAAAGAAAACAGTGACAAAGAGTAAAGGATTTGAAGTATAAGGTAGCTATCCGGGTAACAGCAGGATCCGGCATACCAGTAAGCTCTTTCACCCTCTTGAGAAGCTCGGTGACTTGCGCTTCGGCACCAGCTGAAGAATGTCGGCACAAGGTTACGTGTCGGCAAGAGTAAGCATTGCAAAGTAAAGAGAGGAAAGATATCCGGCATACAGCAGTATGTCGGCAAAGATTACCTTTCTGGGACAGCTCCTGCTGAAGCTTGCTGTGTGCGTCAGATAGCTTCCGGTGCTCGCACACCAACTCATGGAACATGTCGGCCCGGGTGTTGTTCATTTGCTGCAAAAATGCCGGGATTTGAAATGTCGGCAGAGAAATTTGACATGATAATTAAAGTGAAGATTTTATCAAGTGATCATTCTTTTAAAGACCCGGCACAGGTGCTGCGCACCTATCCCGGCCCTCGGTGACTAGGATTTGAAGCTCGAATCGAGCTTATATCCCGGTCAAGAGGATTTGAAAGATAATAGAGATGTGAAATTGTTAAAGACCCGGCACAGGTGCTGCGCACCTATCCCGGCCCTCGGTGACTAGGATTTGAAGCTCGGATCGAGCTCATATGTCGGCAGATAATTCAAAAGAAGCTAGCTAAAGGACTATGAGAAAATCCCGGATGTCCATATCCCGGACAGCCGACATTTTCGGGGACTGGGGATATGTGTGTAAATAGAGAGGACTTACGTTGGTGGCAGAGGCCAACTTGTGAAGTCTTTGCTGGATGCTGAGGAGCTTGCTGGCGATCGGTATGGGCTTCGCTGCCAGGAAGTCGCTTGGGTCGCCACTGGTCTTGGCTTCGGCCAGCTTCTTGCTCCTTGAGTCCGCAGTGTCCATGTTGCTGGCGTCGTTCCATTTGATGCACTGCTCCTTAAGAGAGCCGAGGCTCTGATCACTTTTCGTCGCAAGAGGGACGAGGCCCTCGAGTTCTGGGGTGTCGAAGAAGCTGGTCCGGTACCCCGGCCGGGCTGCTGCCCTGCCAAGATGCAGGGCCAGAGCAGAGCTGGTCCGGGACGCTGCCTTAGGAGGAGCAGTTGCGGCAGATGGTGTGCCGGACTTGGCCGGCTGAATCTTCAACGTGCCGGTCTGGGCCGGTGCAGTGGTCTTGGCCCGGGCAGTGGACTTGGCCGGTGCAGTGGTCTTGGCCGGTGCTGGGGTCTTGTCAGCTGAAGGAGTCTCGGGTGCGGGCTGTTCCGGCGCGGCCGGTGCTTCTTGGCCAGCAGAGGCAGGATCCGGGATAGTCCGGACTTCCGGCACTAAAGGGCCTTTACCCTTGGTGTCTGCTCCGGCGGCTTCAGTTGTGCCGGCGTCACCGGTGGGCGCGCCGGAGTCTGGTACTTCTTGGTGGGCTCCTATGTCCATGTGGACATCAGGAGCCGGAGGTTCCTGTTGAGCCCCCGAGTCCATGTGGACGTCGGGGGCAGAGGTGTCTTGTTCCGGCGGAGGAACGTCCTTCGCCGGGGAGGAGGTCTTGTCGGGCGCAGGCGAGGATGCCGGCGCCGGGGAGCTCGTGTGACTGGCATAGGGAATGTCGGAGGTAGCAGGGGCAGCGGGCTTGGTAACCTACGGGTCGCCGCTCAAGCCAGAAGCTTGTTCCGGCTCAAGAGGAGCACTGAAAGAGAGAAAACACCAAGTCAGTAATACAAATAAGAGATATGTCGGAGGAAATGCAAAGAAAAGGAAATTTACCCCGAGGCAACAGGCCTCTGTTTCTTCTGTTTGGGCACGCCGACCTTCTGCCTTTTCGACCTCTGAGGTATGTCGGACGGGGGCTTCACACCTCGCTTCCGGCCGGCACGTCCGCCGGTGGAAGGAGGTCCCTGGTTCAGAGGGGCGGCGTCGATAACCACATCGTCCGGGATAGCTGAGGACGGCATTGCAAACTCGTGAGCAATAGGTGTTTCTGGAAAGGCGTACGCAAGTGGCATCGGGTCATAGTACAGCAGGATCTCCTCGTCAGAATCAATCTCACTCCGGTCTTGAGTATAATGCCAGGATGAAGAGCCCTTACCCATGGCAGCTGCAGCACGGGTGCTCCTGGGAAGCTTATCCCAATGATCCGGATCTTCAACATCCGCAACGGTGCGGTCCGCCGCGATCTTGATCCGGGAGTTCTCCATGGTTTGGAAGCTGAATTTCTGTATAAACAGCAAAGTCAAGTATTCAGACAAGGAAATATGCCGGTGGAAGAGGTATGTCGGATCATTATGATATGTGTCGGCAAATAGACATGTGTCGGCTTAAGTATCTATGTGCCGGACATGGACTTTATGTATCGGATAAGATGGTTTACCGTTGGGGCGGGCCTATCCCGGCTGTATGGTTCTAGCCCCCAGGCAAAAGTGGCCTGAGAGGACTTGCAGACATCCTTAATCCGGCGCAGAATGTCGGCCGGAGTCAGCTCGTGTGTGGAGTGCCGGGTGGGGTCCATTGGCCCGCTCATCTGACAGATCTTGTGCGACCGGCGCTGCAGAGGGGAGACGCGCCGGCTTATATAGCAGGCCACCAGGTCTTGAGGAGTAAGACCGGCATCCAGGAGCTCGCCCTTAACCCGGTGAAGCGCATTCACCGGCATCACCGAGTTCTTCGGGTTATAGGTCCAGTTCGTCATGGCCAAGGGTGGCTCGTCCACAAATGGCGGCAGGTTGAGCAGATCCTCGTCGGTGGTGTTCTTTACGTAGAAGAAGCTTTTCTGCCACTTCTTGCAAGATTCCAGGAGTTCCACCTTGGGGAAGTCCGAGCCCTTTCGGGACATGATGGTGGCCGCGCCGCAGAGGGTCATGGGGCGGTCCTTCTTTTCCTGGGCCGTCTCCGGCGGGTCGTCCTTGCTTCGGGGCGGCTCTTGGACGACTTGCTTCCACAGTTGGAAGTACTTCGCCCAGCCTTGAGTAAGGGCCTCTATGCCGGCATAGCCCTCGCAAAAAGCAGCGAAGGCGGAGAGGATCATCACGGCATTGGCCGGGATATGATGAGGTTGAAGATCATAGGTGTTGAGGAAATCCCGGAAGAAGTCCGATACCGGCAGACCGAAGCCCCGCTCGAAGTGGGCGATGAAGACGACGCGTTCGCCAGGTTCAGGTGCCGGCACAGTTTCTCCCGCTGGTAGCCGGCATGCTACGCCCTCCGGGACTCTCCTGGTGGAGGTGACCCAGGATATGTCGGCCGGAGTAACCTCCGACCCCTCCCAGCCGGAGCGTCCTTGGGCTCGGGCCGAGGTATCTTCCTCAGAGGCCGAGGTAGCCGTCATGCTTGAAGATGCCATCTTAGTGGCCGGGATAAGGCGTGAGAGTCGGAGTCCCGTGATGTTATTCCTATCAAGGCCGGAGAAAAGAGGGAGGTTAGTCTCTCCGGCATACCGCCCTCACCAATGTTAGCAGAGATAAAAAGATCTACCGAGGCAGTTAAAATAGGAAACAAATAAGGGTAAAACTTCTAAGGAAGAACACTTGAGAACGTTGTTAGGCAACGCTAATCGAATCCAAAGAATAACAAGCAGAGGAACTGAAGCGGATCTATGCAAGCGTGGTTACCAATGAGAAGTTATGAAGAAGCATCAAAGAGGAAGAACAGGGGGAGGTCTCACCGGAGCTTGGCCGGCGACGATGGAGCGGCGGCGAGCGTGCAGGAAGAGATCCAATCTCCCTGCAAGGCTGCGGGGAGAAGAGGCGGCGGTGGCGTCGTCGACGATGACGCCGGACGTCGGCAAGCGGAGGCGCCGGCGTGCAGGTGGACGACGGCGGCAGCTTCCCTTCTCGGTTTCTTGGTCCGGCGGCGAAGCGCAAGGGGCAGAGGATCTGAGGAAGAAGGCACTGTGGCGGGGGTAAAAAGAATAAGTTACCCCCACCCCGTATTTATACCGAGGAGGCCGGTCGTGGGGGTCGTGGGGAGGATAGTGCTCCACTCCCCCCGACCGTTTCTGCGGCGAGGCGCCACGTGGCGGCACAGAGTGGGGCGGCGGTTCCTGTAACCGTGCCATGACGCAATGATGGCAAGAAATAACTGCTGCACTGTGAACCGTCGCATCGTGGGTGACCGTTCGAGGTGGCAGGGCAGTTACAAGTTTCGATGCAAAGCTGTCAGACATGGCTTCTCGAGGAAGACTCGTCTATATGTCGGATTAACTGCCCGATGTATATGTTCCGTCCGGAATACCCTAGGGACCGGCCGGAATAAGTTTTGGAACAGGAACAGAAGCCGGGATATGTGCAGATGTGCCGGCATATAAATCTGATCGCCGGGGCATAATGAAGAAAGGTATGTTGAACCTGTCAAGGCTCCACAGTTATGACTGGGGAACCTCGGCAGCTTCGGGGACTAGTGTCGGGGGGATGACCCCCGGTAGGGTCAAGAGAGTAGAAAGACACAAGGTCTATGATTGACTTTATGCCGGGTTATCAAGGAAGGGCCTGGCCGGAATATAAGAGCATCGGCCAGGCCGGCATATAATGTGTATCCCGGCTGATACTTGGATATGCCGGCATAGCCGGAATACTTATAAAAGTGTGCCGGCATATACTTAGATATGCCGGCCTAACCATTTTGTGTGTTGTGCAGGAGCAGGGGAGGCCGGATTACCCGACCCTCGTAGGTCGTTGGTCCGGCATATAAGTCCTGGGTATGGCCAACGGTCATATCCGGGATACTTAAGTCAACCAAGGTGTCACATCCCTACAATCAAGGAAGAAAACATCCCAGCATGGTAGCAGAGTAAGATGGCAGGGTGCACAGTGGAGGTTACCTACCCTCACTGTGCACAAGTACGAGCTTACCGCACAGAGGTAAGGCCATAGTTCAAGAGGTACAAGGTACAGGGATATGGCGTCCCATCGTGAGCAATTAGGGGCGAAGTCAAGGGTCTCTGCCATCTACACCAGCTCCTGTTTGGAGTGTAGCCCTTGTCTTGTGGTCTTGTATGACCGTTGTAACCCTGGCCACCACTATATAAGGTGGCACAGGGAGTCCTAGCAAGGGGTTGGTTGTTGGAAGGTTGGTCTCTGGAAGAAGGTTAGAAGGTTGAAGGTAGATTGATCACTCTGTACTCCTACACTTAGCAGTTCATCTTCCTTCTCTAGCAGAGAGCTTGGAAGCACCATTGTGGTGTACTACATCGACCCATATATACAATCAGTAGAGCAGGAGTAGGGGTGTTATCTCCTTACGAGAGCCCCGAACCTGGGTAGATCAGTGTCTCTTTCTGTCGTGCTTTTTAGCTCGTTCCCCTCTCCCGAATCCTCCAGCATCTAGTTCGGCCCCCATTTAAGCCATCCTATGGCATATGTTGTTTCACCACGACGACACCCTGGTTCTGTTCTGGAATACTGCACTCACAGCATATGTCGGCGCAGTCCCCGGGACTGAGGAAACAGTCCCCGGGTTATCTGACCTGGCTCCGGCATCTATCTCCATCGGAACTGCTTCCTCCGGACCTGGCGGGACATAAATGGAAGATGACTCCGGCGAGGGCTTGATTGACGGCTTCCTTAGATGCTCCAACGAAATGCCAGGCGGGATTGAATCTCTGGAAGATCCTAGCTTGGACAATGCATCGGCTGCATCGTTCTGAGCCCGGAGAACATGCCGGAACTCACAACCTTCGAAGTAACCGCTCAACTGCTGCACCAGGAAACGGTAGGATCCCATGTTGGCATCATGCGCATCCCATATTTCGGAACACTGCTGAATCACTAAGTCAGAATCGCCGAAGCACATAATCCGGCGAATTCCTATGTCCTTAGACACCTTCAGGCCATGCACAAGTGCCTCATATTCCGCCACATTATTTGATGCTGCAAAATGAATCTGCAGGACATATCTCAATTGGTCATTCTTTGGTGAACTGAGAACTATGCCGGCACCCAGGCCATGTATTGTCTTGGACCCATCGAAACGCATTCTCCAATAATTTGCATCTGGCAATGGTGGCTCATACTGTATCTCGGCCCAGTCAATAAAGAAATCAGCCAACACCTGGGACTTGATTGTATCTCTCTTGTCATATTGAGGAGTATATGGCGACAACTCTATTGCCCATTTGGCTATTCTGCCACTGGCATCCTTGTTGCCTATGATCTCCGAGATAGGGGCCTCGGCCACTACCCGGATTGGATGCTCTTGGAAGTAATGCTTGAGCTTCTTAGCCGCCATATAGACCCCATAAGTCATCTTCTGATAGTGTGGGTAGTTTTGCTTTGAGGTGGAGAGGACTTCACTCAGATAATATACCGGCCGCTGCACGGTTTTGCCTCCTTCCTCTCGCTCTACTACCACCACAGCACTGACGACTCTATTGGTTGCCGCTATATAAAGCAACATCGGCTCACGGGGCATTGGAGACGCTAATACCGGCGCTGTTGACAACATCTGTTTCAATTCCTTGAAAGCTGCATCTGCTTGCGTTGTCCAGACAAATGTGTCGGACTTCTTCATCAACTGATATAAAGGCAAAGCTTTTTCTCCCAGCCGGCTTATAAAACGGCTCAGGGATGCTAGGCACCCAGTGAACTTCTGTACTTCCTTCAAATCTGTCGGCGGCTTCATCCTTTCTATGGCACGAATCTTGCCGGGATTTACCTCAATACCCCGGCTGGAAACAAGGAAGCCGAGCAACTTGCCCGCCGGCACACCGAAGGTACACTTAGCCGGATTCAACTTCATCCGGAATCTCCTCAGGTTTCCAAAGGTTTCCCGGAGATCGTCTATGAGAGTCTTACTCTCCTTGGTCTTTATGACGACATCGTCGACATATACCTGCACATTTTTATCTATTTGATCATGCAAACACTTCTGCATACATCTCTGGTAAGTTGCGCCGGCATTTCTTAACCCGAAAGGCATAGTGAGATAGCAATAAGCCCCGTACGGGGTAATAAAGGATGTCTTTATTTGATCCGGCTCATACAAAGGGATCTGGTGGAAACCAGAATAGGCATCTACAAACGATAACAGTTCACATCCAGCTGTGGAATCAATCACTTGATCGATCCGAGGGAGCGGGAATGGATCTTTAGGGCATGCCTTGTTCAAGTTTGTGTAATCAACACACATCCGCCATACTTTCACTATGGCGGGCTCATCTTTCTTCTTTTCCACCAAAACCGGATTAGACACCCAATCCGGATGCAGTACTTCCTTGATAAAGCCAGAGGCTAGGAGCCTGGCCACTTCCTCCCATATTGCCTTTCTCCTATCATCCGCATTCCGCCGGAGCGGCTGTTTTACCGGCTTATCATCCGGCCTTACATGCAGTGCGTGCTCAGCCAGCTCCCTCGGCACACCTTGCAGGTCTGAAGTAGACCATGCAAAGATATCCCGATTCTCACGGAGGAAGCTGGTGAGCTCGCTTTCCTATTTGGGGTCCATTCTTGCCCCGATGAGGGCATGGCGCTCCGGGAAAACTTCATCCAGAGGCACCTTTTTGACTTCCTTGCCCGCTTGAAAAGAAGCGCTGCCACCTGGGCTCGTCATGCCCGGCATAGATTTGCCGGCCACAACTGTCTCAGCAATTTCCACTGCTCGCTTGAGCCTTTTCCTTTCCTCTGCAATGATCAGAGTCTCGGCCAGATTAGATCCGGCCGTTGCACATGCCATCGAGCGCTTGTAATCACCAATGATGGTGATCACTCCCTTGGGCCCCGGCATTTTCATCTTCAGGTACGCAATATGCGTAGAGGCCATGAACTTTGCCAATGCCGGCCTACCCAGCAGAGCATGGTAGGGGCTTTCCAGATCAACCACCTCGAACATGAGGTTCTCCACCCTGCAGTTATCCCGGCTACCAAATATGACATCCATCCGGATCTTGCCCATCGGCGCGCATGAGAGTCCCGGCACAATGCCGTGGAACGTGGTCTTGCTTGGCTCCAGCATATTCTCCTTGATCCCCAGTTTCTGCATCGTATCCCGATACATGATGTTGATGCTGCTTCCATTGTCAATGAGGACCTTGCTGAACCTCATGTTATTAGCCGGCCCGACAAATGTCGGATCCATTACTAGCGCATACCCGCCGGGGTTTGGCATGATCCTGGGATGATCTGCCCTGTCCCAGCCAATGGCCTGGTCAGACCAATGCATCATCTTCGGAACCGCCGACATAACGGCGTTTACCTCCAAACTCCGCCGGTACAAGCTCTGCTTGTCTGTTCTCTCGGTCTCAAAGACCATGTAGCTTTGATCGTGCTCCTTGTACTCATTCCGGCCTGCTCCTGGGCCTCCGGCATTATATTCCGGATTATAGCTCTGGTCTATCTGATTTACGCCGGCATTTCCGGCATTGCTCTGATTCCCGGGATTAACCGGCCTGGGCGGGACTGCAACTGTATTTGCACCTGTCAACGGCGATGGAGCTGCCGGGATAGATGGCCTAGCCGGTCCCCAGGGACCCGCACGACCTGCTAATATGTCGTCCAGCCATGAACAGTTTCTCGTCAAATGATTTGCCGGCTTACCCGGCTGGAATGTGTGAAACACACAAGGCTTGTCCATGGCCAAACCCACTGTATACTTCGGCCACTGCTTCTTCTGTCCGGCGGCTCCGCCGGCATTCTTGTTGATCCAGACATTCTTCTTCTGGAAGGGATGCGCTTGCTGTTGCGGCTGTTGCTGCTGAGGCTGCTGATAGCCCTCATATCTCGGACGCTGGCTACTGCCGGCGCCCTCTTGCTCTTCCTCCACAGCTGCTACTTGTGCCGCTCCATACCTGTAATCCGGCCTTTCATCTCTTCTCTTGTTCCGGTTATCAGAGCGATAGAACTGCCCCAGTCTCCCGGTATTGCTATTGGTGTTCCCCTGGGTCTGCCCCTGTCCTTGTGAATCAAGGGTGGGCTGCATGGGGTCTCCCAGAGCATAACTATCAGCAATCTTGATTGTCTCGGCCAGCGTGGCCGGCATTTCCCTCTGAAGCTTTTGCCACAACATGGTGCCATGTCGGCACCCATGAGCGAACCACATGATGGCCTGCTGCTCCACAACTCCTTCGCAGGAATTGCGCAAGGTGCACCACCTGGTTAGGTAGTCACGGTCGGTCTCATTCACTCCCTGCCGGCAGTTAGCCAGCTGCTGAGGACGATTCGGCCTCTTATATGTACTGGTGAAGTTTGACACAAACTGCTCTTCAAAATCAACCCAACCATTGATACTTCCGGCCGGCAGATTGTTCAGCCATATCCTGGCTGGTCCTTCTAGCATTTGCGGTACATATCGTACCGCCCATATGAGGTTTCCTCCGGCAATGTTCACTGCGGTGGAGTAATCCTCCAACCAATCTTCCGGCTTTGTACTGCCGTTATATGTCCTCGCGCCACGCGCGAGCTGGAAGTAGTAAGGTACCGGCTCACCCATAATCCGGGGTCCAAAGCACATAGGACCCGGAGCTCTTTGCCTTTCCACCAACTCCGATTGGTGAATCCTGTCCAGCTTGAAGCGCGCATCGCTTGCCGCCAAGGACCGAGGTCCAAGCCGGGATGCAATTGGGCCCGCAGTCACTTTTTCCTGCTGCTGCTCCGGCTGATACTGCTCACTTTGCCGGCCTTGCTGGTGCTGCTGCTGATATCCCGCCCTGACAAGGGCGGAATTGCCGTCATCTTCCCAATGTCTCGGCTGAGCTGCACCCTGATGCTGCGCCGCACCTCCGGCACCTTGCTGCTGACGCCGGACCGCACTGTTACTCCGGCCACCACTGGCCGAAACTGCCCCATGCCCGGCCGACACATTTTGGCCAGCATTCTTGCTGTCGACATACTTGTCAGCTTGGCCGGCATTCTTCTGAACTATTGCCTGCTTTCCGGCGATTGCCGGATCATACACCTGGATCTGCTTGTCCCGGCGGCCAGAGGTCACACTTCCGGCACGCCGGGCACTTGGATGCGGGGACGAAGCTTCGCCCCTCAACCTTGCGCCGGCACCTCCTACCGACGCAATGTACTGGGATGCCCCGGCACCTGGGTTTGCCTTCTTAAAGGCCTCCTGCTGCTTAGTAGCTTCAGACAAAAGATGGTTAAGCCGGGCTTGCTGCTCATGCAGTGCTTCGCCGGACAAATTAGATAAGTCCTTAGCTACCTCTGCTGCTGCTCTAAGGTTCTTTACTGGGGAGCTATAAATTACCTTAGGCACAGAACTAGTTGCAGTATGACCCTTACCACTAGCACCTTTCTCTAGCTCAGTGTTAAGATCTCTACCTCTAGCTCTAATCTCATCTATCCGGCTAGGCCGGGTTACCACAGGAGTAAAACCATGTGCTGCCACATACTCACGGAGTTGCCGGTTAAACCGTTCGCGCTCCTGGTGCATGGCCAGGGCCTCGTCGATGAGGGCCTGGCGAGATCCCTCCAGGACCTCCCTTGTCTGCTCCGGATCATCGCCGGATCGCACCGGCTCGAGAAGCCGATCGATGATGGGAAGAAGCACCTGACCCTTTGCCGGCACAGCGGAAGTGCCGGCCAGGTTCTCGACACGCTCCAATGGAGGACGTGCCGACCTCTTGGCCTTCGGCGGCTCCGGGGGAGCATCTCCTGCTGCTGCTGCTGCCTTGCCGGCACCATCTGCCGGCGGCACTGATGTGCCGGCCATCATTACCTCGGCCGACTCTACTGAGCGAGCGCTACGCCCAGCGTGAGCCAGCCGATGCGACGGAGGATCCGCCGCCACCAGCACCTCTTCCCTGCAAACTCTCTCAGTCCCCACATACACCTCGTGGGAACCGAAAGACATGATTCGGCCATCCCTGGGGAACGGCCGGCCGCCGAGACATCCGGCGTTATCACTGACGAAGCTGAGCGAGCCTAGCCTCTGGACGAGGCCAGAGACCACGCGCACTCCCGAAGCTGCTATCACAGACCCCGTCCGAATAAACACTCCGCCCAACATATCGATGAGCCCCACGGTGGGCGCCAAATGTCGTCGTGGTGAAACAACATATGCCATAGGATGGCTTAAATGGGGGCCGAACTAGATGCTGGAGGATTCGGGAGAGGGGAACGAGCTAAAGAGCACGACAGAAAGGAACACAGATCTACCCAGGTTTGGGGCTCTCGTAAGGAGATAACACCCCTACTCCTGCTCTACTGGTTATATATTTGGATCGATGGAGTATACAACAATGGTGCTTCCAAGCTCTCTGCTAGAGGAGGAAGATGAACTGCTAAGTGTAAGAACACAGAGTGACCAACCCTTTACCAGGGCTCCCTATGCCACCTTATATAGTGGTGGCCAGGGTTACAACGGTCATAAGAGACCACGAGACATCAACTACACTCCAAATAGGACTTGCTGACGAAGGCAGCGACCCTTGACTTTCTCCCTGATTGCTCTCGATGGGACTTCATATCCCTGTACCTTGTACTTCCTGCACTGTGACCTTACCTCACTAAGGTAAGCTCGTACTTGTGCACAGTGATGGTAGGTAGACCACCACTGTGCACCCTGTCACCACGATCTCTCTCCGTACTTGGCAGAACCTCTCCTTGATTGTAGGGATTGGACACCTTAGCTGACTTATGTATCCCGGATATGACCGTTGGCCATATCCCGGACCTATATGCCGGACCATCGGCCTATGAAGGTCGGGTAATCCGGCACCCTGCTCCTGCACGAGATAACATACAAGTTAGGCCGGCATATCTATGTATATGCCGGCACTCCACAATAAGTATCCCGGCTATACCGACATATCCGGACACCAGCCGGGATATACAAATATGCCGGCCAGGCCGATGCTCTTATATTCCGGCCAGGCCCTTCCTTGGTCAACCGGCATAAAGTCAACCATAGTCCTTGCATCTTTCTAGTCTCTTGACCCTACCGGGGGTCATCCCCCCGACAGTTGCTACTAGGGAGAAAACAACATTCATATGCTCGAGGGCATATGCTTTGTTTACATTACACACTTTGCTTAATGCAATTATCTGTTGTTCGCAACTTAATACTTGTGGAGTTCTCGGATTGATTCGCCACAAGTGGATTATTAGTCATAGATGCAGTTGGATAGTGGTCTATGTATTTTGTTGTAATGCCCAGAGTAAATCGCATAGTGATCTTCTCGACATATCACGTTTATCTTTATTCTATCAATTGCCCAACTGTAATTTGTTTACCCAACATGTGTTATTTATCTTATGGAGAGACACCACTAGTGAACTGTGGACCCCGGTCATATTTCCATCATATTGCTATCACCTGTTTACTTTACTCGCACTGTTTACTTTACTCGCATACTTCTACTGTTTTCCACTCGATACGCTCATACCCTTTGTTTCAAGCAAACCGGTGAGATTGACAACCTCATCGCAAGTTGGGAGCAAAGTATTTGGTTGTGTTGTGTGCAGGTTCCGTGTTGCAGCTAGCAAGCAAAGCTTGGACAAGGCGCCCTATAAGTTGTCCGAAGCTGTCGCAAGCTAGCAAGCATCACCTTCAGTCGTATTGTCTGCTCTTCTCCTGATCGACATACCTTGGTTCTTAACTGAGGGAAAACTTGCTGCTATATTCATCAAAACCTTCTCTTGGGGTTTTCCAACTGGTCGGTTATTTTACTTCATCAACTCGGCCCCATCAGTTTTGCATACAAAAAAGACACTATTATTTATATGGTGAAAATTTGGATCCTACTATGCCATTGTGAAAAAGTTTTGAGAGAAATAGAAAGATATTATGGAGACAAGTTAATGTGTGGGAAATAATTTTCCAATTTTGGATAGAATTAGAGATAACTTGTCTTTTTTTAATGTGCCGGGGATAAATACGTTCATAGGTGTGATAAGCAAAGCAATTGGAGAAGGGATACCTGATCCTTTACTCATTTTTCTGGTGATTCTCCTAGTCCGTCCAACAATCTTTGGTGTTCAAAATCCCTAGCATTATCGCGATATGCACACACATATGAAACATAATGAAATAAAGCTTCTTTTCAAGGAAGGTAAATAAAATCACAAGATGGATTAGTATGTTATGCTTATGTTAATAGTGAATATTGGGATGTCTTCATAACGAGCCATACAAGAAGGAGCCGTTGGAGGGAGCCAACACTCTTCAAAGGATCGCGCTTAATGGTCATGGTGGTTAACATAGTTCAAATGTTGGCGTGTTATGGGCACACCAAGTTAGGATGATGATGGGTGCCAGGGCTCGACCGAGTGGGAGAAGATGATGAAGCAAAGTGATAACAATCTGGGGCTACACTTGATGGTTTGGCAATAATTCTTTTTGTTGGTTTTTACGGAATCAAACATTTATATTTTGAGTTCATATATTTTTGTTAGCAGATGCAGCCAGGTTGTTGTAATTCTGAAACCCACTTGACCGTGAACTTTGATAGGAACACATTAGCAGTAGGTGCGCTTTGAATTTTTCTACTTTTATTGTACATATATCTTGTGAAGCTTTTTTGTTATTAGTAGATAGTGGGACCCGATCTTCATGGGTCATATGGAGATATATATAGGTCATCTCACACGGCAAGAATTTGAGCTATATATAGATCTTCATATGGAGATATGGTTGCGAACATAATTAATTTGTTTTCTAAAAAAATGCAATATTGAGTTGGCAAGAATCTAAGAAGCTATCGGGACTAAAACAAAACTTCCATAAGAGTGAAGTGTTCTATTTTCGTAGAGCAAATGATCTTGAAAGTCAATATCAAAAAAATTTGGTTGGCAGTCAGATCATTTCCATTTAGATATTTGGGAATACCTATTCATTTTAGTGATTAAAAAATGGCGAATGGAAACCGATTGAGGATCGGTTTGGGAGAAAGCTCGCGAGTTGGCTCGAAAAATTACTCTCGTATGGAGATCGGTTAGTGCTAGTTAATTCAATTTTTACTATCCTTCCAATGTTTATGCTAACTTTTTGAAATACCAAAAGGGGTACGCAATAGATTAGATTTCTTTAGATCAAGGTTTTTTGGCGAATTGATAGACATAAGAGGTCCCCTTATAGAATAACTCGATGTGTAGACGCATGGACCAAGAGGGTATATGTGTGGACTTTTTGAGATTATAAAGAAATTTTTACTCAACAAGTGGTTGGATAAACTTCTTAATGAAAAAGGAGTATGGAAAGTGCTTATACATAATAAATATATCCACTCCAAATCCTTATCTTAAGCCTTCAGATTCCCCTTGTGGAAACATTTAATGAAAGAAAAGGATGCATTTTTAAAAAGGGGGTATTTCACGGGGTAAAGGAGAGGGGGAGCATTTTTGGGAGGACATGTGGTTGGGTAATGCTCCTCTATCATATCAAGATCCTTCTTTATATAACATAGTGCAACAAAAACAAGTTTCAATTGCTTACCGTCATTCCACAAGTTCCTTTAAACATGGCTTTTAGGCAAGCTTTAACATGTAATAGTGGTCAAGATGGCTTCACCTTGCGGTGTTTGATATATGAATGTTGAATTATCAACAACGCCTTAAGTCTTTGTGAAGTTGACAACATTTGGTTCTTTCATGGTCAATCTCTTTATTTTGGATCATATGAATGATCATACAAGATTTCTTTGAACATATTTGGAAAACGAAGGTACCACCTGAAATACAAATGTGTGCACGAAACAACTACGACAAGTATGATATTCTATGATGCTCATTGTATGATAATGTAGTAAAGAACATCACATTTTTCACCAAAACTTCATGGTTCTGTGATTCTCTGATGTATTTTACTAAATCGTCACAAAATGAGCATCATATAATATCACATTTGTCATGAAAGATAACTTACCTAAAAGGAACCGACAAGGAAGTAAAAAATGTTGTTTTTGTGATCAAGATGAATCAATACAAAAAAATTCATTTCATATCCTTGAGCAAAGGTAGTTTGGTGGACTATGACTTTCAATATAACTCCACCAAATATTATGAATCTTTTTGGGAATTGGCTTGTAGGGGTAGCTAAAAAAGATAAAGCAAAAAAATTTGAGTTGGCATATGTGCTTTATTTTGGACCAACATATTCAGAAGCAACGGAGAAGCGAGAGGTTTTGGATACTGGGTGCGACCGACTGGAGTTGGTTTTGCGATTCTTACACAACCAGTCCAACCGACGTTTTGAACTCAGGTTAACATGTTGATGCAAAGCTACTACAGTTTTTATCTCTTATTTAGATGGTTGATACATGTATCGACCTGTGTGCCATGATGTAATCTCTTGTAAGATATAAACTTTTAACAAGATAATAAAGGGTTGCCTGCATCAATCAGTGCAGAGGCCGGGGCTATGTCTCCTTTTTGAAGTATATATATATATATATAAAGTAGGATTTCTTTTGCATAGCAATTTATGATAGAAGAAATTCATATACATGTAGCAATTTCACATGGACTCACATATCTAATATGTCATCAAATCTAACCACCCAATTTTAATCCTCGTGCCCATCACATTTTCTCATATTTTGTTCATACAGTCATAAACTTGCATATATAAGAACCACAAAAAATATGAAAACATACACATTGGTCTCATATAAAAAGATTCAAAAATTTCTCCTAATACACACTCATGACCATAAGTATATATAGCCTAAAATGATTCACCATTACAAAAGTACCCATTGGGTTTGAAGACATCTTTCACCGAGAAAGAATTCATTTATCCTCTTGTTTTTGCTACGTACATTTTCCCCAAGGGTGAGACCAAGGAATATGTTTACCCAGCCACTACAGCAACGAAAGGTTTGCATGTAAAATGAAGAGAAATACTAAACAAATATTGCAAGATATGCGCACCTAGATTACCATTCTGTTGGCCGCATATGTTATACTAAAGATAAGATTCATGTGGCGGCAAACATATAGAAGCTACATAAATTGGCATATCGGGTTGATGATAGTTCCATTGGAATAATATTTTTACCATGGTAACATAGAGACAAACCCGTATGGTGTATTTTCCTTTTTATAAATATTTACAGAGCGAAAGTACTTACTAAAAACTGTTATTACTATTTTCCATTTGAAGAACCTATACTTAGCTAGCTATGGAGTTTATGTTAAAAAATATTTTTAGTAAAATCCTAAAACCTTCAAAGAAACTAGGCGCATAAATTTAGACAAAAGTCAAACCTTACTAAGTTTGATCAAATATACAAAAATAATGTAGCATCTACAATACTACACGAATATACTATGAGAATATATTTTGTGGTGGCCATACTGATAATGATTTGGTGCTACATATGTTCATATTTATATCTATAATGTTCGTTAAAGTGAGAAACATTGAATTTTGACCAAATTTATAAGCGTTTTTTTTACAAAATAGCTTTTTATTATACTCGAAAGTTTGCATGAAGATCTATCAAAAGAAAGAAGAGAGTAGAAGAAGATAAGACGAAATTACAAACTTACAAAGTCATGCATAACTACAAAATGCGTATAGCTATGGAGGGTCGATCTGAAGACTATGACGACATCCATGCGGGGTAAATATATCCTTTGCCACCTACTCTCTAACCATGAGCAAACTGCTCAAAAGAGCTTGCAGTGTATAGGTCTCTGAAGAATAGACCATGATGAGCCCGTGTGCACATTAGAAAATAACTTGTAAAGGAGGTAGTTTTTTTAGCATTTAAAACCATATCAGTTTTATATACATAGTGACCTATTCGCAAAAAAAAAAAATAGTGACCCACGTGATAAGGATTATATCATCTATCCCACTAACCCGTTGCCAAAACTTTTGCCACACTATTTAGATGCTTCTCCATATAAAACATGCAAAATTGTACTGGAAGAATACGTGTTTAAATTCATTTCGTGATGACCGAAGAAAGTATTACTCTTTGGATTTGTAGGAGTAGCATTAATCGGTTCCTTACGTACATGCATATAATTCCTCGAACCATGCATATGGTACACCATATTGGTCTTTCTTTACTTCTGTTTTGAATATCTTGACCAGGTTTGCATCACGTGACATTATGTTAGTGCAAAGGCTAAATGTAATTAGCATCTTACTTAATCTTCCGTCGAAAAAATGTACCATAGCATGGGTTGGAGCCCTTTGTGGACTGGAGAACGAATAGATATCTCCGGCAGGCTGCAAAGGCACCTGCTTGATGGCTAGGCTGTCGTTTTTTAACCCAGATCATGCAATGCAAGTATATGTTCTTGTCTGGTTATTTGCTTGAGTCACGCGGCTAAAATATTTGCTAAATTAAATGTAACGTTAAAGTTGAAAACAAGTTCCGCCTAAAAAAATCTTTTGTTTTACATTACTACTTCCTCTGTCATAAAGTATAAGACATTTTGGTAGGCTAAAGTACCAAAACGTCTTATATTTTGAAATTGAGGTAGTACTTTCTAATGTATCAAATTGCTCGTAAACAGTGCTTAACACAGTTGTTTAGCACACTTCGCACAAATTCTGAGGTTGCAGCAGATAAAATCTACTTTAACAATCTTTCACAGCTACTAAGCTCAAGTCAGCCTCATAATTTTGGCTGGTCCGACTAATTCATACTCCTTACTTATTTTCGATCAGAGGTAGTACTCCATATTCGAGGTCAAAGTTCCATGTGCATTTCCTCGCAAAAAAAAAGTTGCATGTGCATTAATATACGCAGGGTTCTGCAGCGCAAGGTTCTCTTGCACCGATGGCTCACGATGCACCTTGCAGCTTGGCACAATCCCGGCCGTCCAATATGTTGCCGCGCGCTGGGAGAATCTATTTCAATATCTAGGTTCCAAGTCCCCTTGGGGCCAAAAAGAAACCATGGATCTTCCCACCCCCGACGACTCCGATCTCTCTGGAGAAGGAATTTGGCCTTTTTGCCATGATCAGGTTGCGATACCATCATCCATGCCATGGTCTCATGTTCCTCGGTTGGCCACGGGGGCCATGGAATTGCGAGATATTTTTGCAATGCCACGCAAGGATTTAGCCTCCACATGTTCCATCTTTTACCGGAGAAGCTCACGTGGAGCCGTTCAGGTCCGTCTGGTGCTCGCCATGGACCAAAGAAACCGGGCATCTTGGCCCAGTGGCGCCGGCCGATGCATGGACCGATCGAGCCACCGGAGAGGAGCAGATCGATCTCCGTGGAATATAATCTGAATAAAGCACCGTTTCAGGATCCCCTGGTCATATTCTGAACCTTCTTGCAGAAAGTCGTTTTGCCTGACATTCGGCATAATAGTAAGTTTTCATTTTTCCAATCGGGCTACTCCCATTCCATTACTTCCATAACGAAAATACGTTGTCTTAACATTCAAACATGGAAGAAAAAGGGAACGGGAAAGAAGTGTTCTTGCACTAACAGGAAACCCACCGACAGGTGTTCGGCATCGAACACCTACTACGGGGCAAAAACTAGTAAGTTTTCATGTAGAAGCAAGGCTGTTAACGATGTAAGTTGGCTGCTTCACGTGATGAATTCGCTTCATTAGCAGCACCGAGATTAACTGCGGATAGAATGCTGTTTTAGAAACCCACGTACCCGTCGTCCATATCTTCAGTCTTGACTAATATGCGCAGCCACCTCGTGCAGTCTGCATCAAACTGGATCCCAAATCTACCAATGGAACCTCTCAGATTCCGGCAACAATTTGCAGGATTGGAATCTAGGCGGTCTCTCCATCAGTTCAGCCAGGATTCAGAATATTTGCTCCTTTTCCGCTGCCAAAAAGGGCATCCCAATCTTGATGTGCTGTATAGATTCCCTCAGCTCGATCGTATACCCAGCCGCCACCCTAGCTAGCCTATCTATCTAGCTCGATCCGTAGCGCGGTCACCGACAGGAAAGGCGAATTTCTGCGAGTGGCCGTGGGCCACTGCATCCCCAATAGGCATGAGCATCTGCTTATCACGTCGAGCAGCTCATAGAACAGCTTGAGGGTGTGTAGACGTAGTCACAAACTCATCGCCATGTTTGACCATCGGCTCGGAAGGCACCACGTTGGCGGGGAGTGACTAGTGCAGTGACCGGATAGGTTAGCTGCTCGCTTTTGAATCTTATCGCGCTATGATCGAAATGCAAGGGAAGGTCCTGTAGATTCCTGATTCGATGCTTGGGCTTGATGCAACAGGCGAGAATTGGGGAAGAAAACAAGCACACAATAGTGTACAATAGGCGCCAACAAAATTATAAAATTAACTTTGTCATGCATATACAGCGGAAACCACAAATGGTGCTCGGCCTACATGTAGCCTAGTATCTTTCCAAATTCAAAAACGACAATTCAATGTTTTAAAAAAAATTAGAATTATTTTTTAAGTCATGCTTCGGTACACCCCCTCCCCCAAGCTCAAAAGGATATTTTCCCTCTGTCTTAAAATAAGTGACTTAGTTTAGACGAATTTTATTGTGTAGATATTTCTGTATTAAGAAAAAGTTGAGTCAGTTATTTTGGGACCGAAGGGGAAAATCAATTCAGCTCCCGGGTACATATACTCCCCTCCATCAAAAACATATTTTTGAATATAAAAAAATCTAACAAAAAAATCTGCATATACATATCGATAATCTATGTGTGTTTGTACAGTTCCACGGAAAATCGGTATTTTTGTGGTCAATGTAAAAAAGATAAAACATGTCTTTAAAATCCTTATTTTTTGCACCAAATTTTGTATTTTTTAAATGGCCCAAACGATAAGTCGAATTGTCGCGAAGGACTTTGTGCGCATGTAGCATATGAAGATGTACATGCGGATTTTTCATTTGGAATTTTTATATTCCAAAATAAGTCAAAGATGTATTTCAAAATAAAGTGATTGTATGTACCCAAGAGCCATAACACCACTCCCCCTATAAAATTGCCCCTAATTAGCTATCCATCTTATCAGAAAAGAGTGTCAGTGATTTTATACTAACTTAGTATGAAGTTGTATTAAATCACCGACACTCTTTTCCAATAAAGGGAGTAGTTAAAGGGATTAACCACCAAACCCATATTCAGCGTAGTATACATTCGTATTGCTAAACCATTTTCTTGTGGGCCATGGAGATTATTGGCTTGACAAGTCTGGTCATCCTGATGGAAGCCATGGTCGAGTAGGTCTGACGACCGTGGGTCCGCGATGATGAGCTCCGATGAGAAGCGCATTTTTTAATGGAAGTGGAACCCTAGCCTTTGCATCAATGTGATGCATATGATATTTATTTAGATTTTTATTGAATTGAGATCTGCCAAAGGTATGCCTAATAATCCACCCGCCGGATGTTATCCGAGCAACCATTGGGCATTAAGTTGCAAGCAACAGATTATCGACTTAAGCAAAGTGTGTAATGTAAACAACCTTAGAAATCAGTGCCTCCTTCCCCAATCTAAATCAACAGCCTATGCATGTGGTTGCATACAAACTTTTTGGCATTCCCTAATGAATTGGAAAAACTAAGAATGGAAAAAAGTGATTTAAAGATATATTTTTTTCCACCTATCATCACATGCCTGGTTGCAGAGCCTCTTCGAGTAAGACCAATAAACCGATATGGAAGGAGTAAGACACTTCCTCCCACATGGTTCATTGTCTTAAGTTTTTTCTCTATCCTTGAAAGCTAGATCCCAAACATATTTTGAAAAACCTTATTTGCGTGATTGAAATGACTAAAATAACAAATGGAATCAGCATTTAACGCAATAATACACGATCACATTTCCTTCCAAGCTTCTTCAAAGCAGAACTTAATGGACCAACAATTTCAAGCGACACAACTGCAAATTAACCAGTCGACCGGTGTTCAGTTTTCCTTCACATGTGGATGCAGTGCCATGCATTTGAGATGCTGACATCCATCGACTATGCGCCTTTGTGCGCATGCTGGGGGTGCAGGATCTACCAATCTACCAAGCTTAAATCATATGATCTTCTCAATATGCTTATCTAGAACTTGTGCTTCTCAACCTTGATGATGAACATCATTTGATTTCATTCTCCCATGGAAAGATACTTGAATCCATTATCCTCTCTTTATCTTGGCTAACCTTGTATCTTCTCATACTCTATTAAATATATCTTGAGAGTTGAGATACAAACATAATTCTTCACTTGATTACATGCTCTAAGTCTTGGTCAACCATAGCTCAACTCATGAGACCATCATGACCTTGACATAGAGCCAACACTTGAATTCTTCTCTTGTGACCAACTCTCAAGATCTTGAACCACCAAAGCTTAATACATAAGCCATAGCATGTCTTACTTTGAGTTCCACATAAGAACACCAACTCTATTGATCATATCATATTCATCTCTTCAAATCATTGATCTTGATATCAATACTCAAAGTCTATCTTTATATTTATTGGATCCAACCTTGAATCCAACACATGGTCTTCAGGCTTTCTCTATGGATGGTTCCTTCATTCAACAAAAACATTAGTCCACAGGGATTATCATTAATTACCAAAACAACACATGAGGGCATATGCACTTTCAACGCCGCAGAGTTTCCCCGTCGTCGACGAGGTAGATGCAAATCTGTCCGCCTCAGAGCCCCTCCAGCCAGCATCGGCTCCAAAAACGATGCCCCCATGGGAGAGAACGACGCCACACGCCACCATCATACGATCTAGGAGACCCAGATATACGGTTCCCCACAAATCAGTCCACACTAGGAGACAAGATCAACAACAACAACAAAGAAGCTCCTAGGAGATGTCCATGGAGGGTATAACACTGAGAGCACCACCATTAACTGATCCGAGGATCTAGGGTTTCCCCTGGAGACTATACTTTGCACAAGACATCCCTCCCACGAAGCCTAGCGCTGCATTGGCCTCCACCACCAACGAAGGCATCAACGACGAGGCTGAGGGAGACGACCAGCCCCGCAAGGGAGGTGAGCCACCACCACCGAATCCAGAGTCCTCACCCTGGGGATCAACCTCCGCCACCAAAATGCTAGAGGGTTCTGTCCACCGCGCAACAGCTACCCCATGCACCGCTCCGCGCGAATGAGCCGCCCTGCCAGGGTGCTCGTCCAACACCGCATCCACATGCTATACGCACGGGGGAGGGGAGTCCCCGCTGCCACTGGCGACGACCAGGCTTTGCTTGGCCATGCCCCATGGTGGCGGCGAAGGGAGAGGAGGTGGATGGAGGGTCTGGTCGAAGGGGACCTAGGGTTTGCCCCCTGATAGCTCTCAGGCTGTGCCCGAGAGGAGAGGAGGCACATGGTTCATTGTCTTAAGTTTGTTCTCTATCCTTGAAAGCCATAACCCAAACATATTTTGAAAAACCTTTATCGGGTGATCGAAATAACTAAGAAACAAATGGAATTAGCATTTAACGGAATAATAAGCTATCGCATTTCCTTCCAAGCTTCTTCGAAGCGGCACTTAGCGTACCAATGACCTTTTAAACATTAGGCACACGGGTGCCCAACTTTAAATTAATAAAGCAACATGGCAATCGAAGGTAACAAAGTTTTAAGCTGCCCAAAGCAGCGGTACAACCCAGATAAAGTTAGGGAATCAGCCAAACCGGCCTCCCGAATAGACTTAGCTAATATAAAAACATAGTTTTAGATCACAGCATGCAAACTGGCCTGAGACCAGATAAGTCTAAGTAGCAGTAGACTGCAAGTTTAGGAAAGATTTAAAACACAATTAGCAGGTTGCCGTGAAAATTTTCCTTCAATTTTGAATTTATTAGGTGTAATCCAAAGCGCTGAGCTTTGGGCCGCAAAATAGATCCACAGTAAGCGTTTAGTGATTTAGTTTTTAGATTAAGAGGATCCAGGATGGCGAACCACTCTTGGCGGGGAGCAGCGGTTCCAGTTCACATTGAACATCGACCGAACCCCACTCCACATGAACTTAGCTAGATCACATTAAAATAGGATGTGATCAACGTTTTCTGGTCTGCCGCAGAGTTACCATCTGAAAGACCACACAATTGCAAATTAACCAGTCGACCGGTGTTTAGTTTTCCTTCACCTGTGGAAGCAGTGCCATGCATTTGAGATGCTGACATCCATCGATTGTGCGCATTTGTGCGCGCGCTGGGGGTGCGGGATCTACCCATCTATGCGTATGCATATGTGTCAGCCCAAGCGTATCGCAGCACTGGAATCAACATTCCAAAGGGAGCACCTTTGTCCAAAAAAGTTCAGAATCTCCTTACCTGACTGACCTTTCAATCTCCAAGCCAATGGCACGCCCGATACCATAGGAGCGCTGGCGGCGCCCCAAGGGTCTATAAATAGCAGACACCGAAGCAGCACATCGATCATCAAAATCACCGGAGCTTCTGAAGATCAAAAAACTTCAGGGCCAAAGCTAGCTAGTTAATTAGTTTCGAGAAAGATACTAATTCCGATCCAGGTCGAGATGTCTTCCGTGTCAAGGAGCTCATCCCGCGGCGCGAACGCGGAGTGGAGCGCCAGGGAGAACAAGCTGTTCGAGGAGGCCCTCGCCTACTACGGCGAGGGCACTCCTGACCGCTGGCACAAGGTGTCCCGCGCCATGGGCGGGACCAAGACGGCCGACGAGGTGCGCCGCCATTACCAGATCCTCGACGACGACGTCAAGCTCATCGAGTCCGGCAGGGTCCCGTACCCCAACTACAACACACAGGGGGCTTGGAACTGATCGTTCGAGGTAACCAAAACTCCACCTGATTCCTGTTTCGTGTAATATACAGTGCCAACAAACAAAGTAAAATCGTAATCTCTTCCTAAAAAAAGAGTAAAATCGTAATCTCAGTCATCTGTTTCAGTAAGGTGAACCGTGCCGTAGCTTTAGCTAGGTTGATCTTGTCAATTGGCAAAGAAAAATCGAAAGAATGCCGCTTGTCAATTTAGTCAATTCCTTTGCTGTTTCTGCTCCAGATGGACTGCAATTAGTCTAGTGTGCCTGCACTATTGCACAAGTTAAAACGGACAGTATCATGCACGCACAATCTGCTTGCCATGCATGAATGCGCCAATCTGTCATCTGTCGGTTTGCACGACGACACAGGGCCTGGCTGTCTGTCCCCTAGTGCAGGCGTGTAGCTTCACTTCTGCTCTAACCGACATGCACTTTAATTAGCACCCCCTTTCATGTCCGTATGCATAAGAGGCTTGCATAAAGGTTTTGTTTTTCCCTTAGATGTCTGTTGCAAAAGGCTGTGAATTGAAGTCAGTCTTGCGCTCTCTTTGGGGGCAAAACCATGGTACCCCTTGAAGAGGAAGCTCTTCATCCCAGTTTCAGAGCATAGATAACGAACCAATGGAACCCATTTTGCCAAAGGAGAAGTTGTAAATTAGCTTGATATAAATAGGGCATATCTCTCCTATCAAAATGCAATATCATCTGTCCAGTTATAAATTTGAGAACTTGAGATAAACTAACTTACACTGTATATCTTTTGGCTTTTCTTTTTCAGGAGCGAAGCATCTGAAGGTCCTGCAAACATGAAAACCTGTTTATAATCTGGAGTCCTTAGCTGGGACTATGGTATTGAAGCAAGCATACCAATATGATGTTATTGTACTAAGAAGATTGTGGGTTCTTGGTAATAAAATTAAGATAAGATATCTGTGTGTATATAAATTTAGGTTTGTAAGAAAATCAAGTGCCCTAGTTCTTGCACAAGCTAGCCTATATTTTCCATTCCGTGTAGTTTTTACTCCTTTCCCAATAATTTATGGAGTAACACTTGTGTGTAGTGTACTTGTGTTTATCAAATTGTTGTTGGTAGAATATTCTTGCTTTGTCAACCAGTTGGTTCAAGACACAGATGCTTATATTTGCACTTTATGTGTGTTCTTTATCGATACCTTCCGACCAAGATGTATGTATGCAGCTAGATGTGACTATGTCGCATCTGATAAGTGGTTAGTTATTCACTAGGTACTCGAGTTGGCGAGCACCTCACATATTGGGCTATCAACCCTGGGTTCAAACACTCTTAGATCTGCTACATCAAAAGTGTAGTAGAAAGTCTTTCAGCGCGGTTTCAATTTCAAATTTTCAATAGTGATCTGGTCACAGCAAAACCAGAATTTTGTGCAAGCTGCGAGGTGCGACAAGTGGCAATCATGGCGAGTGAGGAAAAGCAAGCTGAAACGAGAAGCCTTGCCATCACCTAGTTTAGGTTCGTTGTGTGAAGTATCGACTTAAGAGGGTTTTCAAGGGGAGTAGACCGACCATGGAGACAAGTAGAGAGTAAGAGAGCTACACAACGCGGACATTAGTTAGATAAAGGAGAAGGGCAAGGCCCGGAAAGCTAGTGTTTTGGTTCCAAAGGGTAGCTAGGATAACTTGGTGGGAAGCCACCAAGGAAAGAAATAAACATTATCATATATAGATAGAGGAGCGTTTCCCCAAGCCTCGCCAACCGAATGCAAGAGGGAGAGGGGCCTCAACCTAGTCTCCTCTTTGTAAATCACAGTTTTGGAGACATCTTCACCAAATGTGGTGCCCATATGAGATTTAATTAATCCTAGACTCTCGTCATAAAATGATTTATTAGGGTGGTTAGCTGTGATCCAATTGTTGCAAATGAATTGATGAGTTTCGTCGGAATCTACATGAGAATGGTAATTCTAGGTCGAGTCTATGCATAGATGATGTCTCACATGACCAGTTGGGAAACCCCAAGAGGAGGTATGATGAGCACAGCAGTAAGTTTTCCCTCAATTATGATACCAATGTTTAATCGACCAGTAGGAGAAAGAAATCACTTCCAAAGGTTGTTGCTAGCTGACTTTTGCAACGACGCCAGAAAAAGTCTAGTGCGTGGCTTCGGCGCCAGCAACAACGTGGAACCTGCACACAACACAACCAAGATACTTTGCCCCAACTTACAGTGCGGTTGTCAATCTCACCGGTTTGCTGATAACAAAGGATTAAACGTATTGTGTGGAAATAGATGTTTGTTTGCGGTAAAGTAAATAATGCTTGCGGAAAGTAAACAGTGCTTACAGTAGAAGGTAATATAAATGTAAAAGAATGGACCAGGGTCCACAGTTCACTAGATGTGTCTCTCCATAAAGATAAATAACATGCTGGGTAAACAAATTACAGTTGGGCAATTGACAGAATAAAGAATGCAAAGCAATGCATGTACATGTCATGAAGATCACTATGAGATTCACTTGGGCATTACAACATAATACATAGACCGTAATCCAACTGCATCTATGACTAATAATCCACCCGCCAGATATCATCCGAACAACCATTGGGTATTAAGTTGCAAGCAACAGATTATCGCCTTAAGCAAAGTGTGTAATGTAAACAATACAAATGTCCATGAACACAAGATTGTTGTTTTCTCCCTAGTAGCAACAGCACATCTACAACCTTAGAAGTTATTGTCACTCTCCCAAATTACTAGAGGCATGAACCCACTATCGAGCATAAATACTCCCTCTTGGAGTTACTAGCATCTACTCGGTCAAGATATCTACTAGCAACGGAAAGCATGCAAGATCATAAACAACATAGAGATGATAATTCACAAATTAACTTGACATAATACTCAATATTCATCGGATCCCAACAAACACAACATGTAGAATTACATAACGATGATCTTGATCATGATAGGCAGCTCACAAGATCTAAACATGAAGCACATAGAGGAGAAGACATCCATCTAGCTACTGCTATGGACCCATAGTCCAAGGTAGACTACGCATGCATCACTACGGAGGCAGGCAAGGTGATGAAGAAGGCCTCCGGTGGTGATTCCCCTCTCCGACAGGGTGCCAGGAAGAGCTTTTGGACCCTCCCGATCTCGCGTCGACGATGGCGGCGGCTTGCAGTATATTTTCTGGAAAAGTGTTTGGGCCTTTGGGTTTTTTCGACGAAGAGAATAAATAGGTGGAAGGGCGATGTCAGGAGGTGGACCAGGTGGTCACACCACCTGGTGGCACGGCCTAGGGGTGGCCCGCGCCACCACCTGGTGTGGTTGCCCCTTGGTCCGCCTCCGGCTCTCCTTTGGATTCCGTCTTCGTGTCAGGTAATTAGGAACTTCAGCTTTTGTTTCATCCAATTTCAAGAATATTTCATGTGTAACTTTTCTGAAACACAAAGACAGCAGAAAATAGGAACTGGTACTGTGGCATCTTGTTAATAGGTTAGTTCCGTAAAATGCATAAAAATACCACGAAGTGTAAACAAAACACAAAGCAAATGGTGTATAAACAAGCATGGAGCATCAAAAATCTATAATACATATAAAGTTCATCCCCACTAAGTGCTTTTAATGTTTGCAAGCTTGACATCTCTTCGTCAAAGATGAACAGCGCGGTATTCTTCGTGTTTGCCTAACATAAATCGGGTCGTGTGTTCTCAGGAATCCTGACTTAGATGAAACCATGCTAGGTTCATTGTATGAACTCAAAGCATCTGGCCGAAAATCAGTCATCAGCAGTTAAAAATTGCTCTAAGAAGGGTAGTAGAGTTCCAAAATCAAAAATTGTGTCAAAATGAATGGTATGTTCAGTAATAGCAGAGGTCTTGGTGACTTGGCTGAAGAATTTAAGGCTGACTTTCTCCGTGAACTGGTGAACTTAGCAAAAGATAATCCGTACCCAATCTTAGTTGGGGGGATTTAAATTTGCTAAGATTCCGTCATGAGAAAAGTAGAGGCCGGTTTCATGATCATTGGCCCTTTCTATTCAATGTTGTCATTGACAGTTTGGATTTGTGAGAGGTAACAATGATTGGAAGACAGTTCATCTGGGCTAATAGCCTGCCGGTTCCCATATACGAGAAGCTGGATAGAGTACTCATGGACGCTAATTGGGAATCTAAGTTCCCTTTGGTGTCCGTCCGTGCGCTTGAACGTATTGAGGGACTTTCTGATCATGCTCGAATTCTGCTGACCACTAGGAATCCTTTACCACCAAGTAATTACCGCTTCAAGCTTGAGCTTGGATGGTTACAACGTGGTGGGTTCCATGATATGGTCAAGTTAGTTTGGGATAGACCGGTTACTACGTCATCTTCAATTCAGGATGCAGGCGGACAGGTTGGCGGCTCATCCGCGTCCGTCCAGCAGGTCCGCGAACACTAATCCTGAAATTAGCGGCGTCCACGTCCGCAACTGAAGTTGCGCGCTACGTCCGGTGGACAGACGCGTCCGTCCGCCAGTTCTGCCGCTGCTATGCATAGCTAGCTCCGTATCCTAGCTTGCATATAGGGAAATCATTCCACACAATGAACTAGAAAAGTACACTTTGTTTACTCCCCTCTGTTTCCGGAATAAGTGTGCGAGGGAGGATAAAACCTTTGACATAGTTATTTTACATTTGAGTCCTCTACAATTCAAGTTCTAACTAATAGATCCTGCAATCGTCCGGATCGGTCACCAAGCACGCGTCCAGCCGGCAAGCTCCAACAAGCACGCCACTGTCAAGATTGTGCTCCAGGCCTCGTTGAGCTCCCGCCATGTCCACCATGTGCTCGATCTCCAGGCATGACCACAAGCTCGATTTCTAGGCCGCGCTCCGCCTAAGCCCCCAGGTTACGCTCCTCCTCTGCTGACGACCACAAGCTCGATCTCTAGGCCGCGCTCCGCCTGAGCCCCCAGATTACGCTCCTGAAAATCACGGACAAGAAGTTTATCATGGTCAGGAAGAACACGTAGTATAGTTTGCAACATTGCCACTGTTTGAAACAATGGTAGTTCATCATCTGGCTACATATTTCTCTACATAAAAAAGCTCATGGCTAAGAGTAAAACATTTTGTAATCCATGTTGCAAAATCAGATTCAAGACAAGCCCACTGACACAACACAACACTCGAGCACATATAAAAAAGAAAATCAGGAGAATATATGAGGTCTTCCAAGATAAGAGAGCATATATCTGAAAATAAGGTTTACGAAAAGTGTTTTCGGCTCCCGAGCTCCAGTGCTCCCTTTAGTTTAAAAAATTTAAAAATCATATTTATAAGTTTTAAAAAATTATGGAAATTCTGTGCATATCTAGTGATGTAGGCTACAAGGATGTATAATTCTATTACTAAATTATTTGTATTGTGGGTTACACAAAAAGAATAAAATCTAGTAAAATTAAGTGTCAAGCGGCCATAGTAGCTATCAAGTTAAGTGTCAAGCGGCCACACTAGCTATCAAGTTAGCAGCACCAAGAAGTGCAAAAACATCTAGTAAGTAAACTAAATGCATAGTTTATTACTCAAACATTAGCAGTACAAAACGTAATGAACTATTGTTCCTAAAACTAGAAAGTAGCTGTAGAGAAATTGTGTTGCTGTCTTGCTGATGGTGTTGTCGCAACAGTGTCATTGTACTCCCTCCTGCAAGTGCAATATTTCATTGTATATTTCTAAACACTGCTAGAAACCTCACCTAGCTAAATAACCCTGGAAGGTATTCGGAAACTACAAAGTAGCTCGAGGTACATGTAGCTCTTTTTTTTAAGGAATTATACTAGTCTGAGTCCAACCTTTAGTAGGATTAAATAAGAAACGAGCGTTGCAATCCAACCTGTTTGAGGATTCAGAGTTCAGTGCAAACAACTGAAACAAGACTGCTTCATCGGACGCTCTGATTTCATATTCAAATTAGTATAAATAGAACTAGTTGTTTCAGTATAAGGACTGAACATTGATGAATTCAGGGCAAACAACTGCGTACTACAATTTAACTTTCCTGGCGAGAACTGGAGTACCTATCAAGAAGGTCAAAACCTGATTCCCAGCGAGGATACCAAAACACAAAATCTTTCTGAAATAATTGCTTCGTGAAAGGGAAACACGATCTTGCTTCATGAGGGGGAGAAGAAGGATCAAACCTGCGCCTTGGCAAAATTTATGTGGGTGCCGCCGGCCTCGCGTTCCGGTCCTCCTCCTCTGTTGTTTTTTTGTCCTTCTCCTCCGCCAGATTCTTCTCCACTTCTTCCGGCGGCGGCTTCTTCCCCCCTCCCCCGCCGCGTGATCCGCCGTTGCATTCACCGCGGCCACCGCACGCAATGTCCCTCTCCGCAGGTGGGCGCTGGGAGAGATCCAAGCCTGAGGTTGACCAGGTTGCAGGGCGGTCATAAAGCTGGCTCTGGGCGGCGGCGAGCGCGGCGCCGGCCGACGGTGGCGAACAACATGGCGGCGTGCCTTACCGTTGCGGTCGGGGGAGCAGCTAGTTTTTTTCTTAGCGGGATGGACGGGCCTAGCAGGCTAGGTGGACACTGTCCGTGAGGCCGCCTCGGATATGCGGCCTGCCCGCTACGCCGTTTAGGCCCTTTAAGCGGCGCAGACGTGGCGGACGAGCGGACGTCCGCCTCCGCCTGCATCCCTATCTCCAATACAAAGGTGGAATTATAAAATACGTGCTCTACATAGTCACCTAAGTGGTTGGGCTCGACATGTAACTGGTGTTCTTAAAAAAGAAAAGTTGAGGCTTCCGTCCATCATTGATGAGTTGGAAGCCTTAGCTGAGATTGGCCCCCTATCCACGCAAGAGATTGATTTAAAAAATCAGTCAAATGCTAAGATAGCTTCCCTTCTTCGTGACGAGGAGCTGAAATGGTACCAGCGATCTGAAGGGTTCCGCAGCATAGAAAACAAAATTTTTCCTACGAAGACGAACAAGAACAGCCAAGATCTGATCTACGAGATGCAAAACAACGAGTAAGAGATATTAGATCTACATACCCTTGTAGATCGTACAACGGAAACGTTCAGATAAACGTGGTCGGCGTAGTCGTACTAGCGTCTCCTCCTCGCGATCCGATCCGATCCAAGCGCCACAACGGGCGGCGCCTCCGAGCGTTGCACATGTACAGCGCAGCGACGACTCCTCCTCCTCGGTCCAGCAAGGTGTGGTGGAGTGGTAGATGGGATCAACAACACGACGACGTGGTGCTTATGGTGGAGAGTATATGCGGGAAGGGCTTCGCCTACGCGCGCGAGGTGGAAGAAGATTGAACAAAGAAACTAGTCAAAACTAGGGCAAAAGAAGAGCTACAGGAGAAACAGCAGCGTGGCGGCTAAGGCTGAACAAATTCAGGGATCCGTCACGGTGCAGCCTGTGCTCCTTTTATAGGCATCAAGAAAACCCTAGCACCTTGAGCAAGTCAACCTACGGGCGCCGTCGCATCGATCGAATCAATCAGCAGCCAGCCTCCCGCATCGATCCGCCAGGCATCGAGGACGAGCCGGAGCACGCGGCCCCTTGGCGCTCGATCGAGGGCGGCCTGGCCCCGAGCGAGGGATGCTGCTGCCTGCCTCGATTGAGGGCGACCTGGCCAGGCATGAGGCCCAGGCACGAGGCCCAGGCGGGAGGCCCAGGCGGGCAGCCAGTGCCAGCCGGGTGCGCGGCCCAGCAGAGGACGGGCGCGGCCCAGCGGACCTACAGCGGGATAGCGAGCGCGGCCCAGGAACAATTCCTGGCCGGCCGCCTCTTTTCCCTTTTTTTCTTTTTCTTTTGCCTTCTTCTTTTTTATAGTTTGTCTAGATGGACTACTAAATTAGTCCATTAGCAAAATTAATCATGGACTACTTTTTAGCCTTTATTTATTTCCAACAAATAAATATATGTATTAATATTTATTAATTCATTTAATTAATAAATCATTAATCCTCTTCCCGGAACAATTTCGTTACTCTCTGAAACAATTTCCATAAATCCCGAAACTACCCTAGCGTCGATGAGCGTTAAGTGTGTGACCCTACGGGTTCGAGAATGTGTGGACATGATCACTATCAATAATCAATAGCGGGATCTGGAAATGCATATTGACTCCCACATATTCAACGAAGATCATTATCGGTGAACCACGATGTCAGGATTCAATAAATCCCGTATACAAATTCCTTTGTCTCGCAATATTTTACTTGCCCGAGATTCGATCGTCGGTATCGCCATACCTAGTTCAATCTCGTTCACAGCAAGTACTCTTTACTCGTTCCGCAATCCAATATCACCCTGTGATTAAACTCATTAATCACGTGTTTGCAAACGGTGTATGATATTGATTACCGAGTGGGCCCAGAGTATATCTCTCCGACATGGGAGGGACAAATCCCAATCTCGATACATGCAACCCAACAAGTACTTTCCGATTACCTGAGAGTCACCTTTATGATCACCCTCTCATAGGATGATGTTTGATGACCTCAAAGCTCTTTTCCGGTACCAGGAAGTGGCATTATCTCATGGTCTAAGGAATAGGATAGTGACATAGGAAAAGCTACGCAATTGTGAACACAATGACACGATCTAATTACTGTGCTTAATTTGGGTCTATCCATCATATCATTCTTCTAATGACATGACCTCATTATTAATCGACAACTCATGTCTATAGTTAGGAAACCTTAACCATCATTAATCAATGAGCTAGTCTAGTAGAGGCATACTAGGGACACGGTGTTGTTCATAAACCACACAAGTATTAATGTTTCCGCTTAATACAATTCTAGCATGGAATATAAACATTATCATGAACAAGAAATATGATAATAACAATATTATTATTGCCT
The DNA here is from genome assembly GCA_007115705.1 of Dactylis glomerata. Lineage (NCBI taxonomy): Eukaryota > Viridiplantae > Streptophyta > Magnoliopsida > Poales > Poaceae > Dactylis > Dactylis glomerata. Next base: position 169,628 of record QXEO01001145.1, read on the forward strand.
CTAGGGCATATTTCCTTCAGTCTCCCACTTGCACTAGAGTCAATAATCTAGTCATACTTGCGCCTTTAACACCTATGGCATTCCGGCGTTAATCATACGCGTTTGCACGTGGTAAACCTTATCAACGGGTCTGACACTTTCAGGTCCGTTTGTATTTGCATATCTTTTGCGTCGGCACGCATTACTCATCTTCTATGAGATGGCATCGTATAAACTTGGTCTTCTGGCAAGACCTTTGTTTCTTTGTCGAGACTATGTTGTCACTATTGTCATACAATAGAACTACATGGTACTAGCACACTTGGAACTACACCTAGTTCTCTTGCTGCTTCTCAAGCAATTATATACTTAGCCCTCGTTGCAGTGTCCGCCACAATGTTAACATTGGAACTCATCCAAGTTATCATAGAACTTTCTTCCATCTTATTGTGCCACCTTATAACTCAAAATAAATAGCCTAAAATTGAGATTAAATATTACTATATATGTGACAAAGCCAATGTAACACATTGCAATGAACCATTTATCACTTCTGCATACAGAATATATTCTTAGTTCTTCGAAAGTACATAAGAATATTCTTACTATTGTCCAACGATCATCATATGAATGCTCGTAACCTTTTAGAGCATCGGACACATTTGGATCTACATATCATGGTATACAAGTTTGAAAAATCATTCTTGTGGTTTCACTCATCAAGTGTCAAAACAGTTGATTCTTGCTTCAACCTCTTCCATGCAACAAGAATTGTTCTTATTGTTTCCATATTGAACAAATTCAATATTTCATCTATGTACTCTGGCAAAACTATATTAGTGCCTCAATCTATCTGCATAGACATTGATGCTCAATATTCTGGTTTTGCCTAAGTCTTTCATCAAAAACTAATTTTAATGAAAACTTAACAATATCAAGAAAAACACATAATTTCCAATGAACAATATGTCGCCTACATAAAGCATTAGAAATATGTCTCAGCGCTCCCACTTACTTTCTTGTAAATACAAGCATCTTCAAATATCTTGATGAAATTAAACTCTTTAACATTTTCATCATTGAAGATTTCAACTTTGCTATGCTTACTTCTACCATTGAAGTTTGCATATATATCTAGCAACCTTTGAATCAACAAAACCCATTGGATCGTGTCAGGTACACGTCCTTGGTGTTCATTCCGGTAGAGGAACGTTGTTTCATGTATTCAACTATCATATCTCAATATGTAATTGTTGCTAGAATAATCCATATGACGAAGTCAGGGCCCATCACCGCTTCTTTGTATATTGCCGGTTACTATTATCCAATAATATCTCGTCCTCAAATCTTTCTATTTGATTACGACCAACTTGGTTAAAATAGGAACTTTGATGTCCGGCACTACAACATATTGTATTTGCGGGAGCCATGAATGCAGTTACCACTTCCAGAATATTTTCCGGTGCTGCGCTACTTTGCTCATCTTGCTCAGGTTCAATAACCTCATCAAGTTCTATTTTCCTCCCACTTAAACCTTTCACGAGAAACTCCTTCATAAGAAATTCACTTCTTTTAGTGACAGTCACTATGTGTTCTGGTTCATAGTAGAAGGAATACCCATCGACATTCTTTGGGATAACCTACAAAGACTTACTAATCCGATTTTGGTTGTAAACATTTTACATATGCCTTGCATACCAAAATTTAAGAAAAGAGAACTATAACTTGTACGGTGTCAATTCAGCGGATTGTGATGGCACTCTATTCAGTTAAAAGCGGTAGTCTCTAAAGCATAATCCACAAGTTAAATTGGTAGTTTATTTGATCATTGATCTAACCATGTCCAACAAGGTTTGATTACATCTATTGAATACTCCATACTCATATGGTGTTTATCAAGATGCAAGTTTGTTGAACAATTCCCTTAACTCTTAGATGTTTGCTAAACTTGCAACTCAAATATTCTTCTTTATGATCCAATCATAAAAACTTGAATTTTTCTTGTTACAATAATTTCCACTTCATAAATTGAACAATTTCAATTAGTTCGTACTTCTTTCTCACCAAGTAGATATACCATACATCTATTTGAGTCATTGATGAAATAGATAATACACCACGCGCGACTTCACACCATGGACTACATACATCAACACGTACGGTCTCCATTTAGTTAGTCGCTAGTTCTGTCCATGGCCCATGAACGAAGTTTAATCATCTTTAGGAAAAAGTCTCACAAGCGTCAATCAATTCAAAATCAAATGACTCAAAAATCCATCAATATGGAATTTCTTTCATGTTTTGTTTCCAATATGACTTAAACGGCGGTGTCATAATTAAGTGAAATTCGTTTTATCTTGCGACATTTAGCATCAGTGTTATAAATGTTTATTTTGCCAACAAGATAATAATAATCTATCCATCGATTATGGAAGACGGTAATAATTTGAACAACCATTGCTCTCATAATACCAGAACAATATAACAATTATTAAGTTCTTATCAAATCTTGAAGGCTAGGTTTGATGCCGATGGAAACACAATAACACTTTTATTTGTTTCTCGACGCGCATTATTACCACATTCTTTTGCTGGTTATTTAGGCGACTGTAGTTCTTGTATTGTGTTGCTTTGTATGACATTTCATACCAACAATCTAGTATCCAATACCCAAGAATTACACTGTTAACGAGCAAAGAATACATCTATAACATGTATATCACTTATATACTCGAGCTGGACATTTCCAGTCTTTTCCTTTTCTACTAAATATTTTGCAGATCCTGTTTAGCGTTTCCTCCCATTAGAAGAATCTATCAACATCAAAAGTGGCGTCAAGCATTTGACACATAGTCCAAAGGATGTTAGTTAAATACTAATGGCCTTGGACTTTGCACATTGAGGTGGATCACCATCATCATATAATTGGCGTTCTTCTAGATTCCATTCTTTAGCATTCTTTTGGCATAGCAAAACAATTTAGCCGATACCTTATTATTCATCCTATCATGACAACTTTCATGATGAAACTACTATAGCTCATAAGGACGAATGCAAGTATAATATTAGTTCCCAAACTGTTGGGTGATCTGGACGCCCAGTGCCTTCAATCTTCGCATATATTCATATAATATGAGCATATGTTCTTTTACTAAATTATACTTCATCATTTTGCAAACAATAAAAGTTTTAGATATCAAATATCTTTCACTTCTTATTTGTTTCTGAAACAATTCTTTCAGCTCGATGATCATTTTGATTCTCAAACAATTTTGAAGATCAATTTCTCATGGAGGCAAACATGATCTTAGATGCTAAACTTGAATCATTGCTCTTAGATTAATACAACATATTAAATCACATGGAGCAAGTGAGGTTTGCTAAAATTGCAATAGGACTTAATCTTTGATCTTGACATTTTAAATAAACGGCACTAGTCCGTAGAGCGATTATCCAGAATTCTATAGTTCTTTTAACTCAATTAAAACTAAGTGTTGGTGGAAAACGGTTGCCAAAGACTACAACAACTTATGCAAATACACTAAGATTTAGTTCATGATAATTAGTTCAAGTTAATCAAATTACTAATGAACTCCCACTAAATTCAACATCCCTCGAAGTTGTTTAGTGAAGCATGACCCAAATTCACTACACCAAGACTGATCATCACATGAGATGATATAGCTTTAATAGTGAACATCAACATGTTGATCATATCATCTATATGACTCATGCTTGACCTTTTGGTCCGTGTGTTCCGAGGCCATGTCTGTACATGTTAGGCTCGTCAAGTTTAACCTAAGTATTTTCACATGTGTAAATCTGTCTTACACCCGTTGTATGTGAACGTAGAGTTTATAGCACCCGATCATCACGTGATGCTTCAAAACGACGATCTTTCGCAATGACGCATATGAGGGAAGAACACATTTTATCTTGAAATTAAGTGTGAGGGATCATCTTATAATGCTACCATCGCAATCAAAGCAAAATAAGATGCATAAAGGATAAACATCACATGCATATACAATATGTGACATGGTATAGCCAATCTTCGCGCATTGATCTCCATCTTGTGCGCACCGGCATGATCTCCATCAGTCCACCTTGATTGCCTCCACCACGAATAGCAACTACAACTATTGCTAACTACTTAGCGATAAAGTAAAGCTATTACATGGCGTATAAGAAGTTGACACGCAGGTCATAAAAAATTATAAAGACAACCATATGGCTCCTGCCGGTTGTGAACTCATCGACATGCAAGTCGTGAAATATTACAAAACATGATCATCGTATACATCACATATATTATACACATCACATCTTGTGGCAATACCATATCACAAACACTCCCTGCAAAAACAAGTTAGACGCCTCTAATTTGTTGATTGCAAGTTTTACGTGGTTTATGGGAGCTACGCATAAGAACGGTTCTTACCTACGCAAAGCCACAACGGTGATATTATAGTTGCCAACATCCATTGTAAATCCCATGACAACTATAGTGAGAGAAACTGGCATCCACCAGCCGCATGTGTGGAACAAGCCACACGTCAAGTGCGGAGCCGGTCTCGCGAACGAGGTCGCGTAAGGTTGGCCTGGACCGCTTCGATCTCACTATACCGAGCCATAAGAAGTACACAAAATAGAGGTTTGCAACAGAAAACATCAATGCCCGCAACAAGCATGTTGCATTTTACTCGTGTAAAACATCTACGCATAGATCTGGCTCTGATACCACTGAAGGGTTCCGCAGCATAGAAAACAAAATTTTTCCTACGAAGATGAACAAGAACAGCCAAGATCTGATCTACGAGATGCAAAACAACGAGTGAGAGAGATTAGATCTACATACCCTTGTATATCGCACAGCGGAAACGTTTAGATGAACGTGGTCGGCGTAGTCGTACTAGCGTCTCCTCCTCGCGATCCGATCCGATCCAAGCGCCACAACGGGCGGCGCCTCCGAGCGTTGCACACGTATAGCGCAGCGACGACTCCTCCTCCTCGGTCCAGCAAGGTGTGGTGGAGTGGTAGATGGGATCAACAGCATGGCGGCGTGGTGCTTATGGTGGAGAGTATATGCGGGCAGGGCTTCGCCTACGCGCGCGAGGTGGAAGAAGATTGAACAAAGAAACTAGTCAAAACTAGGGCAAAAGAAGAGCTACAGGAGAAACAGCAGCGTGACAGCTAAGGCTGAACAAATTCAGGGATCCGTCATGGTGCAGCCTGTGCTCCTTTTATAGGCATCAAGAAAACCCTAGCGCCTTCAGCAAGTCAACCTACGTGCGCCGTCGCATCGATCGAATCAATCAGCAGCCAGCCTCCCGCATCGATCCGCCAGGGATCGAGGACGAGCCGGAGCACGCGGCCCCTTGGCGCTCGATCGAGGGCGGCATGGCCCCGAGCGAGGGATGCTGCTGCCTGCCTCGATCGAGGGCGATCTGGCCAGGCGTGAGGCCCAGGCGCGAGGCCCAGGCGCGAGGCCCAGGCGGGCAGCCAGTGCCAGCCGGGTGCACGGCCCAGCAGAGGACGAGCGCGGCCCAGCGGACCTCCAGTGGGATAGCGAGCGCGGCCCAGGAACAATTCCTGGCCGGCCGCCTCCTTTCCCTTTTTTTTCTTTTTCTTTTGCCTTCTTCTTTTTTATAGTTTGTCTAGATGGACTACTAAATTAGCCCATTAGCAAAACTAATCATGGACTACTTTTTAGCCCTTATTTATTTCCAACAAATAAATATATGTATTAATATTTATTAATTCATTTAATTAATAAATCATTAATCCTCTTCCCGGAACAATTCCGTTACTCTCTGAAACAATTTCCATAAATCCCGAAACTACCCTAGCGTCGATGAGCGTTAAGTGTGTGACCCTACTGGTTCGAGAATGTGTGGACATGATCATCATCAATAATCAATAGCGGGATCTGGAAATCCATATTGACTCCCACATATTCAACGAAGATCATTATCGGTGAACCACGATGTCGGGATTCAATAAATCCCGTATACAAATTCCTTTGTCTCGCAATATTTTACTTGCCCGAGATTCGATTGTCGGTATCGCCATACCTAGTTCAATCTCGTTCACAGCAAGTACTCTTTACTCGTTCCGCAATCCAATATCACCCTATGATTAAACTCATTAATCACGTGTTTGCAAATGGTGTATGATATTGATTACTGAGTGGGCCCAGAGTATATCTCTCCGACATGGGAGGGACAAATCCCAATCTCGATACATGCAACCCAACAAGTACTTTCCGATTACCTAAGAGACACCTTTATGATCACCCTCTCATAGGATGATGTTTGATGACCTCAAAGCTCTCTTCCGGTACCAGGAAGTGGCATTATCTCATGGTCTAAAGAATAGGATACTGACATAGGAAAAGCTACGCAATTGTGAACACAATGACATGATCTAATTGCTATGCTTAATTTGGGTCTATCCATCATATCATTCTTCTAATGACATGACCTCATTATTAATCGACAACTCATGTCTATGGTTAGGAAACCTTAACCATCATTAATCAATGAGCTAGTCTAGTAGAGGCATACTAGGGACACGGTGTTGTTCATAAACCACACAAGTATTAATGTTTCTGCTTAATACAATTCTAGCATGGAATATAAACATTATCATGAACAAGAAATATGATAATAACAATATTATTATTGCCTCTAGGGCATATTTCCTTCATGATCCAAGAGCCAATTTGTCTTTGAGGGAGATTCGAATACTCGCTATTTCCATAGTGTTGCCAATGGCAGACATAGGAAGAAGCGTATTTATTCCCTCATTCAAGACGAAGGTACCATCGAGGGTATGGACAATCTCAAAGCTTATATCACCAATTATTATAAAAATCTGTTTGGGGCACCGGAGGAAGGTAACTTCTATATGGATGAATCCCAGACAGATGATATTCCCTAGGTTTCCATTGAGGAAAATAACCTTCTTACGGCTGAGTACTCGGAAGAGGAAGTAAGAAAGGCTATCATCCAAATGGAACACAATAAAGCACCGGGTCCGGATGGCTTCCCAGCTGAGTTTTATCAAACATTCTAGGATACTATCAAAGGGGACCTCCTTGATTTGTTCAGCTGTCTTCATGCCGGACAATTAGAATTGTTTCGTCTAAATTTTGGTGAGATAATTTTGTTACCAAAGGTTAATGAGGCAGAAAGGATCCAATAGTATAGACCCATTTGTCTCCTTAACGTTAGTTTCAAAATTTTCACGAAAGTGGCCTCCTTAAGACTAAACACGGTTGCTGATCATGTAGTTCGGCCGTCCCAAACTGCGTTCATGCAAGGAAGAAACATCCTTGATGGAGTTGTCACCTTGAATGAGACAGTTCACGAACTACATTCTAAAAAGTTGAATGGGGTAATTTTAAAGCTTGACTTTGAAAAAGCATATGACAAGGTAAAGTGGTCTTTTCTCCAGCAAACACTCAGAATGAAAGGTTTTTCTGCTGAGTGGCGTGCTTTGATCAAATCCTTTGTGTCGGGAGGGAGTGTTGCCATCAAAGTAAATGACGATGTTGGTAGATACTTCCAGCCATTAAAAGGGTTAAGGCAGGGTGATCCCCTATCGCCAATGCTATTTAATATAGTGGCTGATATGCTTGCCATCATGATCAAACGCGCAAAGAATGACGGTCTCATTGAAGGTGTTATCCCCCACCTTGTTGATGGGGGATTATCTATTCACAATATGTCGATGATACGATTCTTTTTATGGAACATGATCTAGAGAAAGCACAGAATCTGAAATTGATACTTTCAGCTTTTGAGCAACTATCTGGTTTAAAAATTAACTTCCATAAGAGTGAGTTGTATTGTTTTCGTGAGGCTCAAGACGAGGTTAATGCGTACACCGAATTATTTGGGTGTGGGCAGGGACAATTTCCCATGCGGTATTTGGGGATTCCGATTCATTATCGGAGACTCACTCTTGTCGAATGGAAACTCGTCGTGGAGAGACTACAAAAGCGTCTTAGTAGTTGGAAAGGTAAATTACTGTCCCTAGGAGGAAGATTGATACTCATTAACTCAGTACTTTCTAATATGGTACTGCATATGATTTCATTCTTCCTTTTGCCTAAAGGAGTCTTACACAAGCTGGATTATTACCGGTCTAGATTCTTTTGGCAAGGGGACAGTGAGAAGAAGAAATATCGGTTGGCTAAATGGAGTGTGGTTTGTAGTCCCAAAGACCAGGGTGGGCTTGGTATTCACGACCTTGAGGTCAAAAATACTGCTCTACTGGGTAAGTGGCTATTTAAATTACTCACGGTGGAGGGGACTTGGCAAACTATTCTTAAGAGGAAATATATTGGTCCTAAAGCGTTATCGCAGGTCCATTGGAGACCGGGAGACTCGCATTTTTGGGCCAGTCTCATGGCAGCGAAGAAGCATTTCTTTGGCCTAGGTTCCTTTTCTATTAGAGATGGTTCTGAGATAAGGTTCTGGGAAGATAAATGGCTTGGTAATGCCACTCTTCGTGAACAGTATCCAGCATTGTATAATATTATTCGTCACAAAGGTGATACTATCGCCAAAGTAATGGAGTCATCTCCACCGAATGTGGCGTTTAGGAGGGACTTATCTGGTCAAAGACTTGTGTCTTGGAATGCCTTACTTCAATGTTTGGCTAATATCCAATTACAATCTAGACATGATGAATTTTGATGGAATCTACATGAAAACGGCAAGTTTTTGGTAGCTTCTATGTACAATGCTCTTATCCTTCCCGATGTGCCAATCGATAAAGTTCATAATGATAAGCTTTGGAAATTGAAGATTCCCTTACGAATTAAGGTATTTGGATGGTACCTACGTAAAGGAGTTGTTTTAACTAAAGATAATCTTGCAAAACGGAATTGGCATGGAAGTAAGAGATGTGTTTTTTGTCACCAAGACGAAACAATAAAACACTTACTCTTCCAATGCCGTTTCGCTAGATCTATATGGTCAGTCATCCAAGTAGCTTTAACCTTGTATCCGCCATGCAGCATCACCAATTTTTTTGGGAACTGGCTTAATGGGATCGATCTTAGGTTTAAAAAGCATATTAGGGTGGGAGCGATTGCCTTTATTTGGTCGCTATGGCTATGTAGAAATGATAAAGTGTTTAACGACAAAAACTCTTCCATTTTGCAGGTTATCTACAGAGCTATCGGTACTCTCCGTTTGTGGTCCTCTCTGCAGCGCATGGAGGACCGAGACCTATTTACGGAGGTCTGTGCACGTTTGGAGGCCACGGCGAGGGATACTTTTTCCCAACATGGGTGGCAGCATAGTTTGCGCATTGATGCTCCATGATTAGGCGAGATTGCAATTGCTCACTTTGATATGTAATCCTGCCTTCTTATTTACTTTGAACAAGACTTGTTTTTGGGCTGTGTGCATCTTAGCAATGCAGAGGCCGGGTGTAAGCTTAATAACTTTTTAAGTAATAAAGCGCTCTTTATCGAAAAAAAGGAATCCTCGATGAAATCTTAGACTGGCAGTCTGGCACGGCCTAGCCCAAAGATCCCTATCTTCATGTGGCCAGCCCACCTCCCTCTATTCTTCTTCTCGACCTACAGCAAATGAAAACCTGTTGTTAGTCGGTCAGCAAGAGAGGCTCGCCGCCGCCTGATGACCCACAAGTATAGGGGATCGCAACAGTCTTCGAGGGAAGTATTACCCAAATTTATTGATTCGACACAAGGGGAGCCAAAGAATATATGTAAGCCTTAACAGATGAGTTGTCAATTCAGCTGCACCTGGAAACAGTCTTACTCGCAGTGGTTTATCAGTAGCAACAGTTTTATAGCAGTGAAAGTAAGAAAACAGTAACAGCAGTAGTAAAATAGCAGCGGTAATAGTAACAGTTGTAAACAGTAGGAACAAGTACTGTAGGCATAGGGATGGATTACGGGCGTTGCATGGATAAGATAATTCATGAAATCAATGAGATACGGGCATTGCAGATAAATAATGATAAAGCATCCTAGTACAAACAATCATAGGCATGTGTTCCATATATAGTCGTACGTGCTCACAAGGAGAAACTTGCACGACATCTTTTGTCCTACCAGCCTGTTGCAGCAGGGCCTCAAGGGAAACTACTGGTAATTAAGGTACTCCTTTTAATAAAGTACCGGAGCAAAGCATTAGCACTCGGTGAACACATGTGATCCTCACATCATAGCCATCCCCTCCGGTTATCCCAATTTCTGTCACTTTGGGGCCTCGGGTTCCGGACAACAATATGTGTATACAACTTGTAGGTAAGACCATAAACAACAAGTATCATCATAGAAATAATAACATGTTCAGATCTGAAATCATGGCACTCGGGCCCAAAGTGACAAGCATTAAGCACAACAAGTTGCAACAATGTCATAGGCACTAAATAAAGATACTAGGCACTATGCCCTATCAAACTCATATCAAATTACATGAACAATCTCATCCAATCCCTACCATCCCCTCACCTACAGCGGGAGAATTACTCACACATGGATGGGGGAGTCATGGATGGTCGATGGAGGAGCGTCGGTGGTGATGGTGATGAAGATCTCCTCCGAATCCCCATCCCGGCAGGGTGCTAGAACGGAGTTTCTGGTTCCGAATCGCGGTTTCTGATGGTGGCGGCGCAGCGGAAGTCTATCTGGGAAAAACGCCGTCTCCCCGATCTTAAGTCGTCAGGGGGTATATGTACGCGAGACGGGAGGTCGAGAGGGGGCCTGGGGCCTCCTCACATAGGGGTGGCGCGGCCAGGGCTGGGCCGCGCCACCACCCTGTGACGGCTCCTCGAGCCACTTCTCCCTCCGGTCTTCTGGCTCCGTGGGTCTTCTGGTGAAATATGATTTTTGGTGATTTTTCCCAAATTTTTACTGGAAGTTAAATTTCTGCACAAAAACGAGACACCAGAGCAATTCTGCTGAAAACAGCGTCAGTCCGTGTTAGTTGTATTCAAAACACACAAATTAGAGGAGAAACAATAGCAAAAGTGTTCGGGAAAGTAGATACGTTTTGGACGTATCAACTCCCCCCAAGCTTAGCTATTTGCTTGTCCTCAAGCAATTCAGTTAGCAACTGAGAGCGATAAAAGAAACTTTCACGAACACATTTGCTCATATGATGTATATATACTAACTATGTGATCAAATACTCAGGCGATTCATAATAAGAAATATGCAACTAATGTCACCTCATAGTCAAGCAAGCTATGAAAGAGTGCCAATGCACTAATAACAAGTAACATGTGCATGAGAAGCTACAAGATTGTAATATGCATAAATGATATGAGAGAATGGTATCCCACTTGCCTTTATTTGTGGAGCAAAACATAAATGCTGAGGCACCTCTGAAGTCCAAGGGAAGACTAGAAGTAGAAATATCAAAGATACAAGCATCAAAGTTATACCACAATTAACCGTGTTCTGGGACAAGCACATTACACTAAGAATAACAGCTATGCTCTCAAGAAGTGCTTAAAGTTAGAAGATGGTGACTCAACATAAAAGTAAACGAATGGCCCTTCGCAGAGGGAAGCAGTGATTTAACATGTGCTAGAGCTTTTCATTTGTAAAACAGAGATAAAAATTTATTTTGAGAGGTGGTTGTTCTACGTCAACGACTAGCAATGGGGACTTACTATCTTCCATAATAAACAAGTGAGAGCGGTTCCGAGTTCTTTGAAAATTGGCACATTGGTGCTCTTTTATAAAGCTTTGGCACTCCTCCCCACCTTTCTCCTTTCTCAAACCATGGCTAACCGATTCCATCGGGTGCCCACCAACTTTCACAATCCTTTGGAGGAGTGCCTTTTTTTCTTTCTTTTAGAATTAAGATTATAATGGTCTGACCAGCTCCCTTGCAAAATTAATGACGAGCAGATGAAGCTGCCTAGTCGAGGGGTACTTAATTTAATATGGAAGATAGCAATTCCGACCACTACGTCCCCATGAGCTAAAAACAGTGGCACAAAATGAGAAGTAGTTGAAAGTTTGAAAGGTAGCACATGAAAATTTACTTGGAATGGCTTACAAATACCATGCATAGGAATTTATAGTGGACTCTTTAGAAGACTTGGTTTTGGTAATTGGATGCACGAGTAGAGCTCATACTCAGTACAAGTGAAGGCTAGCAGAAGACTGGGAAGCGACAATGGAGAGAGCAAAAACTGTCATAATCATGCTTGCGACAAAACAAAATTAATATAGGCACAAAAATGATACAATAACTCTGAGGCAATTTAGATCATCGAGGCTTAATTGACTTTTTGTTCAGTCATATGCATGCTTGAGCATGTGCCAAGTCGATTCAAATGAAGCTTTCAGAGGTGGATACCACAATATCATACCATACTATGAATAAAACAATGCATGCAAGCGTCTACATGACATGCTACAGGCTAATAGTAGATTGAAACTAATCATATGAAAGCAAGAACTACAAAGCATCCATTAGATAACATATACCTTACATGAACCGACTAAGCATGTCCACATAGATGAGTATATGTACAAAAATGAAAACAAATAGAGTTCATACCAGCCTCTTACCACCTCTCGGATTGTCATATATCGTCATTATTGCCCTTCACTTGTGTGGCTTGAATAATATAGAGTGAATACCAAGCTCCAATAGAGTAACGGAAAACTGAACTCTGCAACAAACTTTACAAAACCGAAGAAGAACAACAAATATTTTTGGGGTTTTTGATTTTTGAAACAAAAGCAGAAGGAAATAGCAAACAAAGCAAATTATTTTTGGGTTTTTCAAGTAGTAAACTGAAAATAGCAACTAAAGCAAACCAAAGGTAGAAAACTAAAGAACCAAATAGAGAGAAACAACGGAAATATTTTTGGTCTTTTTGTGTTTTGGAAGCAATGAAAACAAGAACGAGAACAGTAAAGAAAGCGAAACATGAATATACAAAGGACCGACAGAATATGATATGTAGATGAGTGAATCGTCGGTGTACCTCCCCCCAAGCTTGGGCTTTTGGCCTAAGTGGAGATCAATGCCGGCTCTGGTAGCTGCTCCAAGCCGGTGGGTCATCATAAGCGTAATCGTACCCTGGTTCCCGTGAAGATGAAGCTGATGGCGCATAATCATAATAAGGCTGCTCGTAATGGAAATTCATAGTGTTGGAGGGCTGTCCCGACTCCTCGGCGCCTTGTTCATTGTGCACAGGCGGCGGGTGCTCCCCTATGTACGCGTCAAGCTCATCTTCAGTAAGCGACCATCCATTCCTGCGATCAAGGTTAAACAAAAGAGGTGCAGGCAAACGGATTGATCGTTCAGTCTTTACTACCTTCCAGGTAGTCTTCTTGAAAAGGGTTAGCTCAAATGTTAAATTAATCAAACTGGCAGGAGGAGAAATAAATTTATGTTGAACCATAGCATCAAGGCCAAGTCTCTCCTCGGGGAACTGAAAATCTCGAAAATGAGGCAAAACGCCATGCAAAGCTAACAGGCGTGAAGCTATAAGGCCCCCACAGATTCCCCCTTTCTCACGATTAATATCAAGACGAAAAGCGATTAAGGCACCCAAATTGTAAGTTCTATCGCGCCTTAAAGCAGCAGCAATGAAAGCTAGATCATGGAGAGACAATTTACTTGCAGCTTTCCTAGCAAGAACACATTTGGTAATGAAGAAGGCGAAATAACGAATGGATGGGAAATGAATGTTTCGAATTTTACCACCCTCTCCTGTGAAGCTTCTTCCTTGACAAATCTCCTCGTATAGTTCTAACAATTGCCTTGGTTGTCCCCTTATCTTCTCGAGCGATCCCCACTGCGGTACTCTAATAGCTGTACAGAAAACATCAAGAGGCAAGTCCACAGGTTTGTTATAAATTTTATAATGAACCATGGGATTAGAAGCGGACCAACTAAATCTGAAATCTTGCACCACATACATTGTTAGTTTAACATATTGGGGAGGTTCACCCTCAACAAAGTATTCTAAACCTGCATTAGAGAGTAAGGTTTGAAAATCCTGCAGGATCCCAGCAGCACTCAAGAATGCTGAACATGGATAATGTGAGGGGAAGACCTTCTCTTCACGATGAACTTTCATAACATCTTGCACTTCTAGTTCATATTGAGAGAGCTGATACACATTCTCCTCCATTTCTGAAATTTTTCAACAAACTCATAAAAAGTGATTTAAGGCCAAGCAAATGTAGGAACTACTATAGAGGGTCACTAGAGAGCTATCATGCATCAAAATAATCTTTCTAAACAATAGAACAAGCATGCATACTCATTTATACTGTCACCTACAATGCTAAAATACTCAAGAAATACTTTACCAAAAGAAAATCTACTTGGACAAGTGGAGGAGTTACATACCGGAGAACAAATGATCCAAGTTTCAGCAAAAATGTTGGGCTGAACAAGGAGATCGAGAAATCCAGGTGAAGAACAGCAAGAACTCGAGCTTGAGCAAATGGGTCAGTGTTTTTCGGGAGAGAGAAAGAGCAGGGAAAGAAGAGATGAGTGAGTGGCCTGGTGGGGCCCCCTCACACATGGGTGGCGCGGCCAGGGCTGGGCCGCGCCACCTGTGTGTGAGGTGGCGTGGCTGCCCCACCCGGTGCCTCCCAGGTGTCTCTCTGCCCCATTTTTGACATAAAAATTTATAAAGAATTTTCTGGAATTTTTAGAGAAACTTTATTTTCGAGGATTTTTCAGAAATTGGCATACCGATAAAACTCAGAAAAACGAGGATGAAAAGATTTTAAGCAAATCAAAACTAAGCATGCAGCAGCTCTGAGATGCTCTTAATCATGCAACTAAACTGAAAGAATAAAGTTTGATGAAAGTAAATACAAGTGAGGTGGAGTGGATGCGGTGAAAACGAAGTTTCGTTCATATAAAATCACTTTGCTAACAAGGTTGATCAAGTCTTGTTACCAAACTAACTTTGTATGAGGCAAAACTTTGCATATCACTTAATGCTTATGTTACCTCAACTTTGATAGGTATAGTCCCAACCATAACAATTTGACATTCTTCCTTGGGCTTTTGCTCTGAACAAATAATTTGACCAACTTTGATGGTCTCAACATGCTTGATTGAATTTAGAGCATTCCTCCTATCAATCTTCTTGGGAAAATAAACTATATATTCTTTGTCATTAACATTAAAAGTGACTTTTCCTTGATTGCAATTAATAACAGCACCTGCAGTGTTTAGAAAAGGTCTCCCAAGAATAATAGACATATTGTCATCTTCAGGCATTTCCAACACCACAAAATCAGTTAATATTAAACAGCTGTTAGCAACTTGAACAGGAACATTCTCACATATACCAATAGGAATAGTAGTAGACTTATCAGCCATCTGCAAGGATATATCAGTTGAAACCAATTTTTCTAAATCAAGTCTCTTATAAAGAGAAAAAGGCATTACACTAACTCCAGCTCCCAAATCACATAAAGCAGTTCTAACATAGTTATTTTTAATGGAGCAAGGAATAGTCGGTATACCTGGATCTCCAAGCTTCTCTGGAACTTTACCATCAAAAGAATAGTTAGCAAGCAAAGTGGAAATTTCCTCACTAGGAATTTTCCTTTTGTTAGTGACAATATCTTTCATGTACTTTGCATAAGGAGGCATTCTAATAGCATCAGTCAAAGGAATTTGCAAAAATAAAGGTCTCATCCATTCACAAAACCTGTTGTAGTGTTCTTCTTCCTTGGACTTGTGTTTCTTACTGGGAAAAGGCATTGGCTTCTGTACCCAAGGTTCCCTCTCCTTACCATGCTTGTTGGCAATGAAGTCTTCTTTGGTGTACTTTGCATTTTTATCACTCTTTTCCGGTTCTTCTTCAACTTCTTCTTTATCTTCTTCTTTATCGGAAGCATTTCCTGGTTCAGTTTCAGCATCAGAAATAGAAACACTGTTAGGATCTTTACCTGTATCAGAGGATTCTGCAGTTGTTTTATGCTTCTTCTTCTTCTTGGGAGGAATATCATCACTTGAAGTGCGTTGAGAATCTTTCTCAACCCTCTTAGGATGTCCTTCAGGATATAATGGGTCTTGAGTAGCAGCACCACTTCTTGTGCGTATTTCACATGCTTGCTTCTCTCTTGCAGCATTAACTAGCAGGTCTTGCTGCACTTTGGTAAGCTGATCAATTTGTGTTTGAACCATTTGAAAATGTTTAGCAAGTATCTTCACATCATTGGCGGTTCTCTCCACAATATCCTGCATCTTGTTAATAACTCTAGAATTCTCCAACAGATGATTATGCACCATTCTATTAAAATTTTCTTACTTAACAATAAAATTATCAAACTCATCTAAGCATTGATCAGGAGGTTTAGTGTAAGGAATATCTCTTTCATCAAAGCGTTGGAGAGAGTGTACCTCAATAGTAGATGAGCGAGGGATTGGCTTACATAATTCTTCAATAGGAGGTAAATTCTTCACATCTTCGGCCTTAATACCTTTCTCCTTAAGAGATTTCTTAGCCTCCTTCATAACTTCATCATTTAATTCAATCATCCCTCTCTTCTTCGGTGTAGGCTCTGTAGATGGCGCAGGAGTTGGTGCTGGTGTTGGCTCAACTAAAGTCCAATCATCATGATTCCGGCTTATTTTGGCCATTAACTCTTCAGCTTCAGCCGGAGTTCTTTCCCTGAAAACACAACCAGCACAACTATCCAAATATGACTTAGATTCATCCGTTAGTCCATTATAAAATATGTCAAGGAGTTCATTTTTAGGCAATGGTTCTTTAGGCAAAGCTCTAATTAAAGAACAAAACCTTGTCCAAGATTCAGGCAATTTCTCTCCTTTTCCCTGTTCAAAATCAAAGATTCTCTGCACAGCAGCATGTTGAGCACTAGCGGGAAAATATTTCTGAAAGAAAGCATTAACCAAAGCAATAGGACTAGTAAGAGATCCCGGAGACAAGCTATTAAACCAAGTTTTAGCAGCATCTTTCAACGAGAAAGGAAAAATCTTAGCAACAAAATAAGTGCGGAGCTTAATATCATCAGAAAACAAATTACTCAAAGTAGAAAGCTCATTCATGTGCTCCATAGCACTCTCATCTTTAGTACCACAAAAGGGAGTTTTCTCAACAATAGATATGTAAGATAAATCCAAAGAGAAATCATAATCCTTGTCTCTAATATTGATAGGAGAAGCAGCAAACTTAGGATCAGGAGACAAATTATATCTAACAGAACGTCTAGCAAGAAGCTCTTTAACATTACCTGCATCACGAGCAGCACGTGCTTCTGCAATAAAATCATCATTAAGCTCAATGTAAGCATCATCATCATAATCATCACTAGAACATTCCCTAGACTCAGGTGAACTAACAGGTGTAACAGTAGCGTTTCCCAACTTAGCTCTAGCAATAGTAGCCTCTAAAAAGGAACCTAGTGAACCTCTCTCATCAAGCACAGTAGAAGTATCATCTAAATTATCAGTGGCACTTTCAATCTCAGCAGAAGTAGTAGCAGTAACGTGTGGGTGTGGTGGTGTAAGCAACTTACTCATAATAGATGGCGAATCAAGAGCAACAGAGGTGTTGAGAGTCGTACCTCTTCTTGTAGTGGATGGCAATATAGGAACTTTTCCATCACGAGGTTTACCCATGATGAAAGGATTGCAGCGAACAATATGAATACCAAGTGAACTTACAGATAAAGCTATGCTCCCCGGCAACGGCGCCAGAAAATAGTCTTGATGACCCACAAGTATAGGGGATCGCAACAGTCTTCGAGGGAAGTATTACCCAAATTTATTGATTCGACACAAGGGGAGCCAAAGAATATATGTAAGCCTTAACAGATGAGTTGTCAATTCAGCTGCACCTGGAAACAGTCTTACTCGCAGCGGTTTATCAGTAGCAACAGTTTTATAGCAGTGACAGTAAGAAAACAGTAACAGCAGTAGTAAAATAGCAGCGGTAATAGTAACAGTTGTAAACAGTAGGAACAAGTACTGTAGGCATAGGGATGGATTACGGGCGTTGCATGGATAAGATAATTCATGAAATCAATGAGATACGGGCATTGCAGATAAATAATGATAAAGCATCCTAGTACAAACAATCATAGGCATGTGTTCCGTATATAGTCGTACGTGCTCACAAGGAGAAACTTGCACGACATCTTTTGTCCTACCAGCCTGTTGCAGCAGGGCCTCAAGGGAAACTACTGGTAATTAAGGTACTCCTTTTAATAAAGTACCGGAGCAAAGCATTAGCACTCGGTGAACACATGTGATCCTCACATCATAGCCATCCCCTCCGGTTATCCCAATTTCTGTCACTTTGGGGCCTCGGGTTCCGGACAACAATATGTGTATACAACTTGTAGGTAAGACCATAAACAACAAGTATCATCATAGAAATAATAACATGTTCAGATCTGAAATCATGGCACTCGGGCCCAAAGTGACAAGCATTAAGCACAACAAGTTGCAACAATGTCATAGGCACTAAATAAAGATACTAGGCACTATGCCCTATCAAACTCATATCAAATTACATGAATAATCTCATCCAATCCCTACCATCCCCTCACCTACAGCGGGGGAATTACTCACACATGGATGGGGGAGTCATGGATGGTCGATGGAGGAGCGTCGGTGGTGATGGTGATGAAGATCTCCTCCGAATCCCCGTCCCGGCAGGGTGCCAGAACGGAGTTCCTGGTTCCGAATCGCGGTTTCTGATGGCGGCGGCGTAGCGGAAGTCTATCTGGGAAAAACGCCGTCTCCCCGATCTTAAGTCGTCAGGGGGTATATGTACGCGAGACGGGAGGTCGAGAGGGGGCCTGGGGCCTCCTCACATAGGGGTGGCGCGGCCAGGGCTGGGCCGCGCCACCACCCTGTGACGGCTCCTCGAGCCACTTCTCCCTCCGGTCTTCTGGCTCCGTGGGTCTTCTGGTGAAATATGATTTTTGGTGATTTTTCCCGAATTTTTACTGGAAGTTGAATTTCTGCACAAAAACGAGACACCAGAGCAATTCTGCTGAAAACAGCGTCAGTCCGTGTTAGTTGTATTCAAAACACACAAATTAGAGGAGAAACAATAGCAAAAGTGTTCGGGAAAGTAGATACGTTTTGGACGTATCACCGCCGCATATCAATCGCCAATCTTTGCCGTCGTTTCTGTTGCCACCACCAAAAATGGCCGGATGTCTCGCAATCTTCCACATAGCTACCACTTTTACTCCTCGCCTTATTGGATAGTAACGCCCTGTCCGAACATCTCCCACGATGTGTTTCGTTGATTTTTAATGGCATTCATTGGCTTCTATTCTTTGGCAGGATTTTAATGCCATTCGTGAGCTGCCATCTTGAGTCTCTTCTCCTTCCCACTCTATATAATCCTTTCTTCACTCCTTTGTCAACAATCCTCCCGCACAACACTAGACATGCCAAAGACGCGACAAGCGCGGTGCTACTCGCCAGTCGCCACAGCTTCTACAGCTAGCGGGAACCTGGGCATCGACCCCCACCAATTCGGCCAGCTCCACCAC
This sequence comes from Dactylis glomerata, assembly GCA_007115705.1. Taxonomy (NCBI): domain Eukaryota; kingdom Viridiplantae; phylum Streptophyta; class Magnoliopsida; order Poales; family Poaceae; genus Dactylis; species Dactylis glomerata. Next base: position 189,132 of record QXEO01001145.1, read on the forward strand.
TTGGTTCACCCGCTACACGCTGGTCACGACTCATGACGCCACGTCGCCACATGTGGACAGGCAGCTCCTCCACCAACACTTGCATCCACACCGCCGCTCCAGTATTAGCGCGCTGCGCCGCCCGGCCGGCGAGGATCCACCGACGTGTGCTACCACGTCTTCTCTAGCTCAACGCATGATCCAGCCGATGCTGCCGACTGTTGGTCCAATCTTGCGATCAAACAAGGCCAAGGAGAACCACTGCTACGACAAAAAAAAAGCCACGCCACCGCCGGCTAGAGCACCATCGGGAGAGGGGCCAGAGAAGCCGCCGTGGAAAACATGAGGTTATTGAGGGATTCATCTTTGTATTTGCACAATTGCATTCTTACCTTTGTCAGCCATCGTACTGAATTATCTGCGGTTGAGGAATGTCATATAAACGCAAGTCATGGTGCATCTTTCTAATATTTCGCTTCTAAGTACTGTAGTGTACATTCTCAAAAGGAAGGCAACACAGAAATCATAAAACATGTCTTCATTAGTGGTGTTTGAGCTTTTAACCTTTCAGTTTAGTCCTTGCTCGCTGCAGCAATAAGGAAAAATCTTATATGATCATGGTCCCTTAATAGTAAATTACGTCTTTAAGCTAAACTTTTCTCTGTCCGATCATGTTTTATGCTACAATCCAAAATGTCTTATTTATTTTGCACTAGCCGTGCTATTTGATTTCAGATTTTTTCCATGCGTCTTATGGATGTTTTCCACATGATTGTTTTGTCTCAAATAATTTGGTTAACCTTTAACCTGAGTATTTACCATAACGTGCTATAAAAATGACCGCAACAACGCGTGGGGTATCACCTAGTTATAGATACGTTTGAGACGTATCATACCCCTTCCTGGCTTTATATATGTAACTAGGCTAGGGTTTACAAGTGTCCTAGACGAATACATATTGGAACTGCCTTTCTTCATCTCCAAGTCAATGTTGTCGAGTCCTTATGCTGGTCCATCTTCATGATGGGCCGAACCCGGTATACTAATTCGTGGGTTCCCGAAGGGCATGCCCACGTCAGTTACGTACCTATAGGGATGTAAACGGATATGATAATTTCTGTACCAAATGTGTTGCCGAATCCGTTTTGAAGAATCCATATCCAATTTATAGGAATTCGACGGATAAGGATATCCAATTCCAAACTGAATACCCAGATACGGTATAGGATATGGTATGCAAAATAGTGTAAAATATGGATTATATGAAAATTAATTAGGATAATCCGATGGTTTTTTACCAAATGATCCAATTTTCTCGAAAAGATTAAGATAATATAGCATAACTAGTAGTTAGTAAGTTGCCGAGTCGTTTGATAATCATTCAACTCACTTACATAGTCATTGTACCGTAGAGATTACAGGTTTATTTGGTTACTAGGCTACTCAAACATGTGTGGATGTTACCTTAGGTCATATGTGCATATTATTATTTATGTTATATTTATTCATTTTAACATGTTACTATTTTTATTCTTTGTATTCTTGGTTGTATGGTTATTAACTACTTTTAAATGTACTGATCCGATTAGTTTTATTTCTGCCCCAAGTCCGCTCCGAATCCACGATCAGATATATCCGTTTCTGAATCCGCATCCAGTCATTATCCGCTACGTTCTGAATCCAACAAAAACACATGATAGATGATATGTTAAAGGCAAAATCCGGTCCGATCCATTTATATCCCTACGTACCTGAAAGATACCTTTTATTGATTTCGGAGTTCTGGCAGACTGGATTTCGAGGAGATAATTTTTTTTGGATTTTGAACATACACCACTTCAACCTTCTTAATAAAATTTTCTCCTGTAAGATAATACTTGAGACGTTGTCCATTAACTACATCAGGTTTACCTCTCACGTCACCATATAATCTTATGGCTTCGGAGTGGTACACTTCCTATATTACGAATGGATCTTGCCATTTCGACATTAACTTCCCTGCATAAAACTTGAAATGAGAGTTGAACAATAATACTTGATCTCGTACTTTGAACTCCTTTATTTTAATTTTTATCATGCTAAATCTTTACTTTTTCTTTAAATAGTCTAGCACTTTCATAAGCTTCATTTCTCCCTCATCTAACAGATGCAAGTCTAAGATTCTCTTCTTCCCAGTAGTTTTAAATTCAAAGTTAAGTTGCTTAACAGTCCACCTAGCTTTATGCTCTAATTCTACTAGAAGATGACAAGCTTTACCATATACCATTTTATAAGGAGAAATTCCCATAAAGTTTTTAAAAGCAGTTCTATAAGCCCACAAAGCATCATTAATTTTTGTTGGCCAATCTGACCTAGACCTATTAACTATCTTTTCCAATATCAATTTTAATTCTCTATTACTTAGTTCAACTTGACCACTAGTTTGAGGATGATATGGAGACCCAACTCTATGATCAACCTCATACTTTGCTAAAGTCTTTCTAAGTACACCATTTATAAAATGAGAACCTCCATCAGTAATTAAATGCTGAGGAACTCGAAACCTAGGAAATATTATATCTTTAAGCATTTTTATTGTTGTGGCATGATCAACACTTTTAGTTGCAATAGCTTCAACCCATCTTGTAACATAGTCAACTGCAACTAAAATATGAGTATGATTGGTGTTTGACGGGGGGGATAGTCCCACAAAGTCAAATCCCCAAACATCAAAAGGTTCAAGAGGTAGAGAATAATTTATAGGCATTTCATGTCTTCTACCAATATTATCTACTCTTTGACATTTATCACATACCTTCACAAATTCAGTACAATCTTTAAATAAGGTAGGCCAATAAAAGCCAGATTGCAATACGTTTGCAGCATTCCTTTGTCCAGCGTGATGTCCTCCATAGGGGCTAGCATGGCAGTCTGTTATAATAGTATGTTGTTCAGATTCAGGCACACAACGCCTAATAATATCATCCACGCCTTTCTTATACAAAAAGGATCAACCTAAAAGTAATGTCTAAGATCATAAAAGAATTTTTTCTTTGTTGGGAATTAAATTGTGGTGGTATGACTTTTCCTACCAAGAAATTACCATAATGTACGAGCCATGGTGAAGAAACTCTAATACTTTACACATTAATGTTTGCTAATTGTTCATTAGGAAAGATATCATTAATAGGTATTGGTTCAATATGAATATTTTCCATTCTAGACAAATGATTAGCTACAAGATTATCTTCTCCTTTCCTTTCAACAATATGCAAATAAAATTCCTGAAGTAACAACACCCATCTAATTAGTCTCGGTTAGCATCTTTTTATTCATGATATATTTAATAGCTGAGTGATCAGTGTGCACAGTGACTTTTGAATCAACAATATAAGGTCTAAACTTATAACAAGCAAAGATCACATCTAAAAATTCTTTTTCAGTTGTGGCATAATTTCGTTGAGCACCATCTAGTGTTTTGCTAGCATAATAAATAACATTCAATTTCTTATCAACTCGTTGTCCTAAAACAGCACCAACGGCATAATCACTAGCATCACACATAATTTCAAAAGACAAATTCCAATTAGGTGGTTGAATTATAGGAGCACTTATCAAAGCATTCTTTAAAATATTGAAACACTATACACAATTATAATTAAAAGAAAATGGAACATCCTTTTGCAGAAGATTGGTTAGGGGCTTCAATATTTTAGGGAAGTCTTTAATACGTCTTCTATAAAAACCAGTGTGCCCAAGAAAGTTTCTTATACCTCTTATATCTCTAGGATATGGTAGCTTCTCAATTGCTTCAATCTTTGCATGGTCTACTTCAATCCCTCGTCTAGAAACACGATGTCCTAACACAATACCTTCAGAGACCATGAAGTGACACGTCTCCTAGTTAGTACTAACTATTGGTCCTCACATCGCTGCAAAACTTTGTTGAGGTTGTACAAACAATTATCGAAAAAGGTACCATACACAAAAAAGCATCCATGAACACTTCCATAATCTTTTCAGTATATCAGCAAATATGGCATTCATGCATCTATGAAAAGTAGCAGGCGCATTACATAAACCAAAAGGCATCCTTCTATGAGCAAAAGTATGAAAAGTACATGTAAAAGTAGTCTTTTGTTGATCATCTTTATGAAAAGGAATTTGAGAAAAACCTAAATAACCATCTAGATAACAAAGGTGTGAATGCTTTGACAACCTTTATAACATTTGATCCATAAAGGGAAAAGGGTAATAATCTTTCTTAGTAACTTTATTTAATTTTCTAAAATCAATACACATCCTATACCCTATAACAGTCCGCTGAGCTACTAATTCATTTTCATCATTTGGGATAACAGCAATTCCTCCTTGCTTAGGAACACAATCAACATGACTCATCCACTTACTATCAGCAATGGGATAAATAATACCTACTTCTAGGAGTTTAGTTACCTCTTTACTTACCACTTCCTTGAGCTTTGGGTTAAGACGATGTTGATAATCAACAACGGGTTTGGTGTCTTCTTCCAAATTAATTTTATGCATATATAAAGCGGGACTTATACCTTTCAAATCATAAAGAGAGTAACCAATGGATGTCCTATGCGCCCTTAGCACATCAAGTAATCGCATCTCCTGTTCAGCTGAAAGGTTAGCACTGATAATAACAAGATACATATTCTTTTCATCAAGATATGCATATTTTAAATCGTTAGGCAAGGGTTTTAATTCAAAGCTAGGATCTCCCTTTGGAGTTGGTATCTTTCCCAAATTACCAGGTAGAATATACAATTGCAATAAAGGTGGTTGTTGTGTCAATTCTTGTTCTAAGGCTTCTTTTTATTCATGAGTAAATGGTTCTTCTTGATTTAGTAGATATCGTTCCACCACGTCTGATGAAGCGACAGCTACACAAGAAAGAGTCTCCCCTTGATCTTCAACATGTAATTCCTTATCTAAATGTTTATGAGTGAACTTAGAGAAATTAAATGGAGTTCTTCTCTAGCACATTTTATATAAACTCTTTCTTTAGGTAAATCTATTCTAGCTCCAATAGTGTGCAAAAATGGTCTACCAAATATAATAGGACAAAATGAATCTTGAGAACAACCAAGCACAATGAAATCAGCAGGATATTTAATCTTTACAATAAGTACTTCAACATCCCTAACCATACCAAGTGGAGAAATATATTCTTTATTGGCAAGTTGGATAGTCATACCTGTCTCTTCCATTTCAATGGGATCAATATCAGGCTTGATTTCAAGATATAGAGTATATGGTATAATGCTAATGCTTGCACCAATATCACAAAGTCCATGATAAGAAAAATTCCCAATAGCACATGATATAATAGGCTTACCCACTCTTGTAGTATTTCCTTTAATAACTTTTGTTGCATCATCACAAAGATAAACCTCCTGCGGGTTTTCTTCATTCAATTCTTTTATAATAGAGACTTTAGGCTTCATCTCAATTTGCTCATAAGGTGTGCATTTTCTCTTTGCACTCTTGTTTGAGATATATGTAAGGAGATTCTCCTGCACTTTGTTAGAAAATGGAGGAGCATCGACAAAATCATCAGTTTTAGCAACTTCAATAGACAAAATAGGTCTAGCCATAGGTGCATTAGCACGTGCAGGCATAATAGCATGATATTTCATGGGTTTGACATATTCAATAAATCCTTCCTTAGGTAATGCGACATGCTTAGCAAAAGATTTAACTACTTCCAATAAAACATGAGAATCAATACTATATAAGTTACTTAATTTCTCAAAGACATCAGAAGCATAAAAATTCTTCACACAATCATATCCATAATCTATGGTGATAATAATACCTTTGTCAAGATCCCAATTACTTGTATTTTCACTTACCAAATCGAGTAATCCCCAAGCGTCTTCAGTTATTCTATTAGTAAAACTTCCTCCCGATGAATTATCCAAGAAATCCTTTTGAAACGAAGGGAGTCTCACATAAAAATTTATCAATATAATGCTCTTAGATAAGCCCTGAAAAGGATTCTTGCAGAGGTACTTTTTCAACCTCCCCCAAGCTTGAGTAATACTTTATCCTGGATGAGGCCAGAAGTTATAGATGTACCCTCTATCACGATAAGCTTTAATTGGAGGTTAATATTTGAGATAGAAAGCCTTCTTCATATCCTCCCAGTCCAGACGATATTCTTCATCAACAGAGCGTAACCATACTCGAGCATCACCATCAAGAGATAAATATAAGAGTTTCCTCTTCACGTCATATTCAAAAATTTCAGCCAGTTTAAATAGCGTGCATCTATCTTCAATAAGCTGCAGATGGTCGAAAGATAAAAAACAACACTCATAGGAATTTGACATTCCTTCTGTGACTCAGCAGATTTAATTGTCATATTAGGGTACATATACTTATAAGAGTAGTCTTCATATAATCACCCCCAGAGGTATCCATAATTTGAGCAATAATCAAAAACATTAAATAGTAAAAGCAATTTCCTTATCAAACTGGCTTACCAATAGCGTTGCGCTCCCCGGCAACGGCGCCAGGAAAATATATTGATGACTCCCAAGTGGACGAGATCAATTGTAGTACCTTTCAATATAGAAAAGGTTGTCGAACCCACAAGGAGCTAAAGGTATTGGTTAGCAAGTAATAGGAAATAATAATAAAAAGATGTTTTTGGGTTTTCGGTATAAGCGTACAAAGAAACAAGTACTAAAAATGTAATTGCGATAAAATAATTGCTCTTTTTTTAGAAAAAGCCCAATCCTCTATGCAGCAAGAGGACAAGCCCAAGTGTAATCAATAAGCGACAAATGTTCCCAGGGGCGGCATGGATTTATTTAGCATACAAATTTCTAAGCAAATATGAATGAGTATCTTGTCAAGTTTTATTCTCATCGAATGGAGCCAAAAATAGGTGTAGTCATAAAAGCACTATGCTACAAACCCCTAAAGATTTTTCCTAAGGTCACTCTCATGAACCTTAGGGATACATTAAGACATAAATTGTCCAACCATAGCATAAAGCTCTAAGGTCCCCAATCCAGAACCCCCCTAAAAATAACGCCGAGTCTTAAGAAATAGGTTTTTGTCTCTTCCTCCTTCCTCCTTTCTCATTGTCATTATTACTCTAAGGTGCAATCCTATGAGCCCATATAGGTGAAGTAATATGCAGTCGACGTTCGCACATTATCATCATAGAATCACATAAAAGATCAAAACTTAACCAAATACTCCATGCATATTATATAGAAATCATAGCCAATTCATCCTATGCCCCCATGAACAATGGAAACTACTCACAAGTATCAAACATGATCATGATCAGTTTCATATAAGGTATAATACAATGTGAAAGTATAACTTCACCAAAAAATAATGACAAGTTGTCAAGCACAAACATGCACAGAACACTTAAACAGTATCCAGTGTTCGATCTACCACAAACTATGAGGGGGATGACACCGAATCTCGAGGTGGAGATGGTCCTGATGTTGGCGACGATGAAGATGGTGTTGTAGATGTGATGGAGATGCTCCCCCTACGCTAAGGAGGAGTCGATGGTAACGATGGCGGCGATTTCCCTTTGGCGGCAGTAGCAGATCAGCCCTTCTGGAGGTGGAAGAAGGGTTCCACCTCTGCTGTTGCCTCAGAAAGTTATGGAAAAAATAGGGCATCCTTTTTCTCTCGAAACGAAGGCGTACATAAGAAGACGGAGGCGAGGCGACGACCGAGGGCCAAACGGGCCCCGGTGGTGCGGCCTGCTTGGTGGGTTGCGCCACATGTGCTCATTTGAGCCTCGTGGCTCCCCTCCTATGCTACCACCTCTCCAGATGCTTCTTGTGATACAATATTGACGCTATAAAAATCCCCAATCAAATTTAGGTCCAGAAGGTCCCTGAAACATCAAATAGGAGATTTTTTGTCTCCCGGAAATTAAATACCGAGGGGGGGGGACTTTGTAGGAAAGTCCTGGAAATCATCTAAAAATGAATGAATAATGAATGATTGATGAAAATAACAATATAAACTAGTCCTATATGATGCAAATATAATGATTCAAAATACACGTATCAGGGTCTAACACGAGGGGAGAGTTTGAATTTGGTGTCAATAGGAGTAGTTACGAGATGGCAATCACGCATGCCGACATGAGAGAGAACATGGAATGTATGTTGATGTTGGGAGAGATGAAGACAAGTGTGCGTGCGGGTAACCGAAATACCAAGAAAGTGATGAATAGGACCAATATCCTTCATGGATAATTCATGACCAATGGTTGAAGTGACATTAGCCAGGAAAGAAGAAGGATAAGTTGTTAAAATGATGTCATCAACATAAATAACAACACAAATAGTGGTAGTACCATGGCAAAGGATGAAGAAATATGCATCAGATTTTAATTCAACATAGCCATTACTGCATGCAAAGGAAGAAAATACCACACACAAGGTGCCTGTTTGAGACGGTAGAGATACATGGAAATGAGTGGAATGTTGAGGATCAATGAAAGGAGATGCTTGTTGACTATATCATGCTACCCTTGAGCTTCGATGTAGTGGCCAGGAAGTGCCACACAATGAGCTTGGCCGCAACCTCCCGGACATCGTCAGCAGCTGGCCGCCTCTGTGACCTCTCGCACCCCTGACAAGTAGCAGGCGGCCATCAGCAACCCTCCCACAAGCAGTTTCTCCTTATGCCGGTGCATCCATCCAACCCCCAACCGCAACCGGCCGATCAGCAATTTGCACACAAGGTGTTTGACAATATTTATCAAAGGTCCTTTGATACATCATGAAAACATGATCATTGATTTATATGTTATTTGATAAACTATTTATGTAATAATTCTTTTTTTGAAAGAAATGCGATTGGGAAGCCCTTACATCGGATTATTTATTTTTAAATAATAATAACCTAGATCCGTTTATGTGAGGACTTGAACCTGTCTGGCTGGGTTGTACATCCACTTCCCTAACCTAGTGAGCTAGACTCACACTACAGGAAAAAAATCTATACACCGACGGCCATATCCTACACAGATGGCTTTTTATTGAGGCCATCGACGTAGGTCCTAGCCATGGACAACCCATAGACATGGCCGTCAGGCTAGATATGCCGTCGGCTTAGGTATTTTTTATCGATTTTAAGTTTTGTAAAAAATAAAATAAAATGGTAAAAATTCCAAAAATAAAATCCTTTGAGATGTAGATATGCTACGTGATCTATTTATTAGGAAAACTAAGAAGCTTGAATTTCTACATATTTTGCAAAAAACAATTATGTGCCTTTTTAATTTCTAGCAAGGGTTATTTTCTGGGGGTCTCTGAAAATCATAACCAATTCAAAAAAAAATAGAACAACGCAAGACTTTCACGTAGTGTCATATTATATGACCCTTTTAAGGGAAAATATCAAACTTGGAATTCATCGATTTGGACCTTGATGGGGTTAGGGGTTAGGGTTAACGGGGTTAAGCTAGGGTTAGGGTTAACAGGGTTAAGCTAGGGTATGCCTTTCAACCGGGTTAGCGGGGTTAAGCTAGGGTTAACGGGGTTAAGATAGGGTATGCCTAAATCTTCTATGGTTGAGCTAATTTTTGGCAAACACATGTAAATTAGTATGTACTTCTATTTTAACCCTTGGTTTAGGGTTTCCGCCGGAGGAATCACACCTTTTTTTCATTAAGAGTGCCAGAATTGCGGTTATTGGAACTGTAGCTACAAAAAGCCAATGTGAACGAATACATCAGAACTTTTCCTCACAAATAGGTCACATTTAATAACTCCATGCGAAGGTCTTAAATTCTTTTGATTTTTTGAATTAGTTATGCCTGATTTGGGGGCCGCTTCTTACGAAATCGGTAGGAGCTTGTGTAAAATTTAAAAGATACCTCCCAAGGTTTGCACGACAAAATGAGATATGATATGCATATCCTAAGTGGTCTATTATTTATGTGGGGTGTTATGCCCAGCTTTTGATTTGCCATTTTGGTAGCTGCCTCACAAAAAACCCGATTTTGGTACTCCAAAAATAGAAAAAAGCACTTTTCTTGGGACAAAACGAAAATCAGCCTTTGTGGCATTCATCGCCATACCAAGGGCCACACGCGTGTCCGATATGGCCTTGTTCCGACAAACTATGCCATGATCAGGGCCGAATCTAGCTTATTTAACCTAAAAGCCATGCAACCTCGAAAGTGGTAGGTCATTTATGTGAACGAATTTTTTGGTAAATTGCTTTTATTAAGGTTTAATTTTTTCCCCACATCTAGGTGATATTAAATGATGTCACACGAAGGTCTCGTATTTTTTCAGTTTTTTTTGAATTAGTTACGCCCCCTTCAGGACCCGCATGAAATGACAACACACGAAAACTCCAACTCATGGCCAGGCGGTGCGGAGTCCCACTTTAATGGTCAAAGTTTATTAAAGAAATGATGTGTAGCGGATCCAAAAATGATTTTTGCAAAAAAAAATCAAGAGCTCGTCTTATTAGCGCTAAAGTGCAAACTCACACCGGTTCCAGCAAAATCGACAGGAGCTTGCACAAAATCTAGAAAATAACTCTAAAGGCTTGCACGTCAAAACAAGATCTGATATGCGTATCTCAGATGGTCTAATATTTATGTGGTATGTTGTCCGTAGCTTTCGATTTGCCATTTCGGTAGCTGCCTCATAAGAAAACCTGATTTAGGCACTTCGAAAATAGAAAATGCACTTTTCATGGGACAAAATGAAAATCATCCTTTGTGGCATTCATCGCCATCCCAAGGGCCACGCGTATGTCCGATATGGCATCGTTCCGACAAACTATGTCATTATCAGGACCGAATCTAGCTCACTTGACCTAAAAGCCATGCAACCTCGAATATGGTAGGTTATTTTTGTGAAGGGACTTTCTGGTAAATTACTTTTATTAAGTTATGATTTTTTTACCCACATCTAGGTGACATAAATGATGCCACGCGAAGTGTAGGTATGTCTGTGGCGTTCCTTGCCATCCCAAGGGACACGTGCGTGTTTGATATGGCCTCGATCCAGTGATGTTTTTACCTCGACGATGTTTTGAGTCTAGGGTTAACGGGACATCCAATCGTGACTACGAAATCGGGACTAAAGGCCCCCTTCTTATTTTTTTGAGTCAATGCCCTTCCCTAGCTCCAAATCAGGAGTGCGTCTTGACTCTTAATATGGGATTATTTAACTTTTCCTTATTTTTAGTTTTTCTTTTTGAAATTTTAGATTTTTTATTTTCATTGTATTTTTTTGAAATTTCTGATAGTTTTTTAATTTTTTGTTTATTTTGATTTTCTTTGAATTTTTTATATTTTATTTTCTTTGATTTTTTTCATTTTTTAAAAAAATTCTGAAGTTTCTAATTTTTTCAAAAATTTAACAAACACATATACACATATGCATATATACCTACACACATACAATATATATACACACACATACTTACACTATACACACATGCCTTAAGATGATTGATATGATAGTAATATAAATAAAGACTTAGTAGTATATGGCATGTAGTAATCTGAGGATGGGTGACCGAGTTGGAAGTTATTATTCCAGTGTTATTAGAGGAATTTCAATTCAAAGAAAATAAAAAATTACAACAAATTAAAATTTTGATTTTTTTTCATAAATTTGATTTTTTTAAAAAAATAACTAAAATTACATACACGACGACATTTCTAGGCCGTCGGCATAGCCTGCGCCGATGGTATTTGCTATGCTAACGGCACCCGAACTTACCCAACGCCCGCATACGTACAACCAAGAGCCGTCGGTGTATGACTTTTTTCCTGTAGTGTCACTTTCTAATTATGTAAGAATTATCTATATGCAATGTAATTATAACTCAGTATTATTTGTGTTTTATTTGTTTTAGATTTATATTTTTTTTTCGAAAAGGAGACGACCCCGGCCTCTGCATCGATAGATGCATACGGTCATTTATTAAAATTAAACCACAACAAGCTTACAAAGATTATACATCCAAAAAACCTGAAGCCACCACACAACACCTACACACCTGACCATGAGCGAAAAACATGCCAACAGGGCCTTATGCCCGGAAGACACACAAACCCCCCATCTACTAGAAACCGGGAAACATCGCATACCCCGAGACCCACTAAGTGAAACGGGAGCGCTCATCCGTGCTAGTAGACTCCTAGCGAATGCCTCATGCACACGCTACAGAAGCCGTCATCTCCAACGAACCGCCGAGCAATCTTCAGGATCAATATCCGCATAAACTCCGTAGTTCCTGCCATCGATGCCGCCATGGCACCAAACAGCCCCACCACCCTGCGCGCGCATCTCAGCCCATGTCCTCCGTTGAGACTCCACGGCACCAAGCCGCCGAGATGCAACATTGTCGACCCGAAAAGCGACACGCCACTCCACCTAAGAGCCACCTCTAGCCAAGGTCTGCTCCAAAAACGATGCCCCCCAGCAGGGAGAGCGGCGTCGTGCGTCGCCATCGTCCGATCCGGGAGACCCAGATCTGGGGTTTCCCCCGGAGCAACACCATCTCCAGCCGACGTCTGCTCCAAAAATGATGCCCATAGGGGTAACGACGCCGAGCGCCGCCATCATTCGATCCGGAAGCCCCAGATCTAGGGTTTCCCCCGGAGCAGTCCGAGTCGAACGACGATAACACCATAGACGATGCCTTCATGAAGGAAACGACATCCAAAGACGCCGTCATTGTCCGCCATGACCGACGTCGAGGCTCAGTTTTCACCGGATGCCACGTCGCCCGAACCCATCGTCGGTTAGATCAACCACCGTCGGCCGGCCACCTCTGACGGAGGAGACGGCCACCACCACCAAATCCGGGACAGATGCCCCAGATGCCCTTGTGCAGCGAGAGGAACCCAAGAGGATCGGGGACGACGTCGGAGTCGAGGAACGAGGAGATCAGGGGCAGGACCCGTCCAGGCCCATCGGGGTCCAGATCGGGCCTGTCTGCGCCCGCCGTCGCCACTTGTCCGCCGGGCGTCGCCGGAGTTCTTGGCCGTCATGGACCGCTGCACCGCCGGAGAAGATGACCGGAGCGGACGCCGCCGCCGCCGACCAGACGCCGGCCGAGGGAGACCGCCGCCGCCGCCGCGCCCCGGAGCTTTGCCCGGCGACGCTTCTGGCGGCGGCGACGGGAGGAGAGGAGCACGAGGGGAGGGCGAGGAAGGCCGGCCGGCGGCGCCCAGGCGTGGCGCGACGCCGCCGCGCGCGGGGCGAGAGGGTTAGGTACACCTTTGTAATTGATGAGATGAGTTTAGTACTATTAGTTTTCTATAGTTTTATATTAAGAAGAACATGCGATGGGGTTGCCTGTTCTTGAAGTCGTCTGATCGGCGAAAATCTTTGGGCTCGTTCAACCGAAGGCCCCAATATCTAAGAAGTACTAAGCTCTCTGGAATTGAAGCTCTGTTCATGGTTCTGTTTTGATTTTTGCTAGAGATTGCGTACAGCCATGAAACACAGGTATATGTGTCGAGCTAGCTTCAGTTTTGATATTTCAAAGTGGGTTCGGCTGGGATTTTATTTGGGTCAAGAAAAAGGACGTGCAGGGTTACTGTTTCAAAAATGGAAAGTCGCAAGAGGTAGCCCCCGCTGGCTGCTCCTATTCCTCTCCCGCTCTCTCGCATGGAGCTAGCGATGGCCGCCGGAAGTACAGCGAGATGAGTGACGACTGGTTGAAGTACGGCGAGATGAGCGATGTGAATGAGATATACCCTAAAGGTAAATAATAAAGTGTGTTATTATTATTATATCTCATTTATTTATAATATATTATATGTCATGCTATAACTGTATTAAGCGGAAACATTAATACATGTGTGCCATATAACAAACAGGTTTATAGTAGCCTCTATTGAATTAGCTCATGTGTTATCTGATGATTAAGATTTCTTGATCATGGGCAATTAGATCAATGACAATGAGGCCATGTATGAACATGATAGACATACACCTAACACTAGTATTGCGATAAAATCAATCACTAAAGTTTCAATATTTTAACTAAGAAACAAAGTAACCTAATCTTTAGACTGTGAGGTCATATTTACTCACTATATATCTGGAGGCTGCTTTGATTGCATCAATCGTTATTACCGTAACTGGAAAGGTATCTCTAGGATATGTTAATAGATCTCATACTAAATGAATGGAAATTGACAACAATAAAAAAATATAAACATATTGAGGCGTGTGCACCAAAAATAAAATTTATCTATCCACGTAACGATTGATAGTCTGAGTCCACTTACATCTACAAAGCTTACATCTAGATAGAAGATGCAATGTCGTGAGGAACGAGTAAACACACTTGTCTCGTTCTACCTCTTCGTTTGCTGGTGGCGAGCGGCGCATTTGTTCTACCTTAGTGCTGGCGTGGGAACCTCTGAACACGTTCATGGCTAGTACGTGGCGATCCTGTTCTGGAGAATAGACCACGTCTTTCAAGGACGGTGCTATTCTCTGTTTATTTTTGTACTTAGTGTAATTCACTGCATTGTAATTTATTGCGTTTCCGATTTGTCTTATCTCATATAGTAGTATTTTTAGACTTTTTTTTTTAGACTGATCATAGTGGATAGTATCATATCTTAGTATCATACATACGATATTTGTATATAATACTATCTCTATAATACATAATATCATAGAGTAGTATCATATATTTATTAAATTTATTGATTTGTAATATCTTAATATAAATGTATGTACTAGATTTACTTTATATTAATTTTTTTTATAATCTATGCTATGATATAGTATCTATCTATAATATTTTAATTTCTTTCTCGTTATTAATTAGCTTATGAACCTTATTTACATAATATTAGCTATGATAGCATTATGGCTAGCCTTAGTGAAGCAGGGTAGTAGACTAGTAGTTCGCCCAAAAGGAAAAACCCTCGACTCCTTAGTCCTGACTCCAGTCTCCCAGCACCAGCAGAACGGCGGTCGGACCAGAGAGAGAGCGCTGAGAGAAAGGAGGAGCGCCACCGGCGACCTCGGCCGGACGATTCGAGGTCCTGCTACACTCCCTTCTGCTCTGCGCAGCTCTTCTCAGCTATCCATTCCAGCAGAGCGGCGGCCGGTGCCCAGCGAGAGAAAGGAGCGGCGCCGCCGGAGTCCTCAGCTCACCGGCAGCCACCGACGGTTCGAGGTCAGGCGACCGATTCTGCTACCTCTCTTTGTCGATCCCCTCGTTTTTTCCCTTCTTTTTTATTCTATTTTGTTCCGGGAACCCCTAGCTTGATTTTTCCTCAAAAACTGAACCCCAATGTTTACTTCCCTTGATTGTTGAGACAGTGGAGAGTGGAGACAGGAGATGGTCCTGCCACAGCGATAGATAGAGGATGGATCCTGCTGCTGCTGAGATTTCCAACGGGTAACATCCTATTCTCTCTCCATTAAGATACAAAATTCAGTTAAAAAATTTAAATACTCCCTCCGTCCCAAAATGTAAGCCTTTTTAGAGAGCTATAAGTGAGCTCTCTAAAAATGCTTACATTTTGGGACAGAGTAATATTATTGAATGGCGTAAAGTGGGGAGGGGCAGGGTTGGCATCCTATTCCTCTCTCTATTAAGATAAAAACTACTACTAGTGGATATTCACTAGTAGTTTTAGTGTCTCTGTAATGTAGTATACGTAGCATAAGATGGATTCATCATAGTTACTTCTCAGATTATGCTCAGTTTCCCCAAGTGTAATATCAAATTTCATTTTCCTCTGTTTGTTTGTGTATGTTCTGCTGGATGGATGTATGTATGCTTATAGGTTTGTGCTTTTTCATTAGAACAGTGTGTATATCAGTGCGATTGAGAGTGGGGAGCGTGCAGCAACATTGATCCTCCACTAAATGCATTTGTCTGTTGTTGCTGCTGTTTCAGGGCCAATCCCATTCAAAGCACATCATTTGTGGATGCCAAGAGGCTGCGGTGTTCTGCAACGCCGGAGGGGCTGGTGCACCCGCTGGGCGACGAGAATCTCTTGGAGGAGATCCTACTCCGTCTCCCTCCGAAGCCATCCTCCCTCCCATGTGCCTCCCTCGTCTGCACCCGCTGGCGCAGAATCCTCTCCGATCCCAAGTTTCTCAAACGCTTCCGGAAACACCACGGGAAGCCTCCTCTGTTGGGCTTCTTTGTAGGGTATACTGACAACAAATACAACTTCGTTCCTGTTCTGGACACGAAGCCCGACCGCCTCTCAGCAGCACGCTTCGCCATGCCCAAGAGAAGCCACCGGGACTTCCTCGGCTGCCGGCATGGGCTCGCTGTAATACTCATGGATTGGCTGCGCAAGACTGTTGTATGGGATCCCCTCACTGGACAGAAGCACCGCGTGCCTTTTCCACCAGGGATTTGCGAGGCCGAAATGGACAGTTTCTGGGAATGGCACGCACCGGTGCTGTGCGTTGATGCTGAAGATGGGCATGTGCATGGCGATTGCTTCTCGAGCCCGTTTAAGTTAGTTTTGACGTGTGGTGGAGACACACAAGCATCCGCTTGCCTCTACGAATCAACGTCTAGTGACACTGGTGGAAAAAGGGCCTATGGTCCCGGTTTATTTGGGCCATTGGTCCCGGTTGCCGAACCGGGATCCATTACTCGGGATCAATGCCGGTCCCGGTTCCAGCATGAACCGGGACCGAGAGGTCTCCACGTGGACGCGCTGCGGCGCGAGGGGGCCTGGGTCATTGGTCTCGGTTCGTAGAACGAACCGGGATCGTTGATCCAAGGTTTTTTTTTTCTATTTAGGGTTTAGGGTTTTATTTGGTGTGTTTTGTATTCAATTTAGTGGTATTATATATATACAGCAATAATGAAGGAACCACACTATATATATATTACACATCATGGTCACGAATATATTATTCACCGTCTCATCCGTCGTGCTTGGTCGCTATTACAATCGGTAACTCACACAAATTTGATTTTACATCTTCTTTTTTACACTTCACCCTTCTAAATGAACCGGGTAATAGTATTCTCCTTTCGGATCTATGACTTGTTCTAATAAGAATCCGGCAATTTCCTCTTAAAGTGCTTGCACGCGTTCCCGTGGTAGAAGACCGTCCCGCATCCGTTCGATCTAATTTAAAGAAGGGGATCAATATATATGAATGAAACTAAACACAGTTGATGGTAATAAAATAATGTTGAGATTATTGTTTATCGTACTTCAAGTTTTTTGAGGTTTCGGTCTGCACCCTTCTCTTTGGTCGTCTGGCGAATGAACTCGCAGACATAGTATCCACATAAGTTATTCCCAGCTTCTTGCCTCAAGCACTTTACCAGAACGGAGTTCAATCAAAATAAGAATCAAGCATGATAATCTACTAAAGCTTTAAGCATAGTCGTCTGCAGCTGTTTTGAGGCCACTTGCCCATCGCGGAATCGCTGCTGCTGGGCCTTTTCTGGTCTTCATCTCTGTTTGTGGGCCACAGGCAGTCCTGCCCCTCCCTCTCTCTCCCTACGCGTTCCTCTCTTCATTCCCCCTAGCGCTCGACCTCGCCTCGCCATGCGCCCGCCGCCACCTGCTGCTCTGGCTGCTGCCGGCCACATCCGCCGGCCGCATCCGCCGCAGCTTCTTGCCGGTGAGGCTCCGCCCCGGCAACCTCCATCGTTTCCCCCATTAACGCCCCTCTGTTCGTCCCTGTTCTCTCCCTCGCGGCTAACCCTAGCCGCCTCTGGCCGATTCGGCACGGTGCCGGCGACGTCGCGCCTCCGGCCGATTCGGCACGGTGCCGGCGCCGTCGCGCATCTGGCCGCAACCAGGACGCCCATTACTTCCTCTACAACGTATTCGACCTCCACCGCCACCTCCCCGTGCTCCTGCTCCCGCGGTCCCTAAGGCTAACCCTAGCTTTGTGGCCTGGGCTCGCCGGCGTGCTCTGGCCGTCTCCTGCTGCCTCTCCACGGCAAGCATGCCTCCTTGTCGTTGAATTGGAGCCCCAGATCGAGAACCTGGTGTGCTTCTGCTGGTACCATGGGCTAGCCGTGGCCTCCTGCACTTTCGTGCAAGTGGTAGGCTGCAGCTACCCCAACCCCCGTCTTCGACTACATCGACCCCAACATCGCCACCCCCTTGGTGAGATACTTTCTCCCTCCCTTGTATGCACTGTGATCCGATGATTGGGTAATGACGGTGTATTTGTGGTCTCCTGGACATTTGGTTGTGGTCTCCTAGACATGTGATTGTGGTTGTGATGTTGCTGGTGAACTTTTTGGTTGTAATCTGTGATGTGCATGTGGTCTGGCCATAAAGCCATGGTGTTCTTCTGTAGGATTTGTGTGGTTTTGATGAGCGCCTGGTCATCTGGCTGTAGATGTCTGTTCCTACTTCATGGGATTTAGTTTAACAAGGAGAAGGAGTGAGATCCAATGTGGTAGCATGCTCCTCTCGCACCGCCACCAATGGAACAGACTGCGTCTGCTGCTCCCTCGACCTACTCCATCCTCTGTCTGCCGGCCAGACGTTGGGGAGGTCCCTTAGGCCTCCGGCAAGCTTGCGCTTTGTTGATGTCCGCCGCACTCGCAGCCGGGAAGGCAGAGGTGCAGCAAATTTGCATGCGTACCGTCGCCAAAATGGCGCATGCCACCAAGGAAAGTGGTTGTCTTGGCACAGCCATGGCGTCCCTGATCCCCCACCATCCTCCATCACCAGAGCGATCTCCTTCCTCCTTTACATTTGCAACCCCATGTGAGCTCTTCCTGATTCCTTTCTCCTTATTTTTTTTAGCAGCTATGTTTTGAGTGGCTATTAGATTCTTTCAATGATGTTGACAAACAAGCTGCTGCATCCCATGTGGCCTTGCCAACCTTTGTAGCAGTTTATAGATTCTCATGCAATTAGATAAAAGGGTCTTTGTCATGCGGATGCATTTTATTTTATTTTCTCTTATGCTACACACTTTTCTTCTGATTACATAAGTTGCTCCGTTTCCGAGTAGCTAGGATGTAAGCTTAGAGTATTAGCCTTTTTCTTACATTGCGCTGGTTTGGTCCATCGATATTTTAAATGTTCAGTTAACTGCTTCCAAATAACAGGGATTGCTCCTTACCTTGATTTCTATTTCACGGTTACTGGATTACAAAGCTGTAGGTATGCTATTTTCCTGAAATTACTCACCCTGCAAGGAGGCAGAGGTATGCATAGTTGGTCGGTGGTGAAACTCCTTAGTGGATCAGCAGTCGTGGTGTGACTCAGATGTGAATTTCAGCAGTGTCTGATTGTTTGAGTCTATATTTTATTTAGCAGTTTTGTGCTGATCAGGTATTTGGGACAAAGATAAGAACTGGACGCTGATGTTGGTAAGAGGTGATCGTATTCGTATCATTTTAGTTCCTAATCAAACTATCCTGGTCATTTTTTTGGCATATATATTCTTGCCAAGAGAATTTGTGGTGTCTTTGCCAATGGATACCACGGGTATAGCGTACGCACTTCTAAATTATTTCATTTTCTTTATCTGCATAGATGAATTCCCCAGCTGATCATACTGATGTTTAAGCAAGTATTAAGAGTAATATGTAGTCGTTTGGTACCAGATTGTACCTAACAAGCTCCACATATTTCCCTATTATTTATTCTCTGCCAAAAACAAAATAAAAATTTAGCCTTGCTAGCTAACTATAGTTTTTTCTGCATTCAAAGGATTGTGAGTTTCAGACTGAACATTTTTGTTTTATCCAGATATCATGTAATATTCTACAGCTTCAGGTCAAGGAAAATGTACATGGTGAATCATGTAATCTACATGGTCTCAGGTACTGTCCTCTTGGCCTGCACTTTTCATACCATAATGTTCTTGCAAAATTTCTCATATTATAGAGGTCCTTTCTCTTTCGTAAATTTATTCCTGTTCAATTGTTACCTACATATTGTTTCTTGGTTCTCGCTAATGCCAATAAGTTAGTGTTTATGTACTCATATTTTAACATTTAAAATTTCTTTCTTTTTCCAGCCCTTACCGACAACTTTAGCGCTTCCTTCTATTTTCACCGTTCTGGTGCTAATGGAATCTTTGTCATATGCCATATGGAATTGTTACCAATTTGGAAACACTCCTGATTCATGTTAGCTGTCATTTGTGTAGTCTCTCTCTTGCAACTCCTAATTTTATTATTTATCTCTGTTTATGGACTTGCTCCGGCTGTGCTGCATTACTTCCCAAAATATCACTGTGCATAAGTTGTTTCATCATTCTTTTTTTGTAGTGGACAGATCATTTGGAGATTTTTGTGCTAAGATAAAAACATTGAGTTAGTGACCTATATAATGTGATTTCCATTGCTCACTAAATGGAACAAGTGACAGTATCTAAATGGACTATATGCTGCTACTTCAGTAAATGGGGCTTCAGTCTGTACATTGATTCCATTGCAATTTCATATATAGACATGAAAATGTCAAATTGTTTTTATTGGAGTACTCTATGTTGGTACTCACTAACGAACTTTGACCTTTGCCCATTTATTTGGAATTATCAGAAAAACTTACTAAGATGTCAATACAATATATTACTGTTTGTATCTCACACTCCATTGTAAAAGGTCATCCGACCATAGAATCATCTCCTTCCCACTAACTTCCAGGAAGAAGCTCATGTTGTGTGTGCCTCCTGCCTGTTCCACTAGCCTCCCATTTGGGTATCCAAGGTTTCATTTTTTTGGATGGTTTCTTTCAGGATATTTTGAGAATGTTTTTTATAGTTCAATGTTGTCAGGTGTACATAACTAAGAGATCTACCACAAGATAGATTCGATATACTAGCAATGCTAGAGATATGCTGCTGATTACATGTCCAATTTCGTATTTACAACAAATTGTAAAGATAAAATTATTGTCTCAGCTAGGTAACATAGCTGAAATAGTGATATTTTAATCCTTTGCTTCGTGAAATCACATCTATATATATAGCTAACATAATCAATAACCAATGGCAGAATCAAAGTGTTCGCAGAATCAAGAGTGTATAGACATGATTGCTATAATTCTATGTGGTATACAGGACACTTTGATTTGTTCTGGTACAAATGTTTTTTCCTATCATTTTACCAAAATGAGATGACACCTTGCAGCAAAACATGTCGACAGATTTACCTGAGAAAGAAGGATTTATTGGCAATGCCACACCAGTGTCCAATTTAACTTCTATATTTTACCCTCAATTTTTTTTAGAGAAGTGCAATTTCCTTTTGATCCTCATGCATCTCCTGCTGTGTAAGATACTCTGGCCAATTGTTTCTTTCGGTATTACTTCCTCGGTTCCATCTATGTTTTTAGGCTTCTGTAGGCCTGTTTAGTAGCATAATCTGTGTAGCACAATTCCATGTTTTCTGCTTATTTCCTAGCCATGGGACAGGTCCTTCCATCTAATATTCCCTCCAGAACTCCATCACACTATGTTAGCTGCAATCCCTCTGCCATTGTTGGCAAAATGGTTGAAAACTAATCTTTAGCTCTTCTAGAATTTTAATTACACAGAGAAATGCCCAGCTGCACCTGATGGGTATTCATGGTAAGATCAATAGCTTAAGTTGCACGGCAGTTACTTAAAGCTATGCGCTCCTTTTCGATAAATAACATTGTATAATTAATTAATCAAACGGGCTGCAGTAATTTAGGAGATAAAGGTATATGATGAATTATTTGAGGACTACATCAATGTTCTTTACTTACCATAAACCTGGAAAGTGAAGATGCTAAATAGCTCCATTTGTATTCCGAGATAAAAATTCAGATTCATCTTAGGTAATATCTACTCTCTACATAAGGACTACAAATTTAGATACTCCCTCCGATCCATAATACTCTTCGCTAATATGGATGTATCTAGACACATTTTAGTGGTAGATACATCCGTATTAGCGAGGAGTAATAAAATCTCAGGTAAATGTAATGTTCTACTGAGGTTTATATATTTATCATAAATTTTATTTTTCCTTGATTTTCAGAGTTGTTAACCACTGTATAATAGGGTTGTAGATTTCTATGTGACAGGTAGTTGTGATTACAAGTTAGAGTCAATATTTAGTCATTTGTTTAAAGCATAGCTTATAAAGAGGTTGCAATCAGTACGGTTATGCTTGCCGGATCATGGTGTGCTTGCATACATTTTTGATTGTTGGACATAGCTGTATTTGTGGATATAGCTGGGTTAGCCCGTCTGAGTATTTATTTATGGACAAAGCTATACCTGTAATCAGACCTCGCATGCCACCTGCAATGCATGCATGTCTATATACATCGCACTAGGCGCGCCGACCACCACTCTCACCAGCCAGCTTAATTACACAATAAACTCATAGTAATGCAGGTAAATGAACGATGAGACGGATAATAGCAGAGTTAGCATAACGCATCAGCAGACATGGTGCAAAAACAGGCAGCAGGAGGGCGCGGCGAAGCGCGCCGGCCCGTCTAGTTGTATTGAAACTAGAATCAAAGAGATGCGTGGATCTAGCAAGTAGTACTTACATTCAATGGTTTAAATATAAGCTCTGGCTTCCAAACACCCCTAGTGTTGGCGGTGAACCGTTTCCAACCCTTCTGGAGGCATTCCTGCATGTTCGCCCAGTTTCCTAAAGGTGTGCGTTTTGAGACCATGACTTTGACTACTCCTTCGTCAACACTAATGATTAACAGAATAAAGTGGAAGCTGCACAGACATAACGAGTCAAATAGCTTAACATCGAGTAAAGCGAAAACAAAATGTGTACAAGACAGTAACACTCACTCGAAGTTGTAAGGAAATAGTATTTCCCTTCTGTTGCTGAAATACTTCAACGATTGTACCAAGTTATCCTCTGTCTCTTTGGGTTTTTTTTTAGAGTACCTTCATGAACAAAATTGCAGTCAACGAACCCAAGGTCAAAGATTCCTGCTCGGTCGCATTCGAGAATCTTCATTCTGCATATATAATTAGTATAATGATGAGTAAGATTATACAAGCAACGAATGAGCTGAGCTAGAAAGACTTAATAATACTTACAGGCAATAGGCACTGACAATAGTTTTGTCGAGGGCGTCTTGTTGGTAAAACTGAAATAATTCTAGAAATTCCATCAGTAAGAAGCCATCTCCATGACCGTAATGGTGGTGTTTATATCCAGCATAGATCCAGTTTGTGGATTCAGCACAGGCTTGTATGTACCAGTTATGCAATCTCCGCATTTTTGTTGGTAGATCTTTGACTAACTCGGGTTTGACGAGAGGATTCCCGTACCGGTATTTGTATGCTATTTGCTGGTACCCCTCGAACTCATCCAGACGGCTCATGTACTCAGCAATAGACAGTCCATATAACTTGGCCTTTTCTCCGTAGAGTTGAATAAACTCCGGATCAATGTTCGGATCATGCCGCTCCTGGGCTCTCCACTCATTGGTATCGTACACTTTGAGCGGTTCGATCGATTGATTTTTCTGTTGTCCGAGCTGGGCAACTTCTTTCCCGACTCTCCGCTCTTTTGCCTCAGCCGACTTGGTAATAGAGCGATTATAGTCAGGTGTGAGCGCTATGGGTTGGTGAAGCTGAATCTTAAGCGCGGCTGCTTTGGCTTTATCTTCTGCGGTGACCGGGAAGATCAATGGCTCCGTCGGCTTTGGATTTTTCTTGTTAGCCATGTCAGTCTTCCACTGTTGATAATGGGCATCTGCGGCCGTAGCAATTTCCTCATCTGTCTTCTCGTAAGGAAGCTTCTTCATATTCTGATGAGGTACTCTTGGGAGGGGCGATAGCTTACGTTTCGGTGATCGGAACGTGCTCTTGCTGCTGCTGGTGGTGCTGCCCCTCTTAGTATACTTCCGCTTTAGTCTCTGAGGCTCAGGGGACGGAGACGGCTGACGCGGCGGCGGAGAGGCTGAGGCGGCGGTGGAGACAGCTGCGCTGAGTGGTGAGGCGGTGAAGGCGACGGTTGCGCTGGAGAATGGTGAGGTGGCGGCGAAGGTGGACTGCTGCTCTGAGGAGTGGGTGGCCTTGGCGGGACATAATTTGGAAGCACATGTGCTCCTTTGGCCATACAATAGTCCCCCCTTTGGCTTCTCCTAGTTCAGTCAGGTCCCTATCTTCCCCTGCAGGGTGGTCCAGCTTTAGCTCCTCAAAATCTTGCTTGACATCATCCACCGTGACGACAGCGTACCCTTTTGGAATCGGTCTGCAATGCCAAGTTCCGTTAGGCGCAGTTGGTACGGCCATGCCGACCGCCGCCTCACCCTTAAGTTCATAACTTGCACCTTTAGCTCACAAGCTGTGCTCTCCGTGATATCATCCACTGGGTAGCGTTTAGGAGGAGCCATCGTCAGTGCATCATCATCACCATCGTGGAGCTGGGTGGAAGCGACGCTGCTTTTCTTATTTGATAGGGCGTCGATACCATCGAATGCAGCTTCTACCATGTGCCGTGAGATTGGCCGCTGATACCTTGCTGGCTAAGTCTGTCGAGTTGATCCTGCTGCCGCTTTAATGCTTCTTCTACATTACGCAGCCGGTCTGCAGCTGCCGCTTTCTCAGCTGCCTCCCTTTCCTTTCTCCTCTGATGACTTTTATCGGGATATCTCTTCATTTCCGCGGGGAAGGCAACCTTCCACGGCTTGGAGCCCGGTGTTCCTCGTGCTCGTCCGGTGTGTTCATCATTTTTGAGGGCTCGTGTGAGCTCGTCGTTCTCTCTATCGGGAACGAACCGTCCCGCTTCCACATCTTGTACTGCACTTCTAATATCTTCGATAGGTAGTAGGGGATGATCTTTGTGTTTCTGGGTATATATTGCCCTCCCTTCTTCGTCCAACGTGCCCCCATGGCCGTAAAACCAGTTTCTCGCCCGTGGTGTCCATGTTGTGGGCTCTGGTCTGATCCCGGCAGCAATATACTTGACCTCAAGTGCATCCCACTTAGGCATGCAACCGGCGTAGCCAGCAGACCCCATATTATGGTGGTACACTTTCTTAGCAGCGTTCTCTTTATTTATTCTCGACCTTTCCAAAGCTTTCTCCGATGTCTTGTACTTCACAAAATCAGCCCACTGGTGTCTTAACTTAGCATAGCCGGCTTGATTAAAATCCGGAGTCTTGTCTAACTTGACAAACTTAAGGTACAGTTTCTTCTTCCAGTTCTTGAATGCCTCGGCCATCTTGATCAGAGCAAACTTCTTGACTCTTTTAAGTAGCTCCTCATTTGCTTTCTTCTCCTCATCTGGATTCACATCTAGCCTCGGCAGGAGGAAATTAAGCATAAGCCTGTCAAAAAGCTTATCTTTGGCGACGTCGCCGACAAACAGGACTCCACCGCTGCTTGGCCGATTCCATTCTTGAACGATGATCGGGATGTGGTCCCTCGCAAGAACTCCACATTGCTTGACAAATTTTTTTGCGACATCTTCAGGAGCTAGCGGTTGGCCGTCTACACCGACCACTTCGATCCTATACTCACTTTGTTATCCAAGTTTTTGGTTGGGCCTCGTTTTGTTCTGACGGAACAAGTGCTCGATCCGGAGGGCTAAAATAAGAAAGAGTGTTAATATATGCATGTATATATAGACAGTCGGGCATTACAAAAAAACATATATACACCTCGCCGGAGTTTCCGAGATTTAAGGTTCGGCCGGAGCCGTCGTCTTCTCCCTCGTCGCCTTCTTCCTTGTCGGCTTCTCCCTCACCGGCTTCTCCCCCGTCCCAGGCTTCTACCTCACCGGAGTCATCTCCTCGGTTGAGAGATTCATCTCCCTCACCGGAATCGTTCAGAAACGTCCTGGTGACATCAATATCTACATTTTCTCGGATCATTCCTTGGAGGAAGTATTCATCATCTTGACTTTTTTTATGTGCTGGATCCATAGTTTCTGCAATATACCGACATTTGTTAGTTAGAATACACGCTATATATTCAAAATGCACGCTAAAACTAATTTTAACTAATTCTAATTCTAACTAACAAACTAACACTAACTTCTAACTAAGTACTAAGTAATATACTAACTACAATCTAACCTAACTAACTAACTAAGGGCATTCCTATTCGGCGCTTCAAGCGCCTGTTACGGGTGGACGCCTGAAGGCATGTTCTTAACCGGACAAAAATAAAAGATTTTTATTTCTATTGGGCCAGCCCACTAAGATTTTAACGCCTGTGGGGGGTGCGCGTCAAATAGGAATTGCCCACAGCACCCAGCGGACAAAAGAGGCCGAAAAAAACAGCACCAGCGGGCAAAAGAGGCCCAAAAAACAGCACCGCGACGCGTCGGCCCGCGTCAGTGCGTCAGTACGTCTTCTCCAACGCGACGCCCGCGTCAGTGCGTCTCCCGTCGCCTCGAGTCCCGCCGCGTCAGTGCTTTGGGCGCCCCGCCGTCACCTTCAATGCCTGCCGCGGCATCAACGCCGGCGTGCCGATTGGGCTGCCGCTCGGTGGCATTCATTGCGGCCGCTGGACGCCCGGCCACTGGCCCCTTTAAAAGGAGGCCAACGGAGCCGCGGCCACCAGCCTCCATCGCCGTAGCCACCGCAGCCGCCAGAGCCACCACATCCCGGCCACCACAGCCCAGCCATGGGGTTCTGGAAGAAGGGCAAGGGCAGCCACGACCACGAGGCCGGCGGGTCTGGATCACGCCGGTCTCCTCCGCGCCGCTCTCCTCCGCGCCGGTCTGGACGCCAGTCTCCTCCGCGCCGCGCCAGGACGACCTCGCCGCAGCGCCAGCGTGATCGCCGGTACATTCCGGTGAGTCACTGCCAGGCGCTGTACCAGTGCGGCCAGAGCGTGGACTGGCCGGACTGCAGCCTCCCCGGCGGGTGGCACCTCAACAGCCGGCGCGTGCCGGTCCCGCCGGTGCCGCGTTTCGGCCCGGAGCGGGTCGCCGAGATCCGCCGCCGCGCGCGCTGATGCCGGCGCGCCTCCGCGCCGATCCCGCCTTTGGCTACGAAAGCCAATGGTGGGACAACTTCGGGCCGCGGGAGCGCGACCCGGTGCGGCGGGCGGCCTTCCTAGGGGAGGTCGCCCCCAACCCCTACGCCGGCGTGTACATGCCGGAGCCGGGGCCAGAGCCGCCGCAGGCGGAGCCCTTCATCGAGGAGATGGAGGAGGACGCGGAGGACGCCGCCGGAGGTGGGCGGCGACGACATCCCTGGCGAGGAGCCCAGGGACGACACCGACGACTTCGTCGGCTGCGTCGCCTACGGCATCCTCGACGCGATGGACCACGGCGAGGCGCCGCCCCCCCCCCCCCGCCACCGATGACCGAGGAGGAGGAGCTCCGGGTCGCCGTCCTCGTCTCCGAGGAGGAGGAGAAGAGGCGGTGGGCCGGCATCGACACGGCGCTGGCCATTTCCGTGCACCAGCAGCACGGCCGGCCACCGTCGCCGCCACCGCAGCGTGCGGCGACTCCACCGCCGCCTCCTCCACCAGGCCCGCCGCCGCCGCCACCGCGTGCGGCGACTCCACCGCCGCCTCCTCCACCAGGTCCTCCTCCACCGCCTGCGGCCAACTGGCCGTGGCCGCAGGGGCCCTACATCATCCTCCCCGACGAGGACGACGAGTAGGCCGCGGCGAGGACGACGACGCCGCCGCCCCTGTGCCCGCCCCGACGAGGGCTTTTTATGTTTTTTTATTTTTCTATGTTTTTTAATTTCTATGTATTATATATATATAAGTAATGAAAAATTTGCGTACGGCAATTTAAATGAGACATTTAAAAAAAGAAAAAAATTGGCCAAAGGGCCGGCCGGCCGGGCCGGGAAGCTCCCTCCCGAGGAGCTCACCGTCGAAGGGGGGGCGGCGGCGCTGGGGGAGGGGCGGCCGCAGGGGGCGTCGGGGGCGGCGCTGGGGGTGCGGGCGGGCGCACGGGGCCGGGCGTGCGGCGGGCTGGGGGGCGGCGCGCAGGGGGCACCTGCAGAGAGAGAATGTGAGAGCGGCGGCGGGGGGGAAAAGGGAGAGGTCGCGGCGGCGGCGGCGCTCACCTCCTACGGCGGCAGCGGCGGCGCTCTCCGAGGACGGCGGCTCGAAACTCGGACAGCCTGCCGGCGTGGTTTCGCTTCGCGCGCAAAAGTCCTTAGCAGTTTCGGCCGATTTGGGGGGAAGTGGGGGGAGGAAGAAGGGCCAGTTATATTTGGGGGGGTCATTGGTCCCGGTTGATGGCATCAACCGGGACGAATGGATCAACGGTCCCGGTTCGTCTACAACCGGGACCAATGACCGGCGGGCCTGCGAGCGCGTCCACGTGAGGATCTTCGGTCCCGGTTCATGCTGGAACCGGGACCGGCATTGATCCCGAGTAATGATCCCGGTTCGGCAACCGGGACCGTTGATCCATTGTTTTTCTTTTTTGTTTTTCTGTTTTAACTTTCTGTTTTCATTTTAACAGGAAAAAACTTTCTTTTATTTAAAATTTGAAAAAACTTTCAACAGGAAAAGTGTTTCAATTTAAATAACTAATCCAAAACCATTTTCTGTTTTCAAAATTATTAATTCTAACTAAACAATTTTACTATTTTTAATAAAAAATGCACTAACACGTTTAAAACGGGCATAAGAAATTCAAAAATGATCCAAACAATGTGAAACCTTCGCGTGGTGTCATATTATGTGTCATAGTTGCAAGGAAAAATATTGAACTTGGAAAATTGCAAACGTCATAAAAAATCCTTCACAAAATGACCTATCATGTTCGAGGTTTCATGGCATTTAGGTCAAACCACCAATGTTATGGCTAGAATCAGGGCATAGTTTGTGATAATGTGCCCATATTGTGCACACATGTGCATCTTGGGATGGCTTACGATGTTGCAGGAGGAAGTTTTCGTTTTCGACGCACGAAATAGCCAATTTCCATTTTTGAGGTGCCGAAATTGGGGTGTTCTATGAAGGAACCACCAAATTAAAGTTTGGCATTGGCACCAACCCATTTTTCAAAAATACTAGACCACCTTAGATGGACCAATTGCCAACCGGTGTATCAGAAACCTTACCGTCCATCCCTCATGAAAAAGACAAATTCCTGCCGATTCGATAGGAGGGTGCCCAGATTTGAACTACAAGTACAGGATATAATGCTTGTGAATTTTTTTAAAATCATTTATAGGTTCACAACATGCTATTTCACCAGAGATCTACTTCAAGTTTAGCGAGGCTCAGCCCCGGGCTAAGAAGCTTCAAGCCCGCCGTTTTGAATATAGTTTGAAACGGGCATAAGAAATTCAAAAATGATCCAAACAATGTGAAACCTTCGCGTGGTGTCATATTATGTGTCATAGTTGCAAGGAAAAATATTGAACTTGGAAAATTGCAAACGTCATAAAAAATCCTTCACAAAATGACCTATCATGTTCGAGGTTTCATGGCATTTAGGTCAAACCACCAATGTTATGGCTAGAATCAGGGCATAGTTTGTGATAATGTGCCCATATTGTGCACACGTGCATCTTGGAATGGCTTACGATGTTGCAGGAGAAAGTTTTCCTTTTCGACGCACGAAATAGCCTAAACATCTTCGAGAAGCTCCGCCACGGGAGATTTCCCAACCCTGTCCTCCATCCATGGGGATGAAACTCTCCCTACCTTCTAGGTTGGCTTGTTGAGCTGCTTGCCATGGCGTATTGATGCTACATGCTTTATCTCATCGAGCAGTGCATCCACCCATGCGTCCTTATCCTGCCGATAGCTTTAGTCCCGGTTGTGTCCACCAACCGGGACTAAAGGTTACCCACACGTCCTTATCCCACCGACAGTTTTGTTAGATGACACAAAAACCACCTTTAGTCCCGGTTGTACCCACCAGCCGGGACTAAAGGTTAGATAGTTTCCCGCGCCACTGCGTTCCCGCCTATTTTCTTCCCGCGCTTTCCACCTTTTCCCGCCTCCGTCTTCCCGCCATTTTTTCACTATATATATGTAGGCTTGGCCTCCATTTACATATCACATCTAGACTCATATCTGCAAACCTCATCACTCTCTCCCATGGCCTCCATCGTATCTCTAACCCCCAAGGAGGCGGAGGCGCTTTGCGCCTCAAACTACCCCTGCCCGCCGGGCTACCGCGTCCCCACCGGCTGGATGCTGAGCGTCGGAGGCGTACCGGTCCCTCCTGTCCCTCTAGGTGTGGCGCGTCAGATGGCCATCACGAACCACTACTACTTCGAGCTCACGCCAGAGCAGCGGAGGAATCCCCAGTGGCATCCCGACTACAGCCCGACTTGGGACGCCTTCTTCATCAATCGGCGTGAGAGTGCGCTTGCCAGGCACGAGGAGGACGGCCCACCTTGTTCGAACTTCAACGAGGCCGGCCGTCGGCTGTGGTGGCGCGGCCGGACTCTCCAGAGCGTCATGGCCTACCGTGGCCCCCGCCTGCGCTACCCTCAGTCTCAGCCCACGCGTGCTCACCCGCCGAGGTTCGACTACCGCGACTCCGATGCCAACGATGACAACGTCGACGACTACGACGACTACAGTGGCGACGTTTATAGGGCTAGGCATGACTATGACTGAATCACTCCAATATTATGTGTCATAGCTGCAAGGAAAAATATTGAACTTGGATAATTGCAAACATCATAAAAAATCATTCACAAAATGACGTGTCATAGTTTTCATACATTACATAGATTTACATAGGGTTTAGGGTAATTCTCCTTCGTCGCGTATGTCGATCCCTTGCCTATGATCGCTTCTTAGGCCGTAACCATGGAGCATCTTCATTATTTAACGGGATGCAAGGGTCAGTTTTCACGGTGAAGGGCGGAATTTCTTCAAACTTATCATAATCTGCTGACATGTCTGTCTTGTCCTCGACTCCCGTGATGTTTCTTTTCCCTGAAAGAACTATGTGACGCCTGGGCTCATCGTCTGATGTATTCGTTTCCTTATTTTTCCTTTTTTCGGTCTGGAGGACATGTCCTTCACATAGAAAACCTGAGCCACATCATTGGCTAGGACGAATGGTTCGTCTCTGTAACCAAGATTCTTGAGATCCACTGTTGTCATTCCGTACAGCTGGTCCACCTTTACCCCTTCTCTATTCATGTTGACCCAACTGCACCGAAACAAAGGGACCTTAAAAGTAGGTCCATAGTCAAGTTCTCATATCTTCTCTATGTAACCATAGTATGTGTCCTTTTTCCCATTGTCACATGTTGCATCAAAGCGGACACCACTATTTTGGTTAGTGCTCTTTTTATCTTGGGAGATCGTGTAAAATGTATTCCCATTTATCTCGTACCCTTGGAAAGTCAATATAATCGCAGATGGTGTCGCGGCCAACAAGTAGAGCTGATCTCCAATAGTGGTGTCATTTATGAGATGTAATTGCAACCAAGTGCCAAAAGTCTCCATGTGATTTTCTTTAATCCAGTAGTCATCCTTCCCCGGGAACTTGGAGCGTACAACATTCATGTGTTCCTTGATATACGGAGCCACGAAGGTAGAACTTTGTAGAACTGTGTAGTGTGCTTGATTCAAAGAATGCCCGTCCCTAAATATCATTGCTTTCTTTCCTAGCGTGCCTTTTCCACTCAGTCTCCCCTCATACCGTGATTCAGGAACACCAATCGGCTTAAGGTCAGGAAGAAAGTCAACACAGAACCCAATGACATCCTCTGTTCCATAGCCCTTGGAGATGCTTCCTTCTGGCCTTGCACGATTACGAACATATTTCTTTAAGACTCCCATGAACCTCTCGAAGGGGAACATATTGTGCAGAAATACAGGACCGAGAATGGAAATCTCATCAACTAGGTGAACTAAGAGATGCGTCATAATATTGAAGAAGGACGGGGGGAACACCAACTCAAAACTGACAAGACATTGGACCACATCCTTTTGTAGCCTTTCTAGACTTTCTCGATCGATCACCTTCTGAGATATTGCATTGAGGAATGCACATAGCTTCACAATGGGTACTCGAACATTTTCCGGTAGAAGCCCCCTCAATGCAACCGGAAGCAACTGCGTCATAATCACGTGACAATCATGAGACTTCAGGTTCTGGAATTTTTTCTCTGCCATATTTATTATTCCCTTTATATTTGACGAGAACCCAGCCGGGACCTTGATACTATTCAGGCATTCAAAAAAGATTTCCTTCTCTGCTTTGGTAAGAGCGTAGCTGCTTAAGTATTGACGGCCTTTATCAGTATGCTTGTTGTATGGGTCTTTGATACGTTGCTGGTCCTCCCGTGCTTCTGGTGTATCTTTTATCTTCCCATACACGCCTAGGAAGCCTAGCAGGTTCACGCAAAGATTCTTCGTCACGTGCATCACATCGATTGAAGAACGGACCTCTAGGTCTTTCCAATACTCAAGCTCCCAAAATATAGATTTCTTCTTCCACATGGCCGTGTGTCCGGTAATGGGGTCTTTCGGAACAGATTGACCGCCAGAACCCTTTCCAAATATTACTTCTAGGTCCTTCACCATACCAAATACATCAGCACCTTTAGGGAGCTTAGGCTTCTTCCGGTGATCTGCCTCACCGTTGAAATGCTTGCCTTTTTTTCTTACTTGATGATTGGTCGGAAGAAATTTACGACACTCCAGGTACACAACCTTCTTACATTTATCCAAATATGTACCTTTAGTCTTATCTAAACAGTGCGTGCATGCATTGTATCCCTTGTTTGACTGTCCTGAAATGTTACTAAGAGCAGGCCAATCATTGATGGTTACGAACAGCAACGCTCGTAGGTCAAATGGCTCCTGTTTGTGCTCATCCCACACCTTTACACCTGGTTCTGCCCACAGCTGCAATAGTTCATCGACTAATGGCCTTAGATACACATCAATGTCGTTGCTGGGTTGCTTTGGTCCTTGGATGAGCACTGGCATCATAATGAACTTCCGCTTCATGCACAACCAAGGAGGAAGGTTGTAGATACATAGAGTCACGGGCCAGGTGCTGTGACTGCAGCTCTGCTCCCTAAAAGGATTCATGCCGTCTGTACTTAGACCAAACCATAAGTTCCTTGCATCACCTGCAAAGTTTGAGTACTTTCTCTCAATGTTTCTCCACTGCGACCCATCAGCGGGGTGTCTCAGTTTCCCGTTTTTCTTACGCTCTTCTTTGTGCCATCGCAACAACCTAGCATGCTCTTTGTTTCTGAACAGACGTTTCAATCGTGGTATTATAGGAGCATACCACATAACCTTAGCAGGAACCTTCTTCCTGGGGGGCTCGTCATCACCCTCAACATCACCAGGGTCATCTTGTCTGATCTTGTACCGACATGCAGTGCATACCGGACATTTATCCATATTCTCATACTTCTCACCACGGTATAAGATACAGTCATTAATGCATGCATGTATCTTCTCCACATCTAATCCTAGAGGGCAGATAGTCTTCTTTGCTTCGTACGTTGTCTCGGGCAGCTCATTATCCTTTGGAAGCTTTGGCTTCATTATTTTCAGTAACTTCTCAAATCCCTTGTCAGATAAACCAGCCTCTGCCTTCCATTTCAGCAGTTCAAGTGTGGTACCGAGCTTTGTGCTGCCATCTTCGCAATTTGGGTATAATAACTTTTTGTGATCGTTTTGCATGGCCTCCAACTTCAGCTTCTCCCTTTCTGTATCGCATTGTTGCTTTGCATCAGAAATGACCCGACCAAGACCATCACCGGGCTCATCCGATGCCCGTTGTTCTTCTTCATTGCCGCCTCCCTCTTCTTCATTGTCTTCCATTGCAGTATCACCGTATTCTTCAGGATAGCTGTCATCATCCTCTTCTTCATTTTCTTCCAGCCTAACCCCTCTTTCTCCGTGCATGGCCCAACAATAATATCTGGGCATGAAACCTCTCCGAAGCAGATGGCTTTGAAGGATTCTCGGGGCAGAGTGCTCCGTCAAATTTCGACAGTCGATGCAGGGACAAGGCATAAAATTATCCACTTTGTTTGCCTTAGCCACATCGATAAATTTATGCAGGCCTGCAATAAAATCAGAATCGCGTTGGTCGCCGTACATCCATCGCATCCGCGCATCGATCTGCGTTATAATAATTAACTATTACAATAACATCGTGAATAGTGAAATGACCACCCACATGGACACATATGCAAGATTTTTATATCAGTTACAGATGAAGAAGATAAGGTTGCTAACCTCGGCGGAGGATACCGTGTTGTGCGAACTTAAATGTGGCATGGACATTTCGTCGAACACCTTGTGTGCAATCAAAGGAAAAAAAAAAGCTAGCACCCACACCACACACACAATCCAGCAAATTTTTGTGGCAAAGGGCAAAGGGCTGGGTATCAATTTATAGCCAGGGGAGGGTCTTTGATCCCGGTTCATGCCATGAACCGGGACCGATGATCCGCAGAGAGGCACGTGTCATGCTGGGAGGCATTGGTCCCGGTTCATGCCACAAACCGGGACCGATACCCCGAAATGAACCGGGACTAATCTCCAGGCGGCATGAACCAGGACCAATACGTGTCATTGGTCCCCAGTGGCCAGCCGAACCGGGACAAATGACATTTGGGTGCTGGACCGAAGACCCTTTTTCTACTAGTGTGAATGGGGAAATATTGCCTGTAAGCCGACTACAAATGCGATTCTTCAGATCAGGCCCAGCGTCCTCATTGGGAATGCACTTTGCTGGTTGTTAGATGGAGGTGGTGTTCTTGTGTTTGATATTGAAAGGCAGAGTCTTGATGTGATCGAGAAGCCGGTGGACGCCCATGGTACTGACGACTATTCCTTTCAGCTCTTACGGACAAATGATAGTGGCCTTGGCTTTGCAGTTATGTCAAAACTGGGCATCCAACTGTGGAAGAGGTGCTCCAACTCTGATGGTGTTGTAGGGTGGGTTCTGCAGCCGAAAGTCATTCAACTGGAGGGACTCTTTCCACAGAATACGTGGAGTGACCACAAAACGGTGGAGATGGTGGGGTATGATGAGGAGTCAAATGCGATTGTTCTGTCTACGTATATTGGCGACTTCATGCTTCAACTTGAGTCCATGCAGTTCAGAAGAATTTCTAAAAGAAACTGTTGGACTAGCAGGCTGCATTATCCTTACAGAAATTTCTATACTGCAGGTACTAATACCTCTTTACCTCATGTGCAACCAGATTGTTTCCAATTAATATTAGTATGTGTTTGATGTATTGTTGTTCCTGTGATTAAGGATCGACTTGATATAACTTGAGAGTTGTTTGTCTCTTCATGAGTATGGTGATCTTATGGCAATTTGTCAATTTAACTATATATATTATTACTGGGCTAAATTAAATCTAGAACAGAAATCTTTTATATCTAAATAAGAGCCCCCCACTACCTGATTTTGCAGCCTTCTTGTGCCTCTACGTCGTCCTTAATTCTCCGTCACGTTCCTGTAACCCGATGTTGAGTCGCTATCTCCCTCTGGGCCTCTCCCGATTTATACGTCGCCTCATCCTCGACATCCCTACGTGGGCTTCTTTGTGCATAGCCTGGTCATCTCTATTTGGTTTTGCAGCCTTCTTGTGCCTCCACGTCGTCCTTAATTCTCCGTCACGTTCCTGTAACCCGATGCTGAGTCGCTATCTCCCTCTGGGCCTCTCCCGATTTATACGTCGCCTCGAGGGCTCCTATTCTACGCGTTTTGCGGCGGTTTCGCATCGATGCGTACCCCCCTCGATCCCTGGCGAATCCCGCGGTTTTTATTGGGCCTGGCCCATTCTATTTTTTACTTCTTCCAGCGATTCTGAGTGCTTCCGTTTGTTTCCAGCGAAATATCGTTTGATAAAGAAACTCGTGTGGCTGAAATACAAGGGCGGTACAGGAAGCAAACGAGTTTCTTTCTTGGTCCGTTTTTTTTTCAAATATTTGGTGAAAGTAAATAATGTTCAAATTCGAAAATGTTTCAATTTCAGCTATGTTTAAATTCAAAATCTGTACAAATTCGAAATTTAAAATTTAAAAATATTCATATTTAAAATTGTTCAAATTTAAAACTGTTCAAATTTAAAATTGTTCCAATTAAAAATTGTTCAATTTATTTAAAATATTTTAATACAAAAATAGTTTAGATTTAAAAATTGTTCAGATTCAAATAGAACAGATTTCGAATGGAACAGATTTTGAATGGAACAGATTTTGAATGAAACAGATTTAGAATTTGAACAATTTTCGTATGTTTTCCTTTTTTTTTGGAAAAATGTACAGATTTGATATTTTTTAGATTCTGAAGAAGTTCATATTTCCGAAATTGTTCAAATAAAAATTGTTCCAATTTGAAAATGTTCAAATAAAAAATTGTTCAATTTTGAAAATGTTCAAATAAAAAACTTTTCAAATTTGAAAATGTTCAGATAAAAAATTGTTCAAATTTTAAAATATTCAGATAAAAAATTGTTCAAAGTAGAACTTGTTCAAATAAAAAAGTTCAAATTTTAAAATGTTTAAAATTTAAAGTTTTCAA
The DNA here is from genome assembly GCA_007115705.1 of Dactylis glomerata. Lineage (NCBI taxonomy): Eukaryota > Viridiplantae > Streptophyta > Magnoliopsida > Poales > Poaceae > Dactylis > Dactylis glomerata. The sequence continues at coordinate 225,507 of QXEO01001145.1, forward strand.
AAAAAAACTTTCAAAAGCGCAGAAAACTGACATGTAAACCACAAAATCCGACTAGCAGAAAACAGAAAGCGCAAAACTGAAAAACCAGAGAAAAACCAGACCGAAAGGATCTAGAACCTTCCTAAAACCGGAAACTGGCCTGTTTCAAACGATCGCTTTGCGGTAGTACAGAAGTAGCTTCACGGAGGAAAGGAAAAAAAGTTAAATGGGCTCGGCCCGCTAATAAGCGACAAGACCAAAAGACGAAGCTAGGGGTACGCGTCAACCGGGAAATCAACGCAACGAGCGCTGAATAGGTTTTGCCCGTCGCCTCATCCTCGACATCCCTGCGTGGGCTTCTTTGTGCAGAGCCTGGTCATCTCTATTTGGGCTGAACAAGACGGCTCTCGCACTTCCTCCTGTAAAATGTCTTGGTCGCCGTTCGTCTTCCACGATGGTGCTCTCCGTCGCTGCCGTTACCTACGAATTAATAGCAATGAATCATATGCTCTCTTCGCCACAAATGCTCGAGAAACCGTCCCATGGTGCTCATCATTCATCTGTCATCATTGCCCAGCAAATACCCGAAAAATTACTGGGTTAAACTGACCCGTCACCGCCTCCATGTTTAAAAAGCCCCCCATGTTGCCATGGATATCCAGCCCGTCCGGCTGCTCGCGTCCATCTCTGGCAACGTTGCCCATGCTGGTAGTTGTCCCGTCCAGATTCTCCTTCTCCCTCTCTTTTGTTGTTCCCTCACACATGTTTGTCAATCTGGTAGGTTGCTCTCCCTCCCAAAACTGCTCGATGCTTTGTATGCCACGATTTGATTGTAATTTCATTCAAGATTTCAGAATTGCTATCGATTAATTCACTAGCTGATTGCGTTTGCGGGCGCACTAGATTTTACCAATCAGTTTACCGAAACTGTTGAGGAAGGCTATGCTATCATCCATTGGAGGTAACTATGTTAAATAAGATCTGTAGAAATTACCTTACAATAATGCACAAATCCCCTCTGCTTTATGCTTCCATATTCTTTTCTGAAATTCAACCCATCTTCTGTTTTTCAGCTGCGGTGTGCTGAATGTATCTCCTAACAATTGACCTATATTGATGCTCTCAGGTTATTCTTGAGTTTGCAGTCCTCACAGTGTAGACCCTCTATTGATTTGTAAACAGTTGAAGGAAGGTGAACATATTTCCTTCCTTCCATTCGCATGGACCTCAGAATGTAAACAAGAAGGTGAAACAGGATTTATAGTTTCTATGTTGATCAAATTCTGAATGTAAACGAGGAAGATTTATCACTCTCTCTTTTGTAGTCGCAGACCTGAATTAACTTGACGCGATCACACTGCATTCTCACACAGGAAGACACATAACAGCTCTTCTGTTCTATCTCTTCTCTTCTTATTCTGCAGGATTGCAGCAAAGAACGTCGAGATAACAAAATTGAGTTAGTCTGTCCATGTTGCGCACAGCCGCACTGCCACACACGCACATATAGCTTGATCTGCTCAGGACACTACTTGGTAGTTGCATGGATTAAGCACACCATACCATTAACGTTATTATGAAGAGAATAACTAAACATTACCTAACAAGCTAAGTGAGTACACATTTGGAATAAGCAAAGCTAACACTTTTGCCGACCTTTGTCTTTAGGCTATGATGGAAGTCACTTCCAGTTAGTTATTTTTTTGCTATTTGCGATGAAAACGTCCGTGGTTGTGCTTCAGATTCCAAAGTTCCAATTTAGAGATGGAAGCAATATGTCTTCTTTTAATTATTATTACAAAATGTTCTCCTTTGATTGCTCTAGAATTGCTTTAGATCTATACCTTTTATTTATGTTTATCTTCTCAAAATTGATAAATTCTCTTTACAAGCAGGGCCCCTCCCTTTATTGTCATAGCTTTTCTACACAACTTACACGCCATTGTTTTTGAAACAGGTTTACAACATTCATTGGAAAAAATAGAAATCTCCAAAATATGATGGAATGCCAAGTTCAATACTTGAACCAATGTTGGCCACTGTGTTAAGATTCAGAGCTTTCTCTCTTGATTGGTCATATCCAACATTATATTTCCTGAAGTCATATTTGTGTAGATTGTATCAACTTTGGTCAGCCATTTATGTGCAAATTGATCGATATAATGAAATTCTGAACTTGCAGCAGCATTTAAACTTGCAATGTGGTGCTTTTCTCAATTCACGTTTGAATCATGTGAAGCCTCTCTCTCACCTTTATTGTATTTGTACTCCCACCAGTTCCATCCAATACTATTATTTGAGTTCTCATTGAAAACGTTATTCTTTATCAAAAATTGAAAACATTATTATAACTGTTATACCACATTCAGATGTGCTTTTATGTATTTTGGCTACTCCCATAAGAATATATTCATTGTGCTATATACACATGTATATTCTTATTGTATTCTTCCACCCAGTCCATCATAATTGAAATATTTTTCTTTTGCATAGAGAAGAGTGGTTAGCAGTTATACCCGTCTTATTTTAGTTCGACTTTTAATATAAAAAGGACTTCTTCCTACAAATTCCCGCAGCAACGCGCGGGGTATCATCTAGTATATATATATAGCTATTGCTGCCTGGCCATTTTTACAGTACATTCTGTGTACTCCCTCTGACCAATATTACCTGTCCCAATACGATCTAGACACTAAATATATCCAGATATCCATATTAAGACAGGTAATAGTGGTCGGAGGGGGTACATATTTGGTATTGTCATCAGAAGTTCTAACAATTGTAAACTGGCAGCAACCACACTTTAAAACAACATAGTGAAACCGTCTGACGTGTGGAATAGTTAATCGACTGGGACATTGTTAGCTTACAGCTTGTTATGTTTTTTCCACTCGATACATTTCCCTGCAAGATGATGCTTATCGTAAAATAGTACTAGTTCTTTAAATTCGAAGAGTACTAAGTAATGCTCATTTTGCACCGAGGTTCCTCGATCTGTTCATATTTTGTGTGCAGCCATTGCACAAAATTAGTACAAATTCTCTCATCCATATTTCTGGATGATTGAATATGCAGTCTTTAACATGTCTTGGTAAAGGATTTTTATCATTCTCTCGCACCTGACAATGGATGTTGCTTCATCTACTATAGTTGTGACAAAAGCATCCCTACCTCATTGATTCAGCTTCTCCTTGTTTTTTCATTGGTTTATTAGGCTTCCTTTTCTTGTAGGCAAGGGAGTTGGGTGGACAAGGGTGAATCAGAAACTCTGAACACGTGAGGTCTGCTGATTGAACAGGTAAGGTAAATTTTCCCTTTTTGCTATATGTATGTCATTTGCCTATGATTTATTTTGGTTTTGATTTCTAGTGCATGATTGTAAGCAGTTTCGAAACTATCCGGTTCTGCATTTGTAAAAAGCATGCCTATGAGTTAGATATCATACTTTTTTGGCTTTGTACTCTGTCAGCCTCTCATACGCATATGAGTCGGGAAGGAATTCTCAAATGAATTGCAATCTAGGAAGTTCAGGTTTTGCCTCTGGTGGAGGCGCTGAGTCACTGATCTTTTACTAGTTTCTGCTGTGATCATATGTAGTTCTGTAGCAAATATCTTCAGAAGTTCAGGTTGAAGTTGTGCCAGTGTTAGTTAAATGCTCTCTTATTGTTCTCCTTTTGTAATGCTAGTTTGTATAACAATACTGTTATGATTCAGCTTTGGATATTTTTTGTATAACTTACAAAATTGTTAGGTTAATGTTTATTGATGGAACCATGTGAAGTTTGGCTGTTCTGTGAGAGAGTATTACAATTGGTTTGGTTGTTGTGTTCTGCGGGTATCTAAAGGTATAATTCGTGCCTATGCAACTCGCCTCCACGGCGATCAGGCAATATGGGCCGTCGGATTGCATGTCCAGAGAGATCTCAGCCGTCCATCCAGTTTTACTATTCACCGCGCCCTTTTTTCCTGTACCAGCATTCCTACCCGCAAAGGCACTGACTGTGGGCCGCTTGATCATGGGGTCCACCGATCAGAGGAGAAACCAGATCCCACTTGCGCTGCCACGTCGCTGCCCACTTGCATTCACTGTGGACTGTGAGCAGCGTATTTTTACCCGCCTATCGCTGCAAGCGGGCCCCACCTCTTTCTGGTCCACTGTGTCAGCGGGGTGGGCGTTCGCTGCCTCAGTCGACGCCGGATGGAGACGGTTTCGGCCCGATGCCCACTTGCCTCACCCGCCTCCCCCAATCCCCTCCCGTATCTCTCTCCCCCAATCCCTTTCCTGTCTCTCCTCCCAAACCCTAGCCGCCACCAGGCCATCGGCGAGCGGATGAGGAGCGGCTGCGGGCGGCGCGCAGGCGGGTGGCGCGGGCGGCGAAGCATGGGCGGGTGGCGCGGGCGGCACGGGCGGCGAGCTGGCGGCTGAAGCGGCGTTCGGGCGACGCGCGGGCGGCGCGAGGCGGTGCCGGCGGCGGGGCGCGGGCGGCCAGGCGCGGCGCGTACTGACCCCGTGAGTCCCCGATGGACGTGGTGACCCCTCGTTATGGCTCAAAATGAGGAAGGAGGACGAGTTTCCCTGGTACTACTGCTCACCTTTGCCTCTACCTCCTTGGTGCTGAACTGGATGGATGGGATGGCCGTCGCTGCACCGATGGATGCCGATGTGCTCCATCTCTCCCTTTTTTCTCTCCATCGTCTCACTAACCGCCACTTTCTCATCTCTTGACCAGGTAGGAAGCGGGCTCTAAATGGAGGTGCACCGTTGGGGCCTCTGATGTGTGGCCACCATGATCTGGCTCTACTCTCTTTTCCTTCTCTCTCTAATCTTATCTCAAAAAATCATTTTTGTTTATGTAGATTATGTTTTACCTATGTCTGCAAGGTGTTTGACAAAATTCCAAGGAGGAGGTTCTCATATTTTATTTCATACTGTGTTGAGTAGAGATGAAGACAGTTCCAAGGTCCACATGGCTTCCTTCATTACAGCGTCTGGATTCAGAAGGGGCAGAGTTAATTGTTGCCATCTTGCAAGAAATCTTAACCATGATGTGGTGCTCAGAACAGAAGCGATCAGCGTCAACCTAGAAGGCATGCTTGTATAATTATATTTTTCTCATACGAGGTTTCAGAAACATATTTTTTCCTTTAGCTGAATCTTTTGATTAGTTCATATGAGTGCCAGATATCATGTTTGAATCATGCTCACGGTGACGAGGAAAACATTGCATGTATGTTTTCAGAATTATGATTGTAGTAACCAAATTTCCATTAACAAACAATATATAATAATTTAATGGTGTCACTTTAAGAAAAATGTGATAATAAAAACACATAAATTTGCAGCTGCAATTTGAATGTAGTTTATCTCATCTGGCTTTGTTTGAATTATGATCAGATAGATAGAAATATTACGACCATATTATCATTTTAGAATAGCAGACAATGCATATACTCATACAAAAATCATTTTGATGGATTTGGTATTCAATTCAAAACCCAAGAGCAAACATTTTTCTTTTGTACATGTGGTCTTTTTTATGATTTTCAGTTGCTACCATATCTAAACAACGTGTGCTTATTTTATTTTTGTTCAGCAAGAGTGGTATACCCATGTTGTGTAGAAAATTGCTTCGTTCCCTGGAGGCATTTGGGATTGTTTTACCAAATTGTTGACTGAATGTGGTTTCTGAAACAGGTGCTACAGAACACAGGGTAGTCATAACAAACAAGCATGGAGAGAACCTTCTGGGGATACTGCATCAAACGTGTTCGAATAAGATTGTAGTCTTGTGTCATGGCTTTACGGCCTCCAAGGTATACACATATGCCACCGCCAGAAGAAATCTAGCTTCTTTGAGGAGGCAGACGAGGAGGCCGGCGCCGCCGCCACCGACGACAACGGCGGCGAGGGTGGGGCATCGAGGTCACACCATTGCTGCGCTAGATGGAGACGAGGACGACATGCCGAGGTACGATTTGCCAGCTACCAGCCCCCATACTCCTATCACTGTCTCATCCTCTTCTTCCCTAACCGCAGGAGGACCAACGACAACGAGGAGGAAAGGGAGTAACCATGGATTCGCTGTTGAGGACGTTGTGCTGGCTCATGCTCTCCTTCGAGGTATTCTCATGCTCGCCCCGAGGTATGAAGATACAACATCGACTCGTCCTCCCTGTATGTCCATTACGGCTAGCTTTGGTCACGTAGTAAGTTTGCAGCTTATCTTTTGATATGAATAATAATCACATAAATGCCATGATTTTGTGATTTGATTATGAGTTGGTGACTGAGACTAATCTAACATATGTATCATTATCAATTGTGCTCATTCAATCATTTCTTGGATTGTATTATTGTCTCCTTAGTCATTTGCATTTCAACCTTTTGAGAAGAAAAATTGTCTAAAAAATGTGTTTGTTCAGTGTCCGCATATTGATGTACTAGGGAGTCTGCAATGTAAATCCATGAATGGACATTACATGGTGGCCATGGTAGATAGTCCAGATTGGTTGTACTTGAAGTGAAGGTAAATTAAAGTAGAGAAATTAGTGATTTCTGAATTGTGAGGTAGTTATGGTTCAGGGAAACCATTATGCTGTGTGCAAACTGCAGTTCATCTATTTTTCCTTGACCTCTTATCCATCCCCGATTTCTATACTATCTAAAATCTAAATTTACATAGTTTTGAATTTGCAACATTACCTTCTGCCACTTGGGATGATATGGTCATTTGGCTGCTGATTTTATTTCATCTTCATGTTCCCAGTATATTAAATACTTGGAAGGATCTGTGGCCATGGAGCACCAGGAGTTCGGGAGGAAGGAGAGGAGGAGTCCACGGCCATCCACCTGTGGCGGCAGGCCACGCAGGGTCGAGTTGGAGGTGAGAAACAAGAGGCACGCAAGAGGGCAACCGTGGCTCGATAACACCATAGTTCAGACTATCACCACAAGAACTGGAGTTCGACACCTTGAAGCAAACCAGGTAAAAGTTCTCTGAATAATAAGTGTTAACCTGCTTGTTTGTGTGTTTTCTGATGTGTGGGTGAGAGAAATAGAGCAGATTTTGGATAAGGAACTAAAATTATCAGTCCATGCTCTATTTTCATTGGGTATGCAAGAATCTGTTCATTCTTTTCTCATTTTTTCAAATATATATACCCTACACACACAATCTTCAGTTCAGTGTTATCGAGCCACAGGAAAGAGTTCTACAGAACTGGCTTCTGTTATTATTCAGGTATGTCGTTTTCAAGCTCTACAGAACTTCTCCAAGCACTTCCTTGCACCATACACACCCACCCTGAAAAGGGGCAGCGTGAGGAGCTAGAAGTGGGAGTGTCTACACTGAAATCATAACTTCAAGTAGCCGAGGCTGAACTAGATATAGAGTTAGGAAAGGAAAGCAGGTATCATGAGCCTTTTCACCTGTCAAAAAGTTCATGGCACTCTTTCCTCTCTGTTAGGAAGGTACAGAGTCATAGAAATTTTGTGATGATGAATCACAAAAAAAAGAGTTCCAAGAGTCTTTGACACACGTTATTTTTTTTATGCTAGATATGGATTTATAGAAAGTTTTATTAGCAAATGGGAAACATGAGTGTCTCCTGATACCAGGTTGTGTGAAATGTTCAAACAATTCTTTTGGATCTAGCCTGGTTGCTCTTTGACTATGGCACCTTGGTTGGGCAGCGAGGTTGAAGTGTCGAGGCTACAAAGCAGCCAAGAAAGGCACACTATGTCTATTGTCCCTGCATGTTAAATTTGGGGTTGACTAGCTTGGATGGTTTTGCTTTCAGCGTGTTAAATTTCTTCCCTCTTACCTTGTGATTGCCTCCAATTATACAATCTTGCATCCATAAATAACTTCTTCACCTTTTTTTTCCTTATGTATCTTCGACTTATGTGCCTACCAATCTTGCATCCGTAAATAACTTGGTTTGATGTGATTCGCCCTTGCACTAACATAACTTGGTTTAGATGCATATCAGTTGGACCCTCTGAAGTAAGACCATTTGGGCACTTGATTGGCAAACGCAACCCTTATATAAATAGATGTAGTTTCATTATGATTGTGAGAGGACACAATTGAGCTATGTTTTCTCTGCTTACACATGTACTATTTCTCTACTTTCATAGTTTCAGAATTGGTCTGCTGATATTGTTAGCTGTAATAGTTGGCTGAATTTAATAATGTTACATGATACTCTTATCACTTTGGATACACATGATTATGGTTTCCTATACTGAAAGTGGAGCAGATGTGAACCCCCGACCTCGAGCCCATGCGGATATAGCTTCACTGATCTTCAGAGCTGGTGATGGACAACAGAAAGATAGTTGTTGTCGCTTTTGGTACCCGTTAGTTGGCCACTGTAAACCTGGAAAGTTTGGTTTTGTTTGCTATGTGGTTAGATGGGGACCTTGGAACATTAGGACAGTGCTGTGTGGCATTGTAGTTTATATTTTGTTTTTTTTACAAGCTACAAGTTAATCGATTAATATGAAGGCGTTTGTATTTCTATTTGTTCAAAGTCTTTTTGATGTTATATTAGTGTTGGCTTGGTAGATCAATCCTGATTTTTTGCATGGATTTTTTTGGGGTTTAGTTTGCTAGGTTGCTATGTAGAGAGCTTGCTCAAATCCCTTCGATGTTATATTAGTACAGGCTTGGTAGATCATTCCTGATTTTTGTATGGTTCCCAAGAACATCGGTTGATTAGGCCGGTATGCCTAGGTTTTTTGGGTTCAGTTTCCTATGTTGCTACGTAGAGATTTTGATAGGTTTGGATGTGAATTTATCTTTCTTGTGTTTGATTCTAAATGGCCAGGTATGATTGAATCAAATTTCTTCCGTATATGCTTCAGTATCCCATGTCAACTGAAGAGCAACGTATCAATTTGACAATTTTAAAAGTATTTTTGCTCCTGAAAGCATAGCTGTTCTGTAGTAGCATTTAACTGTAAGAACTATTGGTATATGAATTAGTTGTCATTGCTTATAGCTCTTCAAAATTGTAAAACAAACATGACAAAGGCTCCAGTCACTGCCATTGTGTTGTTAAAATTATCTGCTTGCTAACCTATTGTTGACTACTTACTATGGTTTCTTCCCATCATAGTAACCAGTACGTTCAGGTAAAGGTTGCTCCTCTTTCCCCCTTATTTTCATCATAGTAACCCAGTACGTTCAAGTAATTTGTTTCTATTCTATGGTATATGCTCTAATTTTCTGATTGATCCAACCTTGCAGGTCCAAATCGGTCGACTGCTTGATGCTCTATCGCGCCACTCAAGAGAAAAGAAAAGTAGGATGCTATCCCCGTGTGATGTCCTTCATAAGGCACACTTCTCATTTTTATCAAGTCATTGTTCCGCTGTATCATCTTCTGCACTCGTCTGATCGGGTGGTAACTTTGGTAAGATCATGGTCTTTTAACTATGCCCTATGCTGCCGAGGAGTGCAAGATATTAAGGTTGGACATCCACCCCTCATTATACTTTATATCAGTCACACTGCCAATTAATATTTGGTTTGCTTAGTTTGATAAATACAGACTAAAAGGAGAACTGAATTCTCAGAGCACCAGATAAATTTTCATTATATTCTGACCGTTGTGACTTAACGTGCATGATACATCTCCACCCATGAGCTGCTGATAGGTACTGCATGTGCTGGCTTAGATGTAATTTTTTGTCTAATCAAATTTACATCATCTGATTAGTTACGCAGAGGTCAGTTAAGGTCTCTTATAATTCATATGATCTTTCTATACCCATGATCAATCAAACGGTCAGATAATAAGTGTTGGTCATTTGGTATTGCTGATTAAGATTCATGGACAAGTAGATTCTTCTTGCAGATTTTATTAGTAGCCTTGATTAAACTTGAGTGTGCAATCGGCCACTTGCATCCGTTTGGTTGTGTAGTACAAAAATTTAGCAATGTCCTTGCAGCCAAATATTTCTTCCCCTAAATGATGCCTAAAAGTTATTTGAGTCACTGTCATTGTTCTTGGTCTGCTGAAACAATTCAGCCATGCATAGATTTAGATAGCGATATGAATTATTTAGCCAACCCTAGATTTCAATATGCTCTATCAATCTGGATAATTTGCTGCCATGCACATGTGTTGACAAAATAAACATGCTTCCTTTTCTTCTGTATGCACATATTATTATTTTGGAAATGATTAGTGGAACCAAGTCACCATCTCATCATGACTCAGTTTGCTTCTACATGATCTTATTAGCAAACTTCTTGCATTCACTTGCCCTGTATTTTGCTCATACTTAACTTTTGACTACTCCATCTTTCTTTCAGGTGACGTACATTGTTTGCATGCTCAGGAAGTTACATGCGGCCTTTGATTTACCAATTTTCCTGTGCTAAGCCAAACTGAGCGAGATCTGAGGGGAAGAAACAAGATGCACCTGGTTGAGACGGCGACCTGATAGAACAGCACACCAGCGACTTGAAATCCCTCATCATCGATGTCTCCTGCCTGGAATGTCACATCGAAACCAGCGTCGCCAGCTACCGATGTTGCTGTTGTCACCGAGCTGCATGTAAGCCCTTTCTGAGATGCATAAACAGTAAGAGCTTGGTCTATTTTGTGAATTCTTGCTCTTAACCATGACTATCCTAGAGAAAAATAAAGGCTATGTAGGTATCTAGCTAATTTCGAAATTTAGCAGCCAAATCCCAATAGAGATGAAGAAATTGATTTTATTTACCTAGGCAAGCATGAGGAGGGAGGGGATCTTCAGTGATGTTCTAATTTATCATTCCACCGCCAGCTAAATCATCTGAATCTTGCCACCCATATTGAGGAGAGAGAGGGAAAAAAGAGAAGATAAGAAGAACCGAGAAGGAGGTCGGTGTGGCCTTCTGCCCTTATGCTTTTGGGGATGGGAAGGAGATGGTACGATGAGGGCATATGGACAATCGAAAAGTTCTGCTCCATGCCTCCTTGGGACTACAAATGGATCTTTTGTGATCATATTTATTTAGCTTAGTAGGGATGTAAAGCACAGGAGGGGCCACACAGCTGAATTTTCAGCTCTACTCCAAAATATATATAGTTTAGTAGACATGTAATTTCTTAAGTACATATTTTTATGATTTAATTCTGAAGTTAGATGGGGCTTGAGACTAAATTTCCTAGGAACTTCTAGCAAAGTTATCCACAACGTTTTATGTGCTATAATAAACAAATCCCTATGCCTCAAGGTGAGTAAGCTGTACTCACCTTTTCAATTATCAGCTATACTGGTTTCATTTGGTTTCAGTTTTTTTTTTCTTGTGTAGTTATTCTTGAGTGCTTTGTTAGCTCATTTTAGTTTGCACATTTTTCACTTTGGTATTTCAAAAAAAAATGATTTACTCATGGTTAAAATGCCAGTGATGTGGGTACTTAAGATGTGGTAATGTACCTTGGTTTCGGATTGATAAAAAGTATTCGTCATAAAAATAATTGATTTGATCATAATTAAAATCACATCACAAGAATTGTTCATAATTAGATTATGTGGTCATTGCCTTTGCTTCTCTTTTAGGCTTTTGGTACCGAATCACCAAATGTTACATGATGTAATATGTTTTCCCTGACTCCTTTGTTGTATATAAACTTGCGTTCCTCCTCTTGCATCTCATGATTTTATCTTAAGAGCAATGTTTTCAATGTGTTATCATATTTATATCTATAATTTACCTTCTTCACATAAAACGACCATCTGAAATAAATCGACGGGATCGTGCACCAAGGCGCACCCCTATATCTAGTCTAGAGTTAAATTCGGGTTGCTGGGCTGGGATGCAGAAATGGCTTGCTGGGGTAGGTTCTACTATTATATGTTGTGATGGCATGTGATGTGGTCAACGCTAAAACTGTCCCTCTGTGCAGTAGGTAGGTTCTTCCACCCATGTATAATGTGGCCTGTGTGGTAGACTTGCAGGGTTTAGCTCTGTATTCTTTTGTCTTGCTGGGATTAGTCAACTTGCATCATGCTGAGGGCCTGAGAGGGTGATTCATGGAGTTGTTTCCATTAATTCTCGGCTCTGAGGTAAGGTACTGAACTAGGTGTGACGAGGGTTAACTCGACAAATGTCCTAAATGAAGGACTTAGGATTGGGGAGATGGGGCGTCGGATGAACTCAAAGGTAAGGTTAGTCGAAATATGTGTATATTGAAAGTGAACTTGGGTGCTGAACCTGGCTTGCTTTCAATCTGGCCTACACCGTCCCCTCCTGGCCCCTATATATAGGTGCCCAGGTCTCGAGGATCGGGTAGGGTCCGATACAGATTACAATATCGACATACGGTAAGAACTCATATCTCGACTATCATTACAACTAGGTGAATGCCCGTGCGTTGCCACGACCCGATATATTTATTTCTTTGTTGCACATGTCATACACATTAAAAACAATGCAAGTAAGATTTCAAGTGCGTAAAAAAGGAAATTTGCGGTGCTATGGACCAACCATCAATCATATTTTAATTTGTTGAACCTTAATTCTATGAAGACAAATAAATTTTTGAACCATAATAATATGCCTCTTAATGAAAAATTGGATAATATACAAGAATATCATCAACACGATAGTACAGGCATTAGTAAAAATATTTTTCTCCTAAAATATATTCAACTCTAGCAGGTTCGTTATCTAAATGTCACACAATATCATTATGCTTCAAGCTTGCTTTCATAGAAGCATAGGTAGCTCATATCTCCTCCTATATTAAACTATTATTTTTCTCCCCAACTAATATCTGGATCAGCGATGAACAAGCTGCATGAATAAAAATATAAGTAGACAATAATATATGCACGTGAAGCCAGAAAAAATAATATTTTTTCTAAAGTCATGACCATAAGCTAGCATGAGACGCACTAATCGACACCTCTCTTTATTTTCCCAATCTCTAACTTCTCTCCCCAATGCCCATGCGGCGCAAGAATAGAGCTCACATAACAAAGCTCCTATTCTCAGAATCAATCTTAGGCCGTGGATCCATGACAAACTTTTATCGATTATTAGTTGATCTCTTGGAATAATCAGTCATCATGTTTTTATTGTTTCTTATACTGCCGCCATCCCAAATTAACTGACTCAAATTTGTCTAGATACTCGTGTATATATACATTATATAAGAAAAAACTGAGTTAATTAATTTGGTACAGAGGGAATACATTGATATTGGAGATCAATGCTATGTTCGATAGAAAAGTATTAAAAAAACAAAAATGGCACACATAACAAAGCTCCTATTCTCAGAATCAATCTTAGGCCGTGGATCTATGTCAAACTTTTATCAATTATTAGTTGATCAATGCTATGTTCGATAGAAAAGAATTTTTTTCCAGAAGGTAAACAAAGATTATGATCCTTTCAGTGAAGCCTACCTGAGATAGCATCAACTATGGCACAGATACGATCAAATGTAGTCATCAGTAGGATGTCAGGAGTGTAGAAATCCAAGAGGTATTTGCATTGCTTTTCCTTCTATTGTATCCATACTGCTGTACCATTGCCCACAGCAAATGCCCATTGTTTATATGCAGCTAAGTTCTGAAAAGAGAATAAATAAAGCTGGCTGGGACCGCTGGAGATAATTTGATAGAATTTCCAATACCAGGATGACCTGCACAAAGGTGTAATTGAGAAAAATCACAAAGAAAAAAAAATAAAACAAGAAATATATATGTTGTTACCATGACAATGGTTGCTGATATAATACCCACCTTCTCTCCATGTCGCCCGCCCTCTTAGCAGTCTGCCTTCACAATGTCTTGCTGACTTGCTGTATTGTTCAATGCACGTTTACCATTAATCTCTCAGACTAATTCAAAATCACGTGCTCAACTTTGCTCCATTATTCTCTCTCCCCATCTAGAATTTTTTGCATACTATCTCAGTGAAAAGCCTTTGATCTGAGATAACAATTTGGAAGAGATGAAGTGCTCAACCTTGGTTTTCATCTGCCGCCAGAAGTAAGCGTTGAATGCTTCTAATCCAAAACCCACCAGTGAATTGTGCTACAATTATCAGCAAACAAACAAAAATATACTATAATCAAAGTTTTTCCATGACCGGCATGCAAGAATCGGGAGCTTACGATTTAATTGACACTTCACAGCTGTGAGCAGTTTGTGGAAGAAGATGTCGGGACGCAGTAGGTGGACGGGTACGGGGAGTAGAGCACGCGGAAGCTGTATGCATCTCGTCGGAAGCGAGCAGGGCCTTCGATCGGCACTATGGCTGACCCGTCTGCATCATGGGAGAGGTTTAGGGGAAACATGGCACATACCGATCTTGATGGACCTAATGCGGACGTCGCCAGGCTTGAGCACGATGTCGCTGCTGCAGGCCATCATACCCTTCCCAAGGTCACTCGCGACGTCGCCGGTCACAAGGATGTACTTCATCCTGCCGGATCTCCCACCTCCTCCACCTCCTCCGCTGTCTCTCCCGACATTAACGGGCGTGCTCGGCTGTTCGTGCGGTAGAGCAGGCCATGAGGCGGCGGAGCTCGCGTGGTGGAACCTAGACGTCGGATGGATCTGGCTTGGGATTCTCGCGTGGGTCTTGTGCGCCGCGATTCAGATGATTTCGTATTAATTCCGGTAATTAGGATGGCTAGGATATGATTGGCTCTATCTTTTAATTAACAGTAAATATTGTATCCCGTAATTAATGAGGATTGGTATTTTCTTGATTGTATCCATGTATTGATGTCTCTGTAATATGTAAAGTGTATTTTCATCACTTACATGATATATGTTGAGTGGGTGGCTTCACCACCAACTCGAAACCAATAGTAAAGATTGGGCCTAGCATAACGGGCCTCAGGGGTACTCAACTAACGGGCTCTATTAGCTATACCCTTGTCAGTAGCCCCTGAGATTCTACCAGAATTGCAGATTCGGGTTGAATCTCTAATCTTCAAATCTTCAACTTGATCAATTCTTTGACTTCTTCATATCTTTCAAATCTTCGACTTAGTCTTTCGACTTATTTTTATGATAATATTTCGCAAGGGGTTTTGATGAACAAGCCTGACAACTCTGACGGATCAAGAGATCAGTTAACTGCCGGAACAGATACTTGCCACCTACTTCAAACTCAATCCCCTTGGATTTGAATTTGGGATACCGGTCAAACCCACTCTTTTGCCGTATTTAGGACTTACAAAGAATAAATCCTAGTGATTCTCAGGGTACCCAGTGCGTCCACCAGGATTTTCTTCGTGTCGTAGACACGGATACATACCAGCAGAGCGCATCCATGTGCGTATACCAGGCCACACAGGACGGATCCCGGGGTCTTACCTTCATGATAAGTCACGGCATTCGAGTTTCGTTGCGATAACGCAACTCGAGAATCTCATGTCGCAGTCAAATTTTGACTGAAAATATTCGGGTTTAAACAACCATAAAACTCGCTCCCGATGGGAGTAATACTCCTTCACTTCACATGCTCTAATGCTTGTTAAAAAATATTGTCGGGTGCGCGCTCAGCGCTCCCGATGGGAGTAGCCCCCGAGGCTATAGTCGAAAAAATATTTTTTCGAGTATAGGCTCAAATATAGTGTAGTCCGTCATTATACTTCAACTCAAAATAATCTACTAATAATTTTTTGTTGAGTTTGCGTTCAGCACTCCAGATGGATGTTGTACTCAACACTTTCGAAAGTAGTAGCCCCCAAGGCTATAGTCGAATGTTCTTTGGGTATAGTCTCATCAATTGATTTCTTGTATTGTCGGCGCCATCCTGTCGAACTTAATCTTTCTCATATCGCCTTCTTCATGACGTCAGTGGGTAATTTTTAATATATGTCACTCTGTGTGAGTGCAAACCGTTTTGTGGGCAGCGTTGTAATTTTGCAGTTTTTTGACCGTTAGTGGGCTGCCGTTTCCGCTCTTTGCGCCACGTCTCAGCCCACGTTTCTTCTCTGAGAAGGTATATAAAGGGGTAGTGGGGAATTTGTACTGTTTACCAGCTTGTTCTCTCCGCCGCCACCACCATCGTCGACCTCTGCTTCCTTTCTCTCGAGCATAGCCCCCAGGCGTGGATTAATAGATGCGCGTGAAGCACCTTGCCACCAAGAACAATATGGCCAAGACAACCTTCGCGACCAACTGGGTGCGCTCTGCCATCACGCAGAGGGAGTTGGAGAAGGCCAAGACGGACGGCCTCATCTCCAGCAGCGATTCCATAAAATTCCCCAGCACTGAGAGGATCCCGCAACCCCCGAGCGGTTATCTGGAGGTCAATCTTCCGGCTTCGCCCCAACATCGCTTTGTCCAGAAAACCCAAACTGGGCGGAGCCGTTATCTCTGTGCGCCCTGAGGCGCAATATCTAGAATTTTCTATGGCTGCGTCTGTCGAGGGGTGGAGGACCAAATGGTTCTATATTAAAGATCGCAAAGCCTCCCCCAAAGACGAATATGGCCTACCCCCTTTCGACGCCTCCAAGGAAGTGAAGAAATTGGAATCATGGGATTCGCTTCCCTCAGATGCGGAAATAGAACAGGTTGTTCCTCTTCTATCTCACATTCAAGCTCTGAAAGGAGGCAAAGGAGGCGCATTGTCGGGTATTCAACTCATGGCATTCTTCGTGCAACGTCAAGTTCAACCCCTACAGCATCGCCTTACCAAGCTTTGGAGCTACTCTGGTTTGGAGGATCCTGCTCGCGTCTCTGAAGATCTGATAGAGAAACAAGATGTCGACAAGTGAGTCAGGAGCCTCACCAAGCTCACCAAGGATCACGCGGTTGCTGATTTGACCGCTGATTACTTCGACTCCGTGCACCCCCTACCCGAGGTATGTATCCGCTTGTTCTTTTGTTCACTTGTTGTCGAATTTCGTGTGTTTTGAACTGTGTTTTTCTTTGCCTTGGTTACTCTACTAACTTGTTCGTGTGCAGGGGCACCAATTCCTCCTTTCGCACCCTCCTCTTCCAGAGGCAGGGCCTCTTCCGGCTGATCTGGCCTCTTCTGTATCTGAAGCCCCCGAGGCTGAAGAAAATCAGGATGGAGATGATGCCGAAGAATCAGAAGAAGACACTAGTTCGTCGACATCGCCTCCTCCTGTGCTCTCTGAAGACACTGGCATGGACAAGAAGAGGAAGCGTGTCGACGAATTTGCTTCTTCGAGTTCCTCTCTGCAGAAAGCAGCGGTTGATAAAGCCTCTGGTTTTGTAGGAGACATTGAATACTTTGACCTCCTAGCATCATAAGTATTTCTTCGAATTCTGCCATTGCATCGTACTTGTGTTCTTCCTGTCATGTTATACATAACTTGTTTTCATCTTGTAGTGATGACGAGGAGCCGCCAAAAGATGCTATGGCTGCTCCTTCGACTCCGCCTGCAACTGCTGATGAGCCTGCTGAGCAAGAAATTGCGCCGAGGGTTACCAGGGCTTCTGTCAAGAAGATTCCTGCGGCTCGAAGCCTCAAACGCTCGAAGAAGGCCAAAGAAGCCGACGTTTCTCTTGAAGCCCATGCATCTACGGTTTCCCCCAATGATGTGAGTAACTTCCTTTGACTTGTTTTCCTTGTATACACTTATACCCTTACACGCCCTTTTTCCCAGGCGTTGTTGAAGAGATTCGTCGCCTTGGGCACTGAATGTGCTAAGTACCTAAAGGTTGCAAAAGCTTCCGAAGGTACGCTTGGCATCCTGTCGTTACTTTTCCTCTATGCTTATCTTTTGTTGTTTATTTGACTTCCTTTCTTCTTTTGCTGTAGCTGCTCTAGCAACGGCCAATGCCCGTATTGCATCGCTGGAAGCCGAGCTTAGTGCTTTGCAGAAAGCCTATGATGTTGCGACCGCCGCCAAAGCAAGCGCTGAGAAATCGCAAAAGTCAGCGCTTGGTAAGGCGAAGAAAGCTGAAAAAGCTTTGGCCGATGCCAACAAGGAACATTCCCAGCGGGAGCAAGCCGTGGCGGAGCGTCTTCGCACGATGTCTGCAGCTGCTGAAGGTAAATACTCGCCTTGTCTTCTTTTTCGACTGCTATTACGTTGTTGTTCTTGCTAACGCTTTTCCTTTTCTTCTGTTTCTTTTGTCCCCTTTGTTGTGCAGGTTTTACCGGGGTGTCTTTGTCGTCTTTACAACCGAGCGATGATCCTCTGATGACCGCGGTCAACCTACTCGAAGCAAACTGGATATCTATCCAGGAGATCTTTAAGTTGGTGAGCCGCGTTCTGACGCGATTGTTCTTCGGGTTGTGGCCGAAGAAGAAGGAAGAGGTTCCGAAGGATAACTTGGAGAAACTTGCCAAGGCCTTCGATACAACTGAAGACCCCACCCTCCAGCTGAAGGGGCTATCTCTGAAGCGTGGTGCTGAGGGTGCCATTGCACTTTCTTATGCACGGTGCGGACTTCGACTGGGAGAAGGTGAGCTCTCCCCATGGCCGCACCCATGCTGAGTTGAAGGCTTTCTTCGAGAAGGCAAAGAAGTTGCACCCGCACTGGTGGCGATTATTTCTCCTTCGGCAGCCTCTGCGGCATCTACTACGCCACCTCCAACAGCGGAAGAAGCTGCGCCTCCGTCGACTGTTGGCGAGGAGTTTATCATGCCTTCTTCTGCCATGGAGCAAAATGCTGAGGTGGCGTAGACTCGGCTTCTCTGTAGATTTTAATTTATGCTTTTGATGTAAAGACCTTTAGCTGTGTGCAACCCGAGAACTTTAATCAGAGGGTTTGCACTAATGTAAATATGTTTCCTCTTTATGAAATGTTGTGATATCTTGCTGAAATGTGTCTCCTTTCTTTTCCTTTGACTTCCAGTCGATGCACATCAATGATCCTTTGAGTTGCGGCCATGCTCCTTCCTCTGCCCGCACGTTCGGCTCTAAGATTTCGTCGACTCCTCGCCGATGCAGCCAATGCACAGAGTACTTGACGAGGTTTATCCCCGGCAATGCCCATGTCGAAGGGCTTTCGATCTAGGAAGCGTATTGGGAACCTGGCGAACTCGACGGCGATCAGACGAAAGCAGAAGGACACGAGGATTTACCCAGGTTCAGCCCCCTCGAAAGGTAAAAGGCCTACGTCCTGCTTGTCTGACTTTTGTATTGAGGTGGTGGCGACGATGATGGTGTTACAATGGCGGCGCAGATTGGATCTGGCCAAAAGCAGAGAGCTCTAAGTTGTCGAGCGCTCCGGCGTGAGGTGGGTGGAAGTGATTCTCCGGTTTCGAAACCTCCCTCCCAGCCTTTTATAAGATAAGGCTAGGTCTCAGGAGTGTTTCTCAAGCCATGTACAGATCGGATCAACCGAGACCTAATCTAGCTTGGACTCTTCGAAACTTCGCTTGTACACCAAGTAATACTCCCGGGCCGCATCGAAACACTGCCTTGACGGGCCTCGAAAGCCTCTCCTGAGACACCCCACCTGGACCGAGAACCAGGTAGGCGAATGTCGGGGGCCCATCTGTCATTCCTGCGTCAGTAGCCCCCGAGTGCCTGGGATAGCCAAAGACTATGGCAGGGACTCCTCCCAAAAGTCTTCCCAGCCGCACCCGACATGAGCACTTGGCCTGCAAAGCTGCAAATGTACAGAAGTCATTCGAATAGTATGCTTGTTTCGTTACGTGATTTTCGAGCTACTCTCATGTAGAGCCTCGAAAACGTTAAGTTGGGTTTGCAGAGGGATGCGCATAACCGGCCTGAGACTCACGCCGGGTCTCAGTTAATTGCATTGCTGCAAAGACATTCGGTTAGCTTACTCAGATTCGAGTCCCCCGACTCGAACCCGCGTGGGCTGGCGCTACCTCGACCTGAGCCGCGTTGGACTTACCAAGTCGAGGCCCAGTTCATTTGTGAGGCACCCGATGCGTCCATCGGTGCAAGCTTCATACCGTAGGTATGGAAAATTTCCGGCAGAGCGCGTTTGATACGAATACCGGGCCATCCGATGTTGCAAATCGTGGTCTTACCTTCGTATTTGACATACGACATCCGAACAGGTATATGGCGACCAAAATTCGGGCATGTTGATTGAGGAGCGTTGATAGCCCGAAAGATAGATTAGAACAAGATGATTCAAAGGTCCGAAACTCGAACCCGAATCTCTAAAAGTGTTATTGGGTAGAAAGAAACAGCTCGAAAGATCGAAGCCCTGCCTCGAATATTTCGAGAGCACTGCTGGCCTGATAGAAGTAGCTCGAGGGGCCGAAGTCCAGCCTCGAATATGTCGAAGGCGCCGCTGGCCCAAAAGAGACAATTCGAGGGACCGGAGCCCTGACTCGAATATGTTGAAGGCGCTGCTGGCCCAAAAGAAATAATTCGAGGGATCGGAGCCCTGACTCGAATATGTCGAAGGCGCTACTGGCCCGAAAGAAGTAATTCGAGGGACCGGAGCCCTGACTCGAATATGTCGAAGGTGCTACTGGCCCGAAAGAAGTAATTCGAGGGACCGGAGCCCTGACTCGAATATGTCGAAGGCGCTGCTGGCCCGAAAGAAATAGCTCGAGGGGCCGAAGTCCAGCCTCGAATATGTCGAAGGCGCTGCTGGCCCGAAAGAGATAATTCGAGGGACCGGAGCCCTGACTCGAATATGTCGAAGGCGCTGCTGGCCCGAAAGAGATAATTCGAGGGACCGGAAAATTCCCCCAAAAGAACGAAAGACAGAGTCGTCGAGAAACTCAATGCTCATTCGAATGGCACAAAAGAGAAAAGCACAGAAGACCTCGAAAGAAACCCGATCGAGAGATCATCTGAGTGCAAGGGGTACATACCTTTGGGACTCGAAAGAGCCTTTGCCAGTTTTTACCCCTTGAGTCGAAAAGACAGCATTTTACCCTAGGGAACGTGTCAGTGCTGACGACACACTGCGTCGAGTCGTCACCTCATCTTCTGCAGGACGGGCCTGAGCCTGCCAGGACAAGACGTGTGGTGGGCCCTCAAGCCGTGCATCGCGGCCGTTGACAGAGTTTGACCGCACGTCCTGCGCGTGGGTGAGAAATAACCGGCGCGGTTTCCTTGACTACCGTGCGTAGTGGATGCCGCGGTGCTCGCTTGCTGACACGTGGACGGTCGGATCAACCCGGCCGTTTCCACTTCGCCATGGACGGTTGAGATCTGACGTAGATCTCTAGAGCTAGAATAAATAATGGTGGCAGGGTAACAGTCTATCTCACTCCGCCGCCATCGTCTTCTTCCTCGCGCAGCATCCTTGTAGCTCTTCCTTTCCATCTCCATTTCCGCGATCTTTGCTGCGCCCTGACCATGGGCAAGAGGAGCTCCACAGCCGCCGGCGCCACTGCCGCCGCCAAGAAGGCCAAGACGGCCGATGCTGAAGGCTCCGGCGTTGGCCGCTGGGTCCAATCCAAGGTTGGCAACAAGGAGCTGACCCAGGCCGAGAAGATGGGCCTGCTGAAGAATGAGCCGGCGGAATCGCTCGCCGCCGGCCCGGAGATCGTTCCCCGGCCATCCCTCGGTTTCCGGGTAATCTTCATCGCCTTTTTGCTGCGGGGTCTGTCTTTCCCCCCGCATCCTTTTCTCCGTGGCCTTCTCTTTGCTTACGGGATTCAGCTCCATGACCTGAATCCCAACTCTGTTCTTCACATTGCGTGTTTTATCACGCTTTGTGAGTGCTTCCTGGGGATCGAACCCCACTGGGCACTGTGGCGCCGAATCTTCGTGATTCGGCACCCTCTGCCCTATCAGACCGGCGGTTTCGGCGTCCAAGTGCGCCCAGACGTCGAGTATTTCAACCTCCAAACACCCGAAAACAACCCCGGGTGGAGGACGAAGTGGTATTACGCCAAGGACAAATCCTCCGACGGCGAAAACTTCGGACTTGAGGAATTCCATCCCACCGGCGTTCTTCGACCTCGCGTCTCCTAGAGGCACGACCTTTCGGACGAGGAGTTGAAGATTACAGAGCCGCTGATGGAGAAGATCCAACAGCTTCGAGCTACTCCGAAGAAGGAACTTTCGGGAGTCCAACTCATCCGAACCTTCATCGAGCGCCGAATCCAGCCGCTCGCTGCTCGAGCCCACTGCATGTGGGATTACAGCGATCGCCGGGACTCGACTCGCATCTCTCAGGATGAGCTGCACGAAGCCGAAATCGACGAATGCGTACGCGCCGTCACCAACATCAAGAAGAAGGATCCTGTGCCGAAGGTCTTCGGTGCAGTGGCCTTCAGCAAAGCCTTTCCCCGCACCGAGGTATGATTATGCTTTTATTCGAATGCCTTCTTCGTTTCTTAGCCGGATCGTCCAGTGTCGAATGCAGTCTTTCTCATTATGTAGGTGATAAACATAGCCCGATGCTATCCGCCCCAGCCAGAGATGGGCGAATATCCGGGGCGTGACTTCGCCGAGGTGCCTGAAGGGTCGGCCTCCGCTGCTCCATCGCCACCGAGGGCTCCGAAGAGACAACGAGTCGCGGACGTTGTCGAGGATTCGGAAGACCTTGACGACACTCACTTTTCTTCAGGGGATGACGACAACAGCGCCATCCCTGCCTCGCCTTTGAACCGCCGTCCTCCTCCTCGAACAGAGAAAAAGGTCCTTCCGAAGTTCGGGATCGACGCATCGTAAGTTCTTCTTTCGTGTAACTTGTGGTCTTGTTTTGATTTGGTTGTCCGATTCTAACGCTGATGATTGCTTCAGATCTTCCACCGAGGAAACGTCGACTGGTCCGGGGGATCAAGATCGATACCAGGTTCGACCTCATGACGACGCCCTTGAGCAAACGGCAGACTCACAGGAGAAGGTCGCTGACATTGTCGCCCCCGAAGTTGCTCCGACGAAGCCTTCGACCTCTTCCAAGAAGAAGGCGACGGAACAAGAATTCGTGCTTGTCTCCTCGTCCGGCGGGCCTTCCGGTCCTAGCAACCATGTAAGTCCAAAGACTTTCGACTTGCACTTCGCGTATTTGACCATTAGTAGCCCCCGAGGGTGAGTCGAAGTGTTCACACTTGGGCTTGCCCTCCGAAACATGATTCGAAGGTTAATTTGTCGCCCGACTTTCTTTAGCCCGTTGTTAGGGACCTGTCGAAGGTTTGCAGGAGCTTCCTCGCCTTAGAGGAAGAGAATCGTAGGCTGTCTGAGAAGCTCGACGAAACTCGAAGTGAGTAATGCCACCTTCCTTGTACAGTTCGCCTTTGCGTATGACATGATGCTTTTGTGGTTGAACATCTTTTTCTATTGACTAGGGATTGGGGCCCAAGCTGCTACTGATAAGACTTCCCTGAAAACTCAGCTGGACAATCTTACCACTGAGAATTCGGGTTTGAAGGATAAGGTCGCCGAGCTGAACGATGAAATCGCCCGACTGAAGGGCGAATCGTCCGAAGCTAAGGAGCGCGCGGATAAAAGCCGCCTGGACGCCGAAGCCCGCGAAGGAGAGCTGACCCAGCGCCTACAATCTTCACTTGATGCCTTGCGTGGTAAGTTCTCAAAGCTTTTTCCGGAATAACTTTCGGGGCGAAAAGTCGCGTTGTGACTTAGCTGTCTGCTTGCTTGTGTAGCTGCTGCCGAATTAGACGCCGGAGCGATGAAAGGGCCTGCTGGAATCGAGTCCAGTATCGGATTTGCCGAACGCCTGAGCCAAGAGGTTGTCAACCTCTTAGCGCGGGTGCGGTCGACGCTGGTTCGCGTTCGGGATACTTCTGTACCCGACTCGACTAGCGACACCATGGCGGGAATCCTCGACGCTGTGGCGGTGAAGGCGGGTGGCGAAGATCCGTTATTTGCCACAGTACGCTGTCAGGTAACCATCGGCACCGAGTCTGTCTTCTCCATGATGATGATGCATGGCGTGGAGTTCGATGCTGACAAGGTCACGAGCACATACCCAAAGGATAAGGACGGACACGACAAGTCCGCCAAGACTTACGTCGCGCGTGCTCGTGAACTGGCTGCTCGAATGACGGGCTTCCTGGCCGATAGGAACGAGAAGCGTGCGGCAGCGAGGGCTCGGAAGCGTGGCGCATCCGCCGCGCCGTCTAGCAAGGCTGGTAGTTCGGCGTAGTGCAAGCAGTGCTTCTGGTGCCCAATTGTAATTAGTTTCGCTGGTGCACATCGAGGGCTGTGACCCCGATTAGTACTCTTTCAGTTGTAAAACTTGTGCTGCTGTTATGTTAATCTTCACGCCATTTGGTTGCCATTGCTTGTGTGTGATGTTCGGCTCCTCATGCAGGATCCTTCGCTGACCTCTGGTGCTTGGCCTGTTTCGTACGAAACAACTGGCAGTACTGCTGGTGCCATTGAGCGAAGAGCGCCCTCCACGAGCGAGTTGTCACTAATTCGATCGTTGCGCGATCAGCTCCAGAACGCGCAGCGCCAACTAAAGGTTGTTACTGCCAAGGTCGATGTTGCTCTTTCGAAGGCGTCGTATGCTGCGGACTGCGAGAAATTCCTTCTAGATGAGATCGAAAATCTTGGCAAATCACTGAAGTGTAAGTCTTCGAACTTCTTTCGCTGCACGTTGGCTTGGATCTGTAGGACTGAGTCTTTGTTCTCTTGTTCGCAGATGCGTGTCTTGACAGTGCAGCTGAGGCCCGGCGCGTAAATGCGCATATTATTGCTGCCCAGAATCATGCCAACTCCGTTGCTGATAACTTCTGGGCTGATCGATCGAAGGCAATGAAGCTGACACTCCTTCAGGATAGGATTGCTCAAGCTGGTGCGTTGGCTGAGACGAGCCGAAGTGCCCTTGCGCTGGTGCACCAGGCGATGTTTCCTCTAAATGATCAGCCCGAAGGTTTGCCGGCGCTGCTCGATCGATTCGAGAACGGCCATGCTATACATTCCTTTGTCCGGGCACATCTGCGCAGCGGGGCTGTGGTCGCACTTGCTTTCGTGCATGCGCACTACCCTGAAGTCGACCTAGAGCTTCTGAAGACGCCTCCGCCGTCGCCCAGCGGTCGCTACGACATGGAACGGCATTATGCTGCTTGTAGAAGTACCGGCGATTGTATCGCTCGACAAATTATCGTCGAAAGCGATCGTCAGAGGGCGAGTCGAGATGCTGCGGCACCATGAACTAGCTTTGTTGTTGTGTCTGTATCTTCACTCTGTATATATATTGTATATCTGTGTTTATATTCGACTGTGTTGAAAAGGCAGAGACTTCGAGCATCGATTAGGAAGGCGAAAGTTCTCCAGCGTAGGTCGAGAGAACGCATCCCCCAAACGTGAGCTGATCGAGCGCGGCCCCAAAGCGTAGGCGAAGTCCTCGAGTGTGGGTCGAATGGCCGAGCCCCCGAGCGTGGGTCGAAAGCCCCCGAGCGTGGGTCGAAAAGCTGAGCCCCCGAGCGTGGGTCGAAAAGTTGAGCCCCCGAGCGCGGGTCGAAAGGCTGAGCCCCCGAGCGTGGGTCGAAAGTCCCCGAGCATGGGTCGAAGCCCCCGAGCGTGGGTCGAAAGGCTGAGCCCCCGAGCGTGGGCGAATATGTGAATATGTTGACTCATGAAGTGAGGAACTTGAATTTTATTGCTTGGTGCCGAAGGCACAATGTTGGGCGCGGACTGCTGCCGACGCCTGATTACATAGTAGAGGGGGTAGAGGAGACAGCTTTGTTAGCTAAGGGTAGAAGCGGCGCAGCTGCGCGGCGTTCCACGGGTTGTCGACGTCTTTCCCCGTCTTTGGGTTGCGTAGGCGATATGCTCCTCCTGGGATGACCTCGTGGATGAGGTACGGGCCTTCCCATGGTGGCTCCAGCTTCGACGTGCTTGTTTGCTTGAGTCGGAGCACAAGGTCTCCTGGTTCGAAAGAGCGTCCGCGTACCCGTCTGCTGTGGTAGTTGCGGAGGCTCTGCTGGTAGACCGCCGATCGAACGAGAGCGACGTCTCGAGCTTCGTCCAGTAGATCTTGGGCGTCTGCTAACGCCTTGTCCGCGTCTTCTTCATCGTAGGCGGTGACGCGGGGCGCGCTGTAGCGCACGTCCGTGGGCAGCACGGCTTCTGCCCCGAAGAGCAAGAAGAAGGGCGTGTAGCCTGTCGAGGAGTTGGGCGTTGTTCGCAGGCTCCATAGCACCGAAGGCAATTCCTCGACCCAGGCGCCTGCTGCGCGCTTGAGGGGTCGAAGCAGTCGCTTCTTCAGGCCTCCGCAGACAAGTCCATTGGCCTTTTCGACCTGGCCGTTGGACTTGGGGTGTGATACCGAAGCGTACTTGAGTTTGATGCCGAGGTCTTTAGCGAAGCCCTGGAATTCGCCCGAAGTGAAGTTGGTGCCGTTGTCGGTGATGATGCTGTTCGGGACGCCGTACCGATAGACGATGGACTCGAAAAACTTGACTGCCGTGGTCGCCTCTTGGTTGGTGACCGGGGTAGCTTCTATCCACTTGGAGAACTTGTCCACAACGACGAGCAAGTACGTATGCCCTCCTCGAGATGATTTGGGGAGAGGCCCCACTTGGTCGAGCCCCCATTGTGCAAAGGGCCATGCCACAGGGATGGTGTGTAGTTCCGATGCCGGCGCGTGCGGCTTGGTGGCGAACATCTGACATGCTTCGCAGTGCTGGACGATGTTCCTGGCGTCGTAGAGGGCGGATAGCCAGTAGAATCCGCACCGAAAGGCCTTCGCTACGAGGGTTCGGCTACAAGCGTGATGACCGCAGGTTCCTTCATGGATTTCTCGGAGGGGGGCGATTCCATCTTCCTGCGCTATGCACCGCTGGAGCACCCCCGAAGTGCTTCGCTTGTAGAGTTCCCCATTGATTATCGTGAAGGCCTTAGAGCGCCGCATGACTTGTCGGCGGTGGATGGGGTCTTCTGGGAGTTCGCCCCTCGTCAGGTACGCCAAGTACGGCTTTGTCCATATTGCCTCGACGAGCATAACCGCGGCTGCATCCTTTGGGAGGTCTGCTGCTCCTGCCGCTGGGGCGGTGTCGGTTGTCCGAGCCCCCGGACGTGTTGTTAACGCCGGGTCAGGTGTGGGTTTGATCTTGACGGAGCGTTCGAATATCTCCTCGAAGAAAACACCTGGCGGTATTGGGAGGCATCTTGAGCCGACATTGGCCAGGTTATCTGCCTCCTCGTTGCTTTCCCTGCCGATGTGTGTTACTTCACAGCCCTCGAATTCGCCTTCGAGCTTGTCGTACATGGCGCGATATGCGATCATGTTCGCGCAAGTTGCGTCGCACTCCTTCATGACTTGCTGAGCGATGAGGTTCGAGTCTCCATGAATCTTGATGCGGGTTGCCCCGCAGGCCTTCGCCATGCGCATACCGTGAAGGACGGCTTCGTATTCTGCCTCGTTGTTGGAGGGATTCGGGAAACGCATGCGGAGGACGTAGCGCATCCTGTCTCCTTGTGGTGATACCAGGATAACTCCTGCTCCTGTCCCCGAAACCCGCTTGGACCCGTCGACGAAGATGGTCCAGCTGTTCGACAGGTCTGGTAGTTCGGGCATCTGGGCTTCTGTCCATTCGGCTATGAAATCCGGTAGGACCTGTGACTTGATTGCGGACTGGCGCTGGTACGTAATCTCCCAGGGTCCTAGCGTGACTCCCCATAGCGACACACGCCCTGTAGCGTTTGGGTTGTTGAGGATGCTGGAGACTGGGTTCGAAGCCACTACTATGATGGAGTGGCACTCGAAATAGTGCGGCAGTTTCTTCCCCGTCATGTAGATGGCGTATGCCAACTTCTGATAATGGGGGTATCTTTGCTTGGTTGGCGACAGGACTTCGCTTAAGTAGTACACGGGCCTCTGAACACCGTGCTCTTTGCCTTCCTCTGCGCGTTCAACCACAAGCACCGAGCTGACAACTTGATTTGTAGCCGCAATGTACAACAACATTGGCTCTTTTTCTCGAGGTGTAACGAGAACTGGGGAGGTCGATAGTCGTCGCTTGAGGTCGTCGAAGGCGGCTTGCGCTTCTTCGGTCCATGTGAAGTTGTCTGTTTTTCTGAGCAGTCGATACAAGGGCAGTGCTTTTTCGCCAAGCTTGCTGATGAAGCGGCTAAGCGCTGCGAGTCGGCCTGTCAACTGCTGGACGTGTCGGAGCGTCTTTGGAGGGTGCATGCTGATGATGGCCTTTATCTTCTATGGGTTGCCTTCAATTCCTCTCTCGGAGATCAGATAGCCCAGCAGTTGGCCGGTGGGTACTCCGAAAGAGCATTTCTTCGGATTAAGCTTGATGCTATATCTGTCGAGGTTGGCGAAAGTTTCTCGAAGGTCGTCGAGCAGAGTATCTGCTTTCGATGTCTTGATGACAATGTCGTCGACGTAGACCTCGACGTTGCGTCCGATTTGTTCCTTCAAGCATGCTTGCATACACCGCTGATACGTAGCTCCAGCGTTCTTGAGCCCGAAAGGCATCGTCATGTAGCAGTATACCCCGTGCGGGGTGATGAACGCCGTCTTGTCTTCGTCTTCTACCTTTAGCCGTATCTGGTTATATCCAGAGTAGGCGTCGAGGAACGAGAGGCGCTCGCATCCTGCCGTGGAATCAACAATCTGGTCGATTCGGGGCAAAGGGAAGTAGTCCTTCGGGCAGTGTTTGTTTAGAGCTGTGAAGTCGATGCACATCCTGTAGATCTTGGTGTCCTTCTTTTCCACCATGACCGGTGGCGAGAGCCATGTGGCTTCCTTGATCTCTCTGATGAACTTAGCTTCAAGGAGGCGATTGATTTCTTCGCCCATCGACTTGGCCTTCTCTGGATTGTACCGTCGCATAGACTGCTTGACCGGTTTCGCGTTGGGGAATATTTTAAGCTCGTGCTCGGCGAGTTCCCTGGGGATGCCTGGCATATCTGCTGGACACCAGGCGAACGTCCTCCAGTGCTCACGGAGGAACTCGACGAGCGCGCTTTCCTATGCGGGGGAAAGGGAGTTCGACACCCGCGCCGTCTTGGTTGGATCAGTCGGGTGGATCTGGTGTTCTCGGGTGTCTTTGGTGGCATCGAAAGACAACTCTGGGGCGTTCTGCTGCGCCGGTGGGTCGATGTCCATGACAGTGGCTTCCCGAATGTGGTGCAGTTCCTCGTGCACCCCGAAAGTCTGGGACATGTCGTTGAAGTCCTTGTCGCAGTTTTCTGACCGCGCGAAGCTGCCGCTGATCGTTAGTGGTCCTCTGTTTGCGGGCATCCGCAACTTGAGGTAGGCGTAGTGGGGTACCGCCATGAATCGGGCGAACGCTGGTCGCCCGAGGATAGCATGATACTGCGAGGGCCAGTCGACCACCTCGAATTCGATCTTCTCCTTTCTGAAGTTTGCTTTAGTGCCGAAGATGACGTCGAGGTGTATCGCCCCCAATGGATACGTTGGCTTTCCCGGGACGATTCCGTGGAAGGAGGTCTCTGTTGGCAGGAGATTGTTTAGTGGGATCTTGATCTTTCGCAGCGTGTCTGCATAGATTAGGTTCAAGCTGCTGCCTCCGTCCATGAACACCTTTTTTGAGGTGAAGCCCCCTATCTGCGCCTCAAGAACCAGAGCATGGTGTCCTGGGCGTGGGATCTTCGGTGGATGATCTGACCGGTCGAAACCAATCGGGTGTTCGGACCAATTCAGATATTCGGGAGTAGCTGGCGGCGCGTGCTCGGCGTGGAATACTTCTCTCGCGCGTTTCCGCCGAACTTTGTTCGTCGGGCGCCCCCTCTGAATCATGGGCACGAAACCTCTTGGAGGCGGGAACTCTTCTTCCTCGTTGGCCGGCTGTCGCTGCTCGGCTTGCTGGATCATAGCGGCCTGATGGCTTTGCTGTACGACATTTGCTGGTGGATTCGGTGGTGGCGGTGGAGCGTTGTAGGCTATCGCCCCTGCCACTGGTTGCTCGACATTCATCCTCTCCTGAAGTGCTCGGTTGAGGCGAAGGAATTCCCTGCACTCGATGAGGAGGTGTGCAGGTTTTCGTACTCCGTCCTTGTCGAGGTACGTGTGCCTTGGGCATCCGCTGTCGAGCATCTCTTCTGCCGACAGCTGTGGCTGCCGGCGGCGCCACTCCTTGCTGGGTTTCGAGTCACGGCTGCTGCTGCCGTAGTAAGTATTTCCTCGTCGTGGTAAGTCGCGATTGTCGTCGCGGTCTTCGTGGACGTAGCCAGCTGCTATCATGTCTACGTTCTCCGTGTTGTCATAGCGGCTTCGGCGACCTTTCTTCCGAGATCCGGGATGGAACTGATCCTTCGCATCGCCATCGTGTTCTGCTGATCGACGGCGGCTTCTGGGAGCCGAGATGGAGTCCTCGCCATCGGCCCATTCGTTCGCCAAACTCATGAGGTGGTCGATGGTTCAGGGCTTGCAGCGCCCCAGTTCCTCCTTGAAGTCACGCCGAAATAAGCCGTCCCGAAATGCATCAATGGCCCTTTCGGGCGAGATATTCTCTGTCGTGTTCCGAAGGCTGATCCATCGTGAGATGTATGACCTCAGGTTTTCGCCGGTCTTCTGCACGCATAAGCGAAGCTCTTCGAACGACGTAGGGCGTCGTGAGGTGCCTCGGAAATTTGCGATAAACGCTTGCCGAAACTCTTCCCAGGAGCGAATGCTGTCTTGGGCGAGATTATTCAACCATGCCCTTGCGTTATCTTTTAGGTGCAGTGATAACAACTGGAGAGCGTTGTCTCTGGATCCGCCGCTGATCTTGACAGCGGTCATGAAATCATCTAGCCAAATTCGGGGATCCTGCTGCCCGTTGAACTTGACTACGCCGTCGCTGAGCTTGATTCCTTTCGGCAATGGTGCCGAGCGGATCAAAAGGCTAAAGCATTCTGCCCCGCAGAGTCCATCGCTGGGACCGCCGAACGCTTCCGCCTCGCGTCGCGCTCGCCCTTGGTCGACTCTATGCTGGGCCAGGCCATGCCGAAGCTCTCCGTTGAGAGGTTCGACCACATGCGTCCGAGGCGCTACGGCTGGCGCTGGTGCTGGGTGCCTAGCCTGTTCCGGTGGTGGAGCGGCTCTTGCTGTTGTCGCATCATGTGCTGAGCCAGGCGTGCCTTGCAGCACCCTTACTCCTTCGAGTGCTAGATTTCGCAGGTGTCGCATATGTTCGTCACCGTTAGACGCGTTCGCAGCAATGTATGCCGCTGCAGCCATGATTGCTGCTTCCTTGGTCTTGGGCATTAACTCAGCTTCGTTGAATTCTGCCTCCAGGTTTCGAGTGACATTATGCATATCGGCCCCCTGCTGAGTGCGCGATCTTGATCTGTGCTGAACGCTTGAAGAGTAGTGCGATGATCTTTCTGCCCTCCTCCTGCTGGATGCATCGGCCTCCTCTCTGCGTTGTTCCAACACTCGCCTATCAGCGCTGATCTGATCTTTTTGCTCCTGAACGACGAATCGGAGTGCAGCCAGATCGCTTGGACTTGGGTTGGGTCCGAAGTTTACTTCGCCCGCATAGACCCTTCTTGCGAACCGGATCTGGTCATGTGTGACCACTTGGCGACCGCTGTCTGATCGGTTTCGACCGTCGTTGTCGTTTCCGTCGTTGTGCGATGCCATCATGCAGTGGCCCCCGGGCCACGGGGTCGAGTCATCGCTGATCTCGCCCAGCGCTGGAGGATAGACATCGTCGTTTTCGACGTAGGGCCCGATTTCGACCATGAAGTCAGAGTCATGATCAGCCATATAGCCGTCGCTGGATGCGCTAGATTCGCATAGTGAGGCAGAGCTCACCGAATTGCCGATTTTCCCCTTAGCTTCGGGGTAGACGTCGTCGTCGTCAGAGCACGTGTAATCCGAGTATAATCCTTCGACGTAGTCAGGATCATAGGGTGCCGTACGAAGCGTGAGGGCGTTGAGAGCCCGATCGCACTCGGATATCGTTGGGTAGATAGCTGTTGTACCTCCCCGCGGATCTTCACAGCCGGCGATCTCATGGAGTGAGAAATCTCCGGCGCCTATGTAGTGGTACGCGTCGCAGTCGACGCAGTATGCGGTGGTCGGGGATGGAGGCGGATCTTCGAAATCGTTCGACCCTACTGATGGGGTCGAAATCTTCAGTCTCAGCTCCTCCTTCGACGGCGCTAGTGATGCGCTTGCCGAGGGTTTACCCCCGACGGATGGTGGTGTCGTCGCTTCGGCCACGAGCGGAGCCGATTCGCCGATGGAGAGCAGTTCCATTGCTCCATTGCTGTCCACATGGAAATTGAACAGTCCGAAGGCCATGTCGTAGCCTTCGGGCGCTGCCCTTGCCGCGCTCGGGACGGGGTCGATGGCGCTCATCGTCGAGGTGAGGTTGATGGTGCTTGGCGAGATGCCATCGATGACAGTCGATTCGACGGCGCCAGTCTCGAATTCCATCGGGCTGGTGTGGACGATGGCCGGCACAGCGATGCCGGTGATGGTGTCGATGCCGATCTTGGAAGTGGTGTCGTCGTTGGTCGACGCAGCGATGCCGACGGTAGCGTCGATCTTGACGGGGGTGCCGACGTTGGTCGGCGCAGCGATGCCGACGGCGGTGTCGATGCCGATCTTGGAAGTGGTGTTGTCGTTGGTCGACGCAGCGATGCCGACGGCGGTGTCGATGCCGATCTTGGTTGCGATTGTGATGGAGCCGGCGAATCCGTAGATCCAGATCCCGTCGGCCCCACGGTCGACGCCAATTGACGAGGTTTATCCCCGGCAATGCCCATGTCGAAGGGCTTTCGATCTAGGAAGCGTATTGGGAACCTGGCGAACTCGACGGCGATCAGACGAAAGCAGAAGGACACGAGGATTTACCCAGGTTCAGCCCCCTCGAAAGGTAAAAGGCCTACGTCCTGCTTGTCTGACTTTTGTATTGAGGTGGTGGCCACGATGATGGTGTTACAATGGCGGCGCAGATTGGATCTGGCCAAAAGCAGAGAGCTCTAAGTTGTCGAGCGCTCCGGCGTGAGGTGGGTGGAAGTGATTCTCCGGTTTCGAAACCTCCCTCCCAGCCTTTTATAAGATAAGGCTAGGTCTCAGGAGTGTTTCTCAAGCCATGTACAGATCGGATCAACCGAGACCTAATCTAGCTTGGACTCTTCGAAACTTCGCTTGTACACCAAGTAATGCTCCCGGGCCGCATCGAAACACTGCCTTGACGGGCCTCGAAAGCCTCTCCTGAGACACCCCACCTGGACCGAGAACCAGGTAGGTGAATGTCGAGGGCCCATCTGTCATTCCTTCGTCAGTACTCTTCGAGGATTTCCGACCTAGAGTCTCGCTTGACTTTGGCTAAACGCCAAGCACAGATGGCTATGGACAAAGCTAGCAAAGCTTGTGGTCTGACAAAGCGAATATCCATTCTGGATGACAAAGTGTCTAGCTTGATGGCGAGGATTGTGCATCATGAAGAATGCAACTCTTTTGTCCTTGGCATTATCGAATCTGCCTGCGAGATGTTACGATGTAAGTTTCTTTTCGACTTGGCTTTTTTCCTTCTTGCTTCACTGCTGTTTTTTGTGATATCCTTTGCCACCGTAGGCACCTGTTTGGATTTTGCTGCTGAGGATCGTCGGGTCACCGAGCGAAATGCAGCTCTGGAAAAAATGTCCGCGAGTGTTGAAACTTTGTGGTCTGATCCTTGACGCCGGAATGCTATTGTGCTGCTCTAGGATCGCGCCCAACACATTGGCGAGTCAGTTGATGGTTGCAGGAGAGCTCTCGTGACTATGCACTCTGTTATGCTTCCTCGCAATCCTTTGCCTGCAACTTTCCCGTTGCTTCTCGATACTTTTAGATCCAGCCAGCGTATTCATAGATTGATAGAACTGAATTTAGTGGCAGGTGCCAATTTTGCTCTTGGGTGGATACGCAAGTGGCCCCCAAGACTCAATTATAGCTCTATGTCCCTGAGTTTGGCTCCGGGTGGGGCTAGTCTGCGAGTACATGTGGAGAATACGTTGTAACCTGCTCGAAGACTTATAGCTAGGCTATTGCAAGCAGATGCCGTGTTTTTCCGCGAGTACCACTATTTAGATCATTTAGGTGTAGATGACTCTGACAACCCGCTATTGTAATACTTGTGTACCTGTGGAACGCGAGAGTTTCTTACTTCGCGACTGTATGTCTGAAATTTGTTCTCAGAGCGTTTTTGTATGATTCGTGCGTTTGCCGCATTTTTTCTTTGAAAGACTCGTAAACTCGAATATGAGGAACGTTTTGTCTTTATTATACTTGTAATGTAAGATACATGGGGTGACCCAAGAGATCCGGCCTATGACCTGTGTTCTGGATCTAGAGGGCATTGCCCCTGGTATAACTCGTGGCTTTTATAGCCTTATTCTTCTACTCTACTTTTGTTGTTCTTGATGCTTATGCCGTTGTGGCCTTCTCTTCTTCTCCTGTAACTTTGCCTTCTCCTGACGCTTCTACTCATGGTTTCTTCATCTCTGGCTCCGCGGCGCGTCCTTCGAGTAGCTTGACGCCTTCCATAGTCGTGCCTTTCACCTTCTCTGCATAGTTGGCTACCATGCCAAAGTTTTGCGCCATCTTGTGGAACTCCTTGTCGCAAAGATCTGAGACTTCGAAGCTTCCCTTTACTGTGATTATTCCCTTTGGTCCTGGCATCTTGAGTACTAGATATGTATAGTGAGGTACTGCCATGAATCGCAAAAACGCGGGTCGCCCGAGGATCGCATGATACTGAGATGGCCAGTCCATGACCTCGAAGTCTAGCTTTTCTCTTCTGTAGTTTTGCCGGTTGCCGAAGCAAACGTTGAGTGCTATTCGACCTAGTGGATAATTGGCACTTCCTGGTACGATCCCATGGAAGGAACAGTCTATTGGCTTCATGAACTCTAGTGATATATGCATTGCTCTGAGTGTTTTTGCATATATCAAATTGATTCCACTTCCCACGTCCATGAATATTCTGTCGACATCATATGCACCGATTTGAGCTTTGAGTACCAAAGGCGCGTTTCCCGGCCGAGGCACTATTATAGGGTGATCTTCCCTGTTGAACTCGATTGGTTGCTCTGACCAGTGTAGATATTCCGTTGTAGCTGGAGGTGAAGTAACTGCTAGATTGACTTGTCGAGTAATGCTCTTTTCCTCTTTGTTTGACTTGGGCACGGGTTGTATCATTGCTGTGATGTGTCCCTTAGATGGAACGTACCCATCGTCGTCATCGTGTCCTTGGTTTGGCTGGTCTTGTCCTTGAGGAGCTCCATTGTTCCCTTGCTGATTTGTGGCGGGTTTGTTGCTTCCTTCGTATCCTTGTCGCCTTGCTTCGGTTTGTTTGTTTAGTGCTGCCTCTTGTAGCTTCAAGAATGTGGTGCAATCTTTCATTGCATGCCTAGATACTCGCTTCCCATCGACGAACGCTGAGTGTATATGGCAAGGTCCATTGAGCATGTCTTCTGGCGACGGGTTATACTCTCTGGATTCTCTTGTGGGAAACTTTTTATAGTCCTCCTTTCCGTAGCTTCGATATCCCAAACTTCTGCGCTCGCTTCCTTGATAGTTGTTGTCCTTATACCCCGCGGCTACTTGGCTGTGAGAGCCGTAGTTGTCGTAATTTCGGGATCATCTTCTTTGACTTCCATATCTATTTCTTCTATCGTCCTCTGGGGATCGTGTCCGCTTGTTGTTGCACGCGTCTTCTCCATCTGCGAATCTATTTGCTACGTCCATGAGGTCTGATACTGTTTTCGGCTTAATTCTGCCCGTCTCTTTGACTAGGTCTCTTCGCCTTAATCCAATTATGAATGCGTCTATTGCTCTTTCGTCTGAAACTTCGACTGCTGAGTTTTTGATTAGACTCCATCTTTGGATGTATGCCCGTAATGTTTCGTCGCGTTGTTGCACACATGCTTTGACTTCTTCTATTGATGCCGGCCGCTTGTATGTCGACCTGAAGTTGCTTGTGAACTGCTTTGTGAGGTCTTCCCAGCTTCCGATAGTTTCTTTCTCTAGCTTGCTCAACCATGACCATGCTACGCCGGTGAGGTGTAGTTGCAAACTTTGCATTGCTGTTTCTTTGGTTCCTCCCAATATTTGTACTGCTTGCAGATAGTCTGAGAGCCATGATTGTGGTTCCTGTGATCCGTCATACTTTTGCTGATCATGAGGTAATTTGAACCCCTTGGGAACTGGTGTGGTGCGAACCCTGCAGGTAAAGCATGATGCCCCCATCTCCTTTTCGTCGTCTTCATAGTCGCGTTTTTCGTTTGGAGATCAGGATCTTCGGGTTCCTCCGTGTTGTTTTGGTGATGGCGATCGAGATCATTGATTGCTACTTCTGCGCCGAGGACTATTGTGACGGCGAGGTGATCTTGGCTTGTGCGCTTCTTTGTGGTGATGTGCTTCCTCTCCTTTTGCTGATAACTTGTGGCCCACCATGTTTAGTCTGTTCAATGCTGCTCTATGCATATGTTCCCTAGGATCCCCTGGGCTTGGTTGAGTTGTGAGCAGATATGCTTGAGCTGCCACTAGTGCTGCTTCAGGAGTTTTTGGTATGATGTTTCCTTGTTCGTCGACCGATAGGAAGGACGAGTCGAGGTTTTTGGAAATGCTTTGCCTATCGGAGTACTCGAGGTTGTCGTACCTTGAACCATGTCGACGATTTCTCCTTGCGTTAGTATGTGATGCGTCGCTCCGCGCTTTACGAGCGGCGTTGCTGGCTGCAATAGCTGATTCTTTTCTTTTCTGTATCTCTATTTTATCTTTTGCTAGTTGCTTTGCCTGCTGTCTTAGGGCATAATGATACCCCAAGAGCATGTCTTTGCTGGAATTGGATGGTATTGATGTGCCGTTTTCCACAGCTTCCCTTATTATTCTCCATTCGTCAGCTGATAGTCGATTTTTTCCCTTGTTGTGAGGGATTCTGTTGTTTGCCCTTCTGCTAGATGATTTGCTCCTCTATTGATGTTTGCTGGGTTTAACACCGGATTGTTGTTTTCGTCGAACTCTTCTGAATTGTCTCCTACAATGGCGAGCACTTGGCATTGCTTGCCGATGTTGCTATTAAAGCTTGAGAAGATCGTGTCACCATCTTCAGAAAGCTCTAATCCTGTCTTCCATGTATCTGTTGACTTGTCTGAGATATCTTCGAGGCAGATCGTGAGATCTTTGAGTTGGACCCCGACGTCGAAATTTTCCATTGTTTCATCGCCTTCTGCGATTTTTCCTTTTTGTACTTCTCCTAAACTGACCGGCGAGTTTACCTCGCTAGAAGAGCCTTCGGAATACTCCATCATTGTTACTGTTTTGGGCTCACTTGCCGATGGATCTTGTTTCGTCGGATCTGAAAGGCGAGATGAACCCGATGGCCCGATGAGGATGCTCAAACTTCCGATTGTTAACTCCATCTCTTGATTTTCGTCGAATTCTGCACTGCTGTTGGCTAAAAGCGAAAAAGCCATCGAATTCATGATTCCAACGCCCAGAGTCCCCACGGTCGGCGCCAATTGACGAGGGTTAACTCGACAAATGTCCTAAATGAAGGACTTAGGATCGGGGAGATAGGGCGTCGGATGAACTCGAAGGTAAGGTTAGTCGAAATATGTGTATATTGAAAGTGAACTTGGGTGTTGAACCTGGCTTGCTTTCGCTCTGGCCTACACCGTCCCCTCCTGGCCCCTATATATAGGTGGCCAGGTCTCGAGGATCGGGTAGGGTCCGATACAGATTACAATATCGACATACGGTAAGAACTCGTATCTCGACTATCATTACAATTGGGCCTAGCTTAACGGGCCTCAGGGGTACTCAACTAACGGGCTCTATTAGCTATACCCTTGTCAAGGTGGATGGATAAGAAACTGGTCTTTGTGAAGTCTTGATCTAACTTGATCTAAAGTTGATCTTTTCCTCTTCTTGTGTCCATGTACATGATGGCGCTGCTTTGGTCTTCCCTAGTGCAAAAGAGCTCTACCTTTTCCCAGGAGAAAAGCAGTGTTCTACTTGAAAAAAAGGTGTCTTGACACTTCTATTTTGTTTTCTGAATGTTTGCATGAACAGGGCAATGTTACAGTCATGTGATGTACTCCTTTTTGAACTGCAATGTTACACGCATTGGCACTTTTCGATGGCGAGAGCGTCAATTTGGCGCACGAGCGGCCTGGCGCACGACACCTTGGTCGCTGATATGAGCCTCGGGATGCGTTGCTGTCAGAGGGTGGGATGAAATACGATTTGATATACGCGCACATGAACAGGGCGCGTAATCCTTTCGAACAAGTGGGACGGCGGGCGGCGAGGAGTTTAGTGGCCCACGATAGAATTGGGCGGAACATGACAGCGAATTTATTGTGCCTTGACCCACTGGTGGGTACCGGTTGGATCTATTCCACTGCGTCTTCCCCGGCGACCCAACCAGATCTATCCTCGTGAGAAAGGTGCATCAGGGCGGAGGTTCCCCCGTTGGCGGCGGCAAATACAGGTCGTCGGTGGGCAGCGGCGGATCGTTGGAGGGAACTGCTGTAATGGCCCAGCGAGCGACGGCCCAGGCTTATAGGTAATAGGATCTGATTTTGAATTTCCGCCGGCAGGACCTATTTGTTCCATCAATTCATATCCGTCCGACGGAAAATGACTGAGTTTGTTGGTCTTAACTAGCAACGTCGGGGGTGAGTGCTCCGTTGGAGAGACAGATCAGTTGGCTGGTGCTGGATCCTCGAGGGATGTGGTGTCAGGGTCCTACCCTTCTAGTGATGAAAGATTATGCTAAGATAGGTAGAAAATAGGCAAGAACAGGAGATAAATCTAGGTAATTGGGAAATCTAACAAGAACATGAAGGGAAAGTGCAAACTAGATATGAGTAAAGTGATATTAGGGTTTTTGGTGTCGAGCCTCCCATCCACCCCTCTCGGGTCTTATAGCCACAACCCGAGCCTCAACAATTGTACTTTATTACAAGACTGCATTAAGCAGCGAATTTAGTTTAACTTTGCTAATTATTACAAAACTGGCACGCATTGCCAAGAAAGTTAAGTTTGAACCCCAGCCATTGGATGACCATCTAACGGCTGCTGGACAACTCGTTATCTGAACTTCCGAACAGCTAACAGCAGATCCTGACAATGCCCGCCGCTTGAGACAAGACTTCAAGGCTTGAATTCTGGAAAGGTTGCCTGGGTGAAGCTGGCATCTTCCCACGTTGCTTCGTCTTCCGTTAAATTCTCCCAGTGGATCAACCATTGCACCACGGCTACCTTGTAAGCACCTACAGAACGAGGTACTTGGCGGCGCTGCAAAATTGACAGTGGGTTAGTTTTGATCTTACCCTCAGGTGTGACGAGAGGTAGCGTTGGGTTCGGCACTGCTGTTGGTCCTAGATGCTTCTTCAGCTGATTCACGTGGAAGACATCATGTAACTTGGTGCCTTCAGGTAGCTGAAGCTTATATGCTACTCTGCCAACAGGAGCGAGGACTCGGAAAGGTCCATAGTATTTCGAAGTTAGCTTCAGGGAATTGCGCAAACCCAGAGCAGTTTCACGGTATGGTTGCATCTTGAGGTACACCATGTCACCAACTTGGAAAACCCTTTCAGTGCGCTTTGCATCTGCAAATTTCTTCATCTTGTTCTGGGCCTGCTCAGATTGTGTTTTAGGGCTTGCATCATGTGGTCTTTCTCTTTCAGAGTGACTATAGTTTCTTCAGAGACATTGCAAGGAATTGAGATCTCTGAGATTTGTGGTGGAGGATATCCATACAACGCTTCAAAAGGTGATTGTTTGATAGCAGTATGATATGATATATTATACCACCACTCAGCAGCTGGTAACCAGGCTGCCCATTTAGTTGGTTCTTTGAATGTCATGCTTCTGAGATATTGCTCGAGGCATTGATTTACTCGTTCTGTTTGGCCATCTGATTATGGGTGGTATGAGGAGCTGAAATGTAATTCCACCTTGAGAGCAGCAAAGACTTCTTGCCAGAGTTTACTAGTAAAAATTCTATCTCTGTCAGTCACAATGACCTTGGGAAACCCATGCAATTTATGAATGTTATCCATGAACAATGTTGCTACCTGATGAACTGTAAATGGGTGTGAAAGAGGAAGAAAATGAGCATACTTAGTGAGTCTATCCACGACCACTACGATGACATCCTTTCCTTTGGATTTTGGCAATCCCTCGACAAAATCCATGCTAATTTCAGACCATTTCAATTTAGGAATGTTTAGAGGGTCTAACAGCCCAGGGTAATGCACATGCTCGACTTTGGATATTTGACACATAGAGCACTGGGATACCTTGACTTGTACGAATTGTTTCAGCTTTGGCCAGTAGAAGAGGTGCTTCAGTCTGTGTAGTGTGACTCTTTGTCCAGAATGGCCACCAAATATTGAAGAGTGGAATGCAGCAAATAATTTGTCTCGCATGTCTGTTGTGTGGAACCGACCACAATTCTATTTTTGTATCTCAGAATGCCAGATTGCAAAGTATATAGTGGCTGGCTAGTAGGATCTACTGACAATTCCTGAATCTTCTTTGTGCAAACATCATCCCCTTGATAGGTAGCCTCAATATCTTCTATCCATTTAGGAATAGCCATGGTGATTGCATTGCAAGAATGGGGAAGTATACTGTCAGGTTTTCT
Source organism: Dactylis glomerata (assembly GCA_007115705.1). NCBI lineage: Eukaryota > Viridiplantae > Streptophyta > Magnoliopsida > Poales > Poaceae > Dactylis > Dactylis glomerata. The sequence goes on from QXEO01001145.1 coordinate 265,907, forward strand.
AGACAGGGCATCTTCTACTGAGTTTTCCTTCCCTTTCTTGTATTCAATGGTATAATTGTACTCCAACAATTTTAGCATGAGTTTATGTTGTATACCTTCCAAAAGTCTTTGGCTGGATAAATATTTAAGGCTTTGCTGATCGGTTCTTATGATCAAAGCATTCCCCAGTAAATAATGCCTCCATTTTCTAAGAGCTTCCAGAATTGTTAGTGCCTCTTTTTCATAGATGGGCAGAGAGATACTTTTGACACCCAAACTCTTACTGAAAAAGGCAATTGGTTTGCCTTGTTGCATTAGAACTGCCCCCAGGCCATAACCAGATGCATCTGTTTCCAAGATGAAAGGAAGTGAAAATTTTGGTAAGGCCAGCATAGGGGGTTGAGTCATCACTTGTTTTAACTGCTGGAAGGAATTTTCTTGTTCTGCTGACCAGGTGAACGAGTTTTTCTTGAGGGCCTCATGTAAAGGTTTGCAGATTGTTGCATACCCTTTTATAAATCTTCTGTAATAGCCAGTTAAACCCAAAAATCCTCTTAATTGGGTAACTGTTGTTGGTGATTCCCATTCCAATATATCTTGTATTTTGGATGGATCGGTAGCTACTCCCTGGCCTGATATAATGTGGCCCAAATATTCCACCTGAGGAGCAAAAAATGTGCATTTGGACATCTTGGCTTTTAGCTGGTTGGACTGAAGAATAGCCAGGACTGTTGTTAAATGTCTGCAATGTTCTTCTTCAGTCTGACTATAAATGAGGATATCATCAAAGAAAACCAAGACAAACTTTCTCAGACAAGGTGTAAAGATGGAGTTCATCAATTCCTGGAAAGTAGCAGGGGCATTGGTTAAGCCAAAAGGCATTACCAAATATTCATAATGGCTTGTATGTGTTCTGAAGGCAGTTTTGCCAATGTCTTGTTCATGCATTCTTATTTGATGGTACCCTGATCTTAGGTCAATTTTGGAAAATACTTTGGCTCCATGCAATTCATCTAACAAATGTTCTATCACTGGAATATGGTATTTGTTCTTCACAGTGATAGCATTGAGCTGCCTAAAATCAGAGCACAATCTCCAGCTTTTATCTTTCTTGGAAACAATCAGTGCACGAGAAGAGTAAGTGCTTTTGCTCAATCTGATCTCCTTATTTTGTAACATTTGCTTTATCAAGTCTTCCACAATATTTTTCTGTTTGTGAGGCATTCTGTAGGGTCGAATGTTGGGAGGAGAAGTGCCTTCTTTCAGAATTATCTGGTGGTCACAGTCTCTTTTGGGTGGTAAGCCCACTGGTGGCTGAAACAAGTCAGCAAATTTGTGTAGAATTGCCTGGACATGTTCAGGATAAGATTCAATGGGTATAGCCTGTTGATACTCTGCTGGTTGCATGAGGAATAGCTGCAACCAATATCCTATTGCTCCTTTTCTCAAGGCAGTGCTGCATTGTTTCTCTGAGATTATCTTGTTGGGCTATAAGGATAAATGATCAGTGAATACCAGTTCCTGATTTTGCACTGTGACAGCTAAAGTTCTTTTCAACCAATCAAAAGTTGTTGGGCTATACAACTTCAGCCAGCTGACTCCTAAAACCATGTCATAACCCTTCAGAGGCAACACTTTGAAATCAGTAACAAACTTGTGCTTTTGTATAATTATGGGGCATTTGTGCAAAGTAGCATCAGACAGGAGAGTACCCCCTCCAGCCACTCTTACAGTTTTGACACCTGCAGACTGCATAGGTAAATTATGCTTAATGGCGAATTCCTTGTCCAAAAATGTATTTGAGCTGCCAGAGTCTATTAGTGCAATAGCTGGAACTCCCAAGATTGTCACGGCCAAGGAAATAGTATTGTCACTTGAAGTGCCTTGGACAGCATCAGCAGACAATGACATTAATTTAGTCGGTTCAGTTAACTGACTATTTTCAGTTGCCAGCTGTTCCACTGGAGTACTTGATTCTTCTTCTTCATTATCAGAATGGCCTTGCAGTTCAATGGCATTCAACATACTTTTTACAGTGTTACATTTGTGTCCATAGGTCCAATTTTCAGGACAATACCAACATTTCCCTCTCTCCCTCGGCCTAGTTGGCAAAGGAGTTTTGTTTTCCCTGGAAAGCAAAGGTCGAGGAGCAGGGGTTGAGTTGCTGATCTTGGCTGCAGTCGGTTGAAGATTTTTCTTATTGGCCAGGTAAGATTGCTCTTGTCGCCTGGCAAACCAATAAGCTGCACGTAATGAAGCTGGTTTATGACATTTAGTGTCATGCTTGATTGTGTCCTTCAAACCACAGAGGAATCTGAGTAAGAAAAAACTCTCTGGTAAGTATTGATGATCATGCTTCATGAGTGTCATCCAATCTTCAAACTTGTCAATGTATTGATCCACCAAAGCTGTCTGTCTCAGTTCTTGGCATTGCTCCATTGATTCATCAGCACCCGGGCAGGGAAATCGTTCAGTTAGCAAGGTACAGAATTGAGGCCAGGTTGAATAACTGTAAATCCTCCACAAAGCTATTGATCCAAGTTTTGGCTTTACTCCTGATATGAGCATTTGCCCATTTAATCTTGTGTTCCATGGCTATGCCGGCTAAAGTGAAAATCCCTTCACACTCGAGCAGCCAAGTCTGAGCATTTTCGCCAAAGAAAAGGGGCAGATCAATACTAGGAGTTCTGATGACCGGCTCTTGTACCCCTTGGTGTTGGTGAGCTCTGTGATCAGCATTGTTGTGAGTTTGCCGCTGATCTTGGTGTGGAGCATTCTAGAACTAATCAGTAGTTATGTTTTCTTTCCTTGGAATTTGCTGGGGCGGATCCTTATGCAGTGTGTGCTCAGGCTGTTCCTGGTTGTATTGGTACCGCTGCATTTGGTAATTTTCAGGGTGCACCGTGGTTTGTGGTGGTGTGTATGAATATTGTGGAGTGGGAATATAGGGAGGGTATCTTGGTGGTGGTGGTGGGTAAGGCATGTACTGGTTGGTTTGGGTATAGGCAGGGAAATTGTGTTGACCTGTGGGTGAATGAGGCTGATACAAATTTGGGTTGGAAGTGTAAAGGTGTGGATGGTTATATGGGTTTGTGACGGCCTGAATGTTCTGTGGGTTAGGGAAAGGTGGTTGCTTTGGAACTGGATATGGGTTATTTGGCTGTGGTTCCTGATGAAAACTTGGTTGAGGGAGTTGGCTTGGGTGAGGGTTTGTCGCTGGTGGAGTCGAATTGTGAAAAATCTGTCGACTTTGGTGCATCGAAGGCCCAGCCAAATCAGTAGGTGTTTGCCCCTCCACTATCGGACTCAAAACCGTGTGGTGGTGCGGTGGTGTAGAGAATTCTGCTCCCCCTGGCTCATGAACCGTCGTACCGCGAGAACGAACAGATCCAAGGGAATTCAGAGAGAGACCCAGTTGGGCAACCATGTCGGTGAGAGTCGAGATGTTACCTTGCAGCAAATAGACTGATTGCTGTTGCCGCTCCAGTTTTTTGTTGATGTTGATTACCTCCCGCGGAAGACGATGACCGATCTCCGCTTCTTCTTCCGCGAGTGCTTGTGCCATCTCCAAGTCCCGAGCTTCTTCAGCGGCTTGATCTAGTGCCTCCTGAGAACGGGTGCGGACAGGCGACATGGTCTGAAGACGGCGCCGCCCCTGGTTCCCGAATCAGCATGAGATTTGCGCCGGACGTCGCGGAATTTTACAATCGAATCGATGAGATCGAGAAACCGGACGCCGGAATTGTGCTTGCCGAAGATGGAAAGGTCTCTGATACCACTTGTCAGGGTCCTACCCTTCTAGTGATGAAAGATTATGCTAAGATAGGTAGAAAATAGGCAAGAACAGGAGATAAATCTAGGTAATTGGGAAATCTAACAAGAACAGGAAGGGAAAGTGCAAACTAGATATGAGTAAAGTGATATTAGGGTTTTTGGTGTCGAGCCTCCCATCCACCCCTCTCGGGTCTTATAGCCACGACCCGAGCCTCGTCAATTGTACTTTATTACAAGACTGCATTAAGCAGCGAATTTAGTTTAACTTTGCTAATTATTACAAAACTGGCACGCATTGCCAAGAAAGGTAAGTTTGAACCCCAGCCGTTGGATGACCATCTAACGGCTGCTGGACAACTCGTTATCTGAACTTCCGAACAGCTAACAGTAGATCCTGACATGCGGCCAAGGGAGCGAGCTCCGGTGCCGCCGGTGATTCCGTATGTGGTGGCGGTGCGGGCGAAGTTCGTTCGGAAGCTACGTCTGGGTGGACAAGAAGGTATGGCTTTTTTGTGTAGGTAGAGCGATTTTTTGCGAGGACTGCGGATTTGCTGTTTGCGCCGTTCTTATGAATTTGAGCTAACTAGGATGGAATTATTTGCTGCATTGGTTTGTTTGATTGCGTTCCCATGTGGGCCAGAACTATGAAATTATCTAACGAGATTTGAACAAATGATGGTACCCTGTCTACGGATCTGTCTGTTACATGGCTATTCAGGAACCTGATTGAATTTCTAGTCCACTTGCACAGTAATGGTTAACCCGTATCAAATAAACGCAAATTATACTGAAATTTTATCTGTTCGTCAAAGGCATGAAACTGAATAATGTTCTACGCTGTCGATGCCTTCAGTTAGATGTTTTTTCGTACGTGTCTAATCTATCGAATATTCGTGACAAAATTAAGAGGCTGCCTGTTATTGATCAAGAGCATAGTTATTTTAAAAAATCGCATAACATGTGACCTTTGTCCATGATAGCACATTATTTAGAAGAGTGAAAGAAATATTTTCATGTAAAGCGTCTTGGAAAGTGACCCTCTAGGTAAAAAGTTTTTTTGTGAAGTTTGCAATACCATATCAATGAAATAACAATGGAACAATATGAAAAAAGGTGGATGTGTATGTTTGTTTAGGAATAGATGTGGGCTTGGGTTGGTATACGAGACAGTATCATGGTGTCAAGCAAAAAAGATATGAATCTTACCTTCCAAGACTAATTATATGATTAAAAATTGGATGCATGTTAGTCGTGAAAGAAAGGGTAGTATAAAAAAGAGCACCATGGACCATTTGTCATTTTAGCGCTTCCTTATGAAAGCTTTTTCTTGTGAATCACCTCTGAAATAACAGAACCTCAGTTGGAGAAAATCACAGAGCATGTATGATAATTATGCAAAGGTATTTGCAAAAACTTTGTGGGAAAATAGAAAAGCAACTAACCAATTGTTTTTTTTAATGTATGTTTAATTCGGAAATAAACTTTGGGCTTCCAGTTTTTGATGAAACAACCTTGTATTTCCTGTCTTGGGGGGCAGCATCATGATGTCGAAGGGAAAAGTATCTTGTCGTATATAGATATAAGGATGTAAGAAGTGGATTGCGAAAAATTTAATTTGTTTGCGCCAGTGCTTATGTTAGTTGGATTTTTTTTACAGATCGTGAACCAGGTGTGCCTGACTATCCAGTACCAGAAATTGAGTTTGGTTACTCGCCGTTTGAACTGGAGCTTACTCATAAAAAGCACCCAGATGAGGTGTGCCTGGATTTCTATGATACAGCCATGGAGACCACCTCTAGTGAGCTTAACATGTGGGTCTGCTGAACCCTCCTGAAGTGGTGAAAATTGTGCTTGCGTGGTTTATAACTATGTGTCTTGTATTGTGCAGTACTTGGTTCAAGCACGATGACCCTACTCCAATTGCAATGGATGGGAACAAGATGAAACTGAATTTTGATGTTACTCATGGGATGCTGTATAATGGACTCTCGGCGTGTCTGCGGATGTTTGATGAGAAGGAGAAGCACATGATGGCTAACGTTCACGGAGACCCGGTGTGGAGATGCGTCGCAGGGCTTGAGTTGGCGGTAAGTTCCCATGATAATGTCAGAATGTGTTTTCTGAAGTAAAACCTAGCCAATGTCCCAAATAACACATCGTAACCGTGTGCTTGTACTTGCCATAGCTCTATTTCTCTACAACAATGGACCTAGAAGGGCAGCAGGAAGTTATGTCCATGTTCTCGACAGCGATCAAGGGTTTCCGAGTGAGCCAGTGTAGGATGGTGAGTGATCTTGCTTTCTTTTATTTGCTAACTAGTGTTCTCCGGCATCATGGAATTGATGTTGCTGCACAAAATCAAGATGTCTGACAGTGTTCGCCGTCTTTCAGATCATGGTTCCTCTTCCCATATCTGGGGCATACAGCCTGTATGTGTATGATCGTGCACAGAACTGTGCTGTTCTATCTGCTGTTGATTGCTGGGCGCAACACGATGGTAAATGCAGCGACCGGTAGTTGTTGGGTGATACTTCAATGAGACTCAATGATCGAGCTGGACAGGTCCATGTCAGGGTCCATGTGTTACAAAAAATTATGTGCTGTCGTGGTAACTAAGGACCCAATTTTCTTACACGTGACGCTGCTTGATTAACAAAACAGTATCAACACATATCACATGTCATCGTGCAACAAAAAGAAAAAGTGTAATTTTCCACTGAATTACATTGATAAATCCGATCTAAACATGATTTTCATTAATATTTGGGCATATAAACAGGAAATTGTCATGGTTTCCTTGATTTCCATTAATATAAAGTCGTGGTCTCCTTGTTTTCATTACTGTAAGGGGACTGGCCAAAGGTAATGACTTTCAGTAATATTAAAAAATGAAAAAGACATGGTTTCCTTGTTTTTCGTTAATACAATGAAAAAATTGACGAGCTAATGAATTTCCATTAATATTTGAACACATAATGATGTCGTGAGTCCTTGATTACGAATGGTATAATATAAAATCGCCCAAAGCTTAATATTTGAACACATAATGCTGTCGTTGAGTCCTTGATTTCGACGGGTATAATATAAAAACGCCCAAAGCTGATGATTTTCAATAACGTTGAATATATCATGGCATTTCTAAGGAAAAGGAAAAACAAATGACTTGTTATTCATTGATTTTCGTTAGTAAAACTAGTCATCAACCCACGCGACTGCGTGGGCTAGCTGCTTTGAATAACTTTTTATACTTTACCTTAATTGGATAAATGGAGTTTTGAGTGAGCCATGTACCTTATGTAATCCATATACATAGTGTTGTGTTTAATCCATCCTATTAAAATTAGAGTTACCTATTGTGTTCACAGATTTATGCAGAAACATTCACCACTATCTTTTGGTCCTTCTTTACATCTATTGACTAATAAAAAGATCAGTTATCCAAGTAGGTACGTCTAGGGAGAGTTTGTGAACAAAATCTATTGGACTATGACTTATTGGTGTTTTCATAATTCACCCAAACATTCTTATTTTCGAGAGGCACTTGTTATATATATATTTAATTATTAATTTTTATATGAGGATAACCTGTTGTGGTAGTAAATACATTTTTCATAGTAAATGGCTTTTTCCGTAATGCATAATATAATTTATTGAAACATATAGTACTAATAAAATAAGTTCTTAGGATAAAGCATATACAAAAATGAGCTTTAAGCAATAAGCATCATGATATACCTTGGTCTCAACCATACGCAAAATTGCCGTAGTGTTTGTAGCACATAGAATTATTCTTGAAGCATAAAGACCAACATTAAAATAATAACTAATCAAACGGCCAGCTGCAAACCGAAAGAAGAATGAAATGTAACATGATTATATGTAGACAACTATTAAGAATATAGGCATTAATTATTTTGAATGAGAAATCAGGGCATTATTAAGTCAGCTATGATCGACTATATGAACAAATTTCCAGATATTCTGGTCAAGAATAGAAGGATTTAGATCTACACTTACTATGTGCAGCGAAGTGACTACTAGAAATAGAGCACCACTTTTAGCCTTTCTGTAGGACGTCCCAGTCTAGCTTCTTGCACCAGAGTTGTTTGCAAATCAGATGAAATAAAACAAAGACTGAATGAGAAGTGCAGAAAAAAGGAACGACAGTCCAGTAATCAAGGAACATCAAACATTGAAGATAGAGAACATAAGAAAAGACTGATCCGATCGCCCACCCCGCGAAGGGCCCGTCATGCCTCTCTGAAGCAGCACCCATCCGGACAACGCCTTCGAACTGCAAGTGCACGATCAATGTAAAATTATCCATTCATTGTAGGCGTGAGCGTGACCATTAGCAGGAGTCATAGGTTGAGATGGGTGCAGTGACTACCGTCCATTGTCTGAAGCTGGTAGCTCTGCAGTTCGCTGCCGTTGAGATGCTGGAGGCGCGCAAGACGACCGTCCAACGTCTGGACTCTGTAGCCAGGCAGCCAGCAGCTCCGCAGCTCGCCGCCGTCGAGGCGCTCAGGCACGCAAGACGAACGTCCAAGGTGTGGAGCCAGCAATTCTGCAGCTTGCCGCCGTTGAGCCCTCGAGGCGCTCAAGACTATAAGGCGCTAGGACGTACAGCAGCCGTACGGTGAGACCAGTTGGAGGGAGACATGATCCTCAATCGGTGAGAGAGAACATAGATGCAGCCATGCTGATGCTATCCCCAGTGTTGATCCCTCGCTGCCCATGGAGGCCCTCGATCCGCGGGACTCGCATGCAAGCATGTGAGGACGGCGACGGCAAGAGATCGAGGAAACATCGCCTGCACTTTTCTGAGGCATGATGGATGCGTGTTAGCGTGTACGACTCGGCAAACTTGAATAGATTTGTTTTCTAGGGTAACGCGATTAGTAAATATAAGATAAAAACATGATTAATAGATGCCGTAATTACTTTACATGCGGCGCTATGTAATTAAACGCCAAGCCGATGGAGATTTAGCATGTGTTTCTCTAACCTGACACGTCTCTGACTACGAATTCTGCCCAGCTTCGCACGAGCCTGGCCCAGGATCTTGTGCTGAGGGACATAAATAGCATGTTCCGCTGGGTGGGGTTCAGTGGAGGGAATACTCGTAAATACGGCTGTTTCCGGAAAGGCTGGTCGTGGAATACGGCCCGGGCGGGTATCCCTATGTGCTAGGGGCGATCGATTTTCGATGGCCTTTGTGACTACTTGTTCGTGAGAACTGGGGCTTCTTCCTGTACCCGGCGTCGAGAAGGAGCACCGTGAGGCGCTCGGCTCCGCGCGTCCGAGGCATCCTTGATACTAGCAGGCTCTAGAAGAACCCTAACCGAGTTCGTCAAAAATCGACACCCGGCCGCATACCTCCTCAACTCCTCGCCCGCATCTTAAAAAAAACTCCTCCCCCGCATCTAAAAAAACCCTCCTCCTTCTCCGGCGATGGTGCGGCGACGTGACCCCTCTCCTCGTACTCGGGCGAAGAAGCCGAAGATTGCAGGTGAGCCACTCGTCCACAGTCAGCGTCGCCTCTCAATCTCACCGACTCGGCAGGGATAGCTAAAGAGGATGAGAAATGAAACCCTAGATTTGTAGTTTGGGTCCGATCCCACAGATCTGGAATCTCCCCCTCCTTCCCCTCTCTCGTCGAGTTAACTAGGTTCAGGGGCTCCTACCCCTACTTCGTATAGGTTTCGCTGGTTTTTGGCTGGTGGATTTGTTATGAGTGTGATGTGTACTCTTGCACGGGTTAAGGTGTTTTGGCTGCGGCGCAGTGGCCTTCCATATTCCAGTAAATGGGCTGAAACAGTTCAGTGCACTGGCTACGGCATTTGGACAATAGGTTGGGTTCAGATTTCAGTTGTAGCCGCGAGAGATCTAGTTAGGATATGGCGGTGTGAGTCCCAGGCGGTGGCTTCTGATCTGAGTGGATTATATCACAGCCAGCCGACATGCAGAAGAACGAGAGATGAGAGGAGGAGCGACGATGGGCGCAGATCTGCTCCCGAAATGGAAGATGGCTTGTAAAACGGTTCATGGTTTGGTAGTATGGTCCACCAATCTAGTGAGGGGTTGACGAAATTGGGTGTTTTCTGTTGCAAGGGCCTTGGGCTGGCTTCGCCCTTGATATCTGTATATCTGTACTCTATATTTTTTTTCGTAATCATGCTTGATTAAGTTTGTTCTACTTTTGTTTGCAGATGATGAACCTTGGTTACATGATATGATGTCCGTGCTGTTTGAGACGCCCTCTGGTTTCGCAATTTTCCATTGCTGTGCATCGCTCATTGAAGACAAGGATGTGCTGGAAGTACGATGTCCTACCTTCATTGGTTACTGATCTGCTTGCTTGCTCTTTTGTATGTGCCATCTACCTAAGCTTCTCTTTCATCCTTGTCTCCTCCAGGTTTTATGGGATAAATTCACGAGTAATTGCAAGGCACTCCGTGTTAGTGTGCTCCCCTTCTTCCCTTCGGTTCCCTTCTTCTGATTGTTATTTCCTTATGTTTAACACCAAATTAACCCTAGCAATCTTGCCCCATTTATGATTGCATGTTTATTTTTTTACTCTATTTTTTGTATTGAGGGAGGAACATAAACAAACTGTTCGTTGTTGAATAATTATAAGAGGATAACACCAATTTTCCTCATAAATAGTTTTTGTAAAGCATGTAGGTATCTGTGCTAATATATGCGCTGTAGAAACTTGTATTAAATGGCCATCGTAGGCTTCATGAGATCTTTAACAAATCAGTTCACACAGGCTGAAACCGAATCGAGGTATTGCTATGCACCAAATCTAAATGTAACTGCTAGCTAGGACGATTTTGAATTGATGTGCTGCTGCCTTGCTAATACTGAAGGACAGCACTGTGGTCTGTTATAAAAAATATCGCATTACCTTTCTTTATGAACTTTAGGTGAATTACTCTACTAGTCGATGAACAAGAACTTCAAACATGGGCACATATTTATGGTTAAGATATACTACCTACTGAATAATCACCCCCTCTCCTGATTGAGATACTTGACATGATATTTAATTAATTGTTTCTTCATGTCCCTGAACATGCTCATCCTTGTTTATTTCTTTATCAGCTTGTCTGGTTGAAGCGATTTAAAACTTTCGAGGACAAGTCCAGCGCAATTACACAAAATGCTGGTGTTAACAAAAAGCTTAGTCAGATGATCCAGAAGGGGCACTCTCCATGGATGAAACTGGCTGTTGGAAATCCTGAATATAAACAAATCATTGAAGACCATTTGGTGAGTACAAGCTCCTGGTTTGCATATATTGTTGGACAACTTTGATCACCAGTTTTGTTGTATTAACTTCTTTCAGAACATATCCTGCGTGCATGGTCCGGCTGTGATGGAGCTAATGTGGGGCATACAGCATTGCATGCACAGTTTGGTGCCTAAAGAAGTAAAAGAGTTGACTGAAGCAGACCGCCTCCCAATGAGTCAAGGCCTGCATACTGTCTTGAGTCGTTATGGTTGTGTTGTGAAACAAGAGATGGTGAGTTAACTAGTTGCCATGCCTTTTTTGCCTTATAGCTCTATGTCATTTGGTATGATAGCTTCTATGCTATGCATTTAGAGTTCTCCATTTCACGTACCAAAGTTTTTATTGTGACTTCTATAGAAAAATTATCCTTTTCATCCTTTGCTTTAGTGATGAAGTAATCCTCTTTGTATCCAGGTCACTGAGCTAATTGTTAAGACGGCTTCCGCCTTGTTTTGGTGTGATAATGTCGAGAAGGAAAATTGTGGACCCTTGGAGAATGCAGGCAAGCTCATCAAGCATGTGTCTGGCATCAATTGTGACAATTGGAATCCATTGAAAATTGCAACAGCTGTGAAGGCTATATGGTGCCCTGAAGAAATTGGCGATTCTTGTGAGGTAATTTGCGCGTATTACTTTGTCGAAATCTTCCCAGCTGCATTCTGTACATTTCTTTGGAACTCGTCAGTGTCATAAATGTCCATACCATGTCTCTTTCAGGAGATCTCAGCTGATGAGGTGTCAAGGTTGGTGAAAGATAGGCATAAATATGAAGTGTATATGGATAAGTATGGTTGCTTGCGAGTGTACGAAGAAATGATGTCTGCCTATCATGTTAAGAGAACAAACGAAAAACAATTGAGACTCTTGGTCGAGAGGGCTGAAGCATCTGAAGCTAAACAAGTGAATGTCACACCTGCGTATCCTTCAGATAGCGCAGTGGACAGCGAGTCATCCATCCGGGCGGAGCCAGGAAGAACGAGCACGGAAGGTAGCCCACCGTCAGCGGAAGACACGAGTGGGTGAAAGGGGCCCTGCGTGGACCATGTGCTATGGACCTGAGGGCCCAGCTGTAAGTCGTGCGTGTGTGTTAAAAGGGGTCTGCGTGCCCAGCGTGAGGACCGTGTTGTAACAGAAATCTAAATCCTATCCTAAACCTTCGTCAGCTATCTCATCTCGCTCGTCCTCTCATCTCCGATTCTATCCTCTCCTCCTGATTGCTTGCTGCTTTTGTGCGTGTATTCCATCGATCTAGGTCGGGACACCACAGTGAATTGATCTGTTGCAGATATCAGTTAATTTGATGTTACTCTGGCTGGAGTTCAGATTGATATAATTACTGAGCACATGCTGATCTTTGTCGGCCTAAATTACGCATAATCGGAAAGTCAGTGTCAGTCTGACATGGTCACCCTGTCGCCCTATGGTTTGTCTAAGAAAATGTGAACTACTAATTAAAAATTTAGGCACCTTTTTATTTGGCTCATTAACTGTTAGCTATGTGCTTGTAGTACATTTACACTAACCTGTTCATGGCAGCCAAATTGCTTTTGAATGGCGGCAATATGTCCCTTTTCTGCAATACTTTGCGGCAGGTGATTGCCAGTATTGCGTATCTAGCGAACTATCCTTCCTATCTTTGCACACAGCACGCCAACAGCAAATGTACGCTCTTGCCTGTTCTTGTCAGCTTGATATTTCATGCGTTGTTGCATGCACAACAGATGCTGACTTGCGGATGCTTGGAACAAGGTACGCTCCTGGAGCCAGGCCTAAACATCACCTGGAAGTCCAAAGCATCTCGGGGCATAGCCATACAACAACTCGAACGGAGACTTGTCGAGCGATGAGTGCCAATTGGTATTGTAGCAGAACTCACAAAGAAGAATCCACTTAGTCCACTGACTGGGTGCACTGATAAAACATCTTGGATAGCATTCAATGGATTGATTCACTCTTTTAGTTTGGCCATCAGTCTTTGGGTGTTGAGTAGTGCTCATTTTTAGCTTGGTGCTCGTAGCATGGAACAAAGAATGCCAGAACACACTCGTGAACACGAGGTCACGGTATGAAACCAAGGAGAGGGGCAAACCATGGAGGCGATAAATCTGATTGACAAAGAGTTCAGCGACCTTACTTGCAGTATATGGGTGTTAGAGAGGAACGAAGTGGGCATACTTGGTGAATTTGTCTATGATAACCAGGAGGCAGTTAAATTGGCGCGATTGCGGCAATCCATCCATGAAATCCATGGTAGCACATTCCTAGGGTTCTGACAGAATTGGCAAGGATTGGAGGAGCCCCACAGGCTTGAGACGTTTTGGTTTAGCTTGCTGGCACACATGACAGCATGGGACATAGTCATGGACCATCGATTTCATCTTCTTTCAGCCGAACAACGAGGCAATTCAACGGTAAGTGAAAGGGAAACCTGAATGTCCACCTTGTGGGCTGTCGTGCAGGGCGGAAGTCAGCCGCTGTTGTAGCTTAGGTATAGCGCCCACCCAGATATGATTCTTGTAGCGGAGAATTCCACTGGTAAGTGAGAAATCAGGGAGGGCCTGGGAATCCATAGCCAATTTCTGCAACAATTGATGCGCATACTCATCCTGACCATAGCTATCCTTCACTGATTGGATCCACGAAGGCTGGAGCGTCGTCACAGGGAACACTTGAGAACTTGCGTGCGGCTTGCGTGACAATGCGTCGATGGCCCCATTATTGATCCCTTGTTTATATTGCACCGTGTATTGGAGCCCCATAAGTTTCCTCATCGACTTTTTCTGCCAATCGGTGTGGAGACGCTGCTTTGTTAGGTTTGTCAAACTCTTGTGATTAGTATGAATCATGAATTCTCCCAACTGCAGGTACGGGCGCCTTTGTTGCACTGCCATAAGGATGGCGAGATACTCCTTTTCGTAGATACAATCCACGATTGCGCGGCCCCATACAATCCACGATTGCGCGGCCCTAGGGCTTTGCTAACATATGCCAGAGGATGGCCTCGTTGGGATAGGATGGCATCGATGCCAGCGTTGCAAGCATCCATGTCAACGGCAAAAGGAATCGTGAAGTCGGGCATAGCAAGCACATGAGCTGTGATGAGGGCCTGTTGGAGAACACGAAATGCAGTCTCCTTTGCTAGTGTCCAAACGAACAAGGCACCCTTCTTGAGCAAAGTTGTCAAAGGTTGGATGATGATGGCCTAGTTTCTGATAAATTCCCTGTAGCATCTGGTCAACCCAAGAAAACCCCGCGAATCCTTGTGATTCATAGGTTGTGGCCAGTTCATGATAGAGTCAATCTTAGAAGGATCTATTGACACACCATCTATAGACACATCATGTCCAAGGTAAGCAACGGACTGTTGTGCAAAAACACATTTGATGAATTTCGCATGCCACTGGTCCTTTTGGAGAATTTCTAGAACAGCTGGCAGGTGCTTGAGGTGGTCTTGATATGTGGCACTGTAAATCGGGATATCATCGAAGAAAACCACCACAAACTTCTGGAGAACTAGTGCTAGGGTAGCATTCATCGCATGCTAGAATGTTCCCGGTGTTCCTGTGAGGCCAAATGCCATTACATGAACTCATAATGTCCGCTATGTGTCTGAAAAGCTGTCTTGTGCTCCTCTCCTGGGGCAAGATGAATCTGGTGGTAGCCAGCCTTCAGATCGAGTTTCGAGAACCACGATGCTCCAGCGATCTGATAACACTAAGAAAGTATGCCAAGTTGGGACTCCAAGTGCAGAGTATTGTAGCAAGAGTAAATTTTCCCCACGAGGGAAACTCAGGGTTTATATCGAACTCTTGGGGAACAGTCGAAAAAGCCCCGCTTGTTCTTATTCTAGCAACCTGCAAAACAATTCCTCGTTCTTGTGTCCCCAACTCCACTGAGTGGTTGTCAAGCACAAGTTGTGAATGTAAGTAAAAGTAACAAGATGCAATAAAATAAATATGATGCGGTAAAATAAATATGATTGCGGGAAAGGTAAACTATACTAATATGCAACTAGAATAATGTGGAAAAGATGTTTTTGGGTTTTGGTTGTGTATGCAAAGAAGTAAATGTGTTTTTGTATTTTCGGAATAATTTAGTGCTAAAAATAAAAGTGCATGCAAAAGTGTTGGAAAGGTGTTTCTTATGATTTAAATTGGAACAGGGCTCATTGGTTCACTTGCCTACTCTCTCGTTGAATTGTGGTGGCATTAAGAGCAATGCGGATGACCCAAATGTTGACATGATTTTTATTATGTTACTTGATAATATTCATATGGGCATCACGTCCTAATTTAAAGATGACGCAACACATCTTACTTATACTCCACTAGAAGGAATAAACTTCAAGCATCTAGTATTAAGAATTAATAGAGTATAGCCTTAGGTACTTTGACATGATTTTGAACAACAAATATGCTACCACTTGGACATATTACGATAGAAACTGTGTCTATGAATGTCACTCAGAATTCTCAGTTGTCACTAAGAACATATATCACATGCATTCTCTTTACCCCTAGAAAAATAACGGTGAAAGAAGGTACACGGCCCTAGCAGATCAATGAATACTGTCATTTATTCAATCACTACTACCTAGTTATCTCACCAACACACACCATACTCCTCATGCCCTCGCATACAAGTTTGATCAGAACAAGTAATAAAGAACAGAGTGATAATATGCATCTACTCATACATCAAGACATAATAACATGACACATCTCATCAATCATCCAATAATATAAAGATCCACCACATAGGAATTACATACTATGCATCATAATCATGTTCAATGAAGTACATGAGAGAAATAGGACAAGCTACTACCACAAACCCATAGTCCAGAGGTGGAATACTCCCTCTTCACGGCGGTGATGATGGTGTTGACGTTGGAGAGGTTGGAGAAGCGTCCGGGAGCGACTCCAGCAGCGTTTCCCCCTCCAATCTTCGCTGGAACAACCTCTGTTTTTGTGTTTCATGTTTCTCTGCTGCCCCGTCTCGAGATCGTCGAGGGGGGGGTCTATATATAGGCGTTTTTAGGTCAAGATGAGCATCTGGACACGAAGATGGACGACATCGGAGATCCTAGGCTCAAACGAGCCGGGGTGGCGCGGCCAAGCCAGGGCCCCGCTCCACCTGATCTCGTTTGGCCCCAGGCCTCATCTCGTTGACTTCTTCTCCTCCAGTTGCTTCTCTTGGTAAAATATTAACGCTCCAAAAATCCTGGGTCAATTTGAGTCCGGGAAGGTCCCTAAAACGCAAAAATACGCAAAACAGGATTTTCCTGTCCTGCAGAGTTATAACCAAAATAAAGGGGATTGATAGAAAATCCACATAAAACATTATAAATCATGATTATAACACCCAATAACATTATAATATGTAGGAATAATCATCAATAAACTACAAAGATCATACATGTATTTTTCATGCATCAACATTCCCAAGCTTAACCCATGCTCGTCCTCGAGTATGAAGGTGATAAAATAAAACAAGAGCTTTGGGGTTTATTGCTTCAATGTAAATAACAAGTAGTAATGCATATGATAGATGATGCAATCTTTAATGTACATCAACAAGCAAATGAGATATAAAGTGGTACTTATGATTCAACTCAATGATGTCCAACAATAAATAACATAGTGCAAATACAAATGAAAGTACTATGGACATTAAACATGCAAGTGATTGTGCATTGGAATTCTTTTCTTTCTTTCTTCTCTTTCTTGAATAAACAACCACTAAAAGTAAGTAGGGGGTATACGTGCCAAGCTTTAAAGCTAAATAGAAAAATTCATTTTGAGGATTGTGCAACCCAAGTCGATAGTAGTGAAGAGAAATATGGTTCACATGATCAACACTTTACTAGTTGTAAGTCTCATACCCCGTGATTAATAGTACCCCCACCTCATGCTACTAAACTTTAGAGTTACCATAATGTAACAACAATACTATTAAAGCATGAAGTCTTTATGCTTTATTAAAGCATGAATGAAATTTGGGATGACTCATATGAGTTAAATCACATAAGTGTCAAATAGTGTAACAACAATACTATTGAATAAGTGTGACAACAATTACTCATAAATAGTATGCATTACACTTAGGCTTTGGGTATAGATTTTATGAAGCATTGAATTACTCAATTAACTCATTTGTTAATTGAATAGTTCAATACACGTGAAGAAGATTAAGTGAGCAAATGATTTAATATGAATGGGTGATATTTGGGGTATGGCTCAAGGGTTCATTGAACAACATGGAATAAGAACAAGTGCTATGGTAGTGATTATAACAACACCACATTAGGAAAAGTAGAATCTTTGATTGAGATGAATTCACATTTTACTCAAGTAACACAAGTGCAATTTGAATAAATGTGAACTAGACAAGATAGATTTTGATAGACATGATATGTGTCAAGGTGGTGTCAAGATGTTGTTTGATAGCTAGCTATGATCATAGGATTCACTAAAGTGGAAAATAAACATTGCTAAAAAGGAAATAGAATTAATCTATGAGAGATAATACTCAAATTCTCATATTTGAATTTGAATAATGGTGAAGTTACTCAAGAAAATTTAGGAAATGATACTACTGAATGTAGTACAGTAAAACAAAGCTACTGCATAAGGATTCATCCTAAAATAAATTTTAGAACTCAAATTATGATCAAATTAGCGATTTGAATAGATTTGAATGCACAAAGTGTGTGCATGTATCAACTTTGAAGTTTCTTGATTCTATGATGTTCTACATGATTAGAGGATTCCAAAGACTACAAATTTGTAATTTTTTGATGTATAGAACAAAAGATATGAATTAAACAGTGAAACAGATATGTTTGAATCAATTTGAAAATGAGTTCAAATTAATTACTGAAACATTAAGATTTTATTGCACTAGTAAATTCTACACTTTATAAGCTTTCCAGAGACATAAAGTTTATAAAATTTGGATGCACGGTTTGAAAGTTATGAATTTTGCAAGATTCAGCACAAATCTGTTTTAAAAATCTAATTCGAATTTGGTTTGATCTGGGGGGGCTGACACGTGGCTGTTTTTGATAGGCCCGTACCGGTTCGGTTGGATCACGAACGTGGACCGTTAGATCTTAAGATGATCTCAGGGATCAGATTAACCCGTACCCCTTCGTTAAGTGGACTGTTGTAAGCCATCGGATGCAGATCCAACGGGCGACATGCGACGGGAAGAAAAGAAACTCACCTAGCTAGGGTTCCGATGAGACTCCGGCGAGAAGCGGTTCAGTGACGGTCTCCGGTGATGTTTTGAAGGTCTCCGGGACTGGCGAAGGGGTGTACGTTGTTCAGCGGTTCACGGCGAGCACAGGTGCATGGTCGCCGTCGTTGTTTGCGTCCAGTAGCGGAGAGGAGGGGCGGCTGGAGGCGTGCGCGCGTCGGTGAGCTTCAGGAGTGCACCGATACGTCGAAATCCTACAAAAGAAAGGCGACACACGGGGTCACGGGTGTGCGCCAGTGATAGGGGAAGATGGCTAGGTCAGAGTGGAGGCGCAGGAACCTCTGGTGGCGTCGGAATCAACGATCGGAGGCGGCGGCGTCTGCGGACTTGCAGCCCTAAATTCGAGCAGCCCAGCGGTGTCTTGAGCGACGGAAAAGAGGAGATGACGGAGTAGGGAGAGGGCTATAAATATCCGGCCTCAACTTGGAGAAGGGGGCAGGGTTTTGCGCGCGGGGAAGATCGGATGGCCAGAGGGCGTCGTGCCTACGCGGGACTCCTGCTCGGGGAGGAAGACGACCCCGACAAGTGGGCCAGGGCTGTCAGCGGCTGGAGGGAGGAGGGCGTACCGATTCGGGTTAGTCACCGGGTGGGCCGTGGGCTTCATCTCGGACTGGGCCGAAAGGTTCCCCCGGCCTTCTTTTATTATTATTTTTTGTTCCTTTTTTCTGTTTCTATTTTTCTTATTTGTTTCATAAATTTTGCAAAATAGAACCAAATCAATTCAAACCAATGCAGAAAATTTTATAAAATTCAAAATATCCTTTTAAAACAGTAATCAATAGGTTTTCAAATCACAACATGATTTTGAATAAAACTTTATGATTTAGCAAAGAAGCTTTGCTTGCATAACCAATATAGAATTTAGGTTTGAAAAATAACCCTTTTTAAATTCAGAGAAAAATGCTTTATAAAATAATAATTGAGATTCATTTTCAAACTTAGTTTTGAAAATGCAACCTTTAATAAATATCACATTTTGAAAATCATTCCTTTGCAAGCATGCTTGCATAGAATTGAATGCAAGAATAATATTTAGGAAACTTTCATTTTCTCAAAGGAGTTCTTCAAGAACAATAGAAAGTTTTAAAATAATTTTTAAATTTAAGCTTTTAAATAAACCTAAAAAGTTTTAAATCCTTGTGAAATTTCAATCAATACATACAAAACAAAAGCAAAAATTCCCCCCCCCCCCCAAATTTGATAAAATCTTGGGATGTTACAATTAGGAGCTATCTTGTATTCATGTATTGATGCTTAATACTTGTTTACATTGTTTAACATGGATTGTTTAGCTCTATGGACACTTATGCATGCATGTAGTTGGTCAAATTTCTCCCACTTGCTAGCCTAAAACAAAATAAAAATCCAATAAGTCAAAAACTTGTTTATCCAGCACCTTCAAACCAAGTTATTCCAGTGAGTCCATCATATATACCTATTAGCTTTTATGCTATTCCAAGTATGTTTTTCATGTTTTATTGTATTAATTAGTTTCCAAATATTAAAATGCTTATGAGTATGTTTGTTATGAGAAAAGTGGTCTAAAGGCTCCCACGAACTTGAATGCACAATTTATTTCTTGCACTTAATAAACCTAAAACATTGTGATTAAGATTATGAAGTTATGAGCTTGACAAAGTCTATGTTGGGAGTTAGCAAAACCATGTTTACATCGGGCACTCTTTTGACATTGCACTTGTTTATATTTAGTTGATGTCATGATTCTTTTGTTTTTGGATGCTTATCATTTGTGAACTAAGTGTGGAAACATTGTTTGTTCATGGAGTTTGTATAAATGGTTAGAGAAAACTCTCAGGACTCTAATCTAAGCCATGCATCATTCATGGTGGAAATTTACAGAATTCCATAGTGAGCATTCGATGACGCATCTCATAATAAAAAGCTATACCCAATGGTAAATAAAAGAGATGTCGAGGTGTTCATTGTATGTTTGCCTTGTCATTTTGGTATGGGAAAGCTCCTATATCATCGGGCAAGAGGTACCCCGGTTGAGATTCTCTATGATACTATTATACTTACAATGACAGGAATTTACTTTGTAGCCGAGTTTAGTAACATCTGGTGTAGGCACTCATTTTCAAGGGACATGAGACATTCAACTTATATTTTGTCAAGAACACTACTCATATTTGCTTTCACTTTAACCATTAACCATTTCAAGATGCTAATGATAGGGGCAATGGGAGCCCGAAACCAATGAATATCATGTCTCATAAGCTTAAGATGAAGCATTTTGAAGCTAGATATTACTTTACTCATGTTTAACTTCTGCTTATCATCTGTTTCTCTAAAGTGTCCACCTTTACATTCAGTTTCAAGAAGAATACTCTATGACCATTATAGGATGTCTTTACTTTGTTTTATTTCACTTTGCATACATTTGGTCCATAGTTCTTTCTTCTATGTTTTACTTTGTGAATCATTATTAGACATCCTTACATTGAAATGTTGATATCATTTGATAATCTATCTTGCATATTGCTACTTATTTATAGAATGAATCATTTAATTATGTGTAGCAGCGTAGTCTTCTTTGATATCTTAGATAGTAGTAAAGTACAAAGATCATGTTGGTTTTATCACCTTTATACTCGAGGACGAGTATAGGTTAAGCTTGGGGATGTTGATGCATGTAAAATGCATACATGATCTTTGCACTTTACCACTTTTGATATTCCACCTTATTTGCATCATATATTGGTTATCTTCATAATTTTTTATGATTATTGGGAATAATTCACATGTTCCCACATTTTATTGAATTAACCTGGAAAAACCAGAAAACCTCTATTTCAATGTTTTTAACTTTTAGGGACCCAAACGGAGTCCAAATTACGTGAAACTTTGCGGGAGCCAGTTTTTCCACAAAACAAGACTTTGGAGCAAAGGAAGTGCAACAGGAGGGCCACGAGGGCCAAACGAGCATGGCCCATGGGGCCAGATTCCTTGGCTGCATGGGGCCGGCCCGTTCCCCCCTCGTTGCTCCGATGTCGTCAATCTTCATCTCGATGGATTCGCCTTGACCTAAAACCGAATATATAAAGGGTGCCCCTGCGGGTCGCGAAAGGGAGCGTTGTCGAAACACAAAAACACAAAACATGAGCCTGGGAGATCGAAGATCGGAGGGGAAATCTCCGGCGGGGCGCTGCCGGTGTGATCTCCACCCCCTCTCACGACTCTACCTTCATCACCATGATGAAGAGGGAGTAGTCCACCTCTGGACTATGGGTTTGCGGCAGTAGCTATTGTATCTCTCTCTTGTTCTTCATCATTTTAGCGCCATATGAGCTGCATAACATGATTATAGCCATCTTTGTATCACTTTTGTGGTGGATCTTTCTATGAGTTAATATATGAGATTGCAATAGTTCTTTAATTTTAGTGTATAAGTAGATGCATATCATGTACCCCATTCTTGTTTACTGTTAAGATCAAGCATGTTTATGATAGCGTGTGTGGGGGAACGTGTGTATTAGTTGGAGTAACGAGGGGTGATTATTCTGGGGAAGACAACCCTTGGGTGTCACTTGGGTGTTTACCTTACTTTGTTACCTCACTAGGGATAAAGGAAATACCATGCTACAGGGTATCTCTAGCGCGACCTTGCTGAGTATCCGCGACTTGATCTAGTATGTTCTTATTTTAACTTCATGTCATTGTGCTTAATGCTATGCTCTGAGTTTATCTTAATACTGAGATGATTAGATTAAATTCCCATCTTGGTGGAGTATGAGAGAGATGAATAACCAAAACATCTCTATAATAGGACGTGATGCCCATATGAATTCATATGAATCTGAACTTTGTTGTAATCCTTTATATCAATTGTATGATCCTATGTCTGTCGTATTTTTTATGAGAGAGTGCATTAGTGAACTCGTGAACCCCGGTCCACTATTAATCATAAGAAACAACTTTCCATCCACTTTATCACTATTTTTATTTTCAGTTATTATTGATTTCGAAAATACAAAATTATTTCCTGTATTGCATTTCAGAAACCAAAACACTACAACCATATCTTTTACTGTTTATCATTGCATTGAATATTACTTTAGTTTGCATATTCCTGTGGATAAAGATTTTATAGCGCCATTGCATTTGCATATTTATTTATTTAGTATTGCATATTTATTTTCAGTTTTGTATACATACACACACCTTGTGCTTGACAACCACTTGGTGAGGTTTAGGGCACAAAGAAAATTTATTTTACTTTGTAGGTTGTTAGAAGACGGACAGGAAGGATCCATTTACACACAGTTCCCCGAGAGTTCGATATAAACCTTCGAGTCACCTTCATGGGGAAAATCAAGCTTCCCTATGCTAAACACTCTACTCTTGGAGTCTCAACCTAGCGAAGCATCAGATAGTCGACCCCTGATTCTATGCCGAGGACTGTTGTGATGGCACGGTGACCTGGGTTTATGGGTACCCTCGTGGCGACACGGCTCTTCGTCTCCTGCTTTTAGTTTGCTGCCCACTAGTCCCAATCCTTGTAATGCTACCTGGTGCATATGCTCTCTTGGATCCCCGGGTGTTGGATGCGTGGTGTATAGGTATGCTTGTGCTGCTACGACTGCTACTTCAGGCGTCTTTGGTATGATGTTGCCTCATTCATCGACTGATAGAAAAGATGAGTCGAGGTTCCATGCTAGGTTCCTCCTGTCTGCGTGCTCGAGGTTGTTAACCTGAGAACCGTGTCTGTTGTGACCGCTGCTTTTTGTGTGTGATGCGTTGCTGCATACGGTGTGAAAAGCTTTGCTTGCTGCACTGACCGACTCACGTCTTTTTCTGATTTCACTCTTTTCCCTCTCCAGCTGCTTTGACTGCCGATGTAACGCATAGTGATATCCCAGGAGTACTTCTCTCGTCGCGTCTATGGGGATAGCTGCACCATTGTCGCCAGCTGCCCTGATTGTTCCCCACTCTTCTACGGTTAGTTGTATCTTTACTCTAGTTGCTATAGATTCTGTGGTGTCTCCTTGTAACATCCCAATTTTTTTCCAAATTTTGGAATGTTAAAAGAATTTAATTAAATTGTTGGAATTGTTTGTCTTTGTGGAATTTAATTAAAAGATTTGAAACTTTTTGAATTATATTCAAAAGTATTTTCCAAAATGGTAATTTCATAAATAATTGGTTTCAAAATATTTCCAAACAAACCTATTGCTGTTTTGAGGTTTTCAAATTTGAGAAAAACATAAAGCCAAAATCCTACTTTGGAAATCAAATGCCCAAGTAGCCCTATAGGCCAAAGAGCATAAACTATATTGTATATACTGTTTAATTTTACAAGAAAAGATTACCTCATTGTATTAACTTATTTTGAATCTTTGTTTCCTTCAAAATATTTTAAAATGAGGTATTAAAACAAAACCCATAAAAATCCATTTATAATAAGCCCTATGAGCTTATATGGACCATTTTGATTTTCACAATTACGTTTTCAAACAAAATAGTACTAACATGTTTATTTTTAAATTTTGCACTGGTATTTTATTTAAATTTTTATGACATATTTTGTTGTGCTTTGAATCACTTTGGAAACATATAACTGAAAAGAAAAAACAGAAAAAGAAAAAGAGAAAGCAAAAAAAAAGTAAACTGACCCAACCTAGGCCGACCCACCAATTTGACTGGAAGTGGCCCATCTGGCCAGCCCGACTGACCCGAGCCAGCGCTCCTGATCTTCTTCTTCCTCACGTACATACAGCTCGCAAGTAACATCCATGACAGATACGTCTTCCCCTTCTCCTCCACTAATTTCTAGCGACCGTTTATTGTCGTAGGCAGAAATGATGACCCGCTAGGGTCTCGGGTACGTGTTGATATAGGATGGAAAAAGCCTCCATCGTGGCGATACAAGCAAAGAACGTGTACATCAAGAAAGAGAAGAAAAACACGTTACAAGTTTGTTACATGTGATAACAACCTAGATGTCTAACAGCCCCCCTTAATCACAACCTGTAGAAAGGTTGAGATTACGCTTGAATTCACGGAGATTTTTGACTGCTAATGCCTTGGTGAAACCATCTGCAACTTGATCTTTGCTAGAGATGAATTTGATATCAAGCATTTTGTGTGCAACTCTTTCTCGAACAAAATGATAATCAATCTCAATATGTTTTGTTCTAGCATGAAACACAGGATTTGCAGACAGGTATGTAGCACCCAAATTATCACACCATAGACATGGTTTTACCTTGAGTATAACGCCAAGTTCTTTAAGGATTGCTTCAACCCATATCAATTCAGCTGTAGCATTTGCCAAGGCCTTATATTCAGCTTCAGTACTAGATCTTGAAACCGTAGCTTGTTTTCTAGCACTCCAAGAAACTAAATTAGGACCAAAGAATATAGCAAAGCCTCCAGTGGACCGCCTGTCATCCAAACAACCTGCCCAATCTGCATCTGAAAAAGCACTGAGCAAGCTAGAGGAAGATTTCTGAAATGTTAACCCAACTCGTATAGTACCCTGAACATATCTCAAGATTCTCTTAACAGCTGTCCAATGAGCAGTGGTAGGTGCATGCAGATATTGACAAACTTTGTTTACTGAGAAAGAAATGTCTGGACGTGTCAAAGTTAAGTATTGTAAGGCACCAACAATACTTCTATACTGAGAGCTATCATCAGGACCAAGAGGAGACCCTTCGGTGAGGGACAACTTTTCTGTAGATGATAATGGTGTGGGAGCTATTGTGCAATGTTTCATACCAACTTTGGTCAACAAATCAGAAGCATATTTTTCTTGAGTAAGAAGCAAGCCATTCTGAGTTTTCGTTACCTCAATACCCAAAAAATAATGCAGATCTCCCAAGTCCTTAAGTGCAAAGTCATCATTGAGATCATGAAGAAGAGCAGTAATTGCTTTGTCTGAAGAGCTGGTGACTATGATATCATCAACATAAATCAGAACAAATATTATGATATTAGCTTTGTTGTAGAGGAAAAGTGAAGTGTCCCCTTTTGATGGAACAAAACCAAGCTGTTGCAACTTGGTGCTCAGCCGAGAATACCATGCTCTTGGAGCTTGCTTTAGACCATAAAGTGCTTTATCAAGCTTGCAAATATAATTTGGAGTAGCGGAAGACTCAAAACCTGGTGGTTGTCTCATATAAACCTCCTCTTCCAGAACGCCATGTAAGAACGCGTTCTTAACGTCCAGCTGCCGTAAGCTCCAGCCCCTGGAAACAGCAACTGACATAACAAGTCTGATAGTGGCTGCTTTAACAACCGGACTGAAGGTATCTTCATAGTCAATGCCATACCTTTGCTTAAAACCTTTTGCAACCAAACGTGCCTTGTATCTGTCTACTGTGCCATCTGCATTTTTCTTAATACGATATACCCATTTGCAGTCTATAAGGTTTCTTGTAGAATGTGGAGGAACAAGATGCCAAGTTTTGTTATTCATAAGGGCAGTATACTCTTCTTCCATAGCTTTGCGCCAACGATCATCACCAAGAGCCTCCGAAAGTTTACTAGGTTCACCTGTAGATGTAAATAGACCATAGCGAATTGTGCCATCAGTATGCTGTTTTGGTTGTCGGATACCTTTTTGAAGTCGTGTACGAGGCGCAAGAGGCGGCGGAGGTGGTGATGCTGGAGATGTCGAGATGCTATCACGTGATGAGCTATCACCAGCTGCATCTGGATTGTGAGCCGGAGAAGGCGAGCGTGAGCGTCGCTCCGGTGTACGGCGTGGTGATCGAGGCGAAGTCGACCGAGGTGAAGCCGACCGGGAGACAGGCGAGGCAGGCGGGGTCGGCAGGGTCGATGATGTGGAGATGTGGGACTCGTCCGCTCGTGTGCATGGACCGCGAGCGTGGGAGGGCGAGCCAGGCTCGGTACGCAGCTCGGTGCGCGTGGTATCTACCTCGGGATCGGGAGAATCAGCGCCAGGACCCGCCTCGGGATCGAGGAAATCAGCGCCAGGATCCACCTCGGGATCGAGGAAATCAGCGCCAGTATCCATCTCGGGATCTGTTCCAAGATCTGCCTCGGGATTGTTTTGTCTGGCGCAACGTGTAGGGCTGTTTTCCTCCGTTTCTGTATCAGGAGACCCAGATTTTCTTGCTGATTCTTGATCAGTAACAACTGTATCTGCACCGTCAATATTAGTAACAATAGGCACAACGGGCAAAGGCATATAGTCATCAATATTAGCATCCCCACTATTTGGTGTTTGTTGAGGTAAAAGGAGAATGTCTTGCTTGAGACGACGACCAGCATTAGGGTGAAGTGCAGCAAAAGGAAAAATGTTCTCATCAAACACTACATCTCGAGAAATATAGACACGCCCAGTAGAAACATCTAAACACTTGACACCTTTGTGGCGTGGACTGTACCCTAAGAAAACGCACCGGGTAGAACGAAAAGAGAGTTTGCGCTGATTATAGGGCCGAAGGTTCGGCCAACAAGCACAGCCAAACACACGAAGAGAATCATAATTTGGTTTAGTGTGAAGAAGATGTTCTACTGGCGTGTCATGATTTATTACTTTACTAGGAAGAAGATTTATGAGGAAGGTGGCAGTGAGAAAAGCTTCATCCCAGAACTTAAGTGGCATAGATGCATTAGCAAGCAAGGCAAGACCCACTTCAACAATATGACGATGTTTTCTCTCAGCAGAGCCATTTTGTTGATGAGCATGAGGACAGGAAACATGATGAGTAATGCCAACTTTTTGAAAGAAACTGTTGAGTTTTTCATATTCAACTCCCCAATCAGTTTGCATGGTAATAATCTTTCTATCAAATTTTCTCTCAACAAGCTGCTGAAAGTTAAGAAACACTTGATAAATGTCAGAGCGTTTCTTAAGCAAATAGATCCAAGTAAATTTGCTGAAATCATCAATAAAGCTTACATAATATGAATGTTTTCCAGCAGACTCAGGTGCTGGTCCCCATACATCAGAGAAAACTTGTTCCAAAGGAACAGTAGAGACACTAGTAGAGACAGGATATGGCAATTGGTGGCTCTTAGCTAGTTGGCATGAATCACAGATGTAGGGATATGACACTAGTCGAAAGCGACGACATCTATCCTCCAGCGCTGGGAGAAATCAGCGATGACTCGACCCCGTGGCTCGGGGGCCACTGCATGATGGCGTCACACAACGAAGGAAACAACAGCGGCGGTCGAAGCCGAGC
Source organism: Dactylis glomerata (assembly GCA_007115705.1). Taxonomy (NCBI): domain Eukaryota; kingdom Viridiplantae; phylum Streptophyta; class Magnoliopsida; order Poales; family Poaceae; genus Dactylis; species Dactylis glomerata. The sequence goes on from QXEO01001145.1 coordinate 293,399, forward strand.
AGACAGCGGTCGACCAGTAGTCACACATGACCAGATTCGGTTCGCAAGAAGGGTCTATGCGGGCGAATTAAACTTCGGACCCAACCCAAGTCCAAGCGATCTGGCTGCACTCCGATTCGTCGTTCAAGAGCAAAAAGATCAGATCAGCGCTGATAGACGAGTGTTGGAACGACGCAGAGAGGAGGCCGACGCATCCAGCAGAAGGCGGGCAGAAAGATCATCGCACTACTCTTCAAGCGTTCAGCACAGATCAAGATCGCGCACTCAGCAGGGGGCCGACATGCATAATGTCACTCGAAACCTGGAGGAAGAATTCAACGAAGCTGAGTTAATGCCCAAGACCAAGGAAGCAGCAATCATGGCTGCAGCGGCATACATTGCCGCGAACGCGTCTAACGGTGACGAACATATGCGACACCTGCGAAATCTAGCACTCGAAGGAGTAAGGGTGCTGCAAGGCACGCCTGGCTCAGCACATGATGCGACAACAGCAAGAGCCGCTCCACCACCGGAACAGGCTAGGCACCCAGCACCAGCGCCAGCCGTAGCGCCTCGGACACATGTGGTCGAACCTCTCAACGGAGAGCTTCGGCATGGCCTGGCCCAGCATAGAGTCGACCAAGGGCGAGCGCGACGCGAGGCGGAAGCGTTCGGCGGTCCCAGCGACGGACTCTGCGGGGCAGAATGCTTTAGCCTTTTGATCCGCTCGGCACCATTGCCGAAAGGAATCAAGCTCAGCGACGGCGTAGTCAAGTTCAACGGGCAGTAGGATCCCCGAATTTGGCTAGATGATTTCATGACCGCTGTCAAGATCAGCGGCGGATCCAGAGACAACGCTCTCCAGTTGTTATCACTGCACCTAAAAGATAACGCAAGGGCATGGTTGAATAATCTCGCCCAAGACAGCATTCGCTCCTGGGAAGAGTTTCGGCAAGCGTTTATCGCAAATTTCCGAGGCACCTCACGACGCCCTACGTCGTTCGAAGAGCTTCGCTTATGCGTGCAGAAGACCGGCGAAAACCTGAGGTCATACATCTCACGATGGATCAGCCTTCGGAACACGACAGAGAATATCTCGCCCGAAAGGGCCATTGATGCATTTCGGGACGGCTTGTTGCGGCGTGACTTTAAGGAGGAACTGGGGCGCTGCAAGCCCAGAACCATCGACCACCTCATGAGTTTGGCGAACGAATGGGCCGATGGCGAGGATTCCATCTCGGCTCCCAGAAGCCGCCGTCGATCAGCAGAACACGATGGCGATGCGAAGGATCAGTTCCATCCCGGATCTCGGAAGAAAGGTCGCCGAAGCCGCTACGACAACACGGAGAACGTAGACATGATAGCAGCTGGCTACGTCCACGAAGACCGCGACGACAATCGCGACTTACCACGACGAGGAAATACTTACTACGGCAGCAGCAGCCGTGACTCGAAACCCAGCAAGGAGTGGCGTCGCCGGCAGCCACAGCTGTCGGCAGAAGAGATGCTCGACAGCGGATGCCCAAGGCACACGTACCTCGACAAGGACGGGGTACGAAAACCTGCACACCTCCTCATCGAGTGCAGGGAATTCCTTCGCCTCAACCGAGCACTTCAGGAGAGGATGAATGTCGAGCAACCAGTGGCAGGGGCGATAGCCTACAACGCTCCACCGCCACCACCGAATCCACCAGCAAATGTCGTACAGCAAAGCCATCAGGCCGCTATGATCCAGCAAGTCGAGCAGCGACAGCCGGCCAACGAGGAAGAAGAGTTCCCACCTCCAAGAGGTCTCGTGCCCATGATTCAGAGGGGGCGCCCGACGAACAAAGTTCGGCGGAAACGCGCGAGAGAAGTATTCCACGCCGAGCACGCGCCACCAGCTACTCACGAATATCTGAATTGGTCCGAACAACCGATTGGTTTCGACCGGTCAGATCACCCACCGAAGATCCCACGCCCAGGACACCATGCTCTGGTTCTCGAGGCGCAAATAGGGGGTTTCACCTCGAAAAAGGTGTTCATGGACGGAGGCAGCAGCCTGAACCTAATCTACGCAGACACACTGCGCAAGATCAAGATTCCACTCAACAATCTCCTGCCAACGGAGACTTCCTTCCACGGAATCGTCCCGGGAAAGCCAATGTATCCATTGGGGGCGATACACCTCGACGTCATCTTCGGCACTAAAGCAAACTTCAGAAAGGAGAAGATCGAATTCGAGGTGGTCGACTGGCCCTCGCAGTACCATGCCATCCTCGGGCGACCAGCGTTCGCCCGATTCATGGCCGTACCCCACTACGCCTACCTCAAGTTGCGGATGCCCGCAAACAGAGGACCACTAACGATCAGCGGCAGCTTCGCGCGGTCAGAAAACTGCGACAAGGACTTCAACGACATGTCCCAGACTTTCGGGGTGCACGAGGAACTGCACCACATTCGGGAAGCCACTGTCATGGACATCGACCCACCGGCGCAGCAGAACGCCCCAGAGTTGTCTTTCGATGCCACCAAAGACACCCGAGAACACCAGATCCACCCGACTGATCCAACCAAGACGGCGCGGGTGTCGAACTCCCTTTCCCCCGCATAGGAAAGCGCGCTCGTCGAGTTCCTCCGTGAGCACTGGAGGATGTTCGCCTGGTGTCCAGCAGATATGCCAGGCATCCCCAGGGAACTCGCCGAGCACGAGCTTAAAATATTCCCCAACGCGAAACCGGTCAAGCAATCTATGCGACGGTACAATCCAGAGAAGGCCAAGTCGATGGGCGAAGAAATCAATCGCCTCCTTGAAGCTAAGTTCATCAGAGAAATCAAGGAAGCCACATGGCTTTCGCCACCGGTCATGGTGGAAAAGAAGGACACCAAGATCTACAGGATGTGCATCGACTTCACAGCTCTAAACAAACACTGCCCGAAGGACTACTTCCCTTTGCCCCGAATCGACCAGATTGTTGATTCCACGGCAGGATGCGAGCGCCTCTCGTTCCTCGACGCCTACTCTGGATATAACCAGATACGGCTGAAGGTAGAAGACGAAGACAAGACGGCGTTCATCACCCCGCACGGGGTATACTGCTACATGACGATGCCTTTCGGGCTCAAGAACGCCGGAGCCACGTATCAGCGGTGTATGCAAGCATGCTTGAAGGAGCAAATCGGACGCAACGTCGAGGTCTACGTCGACGACATTGTCATCAAGACATCAAAAGCAGATACCTTGCTCGACGACCTTCGAGAAACCTTCGCCAACCTCGACAGATACAGCATCAAGCTCAACCCGAAGAAATGCTCTTTCGGGGTACCCACTGGTCAACTGCTGGGCTATTTGATCTCCGAGAGAGGAATCGAAGGCAACCCAGAGAAGATAAAGGCCATCATCAGCATGCACCCCCCGAAGACGCTTCGACATGTCCAGCAGTTGACAGGTCGACTCGCAGCGCTTAGCCGCTTCATCAGCAAGCTTGGCGAAAAAGCACTGCCCTTGTATCGACTGCTCAGGAAAACAGACAACTTCGCGTGGACCGAAGAGGCGCAAGCCGCCTTCGACGACCTCAAGCGACGACTATCGACCTCGCCAGTTCTCGTTACACCTCGAGAAAAAGAGCCAATGTTGCTGTACATTGCGGCTACAAATCAAGTTGTCAGCTCGGTGCTCGTGGTTGAACGCGCAGAGGAAGGCAAAGAGCACGGTGTTCAGAGGCCCGTGTACTACTTAAGCGAAGTCCTGTCACCAACCAAGCAAAGATACCCCCATTATCAGAAGTTGGCATACGCCATCTACATGACGGGGAAGAAACTGCCGCACTATTTCGAGTGCCACTCCATCATAGTAGTGGCTTCGAACCCAGTCTCCAGCATCCTCAACAACCCAAACGCTACAGGGCGTGTGTCGCTATGGGGAGTCACGCTAGGACCCTGGGAGATTACGTACCAACGCCAGTCCGCAATCAAGTCACAGGTCCTACCGGATTTCATAGCCGAATGGACAGAAGCCCAGATGCCCGAACTACCAGACCTGTCGAACAGCTGGACCATCTTCGTCGACGGGTCCAAGCGGGTTTCGGGGGCAGGAGCAGGAGTTGTCCTGGTATCACCACAAGGAGACAGGATGCGCTACGTCCTCCGCATGCGTTTCCCGAATCCCTCCAACAACGAGGCAGAATACGAAGCCGTCCTTCACGGTATGCGCATGGCAAAGGCCTGCGGGGCAACCCGCATCAAGATTCATGGAGACTCGAACCTCATCGCTCAGCAAGTCATGAAGGAGTGCGACGCAACTTGCGCGAACATGATCGCATATCGCGCCATGTACGACAAGCTCGAAGGCGAATTCGAGGGCTGCAAAGTAACACACATCAGCAGGGAAAGCAACGAGGAGGCAGATAACCTGGCCAATGTCGGCTCAAGATGCCTCCCAATACCGCCAGGTGTTTTCTTCGAGGAGATATTCGAACGCTCCGTCAAGATCAAACCCACACCTGACCCGGCGTTAACAACACGTCCGGGGGCTCGGACAACCGACACCGCCCCAGCGGCAGGAGCAGCAGACCTCCCAAAGGATGCAGCCGCGGTTATGCTCGTCGAGGCAATATGGACAAAGCCGTACTTGGCGTACCTGACGAGGGGCGAACTCCCAGAAGACCCCATCCACCGCCGACAAGTCATGCGGCGCTCTAAGGCCTTCACGATAATCAATGGGGAACTCTACAAGCGAAGCACTTCGGGGGTGCTCCAACGGTGCATAGCGCAGGAAGATGGAATCGCCCTCCTCCGAGAAATCCATGAAGGAACTTGCGGTCATCACGCTTGCAGCCGAACCCTCGTAGCGAAGGCCTTTCGGTCCGGATTCTACTGGCTATCCGCCCTCTACGACGCCAGGAACATCGTCCAGCACTGCGAAGCGTGTCAGATGTTCGCCACCAAGCCGCACGCGCCGGCATCGGAATTGCACACCATCCCTGTGGCATGGCCCTTTGCACAATGGGGGCTCGACCAAGTGGGGCCTCTCCCCAAATCATCTCGAGGAGGGCATACGTACTTGCTCGTCGCTGTGGACAAGTTCTCCAAGTGGATAGAAGCTACCCCGGTCACCAACCAAGAGGCGACCACGGCAGTCAAGTTTTTCGAGTCCATCGTCTATCGGTACGGCGTCCCGAACAGCATCATCACCGACAACGGCACCAACTTCACTTCGGGCGAATTCCAGGGCTTCGCTAATGACCTCGGCATCAAGCTCAAGTACGCTTCGGTAGCACACCCCAAGTCCAACGGCCAGGTCGAAAAGGCCAATGGACTCGTCTGCGGAGGCTTGAAGAAGCGACTGCTTCGACCCCTCAAGCGCGCAGCAGGCGCCTGGGTCGAGGAACTGCCTTCGGTGCTATGGAGCCTGCGAACAACGCCCAACTCCTCGACAGGCTACACACCCTTCTTCTTGCTCTTCGGAGCAGAAGCCGTGCTGCCCACGGACGTGCGCTACAGCGCGCCCCGCGTCGCCGCCTACGTCGAGGAAGACGCGGACAAGGCGTTAGCAGACGCCCAAGACCTGCTGGACGAAGCTCGAGACGTCGCCCTCGTTCGATCGGCAGTCTATCAGCAGAGCCTCCGCAATTACCACAGCAGACGGGTACGCGGACGCTCTTTCGAGCCGGGAGACCTTGTGCTCCGACTCAAGCAAACAAGCACGTCGAAGCTGGAGCCACCATGGGAAGGCCCGTACCTCATCCACGAGGTCATCCCAGGAGGAGCATATCGCCTACGCAACCCAAAGACGGGGAAAGACGTTGACAACCCGTGGAACGCCGCGCAGCTGCGCCGCTTCTACCCTTAGCTAACAAAGCTGTCTCTTCTACCCCCTCTACTATGTAATCAGGCGTCGGCAGCAGTCCGCGCCCAACATTGTGCCTTCGGCACCAAGCAATAAAATTCAAGTTCCTCACTTCATGAGTCAACATATTTACATATTCGCCCACGCTCGGGGGCTCAGCCTTTCGACCCACGCTCGGGGGCTCAACCTTTCGACCCACGCTCGGGGGCTCAGCCCTTCGACCCACGCTCGGGGGCTCAGTCCTTCGACCCACGCTCGGGGGCTCAGCCTTTCGACCCACGCTTGGGGGCTCAGCCTTTCGACCCACGCTCGGGGGCTCAGCCCTTCGACCCACGCTCGGGGGCTCAGTCCTTCGACCCACGCTCGGGGGCTCAGTCCTTCGACCCACGCTCGGGGGCTCAGTCCTTCGACCCACGCTCGGGGGCTCAGCCCTTCGACCCACGCTCGGGGGCTCAACCTTTCGACCCACGCTCGGGGGCTCAGTCCTTCGACCCACGCTCGGGGGCTCGGTCCTTCGACCCACGCTCGGGGGCTCGGTCCTTCGACCCACGCTCGGGGGCTCGGTCCTTCGACCCACGCTCGGGGGCTCGGTCCTTCGACCCACGCTCGGGGGCTCGGTCCTTCGACCCACGCTCGGGGGCTCGGTCCTTCGACCCACGCTCGGGGGCTCGGTCCTTCGACCCACGCTCGGGGGCTCAGTCCTTCGACCCACGCTCGGGGGCTCAGTCCTTCGACCCACGCTCGGGGGCTCAGTCCTTCGACCTACGCTCGGGGGCTCAGTCCTTCGACCCACGCTCGGGGGCTCAGTCCTCCGACCCACGCTCGGGGGCTTCGCCTACGCTCGGGGGCTCAGTCCTTCGACCTACGCTCGGGGGCTCAGTCCTTCGACCCACGCTCGGGGGCTTCGCCTACGCTCGGGGGCTCAGTCCTTCGACCTACGCTCGGGGGCTCAGTCCTTCGACCCACGCTCGGGGGCTCAGTCCTTCGACCCACGCTCGGGGGCTCGGTCCTTCGACCCACGCTCGGGGGCTCGGTCCTTCGACCCACGCTCGGGGGCTCAGTCCTTCGACCCACGCTCGGGGGCTCAGTCCTTCGACCCACGCTCGGGGGCTCAGTCCTTCGACCTACGCTCGGGGGCTCAGTCCTTCGACCTACGCTCGGGGGCTCAGTCCTTCGACCCACGCTCGGGGGCTCAGTCCTTCGACCTACGCTAGGGGGCTCAGTCCTTCGACCCACGCTCGGGGGCTTCGCCTACGCTCGGGGGCTCAGTCCTTCGACCTACGCTCGGGGGCTTCGCCTACGCTCGGGGGCTCAGTCCTTCGACCTACGCTCGGGGGCTCAGTCCTTCGACCCACGCTCGGGGGCTTCGCCTACGCTCGGGGGCTCAGTCCTTCGACCTACGCTCGGGGGCTTCGCCTACGCTCGGGGGCTCAGTCCTTCGACCTACGCTCGGGGGCTCAGTCCTTCGACCCACGCTCGGGGGCTTCGCCTACGCTCGGGGGCTCAGTCCTTCGACCTACGCTCGGGGGCTTCACCCATGCTCGGGGTCTCGACGTCTCGGCCCATACTTGGGAATTGCGCTCTCTAATCCTGAATTCGAGCACTGCGTCCTTCGACCTACGCCCAGGGATTTTCGTCTCCCCAACCTACGCCCGAAAGCTACGCCTTTTCGGCTACAGATGAAGAAGATATATATATACAGATTGAAGGTACAAACACAGCCACAAGGCCAGGTCATGGCGCCGCAGCACCTTGATTCGCCCTCTGCCAATCACTTTCGACAACAATTTGTCGAGCGATACAGTCAGCGGTACTTCTACAAGCAGTATAACGGGGCTCCATGCTGTAGCGGCCACTGGGCGACGGAGGAGGTGTCTTCAGAAGCTCAAGGTCGACTTCAGGGTAGTGAGCATGCACGAAAGCAAGTGCCACTACAGCCCCGCTGCGCAGGTGCGCCCGGACAAAGGAATGTATGGCGTTGCCGTTCTCGAATCGATCAAGCAGCGCCGGCAAACCTTCGGGCTGATCGTTTAGAGGAAACATCGCCTGGTGCACCAGCGCGAGGGCACTTCGGCTCGTCTCAGCCAACGCGCCAGCCTGGGCAATCCTATCTTGTAGAAGTGTCAGCTTCATGGCTTTCGATCGATCAGCCCAAAAGTTATCGGCAACAGAGTTGGCGTGATTCTGGGCAGCAACAATATGCGCATCTACGCGCCGAGCTTCGGCTGCACTATCAAGGCATACATCTGCGAAAAGAGACCGAAGATCAAAACCTGCATATCTAAGTCAATGCACAGCGAAAGAAGTTCAGAGACTCACACTTCAGGGATTTTCCAAGATTTTCTATCTCCTCGAGAAGAAATTTCTCGCAGTCTGCGGCATGCGACGCTTTCGATAGAGAGACGTCGACCCTGGCAGTAACCATCTTCAGTTGCCGCTGTGTATTTTGGAGCTGGTCGCGCAACGATCGAATTAGCGACAATTCGCCTGAGGAAGGTGCTCTTCGTTCGACGGCACCAGAAGTACTGCTCGCCGTTTCGTACGAAACAGGCCAAGCACCAGCACTCAGGGAAGGATCCTGCACGAGAAACCAGTCATCACACACAAGCATTGGCAACCAGATGACAAGACGATTAACATGATAGCAGAACAAGTTTTACAGCAGAAAGGAGTTCTAATCGGGGTCACAGCCCTCGATGCGGGACAACCAAATCTAATTACAGATGCGTACTTAGCATCACCGACTCTACACTGAACTACCGGCCCTGCTAGACGGTGCGCCGGATGCTTCACGCTTCCGCGCCTTCGCCGCTGCACGCTTCTCGTTCCTTTCGGCCAGGAAGCTCGTCATTCGGGCGGCCAGATCACGAGCACGGGCAACGTAACCCTTGGCGGATTTGTCGCGCCCATCCTTGTCTTTCGGGTACGTACCCGTGATCTTGTCAGCATCGAACTCCACGTTGTGCATCATCATAATGGAGAAGACAGACGTGGAGCCGATAGTTACCTGACGACGAACCGCGGCAAATAACGGGTCTTCGCCGTCCGCCTTCACCGCCAGAGCTTCGAGAATCCCCGCCATTGTATCACTTGTCGAGTCGGGTACAGACGTATCCCGAACACGAACAAGCGTTGACCGCACTCGTCCTAGGAGGTTGGCAACCTCTCGGCTCAGGCGTTCGGCGAGGCCGACACTGGATTCGATTCCAGAGGGCTCCTTCATAGCTCCGGCATCCAATTCGGCAGCATCTACAAACAAAGAACAACCTGCCAAGTCAAGATAGGGCGGTGCAACACACAAGTTAACCCAGGCAGAGCTCGAAGAACTCACCGCGCAAAGCATCAAGCGAAGTTTGCAGGCGTTGGTGCAGCGCTCCTTCTCGGGCTTCGGCATCCAAGCGGCTCTTCTTCGCACGCTCCTGAGCTTCGAACGATTCGCCCTTCAGTCGGGCGATTTCGTCATTCAGCTCGGCGACCTTATCCTTCAAACCCGAATTCTCAGTGGTAAGATTGTCCAGCTGAGTTTTCAGGGAAGTCTTATCGGTAGCAGCTTGGGCCCCAATCCCTAGTCAATAGAAGAAGATGTTCAACAACAAAAGCATCATGTCATACGCAAAGGCGAACTGTACAAGGAAGGTGGCATTACTCACTTCGAGTTTCGTCGAGCTTCTCAGACAGCCTACGATTCTCTTCCTCTAAGGCGAGGAAGCTCCTGCAAACCTTCGACAGGTCCCTAACAACGGGCTAAAGAAAGTCGGGCGACAAATTAACCTTCGAATCATGTTTTGGAGGGCAAGCCCAAGTGTGAACACTTCGACTCACCCTCGGGGGCTACTAATGGTCAAATACGCGAAGTGCAAGTCGAAAGTCTTTGGACTTACATGGTTGCTAGGACCGGAAGGCCCGCCGGACGAGGAGACAAGCACGAATTCTTGTTCCGTCGCCTTCTTCTTGGAAGAGGTCGAAGGCTTCGTCGGAGCAACTTCGGGGGCGACAATATCAGCGACCTTCTCCTGTGAGTCTGCCGTTTGCTCAAGGGCGTCGTCATGAGGTCGAACCTGGTATCGATCTTGATCCCCCGGACCAGTCGACGTTCCCTCGGTGGAAGATCTGAAGCAATCATCAGCGTTAGAATCGGACAACTAAATCAAAACAAGACCACGAGTTACACGAAAGAAGAACTTACGATGCGTCGATCCCGAACTTCGGAAGGACCTTTTTCTCTGTTCGAGGAGGAGGACGGCAGCTCAAAGGCGAGGCAGGGATGGCGCTGTGGTCGTCATCCCCTGAAGAAAAGTGAATGTCGTCAAGGTCTTCCGAATCCTCGACAACGTCCGCGACTCGTTGTCTCTTCGGAGCCCTCGGTGGCGATGGAGCAGCGGAGGCCGACCCTTCAGGCACCTCGGCGAAGTCACGCCCCGGATATTCGCCCATCTCTGGCTGGGGCGGATAGCATCGGGCTATGTTTATCACCTACATAATGAGAAAGACTGCATTCGACACTGGACGATCCGGCTAAGAAACGAAGAAAGCATTCGAATAAAAGCATAATCATACCTCGGTGCGGGGAAAGGCTTTGCTGAAGGCCACTGCATCGAAGACCTTCGGCACAGGGTCCTTCTTCTTGATGTTGGTGACGGCGCGTACGCACTCGTCGATTTCGGCTTCGTGCAGCTCATCCTGAGAGATGCGAGTCGAGTCCCGGCGATCGCTGTAATCCCACATGCAGTGGGCTCGAGCAGCGAGCGGCTGGATTCGGCGCTCGATGAAGGTTCGGATGAGTTGGACTCCCGAAAGTTCCTTCTTCGGAGTAGCTCGAAGCTGTTGGATCTTCTCCATCAGCGGCTCTGTAATCTTCAACTCCTCGTCCGAAAGGTCGTGCCTCCAGGAGACGCGAGGTCGAAGAACGCCGGTGGGATGGAATTCCTCAAGTCCGAAGTTTTCGCCGTCGGAGGATTTGTCCTTGGCGTAATACCACTTCGTCCTCCACCCGGGGTTGTTTTCGGGTGTTTGGAGGTTGAAATACTCGACGTCTGGGCGCACTTGGACGCCGAAACCGCCGGTCTGATAGGGCAGAGGATGCCGAATCACGAAGATTCGGCGCCATAGTGCCCAGTGGGGTTCGATCCCCAGGAAGCACTCACAAAGCGTGATAAAACACGCAATGTGAAGAACAGAGTTGGGATTCAGGTCATGGAGCTGAATCCCGTAAGCAAAGAGAAGGCCACGGAGAAAAGGATGCGGGGGGAAAGACAGACCCCGCAGCAAAAAGGCGATGAAGATTACCCGGAAACCGAGGGGTGGCCGGGGAACGATCTCCGGGCCGGCGGCGAGCGATTCCGCCGGCGCATTCTTCAGCAGGCCCATCTTCTCGGCCTGGGTCAGCTCCTTGTTGCCAACCTTGGATTGGACCCAGCGGCCAACGCCGGAGCCTTCAGCATCGACCGTCTTGGCCTTCTTGGCGGCGGCAGTGGCGCCGGCGGCGGTGGAGCTCCTCTTGCCCATGGTCAAGGCGCAGCGAAGATCGCGGAAATGGAGATGGAAAGGAAGAGCTACAAGGATGCTGCGCGAGGAAGAAGACGATGGCGGCGGAGTGGGATAGACTGTTACCCTGCCACCGTTATTTATTCCTAGTTCTAGAGATCTACGTCAGATCTCAACCGTCCATGGCGAAGTGGAAACGGCCGGGTTGATCCGACCGTCCACGTGTCAGCACGCGAGCACCGCGGCGTCCACTACGCACGGTAGTCAAGGAAACCGCGCCGGTTATTTCTCACCCACGCGCGGGACGTGCGGTCAAACTCTGTCAACGGCCGCGACGCACGGCTTGAGGGCCCACCACACGTCTTGTCCTGACAGGCTCAGGCCCGTCCTGCAGAAGATGAGGTGACGACTCGATACAGTGTGTCGTCAGCGCTGACGCGTTCCCTAGGGCAAAATGCTGTCTTTTCGACTCAAGGGGTAAAAACTGGCAAAGGCTCTTTCGAGTCCCAAAGGTATGTACCCCTTGCACTCAGATGATATCTCGATCGGGTTTCTTTCGAGGTCTTCTGTGCTTTTCTCTTTTGTGCCATTCGAATGAGCATTGAGTTTCTCGACGACTCTGTTTTTCGTTCTTTTGGGGGAATTTTCCGGTCTCTCGAATTACTTCTTTCGGGCCAGCAGCGCCTTCGACATATTCGAGTCAGGGCTCCGGTCCCTCGAATTACTTCTTTCGGGCCAGCAGCGCCTTCGACATATTTGAGTCAGGGCTCCGGTCCCTCGAATTACTTCTTTTGGGCCAGCGGCGCCTTCGACATGTTCGAGGTTGGACTTCGGCCCCTCAAGCTACTTCTATCAGGCCAGCAGTGCTCTCGAAATATTCGAGGCAGGGCTTCGATCTTTCGAGCTATTTCTTTCTACCCAATAACACTTTTAGAGATTCGGGTTCGAGTTTCGGACCTTTGAATCATCTTGTTCTAACCTGTCTTTCGGGCTATCAACGCTCCTCAATCAACATGCCCGAATTTTGGTCGCCATATACCAGTTCGGATGCCGTATGTCAAATACGAAGGTAAGTCCACGATTTGCAACATCGGATGGCCCGGTATTCGTATCAAACGCGCTCTGCCGGAAATTTTCCATACCTACGGTATGAAGCTTGCACCGATGGACGCATCGGATGCCTCACAATGAACTGGGCTCCGACCTGGTAAGTCCGACGCGGCTCGGGTCGGAGTAGCACCAGCCCACACGGGTTCGAGTCGGGGGACTCGAATCTGAGTAAGCTAACCGAATGTCTTTGCAGCAATGCAATTAACTGAGACCCGGCGTGAGTCTCAGGCCGGTTATGCGCATCCCTCTGCAAACCCAACTTAACGCTTTCGAGGCTCTACATGAGAATGGCTTGAAAATCACGTATCGAAACGAGCATATTATTCGCATGACCCCTGTACATTTGCAGCTTTGCAGGCCAAGTGCTCATGTCGGGTGCGGCTGGGAAGACTTTCGGGAGGAGTCCCTGCCATAGTCTTCGGCTATCCCAGGCACTCGGGGGCTACTGACGAAGGAATGACAGATGGGCCCCCGACATTTGCCTACCTGGTTTTCGGTCCAGGTGGGGTGTTTCAGGAAAGGCTTTCGAGGCCCGTCAAGGCAGTGTTTCGATGCGGCCCGGCAGTATTACTTGGCGCTCAAGATAGAGACTCGAAGAGGGAGGCTTAGTCGAATAGGACTCGTTTAGGGTTTATTCTAATTGATCCGACCTGTAATCAACTTGGAGAACAATCCCGAGACCCGGCCTTCGCATATAAAAGGCTGGGAGGGAGAACGTAGTAAAGGCTAGAATCACTTCCACCCACCTCACGCCGGAGCGCTCGACAGCTTAGAGCTCTCTGCTTTTGGCCAGATCCAATCTGCGCCACCATTGTAACACCATCATCGTCGCCACCACCTCAATACAAAAGTCAGACAAGCAGGACGTAGGCCTTTTACCTTTCGAGGGGGCTGAACCTGGGTAAATCCTTGTGTCCTTCTGCTTTCGTCTGATCGCCGTCGAGTTCGCCAGGTTCCCAATACGCTTCCTAGATCGAAAGCCCTTCGACATGGGCATTGCCGGGGATAAACCTCGTCATCCACCTTTACATTCAGTTTCAAGAAGAATACTCTATGACCATTATAGGATGTCTTTACTTTGTTTTATTTCACTTTGCATACATTTGGTCCATAGTTCTTTCTTCTATGTTTTACTTTGTGAATCATTATTAGACATCCTTACATTGAAATGTTGATATCATTTGATAATCTATCTTGCATATTGCTACTTATTTATAGAATGAATCATTTAATTATGTGTAGCAGCGTAGTCTTCTTTGATATCTTAGATAGTAGTAAAGTACAAAGATCATGTTGGTTTTATCACCTTTATACTCGAGGACGAGTATAGGTTAAGCTTGGGGATGTTGATGCATGTAAAATGCATACATGATCTTTGCACTTTACCACTTTTGATATTCCACCTTATTTGCATCATATATTGGTTATCTTCATAATTTTTTATGATTATTGGGAATAATTCACATGTTCCCACATTTTATTGAATTAACCTGGAAAAACCAGAAAACCTCTATTTCAATGTTTTTAACTTTTAGGGACCCAAACGGAGTCCAAATTACGTGAAACTTTGCGGGAGCCAGTTTTTCCACAAAACAAGACTTTGGAGCAAAGGAAGTGCAACAGGAGGGCCACGAGGGCCAAACGAGCATGGCCCATGGGGCCAGATTCCTTGGCTGCATGGGGCCGGCCCGTTCCCCCCTCGTTGCTCCGATGTCGTCAATCTTCATCTCGATGGATTCGCCTTGACCTAAAACCGAATATATAAAGGGTGCCCCTGCGGGTCGCGAAAGGGAGCATTGTCGAAACACAAAAACACAAAACATGAGCCTGGGAGATCGAAGATCGGAGGGGAAATCTCCGGCGGGGCGCTGCCGGTGTGATCTCCACCCCCTCTCACGACTCTACCTTCATCACCATGATGAAGAGGGAGTAGTCCACCTCTGGACTATGGGTTTGTGGCAGTAGCTATTGTATCTCTCTCTTGTTCTTCATCATTTTAGCGCCATATGAGCTGCATAACATGATTATAGCCATCTTTGTATCACTTTTGTGGTGGATCTTTCTATGAGTTAATATATGAGATTGCAATAGTTCTTTAATTTTAGTGTATAAGTAGATGCATATCATGTACCCCATTCTTGTTTACTGTTAAGATCAAGCATGTTTATGAGAGCGTGTGTGGGGGAACGTGTGTATTAGTTGGAGTAACGAGGGGTGATTATTCTGGGGAAGACAACCCTTGGGTGTCACTTGGGTGTTTACCTTACTTTGTTACCTCACTAGGGATAAAGGAAATACCATGCTACAGGGTATCTCTAGCGCGACCTTGCTGAGTATCCGCGACTTGATCTAGTATGTTCTTATTTTAACTTCATGTCATTGTGCTTAATGCTATGCTCTGAGTTTATCTTAATACTGAGATGATTAGATTAAATTCCCATCTTGGTGGAGTATGAGAGAGATGAATAACCAAAACATCTCTATAATAGGACGTGATGCCCATATGAATTCATATGAATCTGAACTTTGTTGTAATCCTTTATATCAATTGTATGATCCTATGTCTGTCGTATTTTTTATGAGAGAGTGCATTAGTGAACTCGTGAACCCCGGTCCACTATTAATCATAAGAAACAACTTTCCATCCACTTTATCACTATTTTTATTTTCAGTTATTATTGATTTCGAAAATACAAAATTATTTCCTGTATTGCATTTCAGAAACCAAAACACTACAACCATATCTTTTACTGTTTATCATTGCATTGAATATTACTTTAGTTTGCATATTCATGTGGATAAAGATTTTATAGCGCCATTGCATTTGCATATTTATTTATTTAGTATTGCATATTTATTTTCAGTTTTGTATACATACACACACCTTGTGCTTGACAACCACTTGGTGAGGTTTAGGGCACAAAGAAAATTTATTTTACTTTGTAGGTTGTTAGAAGACGGACAGGAAGGATCCATTTACACACAGTTCCCCGAGAGTTCGATATAAACCTTCGAGTCACCTTCATGGGGAAAATCAAGCTTCCCTATGCTAAACACTCTACTCTTGGAGTCTCAACCTAGCGAAGCATTAGATAGTCGACCCCTGATTCTATGCCGAGGACTGTTGTGATGGCACGGTGACCTGGGTTTATGGGTACCCTCGTGGCGACACGGCTCTTCGTCTCCTGCTTTTAGTTTGCTGCCCACTAGTCCCAATCCTTGTAATGCTACCCGGTGCATATGCTCTCTTGGATCCCCGGGTGTTGGATGCGTGGTGTATAGGTATGCTTGTGCTGCTACGACTGCTACTTCAGGCGTCTTTGGTATGATGTTGCCTCATTCATCGACTGATAGAAAAGATGAGTCGAGGTTCCATGCTAGGTTCCTCCTGTCTGCGTGCTCGAGGTTGTTAACCTGAGAACCGTGTCTGTTGTGACCGCTGCTTTTTGTGTGTGATGCGTTGCTGCATACGGTGTGAAAAGCTTTGCTTGCTGCACTGACCGACTCACGTCTTTTTCTGATTTCACTCTTTTCCCTCTCCAGCTGCTTTGACTGCCGATGTAACGCATAGTGATATCCCAGGAGTACTTCTCTCGTCGCGTCTATGGGGATAGCTGCACCATTGTCGCCAGCTGCCCTGATTGTTCCCCACTCTTCTACGGTTAGTTGTATCTTTACTCTAGTTGCTATAGATTCTGTGGTGTCTCCTTGTAACATCCCAATTTTTTTCCAAATTTTGGAATGTTAAAAGAATTTAATTAAATTGTTGGAATTGTTTGTCTTTGTGGAATTTAATTAAAAGATTTGAAACTTTTTGAATTATATTCAAAAGTATTTTCCAAAATGGTAATTTCATAAATAATTGGTTTCAAAATATTTCCAAACAAACCTATTGCTGTTTTGAGGTTTTCAAATTTGAGAAAAACATAAAGCCAAAATCCTACTTTGGAAATCAAATGCCCAAGTAGCCCTATAGGCCAAAGAGCATAAACTATATTGTATATACTGTTTAATTTTACAAGAAAAGATTACCTCATTGTATTAACTTATTTTGAATCTTTGTTTCCTTCAAAATATTTTAAAATGAGGTATTAAAACAAAACCCATAAAAATCCATTTATAATAAGCCCTATGAGCTTATATGGACCATTTTGATTTTCACAATTACGTTTTCAAACAAAATAGTACTAACATGTTTATTTTTAAATTTTGCACTGGTATTTTATTTAAATTTTTATGACATATTTTGTTGTGCTTTGAATCACTTTGGAAACATATAACTGAAAAGAAAAAACAGAAAAAGAAAAAGAGAAAGCAAAAAAAAAAAGTAAACTGACCCAACCTAGGCCGACCCACCAATTTGACTGGAAGTGGCCCATCTGGCCAGCCCGACTGACCCGAGCCAGCGCTCCTGATCTTCTTCTTCCTCACGTACATACAGCTCGCAAGTAACATCCATGACAGATACGTCTTCCCCTTCTCCTCCACTAATTTCTAGCGACCGTTTATTGTCGTAGGCAGAAATGATGACCCGCTAGGGTCTCGGGTACGTGTTGATATAGGATGGAAAAAGCCTCCATCGTGGCGATACAAGCAAAGAACGTGTACATCAAGAAAGAGAAGAAAAACACGTTACAAGTTTGTTACATGTGATAACAACCTAGATGTCTAACAGCCCCCCTTAATCACAACCTGTAGAAAGGTTGAGATTACGCTTGAATTCACGGAGATTTTTGACTGCTAATGCCTTGGTGAAACCATCTGCAACTTGATCTTTGCTAGAGATGAATTTGATATCAAGCATTTTGTGTGCAACTCTTTCTCGAACAAAATGATAATCAATCTCAATATGTTTTGTTCTAGCATGAAACACAGGATTTGCAGACAGGTATGTAGCACCCAAATTATCACACCATAGACATGGTTTTACCTTGAGTATAACGCCAAGTTCTTTAAGTATTGCTTCAACCCATATCAATTCAGCTGTAGCATTTGCCAAGGCCTTATATTCAGCTTCAGTACTAGATCTTGAAACCGTAGCTTGTTTTCTAGCACTCCAAGAAACTAAATTAGGACCAAAGAATATAGCAAAGCCTCCAGTGGACCGCCTGTCATCCAAACAACCTGCCCAATCTGCATCTGAAAAAGCACTGAGCAAGCTAGAGGAAGATTTCTGAAATGTTAACCCAACTCGTATAGTACCCTGAACATATCTCAAGATTCTCTTAACAGCTGTCCAATGAGCAGTGGTAGGTGCATGCAGATATTGACAAACTTTGTTTACTGAGAAAGAAATGTCTGGACGTGTCAAAGTTAAGTATTGTAAGGCACCAACAATACTTCTATACTGAGAGCTATCATCAGGACCAAGAGGAGACCCTTCGGTGAGGGACAACTTTTCTGTAGATGATAATGGTGTGGGAGCTATTGTGCAATGTTTCATACCAACTTTGGTCAACAAATCAGAAGCATATTTTTCTTGAGTAAGAAGCAAGCCATTCTGAGTTTTCGTTACCTCAATACCCAAAAAATAATGCAGATCTCCCAAGTCCTTAAGTGCAAAGTCATCATTGAGATCATGAAGAAGAGCAGTAATTGCTTTGTCTGAAGAGCTGGTGACTATGATATCATCAACATAAATCAGAACAAATATTATGATATTAGCTTTGTTGTAGAGGAAAAGTGAAGTGTCCCCTTTTGATGGAACAAAACCAAGCTGTTGCAACTTGGTGCTCAGCCGAGAATACCATGCTCTTGGAGCTTGCTTTAGACCATAAAGTGCTTTATCAAGCTTGCAAATATAATTTGGAGTAGCGGAAGACTCAAAACCTGGTGGTTGTCTCATATAAACCTCCTCTTCCAGAACGCCATGTAAGAACGCGTTCTTAACGTCCAGCTGCCGTAAGCTCCAACCCCTGGAAACAGCAACTGACAGAACAAGTCTGATAGTGGCTGCTTTAACAACCGGACTGAAGGTATCTTCATAGTCAATGCCATACCTTTGCTTAAAACCTTTTGCAACCAAACGTGCCTTGTATCTGTCTACTGTGCCATCTGCATTTTTCTTAATACGATATACCCATTTGCAGTCTATAAGGTTTCTTGTAGAATGTGGAGGAACAAGATGCCAAGTTTTGTTATTCATAAGGGCAGTATACTCTTCTTCCATAGCTTTGCGCCAACGATCATCACCAAGACCCTCCGAAAGTTTACTAGGTTCACCTGTAGATGTAAATAGACCATAGCGAATTGTGCCATCAGTATGCTGTTTTGGTTGTCGGATACCTTTTTGAAGTCGTGTACGAGGCGCAAGAGGCGGCGGAGGTGGTGATGCTGGAGATGTCGAGATGCTATCACGTGATGAGCTATCACCAGCTGCATCTGGATTGTGAGCCGGAGAAGGCGAGCGTGAGCGTCGCTCCGGTGTACGGCGTGGTGATCGAGGCGAAGTCGACCGAGGCGAAGCCGACCGGGAGACAGGCGAGGCAGGCGGGGTCGGCAGGGTCGATGATGTGGAGATGTGGGACTCGTCCGCTCGTGTGCATGGACCGCGAGCGTGGGAGGGCGAGCCAGGCTCGGTACGCAGCTCGGTGCGCGTGGTATCTACCTCGGGATCGGGAGAATCAGCGCCAGGACCCGCCTCGGGATCGAGGAAATCAGCGCCAGGATCCACCTCGGGATCGAGGAAATCAGCGCCAGTATCCATCTCGGGATCTGTTCCAAGATCTGCCTCGGGATTGTTTTGTCTGGCGCAACGTGTAGGGCTGTTTTCCTCCGTTTCTGTATCAGGAGACCCAGATTTTCTTGCTGATTCTTGATCAGTAACAACTGTATCTGCACCGTCAATATTAGTAACAATAGGCACAACGGGCAAAGGCATATAGTCATCAATATTAGCATCCCCACTATTTGGTGTTTGTTGAGGTAAAAGGAGAATGTCTTGCTTGAGACGACGACCAGCATTAGGGTGAAGTGCAGCAAAAGGAAAAATGTTCTCATCAAACACTACATCTCGAGAAATATAGACACGCCCAGTAGAAACATCTAAACACTTGACACCTTTGTGGCGTGGACTGTACCCTAAGAAAACGCACCGGGTAGAACGAAAAGAGAGTTTGCGCTGATTATAGGGCCGAAGGTTCGGCCAACAAGCACAGCCAAACACACGAAGAGAATCATAATTTGGTTTAGTGTGAAGAAGATGTTCTACTGGCGTGTCATGATTTATTACTTTACTAGGAAGAAGATTTATGAGGAAGGTGGCAGTGAGAAAAGCTTCATCCCAGAACTTAAGTGGCATAGATGCATTAGCAAGCAAGGCAAGACCCACTTCAACAATATGACGATGTTTTCTCTCAGCAGAGCCATTTTGTTGATGAGCATGAGGACAGGAAACATGATGAGTAATGCCAACTTTTTGAAAGAAACTGTTGAGTTTTTCATATTCAACTCCCCAATCAGTTTGCATGGTAATAATCTTTCTATCAAATTTTCTCTCAACAAGCTGCTGAAAGTTAAGAAACACTTGATAAACGTCAGAGCGTTTCTTAAGCAAATAGATCCAAGTAAATTTGCTGAAATCATCAATAAAGCTTACATAATATGAATGTTTTCCAGCAGACTCAGGTGCTGGTCCCCATACATCAGAGAAAACTTGTTCCAAAGGAACAGTAGAGACACTAGTAGAGACAGGATATGGCAATTGGTGGCTCTTAGCTAGTTGGCATGAATCACAGATGTAGGGATTTATTTCAGGAGAATAGGAAATATTGTTTTTTCTAAGAACTTGTTGAACCACAAAAGATGAAGGATGGCCTAAACGACGATGCCATGTAGAGGAAGATGGCTTTATTGTGACAAAAGCTTGCTTGGATGACTCAGTGGGCGTAGAAGCAAGAGGATAGAGACCACCGGAGCAAGGCCCTTCACCCAGAACTCTCCTTGTGTCCCGGTCTTTAATTAAGAAAAACCAAGGGTGAAACTCTATGAAAGCGTTATTATCAAGAGTTAGCTTATGAACTGATAAAAGATTTTTTGAAGCGGTGGGAACATGAAGAACATCATTGAGTTGTAAAGAATCATGTGGGGTGCATAATATAGATTGACCAATATGACTTATTTGCATACCGTTGCCGTTGGCAGTGTGGACGCGGTCGTTGCCATTGTACTTATCATGCATCGTGAGCTTGTTCAACTCAGAGGTGAGGTGGTGTGTAGCACCCGAGTCCGGGTACCAGTTGGTGTCAACGCCATAGGAAGCAATGTTTGCGCCCTTCTCACTATCATCATCACGATCATTCTGGAACCGCCACCAGCACTCTCTGGCAGGATGACCATGAATCTTGCATATCTGACAGGTTACATCAACAAAGGGTGTAGGAACACGCCCTTCACGATTGCGCCTGCCACCATCATCACGTCCACGACGATACCCATCACGGCGATCATCATCATAACGGTCACGGCGGTATCCACGATCATCCTGGCGTCCACGGCCATACCCGCGGTCATAGCCACGGTCCTCCTGACGCATGCGATCATAGCCACGGTCACGGTCATAACCACGATCGCGATCATGTCCGCGTTCATCTTGACGGCCGTGATCTCCCTGGCGTGGGCGGTCATCATAGCGACCGCGATCATCAGCACGTCCACGAGCCTGTGGCCGAGGGTCACCACCACTGCTGCCTCCACGACGAGCAACATTGGCCGAGGAGGTGAAGCCCTCGATGTCATCGGTATCATCTTGCATGGAGTCATAGGCAATAAGCTGGTTAAGAAGATCAGCAAGGGTTGTACCAGGGTTTGCGTTGATGGCAGTTTTGAAGCTGTTGTAGGAACGGTCAAGTCCATTGAGAATAGACCCGATCAGCTCATCGCCATCCAGTGTCTTCCCAGCGGCTGCAAGTTCAGCAGCAATGGCCTTCTTCTTTGCAACATACTTGCCAGCAGAGAGGGACCCTTTCTTCGTGCTTTGGAGAGAACCATGAAGGCTCTGGATCCTTGACCGAGATTGAGAGGAAACCAATTCCTTGAGAGCCCCCCAGACTTCAGCAGCCGAATCAAGCCCGGTGACATGGGTGAGAATTTCTGGAGACACAGAATTCAGCAAAAAACGAAGTACCTGCTGATCCCGTGTAAACCAGGTAGCATACTCTGGATTCTCGACGATGACCTTCTTGTTGTCCTTGTCTTCAATCTCCATAGTCTTCACAGGTGCTTTGTCCGTGCCCTTGACAAGATCAAGAACTCGCGCACCTCGCAGAGCATGAAGCATGAGAGCGTTCCATGGGATGAAATTGTCTCGTGTCAGCGCAGGGGGTGATCCAAGGAGAGCGGCCAAAGTGGCCGAGCTTGAAGATGACCCGGTCATGGTGTTGATGAATCTGGATGTTTGGGTGTGTGTATCTGGTGTTGCGGCGGCGGCAGATCAAGAAGATCAGCGGCGGCGGCGGCTAGGTTTTTGATGTGTTTGGGTTTTGGTGGTTGTATGCGGCGGCGGCGGCAGATCAGAACGGATCAGCGGCGGCGGCGGCTCGTTGTAGTTTTTCTGGCGTGGGTGTTTGGGCGGCGGCGGCGGGCGATCAAGGTGATCACCGGCGGCGGCGGCAGGGGGTTTAGGTTTTCGGCAGCTAGGTTAGGGAGAGGATTTGCTCTGATACCATATTGTCGTAGGCAGAAACGATGACCCGCTAGGGTCTCGGGTACGTGTTGATATAGGATGGAAAAAGCCTCCATCGTGGCGATACAAGCAAAGAACGTGTACATCAAGAAAGAGAAGAAAAACACGTTACAAGTTTGTTACATGTGATAACAACCTAGATGTCTAACACCGTTTACATTCGACTTAAACACGAGAATTACTTCTCACTTAAGGACGGATTCGTTCAGGGAGTTTATTTACGAATTAAACGTCTCAGTCACCCATTCCCCGATCTCCTCCCTCAGTCTATTCCAAGACGAACAAAGAGAAGCATCATGAGCCCCTTATACTCCTCTCTCAGTTTCCTTTTAAAACATTCTCCAGAGGAGTTCTGTATACCCCGTATCAATCATGCCAATCTTAGCCGAGTTCATCGCCAGATGCCGTCTCCATGAGTGATCATCTTGACGAGTCCTCGCACCAGAATACTCCCTGATTCAAGGACTACCTCTAGGATATGGTGTTGCATCATATTTTCGCCAATGGCCCCGACGTTATCGGAGTTCATCGGACTAGTACGTCGTGTAAGTAAACTTCTGGCTTTATTCCTTTTACCCATGAACTCCCCTCACCATCGCCTATCTTCAGGACATGATCTTGTGTCATCTTATTGCTGTTGGACGCGCCGCCTGTCGTCCGGCCGCCGCTCCGTTCGTCGCCATCGGCGCGAAGGCCTTCCCGAGCCTTCACGATCATAGAAACCGGCTTCGCGGCGATGAGCGTCACTCCTTTGTCAACTCCCACGACTCCGAGGATCACAGGAGTGTCACCGGCGTCCACCGTCGAGACTGTCGTGGCCATTGTGTACTTCGTGGATCTTCCCGATTGGTAATGCATCATGTCCCAGATTAGATCAGTTACTAGATAGTCCTGCGCGCTCTGCTGCGCCTACCTCCGGTTATATCGATGATTACTTGCGACGTTTTCCATGTTCTATATGTATGCGTGAGGAATGCGCAAAGCACGCTCCAAAAGATTGTAATGCGATTTATATGTGGTGTAGTTTGAGTTTGCTAAGTACGATGCAACACTGCTATTGTACAAAGAACAAATGAGTAGGAAGCAATGAACTTCATTCCCTTCATATTCAATCTATTCTTTCCAAAAATCATCAGAAAAATCAAATCAAGTTTCACGATTCAAAAGACCGTACATAGTGAGATCCATTCTTCGGTGTGATATTCGATCCTTGTACACCTTTCGATACCACGTCTTTGATATGTAGATAACACCATTCATCCAGTCACTGATGCTTTAGCAGCTGTATAAATACCTAAAATTTTGCAAGGATGTCATGCTTAGAACTAACTCCACCCATGTAGCAATGAACTGACCCCATCAATACCAACCTTGGAATTAGGATATATATAGCTACTGGCAAGTCTAACCTGATTCCCTTTTCAGCAAGATATCGCATGGCAACACATTTTGCGTAAATCAAGGAAACCTAGAAAAAGAATAGTATGAAAACCATACAATTAGAATATATAAAAGGAACATTAACCCAATAATATAACTATTAGTGTTGTTTGTGAAAAATACATGAAGCAGAGGCCTATCAGCCTTATTAATTATGACAGAGTGTTATACAATGATCAAGACTTCCCGTGAATATACTTTTGCATCAAGATGCCTAAGCATCAAGGAATGCATGTAAGTCGATGCCGAGAAGCAAAATTGTGCTTTATTGGCTTTTAATCAAATGGCAAACACAACCTTTAGCCTTTTCAATTCTACGTTTGGACATCCAGATTGAAAGAGTGAAAAAGGACCATGGAAATAAGAGCTCCAATCCTGCATCACTACTTGCAGTATGCTAAATGAGACTCCGATAACATCTCAAGATTCCAAAGTAACAAGCAATTGGAGCATCAGACGTTGTACTGGGTAGGACAAATAAACCAAAGCCGGCATCCTTTTCGCCTAACTATGTAATGCAACAGCAGAAAACAAAACAATGAGAAATTAAGTCACATCTTTTTTGCTTGGGAGAGTACGAAGGGTTACAGCAAGTACCTGAATCTGTAGAGGGAGGAGAGATTGTGAAAATCATAACCAACTTTTTGTTGGGAGATTCAGTATAAACTATTTTCGTTGCTCTTCCTTTTATCTGTCTTAAGAATTAACTATGTAGTAGGAGTACCATACTATTCTAAACTTCTTTTCTCCACCTACATGCTTTCTTTTGCAAGTTCTAATCAATTGCCTAATGTCAAAAGGCAGAATTGATCATACATAGCCAAGTCGAGTGCTTATCAAGATTTTGGTTCCCGATAGAAAAAAAATCCCGAGGGGGGTCGGGATTGCCGGTTACCGCGGTTACCGGAAAATCCCGACCGGTTACCGGACGAATTTGAAATCTAAAATTTGAATTCAAGTTTCTCAGCATGACAATTTACTGAGGCTTCTTATTACAATTTAGAAAAATTCAAAAATTTCAAAAAATATGGGATTTTTTGTCTGATAAGTCGGTTTCCCGGGGGTGGTCGGGATCTCCGGTTACCGACCGGTAACCGGATTTCCCGACCGGTAACCAAATCACTGGTGCTTATAACTGCAGCAGATTCAGAAACCATCATCAAAACCAAATGCAAAATCGCCCAGAAAGATGTGACTTAATTCAGGTGGGCCCGGCTACCTCCGAACCACACGCACGATGCTGATCTCTGGCTTACCAGGCTAGCTGGGCGGGTGCCCTGAGCTCCCTGTAAAAAGGAATGTAAAACCCTCTCTCTCCCCTGCGGCTCTCTTGCCTGCAAAAATCTCCCTGTAATCCGTCTTGAGGCCTTTGGTGCCAAGCTTTATATATATTCAGGTGGGGGATCCTCTCCCCCCCCCGGTGAAAATTCAAAAAAAAAAAAAATCGCCCAGAAAAAGGAAAGGAATGTGATGTGCACATCACTATGGAATTGAAGTCCATCACTGCTCCTTCATCTTCTCCGTAACAGAGAGCAGTGGCGGAGCGTGACACACAACAAAGGAGGGGCCAATGCCTCAACAATGCAGGATTTTTAACCATGGAATCATCAGCTGAAAATAATAAATGTCACAAAATACCATGAGCCAATGTCCAAAATAGAGCATCTATTCAGATTTTTCTACAATCGGTCAAATTCTGCACACAATGGTTGAGCATATAACATTTGTATTTATCTGGAAGAATCAAACAATCAAAAATCCTCCAGTTAGACTACTGATTTCTAAGCAGAATAAGAGAAGAGAACTTCGTTTTTGAATACTCGATTTGATCCAATTTGCAGAACTTTGCAAGAAATTGATGTTATCGCAATCAGAAATTGGCAGTTGCAGATTGCCCTTGTTGCTAGCTACTGATGCGTGGCAACCATTTGGCTAGCAAGAATCAACGGGAATGAGAAATAAAGGGTTAGGAGATGGGGATTTGGGGAAAGCACTGAAAGCAAGAAAACCTAGCCATAGGAGACGCTCTGCTGACTGGTGCTGCCCGTAGCTTTGACAACTCAGAGCCCACCACGGCCTAAGCAACAGCATATAGCTTGGTAAAAAAATTGCAATTGCAGAACCGTATGATCCACCCGTACCTCAGCCTATGACGGAGAGCCTTCCTCGTCCATCGTTGGTCATCGTACCCGACGCAGGGAAAGGATGCACGGCCTCGCCCCCTCACCCGATCTCGCCCACAACAACAGCTAGAGAAGTCGAAAATGGAGAGGATTCACCTCTGCATCGACTCAAATCACCGTCAACTGCGCATGACCACGCCTCCTCAGATCCGGTGCTCTGCAGCAGCACGACCTTGCTAAGTCGAGGACTGATTAGGCGATGCTCTGTCAGCCCTCACCTCCATAACCTAGCGCCGTCCAGCGCGCGGCGGTCCGTGTTGGCGTTGGAAGGAGAGGTTGGATCTTTACGCCGGTGGGCAATTCGTGGGCAGTAAAAGGGGCGCAGCCAGCGGTGGCCATCTGTGGGGAGAGCAGCGTCTGCCTAGTTTTTTTAAATAACGCGAGCAAGCCTAGGGTACACATCTATAGCGGTGGATTGAACCGACTTAGGGCAGGCCACCTCCATGAAGCAGGAACAATCGAACTGACCGGCAGCCAAGGGCCAAGTTTCTTTGCAGGTGGACCCATGACACAAACCCACAAGGGACCAGCAATAGCGACCGGTCGCTCACTCTAACAGCTCAATACCTAGGGAGCTTAGAGCTTTTCCGAGATGCCGCTCATGCGTGCAGCTCGTCCGAGACATCCTTGCCGTACCGCTCATTCGTCCAGCGCGTCCGTTATCAGAGGGTGGCGCGTTGCACCCTATCCCTACCTATGTCGCGCTTCCATATCGTCGCACTGTGTGCGCCATCGAGGTCGTGTGCTACTTGCCATGCGGAGCGCATGCCGGCCTCTCGAAAAAAAAAGGAAAACAGTCTTGCTCTCTAGACCAGAAAGGCAGAAACTAGAAAGGAGAATGAAAATAGACTCGTGATTTCTCACATGCGCCGGCGGTGGCTCTTCTTCCCCGCGTCATGGAGGGCGGGTTGGGACCCTCCCCCTCTTTGGCGGCGGTGCACCTCGGACGGTTCTGGTCTGGCGCAACCGGGTGGCTCTGGTGGCGGCGTCCTACGACGGTGAGGCTCGACTGTAGGGAGCTCCGGCGTCGGCTGGCCCCTAGCCTGGGCGCCTCGGCCCGTGATGGGCTCGAGCGGGCCAAGCTCTACAGCGGCGGGGTTTCCTGGTGGTGGAGGAGACGACTTGGCGGGGTCCCGGGATGACGGCTCTGCAGCCAGCCTATTGCAGCCAGAGCTTTACAGGGCCTGGCCTGGTCAGACGGGGCCTAATGTGCTCCCGCTGCTATGTCCGGCCAATGACTGCCTTTCGGCGGTGGAGGTGGGTTCCTCTTTCTTGACTGCGAGGTTGCTGTTCCTAGCCCCGATGATGTGATGTGCATCTGTTGTCCATGCCATATGCCAGTCATGAAGCGAGTGATGATGACGACTACATGATCGTGGTGGCGCATGGTGGTGGGTGGTGAAGCTAGGTGGTAGTGCTCTCTTGTGCTAGGGTTTTTTGTGTGACGGAGGCGGGAAAAAACCATGTCAGCTTGTCTAGCCTTGATGTGGTGTCGCTTTCAAGTGACACCATTCCTTCCTGGAGGGCGTCGTGGGAATCCTCCGTCCACTGTACTCTATGAACCGGGGGAAACCCTAGGACTGGTCAGTAGCACCGTGTCGATGGCGTTACCTTTCTTAAAGGTGTTGCTTGGTACGGATCGTGGTTGGCAAAAGAAGGAGGGCGTAGCGGTTGCGGGTCATCATCGTTTTGTTACTTCATCATTGCTGTCATTTCTTTTCTTTTTGGGCATGTTTTTGCCGTTGCCCTAGTATTGTTTTGGTTTCAAACTATTATATCGGTGTGGTTGCTATATTAATATAGTGGGGCGAAAACTTGTTTCAAGGAGGAGATTTTGTTAAATCTTAGTCACTTTCTGGTCCATCCGATTAAGGTGTTAGAGATTCGCGCTAAACTGGGGGAAGAAGAAGAAAGGCGATGACCGATCTCACTGGAGATAGGGAAGACGCGGCTAGCCGCGGCGTCCCCAGTGAAGGCTAGGCTGAGACCTTATCGGAGATGGGGACGGCGCACCCTAAAAACAAATAAAGGGAATGTGTGTCATTGATTGGGTCCCAGGATGCATAGAATGAAATCTGTCTCGCAAATGTTTCTTTTTTCTTTTTTTTGAACGGTAAAAGGGTGCACGCACCCGAAATCTGCTTATACTGTTGTCGGTGGTACACAATTATAGAGGAAACCCTAGAAGAAATGAAATTACAACTAGGCCCTGCAAAAGTGCAGAAAGGCCCTTGGGACAAAGCAAGAAACGCGATCAGGTCCCAGGCCCAGATCCATCTCCAGATCCACCGATGTCAGCAGCGCGCAAGACTCTCGGCCGCTCCGGCGAGCCAGGGCGGCAACGGCACAACAGCATGGCGCAAAGCAAAAGGGAGGGCTGCCCTACAGCCATGGATTCCGGCGAGGCGACGGATCACGCCGTACGCAGGTCGCCGGAGAGATCTCCCAGATCATTCACTGGTGCGCCAGCCTCTTCTAGCAGACGAGCACCACCTCGGCCGCCCGGCGATGCAAAGAAGAAGGAGGGGCAACAGCGACAAGTACATCGCCGGCCCATCGGAGGTGCGGAAGAGGGCGTCAAAGCAGCATCACAACCCCCCTTGCCCCCTCGGCCGGCGAGGGAAGAGCCGCTGCGAACGCCACCAAGCCGCCAATCTTCCTCGCCACCACGGCCGGCCAAGAGCGGCGGTTAGGCAGCAGATCCACATGCCAAGGGACCAACTCCTAAGGCCCCAGCCCCGCCGGCCGGAGCAGGAGGAGCTGAGGGGCAGACAAGAAAGGAGGCCCGTCGCAGGGAGAGGCGGTTGCCGTCCACCATGGACGCCAATCGCAGCTCAGAGCGGCGACCGCTCCACCGCACGCCACCGCAGCAGAGAGGACACCGCCAGGGCCTTCTAGACGATGCTTACCCACCTTCCCACTCGTCCCCCTGCCGCCACGGCCAGCCGGACCAAGAGGAAGGGCGAGGAGAGCCGCAGAAGGAGTGGCTTATTCCGGCGCTGTTGGATCCCATCACCGGACCCTGCCTCCACCGACGAGGCCAAGGAGAGGCGAGGAGAAACCCTAAGAACCAAATCCGGCCGCCGCGGATCTGGGCCACCATCGCCGCCGGGCAAGAAGCCCCGCTACTGGCGAAAACACGCCACAGACTACTCTACACCTACCACTACGGCTGCTGGACCTCTCTGATACGTCTCCAACGTATCTATAATTTTTTATGCTCCATGCTTGTTTTTACACCATTTGTCTAATGTTTCGTTACACTTCGTGGCACTTTTATGCATTTTCCGGAACTAACCTATTAACAAGTCGCCATAGTGCCAGTTCCCTGTTTTCTGCTGTTTTTGTGTTTCAGAAAAGCTACACAGGAAATATTCTCGGAATTGGACGAAACAAGTTCCTGAAGTCTTATTTTTCCCGGAAGCTTTCAGAGATCCGAAGAGGAATCGGAGGGGGGCCACGAGGGCCCCACACACCAGGGCGGCGCGGCCCAGCCCCTGGCCACGCCCCCTATGTGTGAGGGCGCCTCGGTCCACCTCTAACGATGCCCCTTCGCCTATAAATACCCCCCGACAAGAAAAACCTAAGCCCCCGATCAATTTTCTAGAACACATCGCGATCCACCGCCACCGTCGACCCGAAGATCGGGAGGGTCCAGAAGCTCTTCCCAGCACCCTGCCGTAGAGGGGAATCACCACCGGAGGTCTTCTTCATCGCCATGCTTGCCTCCGGAGCGATGAGTGAGTAGTCTACCTTGGACTATGGGTCCATAGCAGTAGCTAGATGGTTGTCCTCTCCACCATGTGCTTCATGTTTAGATCTCATGAGCTGCCCTACATGATTGAGATCACCGTTATGTAATTCTACATGTTTGGTTTGTTGGGATCCGATGAATATTGGTGTTATGATTGAGTTGCTATACTGAAATATATCTTATGTTATCTCTATGTTGTTAATGATCTTGCATGCTCTCCGTTGTTAGTAGCTATCTTGGCCGAGTAGTTGCTAGTGACTCCAAGAGGGGGTATTTATGCTCGATAGTGGGTTCATGCCTCTATTTAATCTGGGGGAGTGACAGAAACCTCTAAGGTTGTAGATGTGCTGTTGCTACTAGGGAGAAAACAACATTCATATGCTCGAGGGCATATGCTTTGTTTACATTACACAATTTGCTTAATGCAATTATCTATTGTTCGCAACTTAATACTCATGGGGTGTTCGGATGATATCCCCGTGAGTGGATTATTAGTCATAGATGCAGTTGGATGGTGGTCTATGTATTTTGTTGTAATGCCCAGTGTAAATCGCATAGTGATCTTCTTGACATATCACGTTTATCTTTATTCTATCAATTGCCCAACTGTAATTTGTTTACCCAGCATGTGTTATTTATCTTATGGAGAGACACCACTAGTGAACTGTGGACCCCGGTCCTATTTCCATCATATTGCTATCACCTATTTACTTTACTCGCACTGTTTACTTTACTCGCATACTATTATCACTTTCCACTCGATCGCTCATACCCTTTGTTTCAAGCAAACCGGTGAGATTGACAACCTCATCGCAAGTTGGGAACAAAGTACTTGGTTGTGTTGTGTGCAGGTTCCACGTTGCTGCTCACAAAGCAAAGCTTGGACCAGGCACCATATAAATTGTCCTGAGCTGTTGCGAAGCTTGCAAGAATCACCTTCAGTTGTTTGTCTGCTCTTCTCCTAACCGACATACCTTGGTTTCTTACTGAGGGAAAAGACTTGCCGCTGTGCTCATCATACTTTCCGCTTGGAGTTTCCCAACTGCCTGGCCATAATCATCATCAACACGCCAGCCATCAAGCCCTTTTTTGGCGCCGTTGCCGGGGAAGAAGTGGAAGACCTCTACAAGGGGAGTTTTTCGCACACACATCCTTTACTTTGTTTTATTGTTTTGCTTTTACTTTATTTTATTTTACTTGCATCGTTATATCAAAAACCCAAAAAAATTAGAATCCTTGGTAGTTGTTATTTCTTTACTTCTAGTTCATTATGTTGTTCCCTAAGTATGTTTTGGAGGACCTCTCAGTAGGTAGTGGTTCAATTATTGGAAAAAGTAACATTGAGGAGTTCTTTAATCATATTAGTATGCATGAGGAAGTTGAGGAGAAGTCTTTGGTTGAGCTTTCTCCTAGTATTGAAGTTGCTTCTGCTTATTTAATTCACATGTTGGAAGCTAGGTTTGCTAGCCTTAATCCTTGTATGCAATACATGTTCCTTAAGCTTCATGAAATTGAGGATCCCGAAAAGAAAGCTTTTATCTTGGAAACTTTGCGCATAGAATTTAGAGATGTTGCAATTGAGGCTAGGAAAGTTTTTAAGAAGTTTAATAAGATTGGCTCGCCTGTAGTGGTTGTTGGCACACCCAATGAAGATTTTAGAGTGCCAATACCTTATAAACTTGTAGGAATTCACGATGCTTGGGATAAAAAAATTAGTTGGATTTGTCCTGAAAACTTTTTTGATGAAAGTAGTGTACCTAAAAGTGATCATAAAGGATCTTCAAAAACTCATTTGGACACAATTTCCTTCATTGTTGAAAAGATTCCTATAGTGGATCCTGATGCCTCTTTCATTATTACTTGATTCGCAAATTTTCTGCGCCTAGCTCAAAGGCGTTAAAGAAAAGCACTCTTGGGAGATAACCCAATGTTTTATTTTCAGTACTTTTTATTTTATTTGAGTCTTGGAAGTCATTACTACTGTAATGACCTCTTCTTATCATTTTTATTTTATTGTTGTGCCAAGAGAAGCCTCTAATTCGAGTGAGGTAAAGATTTGGGGATGTTGCTGTCCTGAAACTGTTTTCGGTGCTGCACCGTAAAAATTCGTGAAAATTCTCTGTACATCTTTTGGACCTGCTATTTCTTGTGCATATGCCCCAGGTTATATCCAAACTTTCATTAGTTGAACACTTTTTGATTTGAGCAACAGAAAACCCCTCAAAAATTCGACCTTTATCAGCTGTTCTGTTTTGACAGATTTCTGCCAATATTCATTTTTGCCGCTTTATCGCTTTCTTTTTAAGTTCTTTTGATCACGGAATTTTTGAGAAAGTTGCTACAGTAGTACATACTTTATATGTGGTGGTTTTGGGTTGAAACCTGAAGCAAAAGAGGTTGATTATATGTTATGCTTACACTAATGTTGCTAATAGATTTGTGTTTAGTTTTGTATGAAGGAAGTTTTCAAGTGTAGGGATTGGAGAATGATGAGATGAGTTGAAGAATGGACAAAAGCTCAAGCTTGGGGATGCCCATGCATCACCCCAAGAAATATCCAAGAATTACAAGCGTCAAAGCTTGGGGATGCCCCCGAGGCATCCCTTCTTCGTCGGCAAAAATCAGGTCACCTTTTAAGACACTATATTTTTATTGCTTCATGCACTATGTGTTTTTCTTGGAGCGTCAGTTGTTTTAGTTTTCTTTATTAGTTTAGTTTTGTTTGCTGCAATAAATGGTTGGACCCCAACAAATTTCCTTTGGAGAAGTTGCCTTGCTTCTCATTTGCCAAGAACGCTCTAGTTTTCACTCTTATCAAAAACCGAGTGTTCTTCTTTTTCTGCTACTGCTTCTGGTTTTCGTTTTCGCCTTGATTTGCGTTCAGACCTTGTCATATCTTTTCATCAAGGTGTATTTTTGCCTCTGATCTTTATTGGTTTTCATCAAAAGAGGTGTTTATAAAAAAATTCAAATGGTGTTAGAAAAGAGAAAAAGCTTTATGCAAAAAAGTGGTACAAGAAGGAGCTTGTGTAGACTGCGGCTTAGGCTTTTGCATGTCATGCTTGATGTATTTTTGATAGTATGCTTAGTGGTTTTGCTGTAGCATGACTTGTCTCAAATAACTGAGATTGCTTAATGAGCCTTTGAAAAAATTATGCGTTGTTTTAATTATTTGGAAGCATTATTTTGGTTTTCTCCTTGATGCTTTATTTGGGTTGACTTGGCGCATGCTCACACATGTTAGACTCTTACAAAGTCGCCAATAGCCTCTATGATCATTTAGTTTTTGACTTTTGATGCCATCTTATGCTTCTTTTAATGTTGCTTTGTCGCTTTGCATGATTATGGCCATTATTGCTCTCTTAGTTGGTCGCTCCCAGTCTTTTGCTAGCTCTCGCCTTGTACTGAGTATGAGCTCTACTCGTGCATCCAACTCCTAAAAACCAAGTTTTTCAAAGTGTCCACCATACATAACTATTAGCAATTTGGTATTCCAAGTAAATTTGACTTGCTTTTATTTTCTCTTCAAGTTAAACTCTTACCAGTGTTATGCGAAAATTGGTCAGTAAAGCTCTCACGAACCGGAAGGCACACTTTACTTTTTCCTGTTCTTAAAAATTTGACATTGTGGTCTCTTATTTTGAGTTGTTATGCTTGCAAGTTGTAAGTTGGATACTAGACCATCCATGCTGTCATGGGGCAAGCTTTCAAGATTGCAGTTCTTATTTGAGTTGATATCGTGATCTTTTGTTTATGGATGCCCGCGGTGTGAAATGAATTGGGAATCTTGCGGGGATCATGGAGTTTGTAAATGTGTTAGGGAAACGCCTGGGCCGCCAATCTAAGCCATGCATAATTCATGGTGGAAATTTGCAGCATACCCATAGTGGACATTCGACGACGCATCTCAAAATAAAAAGCTAAACAAATGGTAAATAAAAGAGATGCCGAGGTGTTCATTGTCTGCTTGTCCTGTCATTTTGATGTGGGCTTGTTCCATGTCATCGGGCATGGAGGTACCCCGTTGGCGGTTCTCGATGATACATATATACTTACAATGACAAGAGCCTTGCTTGGGACTCTAAGTAAAGTAGCATGAGGTTTGGGTACTCGTATTCACGGGACACGAGGTTTTTGACTTATGATTTGTCAAGCATATGCATCATAATTGTTCTCGCATTAACTTTAACCATTCAAGATGCTTATGATGGGGAAATGAGAGCTCAAAGCCAGTAAGTACCATAATTTTTGAAGGTCTATAAAACTTGCAAACACTGCTTCCCTCTACGAAGGGCCTTTCTTTTACTTTTATGTTGAGTCACCACCTTCTATCTTTATGCACCATTAAGAGAGCATAGTTGTCATTCTTAGTATAATGTGCATTGTCCCAAAGTTTTCATTGATTGATTCATATTGTTGGTTTCACTTGCTCTTAAATTATTTGTATCTAGTCGCCCTCTTAAACTTGAAGGTGTCCTATGCATTTATGTTTTGCTCTCCATGAAGGACAAGCTGAAAACCATTTGTATGTTTTCCTTATGATTTGAACACACGTTAAACTTTTATTGTTTCATTTTCATGATCTTTTGTTTGTGTTCATTTTCATGTTTATAACATGGTTGCTAAGTTTTTATTGTCAAGATTATATCTTTCATGCCCATGTTTAAGTTCTTTTGATCCCAGCTCACAAATGCTTACATATATGATCAAGATTATGTAGATGCATGTCACCTCAAAAATTATTTCTTTTGTTATCACTTACCTACTCGAGGACGAGCAGGAGTTAAGCTTGGGGATGCTGATACGTCTCCAACGTATCTATAATTTTTGATGCTCCATGCTTGTTTTTACACCATTTGCCTAATGTTTTGTTACACTTCGTGGCACTTTATGCATTTTCCGGAACTAACCTATTAGCAAGTCGCCACAGTGCCAGTTTCCTGTTTTCTGCTATTTTTGTGTTTCAGAAAAGCTACACAGGAAATATTCTCGGAATTGGACGAAACAAGTTCCTGAAGTCTTATTTTTCCCGGAAGCTTCCAGAGATCCGAAGAGGAGTCGGAGGGGAGGCACAAGGGCCCCACACACCAGGGCGGCGCGGCCCAGCCCCTGGCCGCGCCCCCTATGTGTGAGGGCGCCTCGGTCCACCTCTGACGATGCCCCTTCGCCTATAAAGACCCCCCGACGAGAAAAACCTAAGCCCTCGATCAATTTTCTAGAACACATCGCGATCCACCGCCGCCGTCGACCTGAAGATCGGGAGGGTCTAGAAGCTCTTCCCGGCACCCTGCCGGAGAGGAGAATCGCCACCGGAGGTCTTCTTCATCACCATGCTTGCCTCCAGAGCGATGAGTGAGTAGTCTACCTTGGACTATGGGTCCATAGCAGTAGCTAGATGGTTGTCCTCTCCACCATGTGCTTCATGTTTAGATCTCATGAGCTGCCCTACATGATTGAGATCACCGTTATGTAATTCTACATGTTTGGTTTGTTGGGATCCGATGAATATTGGTGTTATGATTGAGTTGCTATACTGAAATATATCTTATGTTATCTCTATGTTGTTTATGATCTTGCATGCTCTCCGTTGTTAGTAGCTATCTTGGCCGAGTAGTTGCTAGTGACTCCAAGAGGGGGTATTTATGCTCGATAGTGGGTTCATGCCTCTATTTAATCTGGGGGAGTGACAGAAACCTCTAAGGTTGTAGATGTGCTGTTGCTACTAGGAAGAAAACAACATTCATATGCTCGAGGGCATATGCTTTGTTTACATTACACACTTTGCTTAATGCAATTATCTGTTGTTCGCAACTTAATACTCATGGGGTGTTCGGATGATATCCCCGTGAGTGGATTATTAGTCATAGATGCAGTTGGATGGCGGTCTATGTATTTTGTTGTAATGCCCAGAGTAAATCGCATAGTGATCTTCTTGACATATCACGTTTATCTTTATTCTATCAATTGCCCAACTATAATTTGTTTACCCAGCATGTGTTATTTATCTTATGGAGAGACACCACTAGTGAACTGTGGACCCCGGTCCTATTTCCATCATATTGCTATCACCTATTTACTTTACTCGCACTGTTTACTTTACTCGTATACTATTATCACTTTCCACTCGATACGCTCATACCCTTTGTTTCAAGCAAACCGGTGAGATTGACAACCTCATCGCAAGTTGGGAACAAAGTACTTGGTTGTGTTGTGTGCAGGTTCCACGTTGCTGCTCGCAAAGCAAAGCTTGGACGAGGCGCCATATAAATTGTCCTGAGCTGTTGCGAAGCGTGCGAGCATCACCTTCAGTTGTTTGTCTGCTCTTCTCCTGACCGACATACCTTGGTTTCTTACTGAGGGAAAATACTTGCCGCTGTGCTCATCATACTTTCCGCTTGGAGTTTCCCAACTACCTGGCCATAATCATCATCAACACGCCAGCCATCACTCTCCTCCGCCGCTCACCGCCGGCATCGCCGGCGGGAGGGCCTCAGATCGGTCGGCTCTCTCGGGAGTCTCTCCTTTTACTGTAGCGAAGAGAGAGAAGGACGCCTAAGAGTGTGACGATGCCTCGCATGCGTCTCGCAAATGTTTCAGAGGCGTACCTCATCGTGTTCACTACAATGCTATGAAACGTGCGCGTTGTCTCGCTGCCGGTCGACATCGCCTCTGATCTATTTATAATCACCCAAAGTTTGCCGGTGCCGACGTGCGAGCAGCGATTCTCCATCAGGGGAGCGATTGGTAGCCTGCACCTTATTTGGGCTCCCTGGGTGCAGGCGCTGGTGGGTCTGGGTTGCATCAAACGGGCCAAAATCAGCGTTGGCATTTCGTTTGGTGGTCTGGGTCGCATCTAGAGAGCCAAAAGGCCCATGTTGATTGGATGCTCGCTGTTTCCATCGGTGTACGAGCAGAGCACAACGTCTGCTGTTTGCTTGCCGTATGAAGGACACTCGCACTGAGATGTGCTCACCACTTTCAAACATTGGTGAGCTTACCTTCAAACGGTAGCATTACAACACACAGTGATCATAACATTAGGCACAAATCACTACATAACAAAGCAAGCACACGCTGATAACACGCCATATCATACTTAACTACACTGTTTAAACAGACTGCAAACCAGAGGAACACTCCCCTGGCACAAAATAGGTTCACATAGGACCTGGCATGGCATAATTACACCAGGGGAACACTCCCCTAGCACAAAACAAGTGTTTCTAATAGCACCCATCACCGTCAGCATTGCACTAAGTCAGTTCTACACATTACCTGTGAGCCACGATCACTTCGCCACCGTCAGGCCATGGCGCTTGCACTTCATCACCGTTTGGATGGAGGACGTGGCTCGGATCAGGGTGAACTGGAAGCAGTTCACGTCGAGCTCAAAGACAAGGACGTCGTCCTTCCGCAGAGTGAGCCTCTGCACCATGGCCTCCCAGCCCCGCATGAAGAACAGCTTGCCTTGGAACCACCCCATGTGGACGCGGTACTCGCAGAACTCGCCGTGGTGGAGCGGGATGGTGGCACCTGTCTGCGATGTGATCTTCAGCACCCTAGACACCTCCTAGGCTATGGTAGGAGGGACGACAAGGTCGCACTCCCTGAGCTGGACATAGAAGCATCGAGGCACCGAGATGACCTCGTAATGTCCCAAGCGAGGTTTACGGCCAGACATCGACCTGCCCTCCTGCTCCTTGAGATAGGCGACCGCCCTAGGAACTTCTGGGCGCGCGTCGATGTAGGGGTTCATGGGGAGCTCGTCCTCCACTTCCAGATCCTGGTGCACGTAGCCATCGACAATGGTGTCCCAGTCATGTACATGACGAGCAGAATAATCCCACATCAACAGCAATGTCTAACAACGATTTCTACCAAGCAATGTCTACCAAGCTTACAGCAATGTGTACCAAGCTAACACCAATGCCTAATTTACATCAATGTCTACCAAGCTAACACCAATGCCTAATTTGCACCAATATGTACCAAGCTAACACCAATGCCTAATTTGCACCAATGTCTACCAAGCTAACACCAATGCCTAATTTGCACCAATGTCTACCAAGCTAACACCAGTGCCTAATTTGCACCAATGTCTACCAAGCTAACACCAGTGCCTAATTTGCACCAATGTCTACCAAGCTAACACCAATGCCTTATTTGCACCAATGTCTACCAAGCTAACACCAATGCCTTATTTGCACCAATGTCTACTTTATAGCAATCCTACCAATGTCTACTGCTAGGCGCGCATGTCAAATTGTCAATCCTACCAAATGTGTACTGCTAGGCGTGCATGTGAACTCGTCGATCAGGATTGAAGCCATGGGGATGTAAAATGGTGATGGGAAGCCATCTAGTACTAGTCGGCCTCAAAAAACCCTAGTCAATCATGATTCAAGCCACGGGGACAGGAGAACTTACCTCTGGGGGGAGGAAGGAAAGACCTGCTAGCGCCTTGGAGGGGGAGTAGCTGGCACCGGCGATGGGGCCAATGTAGGCGCGACGGCTGGCGCCGGTGACAGCGCCATCGGTTCGATCCGCACCCCGCTCGACGGAAGTGGGTACGGGGTGAAGCGGGACAGCTCAACCCTCCTCCTTTGAGAAGAGTTGAAAGGATGGATGGTCTAACCTAGAGGGGGGTGAATAGGTTTCTACAAATTTTACTTCTCTTTTCACTAGTTTTAGGCTTTGTGGAATATAAGTGTGAGCCTAACAACTAGGTGAGCAACCTATATGATGCTATGCAAAGTACTTCTAGCTCGAAGGCTATCACAAAGGTAAAACACAAGTAAAGAAACTCGGATAGAAATAACCGAGGCACACGGACACGAAGATGTATCCCGATGTTCACTCTCTTGGGGGAGAGCTAGTCACCGTTGGAGAGGTGTGAATCCCCACGAAGGGTACTCAAGCGCCATGAAGGCTCACCTTCTTCTCCTTGAGCCTCCTCCACGAAGTAGGAGCCCAATCACTTGTG
This sequence comes from Dactylis glomerata, assembly GCA_007115705.1. Classification (NCBI taxonomy): domain Eukaryota; kingdom Viridiplantae; phylum Streptophyta; class Magnoliopsida; order Poales; family Poaceae; genus Dactylis; species Dactylis glomerata. Next base: position 331,841 of record QXEO01001145.1, read on the forward strand.
GTAGACCTTAGGGTGGTCTCCAGACCCTCACAAACTTTCCACGGGGCGAATCACAAGCCGAATGCCTCCGGGCGACCCTAGCCGCCTAGGGTTTTCCACAAACCCAAGAGTAACAAGTAATATCGATGAACTCAAGGGGGAATGAAATTTGGCTTGGTGGAGATGTAGATCGGGGCCTCCTCTTTCTTTCTACCAAAGGGATTTGGATTTGGGTGGGTAGAATGAGAGATCCCCTTAGCTTGAGGTGCTCATTAATGGAGGAGAGAGAGTGGACAGGATATTATGATTTGGAATGGGTCAACTTACCCCTTCGGAGAAGAAGGGGTGTATTTATAGTCCTTGGGGAGAAAATGACCGTTTGGGATGAATCTGGGATTTCCGGTTGAATTCCCGGTTGGACCAGAAATCCAACCGAAAATTCCCGGTGGGGATTCCGGTGGAAACTGAGAACTGAACCGGAGATTTCTGGTTTGAACCGGACCTAGGACTGGAAACAAACCGAGCCAGCCATAATAACATGTCTAGGCCTGGCTGAGCTTGTCCGGTCCAATGGTCGGTTGAAATCAGAAATTCCCGGTTGAATTTCCGATGGTATTTCCGATCAAACCGGAAATTTGACCGAGAACCAGAATTTCTTCCCAAACTTTCTTTTCTCCAAAAGAACTAAAAATACTCTTTGATCATGAAAGTGAGACAGGTGGTGAAAGGTGTTTGGTTAGCAAGAAATCAAACCCATGAGTCCATCGAGACAACCCCTCTTAATAGTGTGGTGTTTCCTATAAACTCAAGTAAAAATAGAAGAGAATAGAAAAAGCACCGCCGCTTCTCTCCGAAGTCAAATGGGGGGCCTCCTTTCATAGCTCATCAAAGAAACGGACTAAAACCTGAAAATGAGACTAGAAGACTATATTAGTCCAACACTAGCTCACGTGTCATCAATAACCAAAAATAAGTTGAAGGGTAAAATACCCTTACAATCTCCCCCTTTTTGGTTAGTGATGACAAACGTTGCTAGAGTTCACAAAGAGGTTGGATTCAACACATATTTAGATAAGCTCCCCCATAATGTTTGCACTAGGTTGAATTAGCATTTGAATACAAGAGTGCAATAATGGACTATGGAGAGCTTCCCGAAATAAGTGAGAAACCAAACACGAATAATATCTAAGAAGTAAACAATACGCATAGAATAAGTTATTACACAATAATAAGCAACGAAGTTCAACATACAAGAAACTTAAGGTTCATCACACATAGAATAGCTTAAAGGTACAACTAAAAGCAAACAGAGACACAAGCCATAAAATGACAGTGTGAATGTGACAAAGGGTTTGTGCTCAAAAACCAAATCCAAATAGAGAGACACACGATACGAATAGAACTCTACACACTTCTCCCCCTTTGGCATCGAGACACCAAAAAGGGAGAAAGGTAGGCGATGCTAGCGAAACAAGGATCACTCGTCGATGTCGTCATCGTCATTGGCACCACCACCTTGACCAGCGTCTTCACCTTCATTGTCATTGACATCCTTAGCAAAAGCACCCAAACAAAGGAACATCTCATCATCAAGAGGCGGCATGTTGAAGTTGAAATGAGCCAATGGAGCCATAGCGGGATGATCCGATGGAGGAGGAACACCACGAGCAAGGCACTCATTAACAACAAAGCTTCTTGTGTATTGGCTCAAGGTGAGACTCTTGTGGCTGACATCATAAAAATGCTTGCACATGGAGAAAAGAGTCTTGAAGAACTTGGCAACACCTTTCTTTGGAGGATGGGAGGAGCTAGAGCCGGCAACCATGGGATCATGATGAAGCTTAGAGCCATGCTCGGAGGGCTGACCAAGCATCTCAGGAAGGTCTAGGGTCGTGCCACGGAGAGGAAGTGTGATGGTAGCATGAGGCACATAGGACCCAACCCTCTTCTCAGCAGGAATGGTGTATTCAATGAGGCGTTGCACAAAAGCCGCATAGTTGGGAGTGAACCTCTTCTCAACAGTCCTCTTGAGATCCTGATAGATAAAGTCAGGCACATCAATCTTACTGACAAGGGTATAGTTAATAGAGCCCGTTAGTTGAGTACCCCTAAGGCCCGTATAGCTAGGCCCAATTGTAATGATAGTCGAATACGAGTTCCTACCGTATGTCGATATTGTAATCTGTATCGAACCCTACCCGATCCTCGAGACCTGGCCACCTATATAAAGGGGCCAGGAGGGGACGGTGTAGGCCAGATTGAAAGCAAGCCAGGTTAAACACTCAAGTTTACTTTCAACGCATACCTATTTCGACTAACTTTACCTTCGAGTTCATCTGACGCCCTATCTCCCCGATCCTAAGTCCTTCATCTAGGACATTTGTCGAGTTAACCCCTCGTCAATTGGCGCCGACCGTGGGGACTTGGGCGTTGGAATCATGAATTCGACGGCTTTTTCGCTTTTAGCCAACAACAATACAGAAGTCGACGAAAATCAAGAGATGGAGTTGACAATTGGAAGTTTGAGTATCCTCATCGGGCCATCGGGTTCATCTCGCCTTTCAGATCCGACGAAACAAGATCCGTCGGCAAGTGAGACCGAAACAGTAGCAATGATGGAGTATTCCGACGGCTCATCCAGCGAGGTAAACTCGCCGGTCAGCCTAGAAGAAGTGCTAAAAGAAATTGAAGAAGACAGTAAAGCAAAGGAAAAAACTCGACGCAGGAGTCCAACTCGACGATCTCATGATTTGCCTCGACGATATCTCAGACAAATCAACAGACACATGGAAGACAGGGTTAGAGCTTTCTGAAGATGGCGACTCGATCTTCTCAAGCTTCAATAGTAACATCGGCAAACAATGCCAGGTGTTCGTCATTGTAGGAGACAACTCAGAAGAATTCGATGAAAATAACAACCCAGTGCTAAATTCAGCAAATATCGACAGAGGAGCAAATCACCTAGCAGAAGGGCAAACAGCAGAATCCCTCACAGCTAGGGAAAAAATTCGACTATCAGTCGACGAGTGGAGGGTAATAAGAGAAGCCGTAGAACACGGCACGCAAATACCATCAAATTCCAGCAAAGACATGCTTTTGGGGTATCATTACGCCCTAAGGCAGCAGGCAAAACAATTAGCAAAGGAGAAAATAGTGATACAAAGAAGAAAAGATTCAGCCATTGCAGCTAGCGAAGCTGCTCGTAAAGCACGAAGCAACGCATCATATAGTAACGCAAGGAAAAATTGTCGACACGGTTCAAGGTACGACAACCTCGAGTACTCCGACAGGCAAAGTATTTCTAAAAACCTCGACTCGTCCTTCCTATCGGTCAACGAGCAGGGGAACATCCTACTGAAAACCCCTGAAGCAGCACTAGTAGCAGCGCAAGCATATCTACTTACAACTCAACTAAGTCCAGGAGATCCTAGAGAGCATATGCATAGAGCAGCATTGAACGGACTCAGCATGGTGGGCCACAAGCTATCAGCAAAAGGAGAAGAAGCATATCACCACAAGGAAGTGCACGAAGCAAGGTCACCTCGCCGTCACAACAGTCCTCGGCGCAGAAGCAGCAAGCAACGATCTCGATCACCATCACCAAAACAGCACGGTGGAACCCGAAGATCGCGATCCCTAAATGAAAGACGCGACTATGAAGACGACGAAAAAGAGATGGGGGCATCGTGCTTTACCCGCAGGGTTCGCACCACTCCAGTTCCCAAGGGATTCAAGTTACCTCATGATCAGCAAAAAATACGACGGATCACAGGAACCACAATCATGGCTATCAGATTATCTACAAGCAGTGCAAATATTAGGAGGAACCAAAGAAACAGCAATGCAAAGTTTGCAACTACACCTCACCGGAGCAGCAAGGTCATGGTTGAGCAAGCTAGAGAAAGAAACTATTGGGAGCTGGGAAGACCTCGCAAAGCAATTTACAGGCAACTTCAGGTCGACATATAAGCGGCCAGCATCAATAGAAGAAGTCAAAGCGTGCGTGCAGCAACGCGACGAAACACTGCGGGCATACATCCAAAGATGGAGCCTTATCAAGAATTCGACAGTCGAAGTTTCAGACGAAAGAGCAATAGATGCATTCATCATTGGATTAAGGCGAAGAGACCTAGTCAAAGAGATGGGTAGAATCAAGCCAAAAACAGTGTCAGACCTCATGGACGTAGCAAACAGATTCGCAGATGGAGAAGACGCATGCAACAACAAGCGAACGCGATCCCCAGAGGACGATAGAAGAAATAAATATGGAAGTCAAAGGAGACGGACTCGAAATTACGACAACTACGACTCCCATAGCCAAGTCGCCGCAGGATACAAAGACAACAGTTATCAAGGAGGCGAGCGCAGAAGTTCGGGATACCAAAGCTATGGAAAGGAGGATTATAAAAAGTTTCCCGCAAGAGAACCCAGAGAGTACAACCCGTCGGCAGAAGATATGCTCAACGGACCCTGTCATATACACTCAGCGTTCGTCGATGGGAAGCGAGTAACAAGACACGCAATGAAAGACTGTACAACATTCTTAAAACTACAAGAGGCAGCGCTAAACAAGCAAACCGAAGCAAGGCGACAAGGTTTTGAAGGAAGCAACAATCCTCCGGCAAAATAGCAAGGAAACAACGGAGCTCCTCAAGGACAAGACCAGCAAAACCAGGGACACGACGACGACGAAGGGTACGTTCCATCAAAAGGACACATCACAGCAATGATACAACCTATTCCCAAGTCGAACAAAGAAGAGAAGAGTATAACTCGACAAGTCAATCTAGCAGTCATCTCACCTCCAGCCGCAACAGAGTATCTGCACTGGTCAGAACAACCAATCGAGTTCAACAGAGAAGACCACCCTATAACAGTACCTCGGCCAGGAAATGCGCCTTTGGTACTCAAAGCTCAAATCGGCGCGTATGATGTCGACAGAATATTCATGGATGCAGGAAGTGGAATTAACCTGATATACGCAAAAACACTCAGGGCAATGCGCATATCGCTAGAATTCCTGAAACCAACAGATTGTTCCTTCCACGGGATCATGCCAGGAAGTGCCAATTACCCACTGGGTCGGATAGCACTCAATGTTTGCTTCGGCAACCGACAAAACTACAGAAGAGAAAAGCTAGACTTCGAAGTTATGGACTGGCCATCTCAATATCATGTGATCCTCGGACGACCCGCGTTTTCGCGATTCATGGCAGTGCCTCACTATACATATTTGGTACTTAAAATGCCAGGACCAAGAGGAATAATCACAGTCAAAGGGAGTTTTGAAGTCTCAGATCTCTGCGACAGGGAGTTCCACAAGATGGCGCAAAATTTTGGCGTAATAGCCAACCATGCAGAGAAGGCAAAAAGCGCAACTACAGAGGGCGTCAAGCTACTCGAAGGACGCGTCGCGGAGCCCGAAACGAAGAAACCACGAGTAGGAGCATCAAGAGAAGACACGGACGTAGGGGAAAAAGGGAAAGCCATGCCGGCATAAGCATCAAAAGACAATAAAGTAGAGTAGAACAGTAAGGCTGTAAAAGCCACGAGTTATACCAGGGGCAATGCCCTCTAGATCCAGAACACAGGTCACAGGCCGGATCTCTTGGGTCACCCCATGTATCTTACATTACAAATATAATAAAGACGAAACGTTCCTCATATTCGAGTTTACGAGTCTTTCAAAGAGAAAATGCGGCAAACGCACGAATCATACAATAACGCTCTGAGAATAAGTTTCAGACATACAGTCGCGAAATAAATAAACTCTCGCGTTCCACATACACCTTACAACATCGGGTTGTCAGAATCATCTACACCTAAAGGGTCTAAGTAGTGAAACTCGCGGAAAAACGCGGAGTCTTCTTGCAACAGCCTGCCTATAATTCGTCGGGCAGGCTGCAAGGTACTCTCTAAGTGTACTCGAAGGCTTGCCCCACCAGGAGGATAGCTCAGCGACATAGAACTATAATTGAGTCTTGGCTGCCACTTGCGTATCCACCCAAGAGCAAAATTGGCACCTGCCACTAAGTTCAGTTCTATCAACCGATGGACTCGCTGGCTGGATCTAAAAACATCAAGAAGCAATGGAAAAGTAGCAGGCAGAGGATTGCGAGGAAGCATGACCGAGTGCATAGTTACGAGAGCTCTCCTACAGCCATCCACCGCCTCACCAATATGCTGGGCACAGTCCTGAAGCAATACAATAGCGCTCCGGCGTCGAGGATCAGACCATAAATTTTCAACACCTGCGGACATTTTTTCCAGAGCCGCATTTCGCTCGGTGACCCGACGATCTTCAGCAGCGAAATCCAAGCAAGTGCCTATAAGGGCAAAGGATATCATAAAAGTAGCAGTGGAGCAAAAAGCGAAGAAAATAAGTCGAGAGGAAACTTACATCGCAACATTTCACAGGCGGATTCGACGATACCAAGAATAAAAGAATTGCATTCTCCGTGATGCAAAATCTTTGCCGTCAAGCTGGACACTTCATCACCAAGAATCGATACCTGCTTCGTCAGGGTAGAAGTTTTGCTAGCTTTATCAAACACCATCTGAGCTTGGCGTTTGGTTGAAGTCAAGCGAACCTCAAGGTCCGAAACCCTTGAAGAATATTCTGCGCATTGATCGCATCGACTAGGAGGCGACGGAATCCTTGAATTGAACGTATTGGCAGAGAAAGGAGCAGGCCCACAAGTCAAAGGGTCATCGACATGCGTCAACTGAAAACGAAAGAAGAGGAAGAAGAAACATCTCAGAAAGGCAGCACAGGACTTCATAAGACGATATATTTACATAAGACCACAACCCTATGACTAAAGTTCTCGGGTTGCACGCAACTAAAAGTTTTTACATTCAAAAGGAGAAACTTGAAGCTACAAAAGAGCCGAGTCTACGCCACCTCAGCATTTTGCTCCGTGGCAGAAGAGGGCACGGCAGGTTCCTCGCCAGAAGTCGACGGCGGCACTGGATCTTCCACCGCTGGAGGTGGTGCAGCAGATGCCGCAAAGGATGCATAAGGGGAAATAAGTGTCACCAATGCAGGCGCTAACTTCTTCGCCTTCTCGAAAAAAGCCTTCATCTCGTCGCGGGTGCGGCCATGGGGAGAGCTCACCCTCTCCCAGTCGAAGTCCGTACCGTGCGCAAGGGACAGTGCGATAGCACCCTCGGCGCCACGCTTAATAGAAAGCCCTTTCAGCTGGAGGGTGGGGTCTTCAGTTGTATCGAAGGACTTGGCAAGATTACTAAAGTCGTCCTTCGGAACTGCTGCCCTTTTCTTCGGCCACAACCCGACAAACAGTCGTGATAGAACGCGGTTAACTAACTCGAAAGTTTCCTGGATAGATATCCAGTTTTCCTCGAGTAGGTTAACCGCAGTCATCAGAGGGTCATCGTCCGGTTGCAGGGCCGACGGAGATACCCCGGTAAATCCTGCACGACACAAAGTAGATAGAAAAGAAAAGGAGGAGGAAGATGTCAGCACGTACAACAGTGCAACAGAAGTCGAAAATAGAAGACAAGGCGAAACACTCACTTTCAGCAGCAGTGGACATTGTGTGGAGACGCTCCGCCACGGCTTGCTCTCGCTGGGCATGATCCTTGTTGGCATCAGCTAAAGCTTTTTCAGCTTTCTTCGCCTTACCAAGCGCAGATTTCTGCGACTTCTCAGCGTTTGCCTTGGCAGTGGCCGCAACATCGTAAGCTTTCTGTGAAGCACGGAGCTCCGCCTCCAGCGACGCAATCCGAGCGTTAGCCGTCGCCAGAGCAACTACAGAAGAAGAGGCAAGCGTGTCAGATAAGCAGCAGAGGATAGGTACAAGGAAAAAGTTGTGACTGGACGTCAAAAGTGCACCTTCGGACGCTTTCGCAACCCTCAGGTATCCAGCACATTCCGTGCCTAAGGCGACAAATCTCTTTAATAATGCCTAAGAGAAAGGACGTGTAAGAGCACAAGTATATGCAAAGTAAAGACAAGAAAAGGAAAAGCAAAAGGAGTCGCTCACATCGTCGGGAGAACCCGTCGATACATGGGCCTCAAGAGAAACGTTGGGTTCTTTGGCCTTCTTTGAGCGTTTGTTGCTTCGAGTTTCCGGAATCTTCTTGACAGAAGCCCTGGTGACCCTCGGTGCGGCAACTGGCTCAGGGGGCTCAGCAACGGTCATTGGCGACATCAAAGGAGCAGTTGAATCATCTTTTGGTGGCTCTTCGTCATCTCTATAAAGAAGAAAATACGTTATATGCCATACTATAGAAACAAGACAAGAATGGTGCAAATGAAGAACTCAAATAAAGCACTTACGATGCCAGGAGGTCGAAGAATTCCATATCTTCTGTCAAGACAGGAGATTTCTCCGCAACTGCTTGTCGCAAAGAGGAACTCGAAGAAGCAAATTCGTCGACTTGTTTCCTCTTCTTGTCCAAGCCAGTGTCTTCAGGCCGCACAGGAGGAGACGATGTCGACGAACTAGTATCCTCTTCTGATTCTTCGGCATCATCTCCGTCCTGATTATCATCAGCCTCGGGGGCTTCAGATACAGACATGGCCAGATCAGCCGGAAGGGGCCCTGCCTCTGGAAGAGGGGGGCGTGAGAGAAGAAATTGGTGTCCCTGCATGCGAATGCGTTACTAGAGTAAGTAAGGAAAAGGAAAACATAGTTTGAGAAACACGAAAATCGACAATAAGAAGCCAAGAAGTAAGCAGATATATACCTCAGGAAGAGGGTGCACGGAGTCAAAGAAATCAGCGGTCAAATCAGCAACTGCATGATCCTTGGTGAGCTTGGTGAGACTCCTGACCCGCTTGTCGACATCTTCTTTCGATATCAGATCTTCAGAGACGCGGGTAGGATCTTCCAAGCCGGAGTAACTCCAAAATTTGGTAAGGCGGTGTTGTAGGGGTTGAACTCGACGTTGAATGAAAAACGCCATGAGTTGAATACCCGACAAAGCGCCTCCTTGACCTCCTTTTAAAGCCTTGATGCGAGACAGAAGAGGAAGAATTTGTTCGACTTCCGCATCTGAGGGGAGCGTATCCCACGACGCCAATTTCTTTACCTCCTGGGAAGCATCAAAAGGAGGTAGGCCGTATTCATCTTCAGGAGAGGATTTGCGGTCCTTGATATAGAACCACTTTGTCCTCCACCCTTGGACAGATGCGGCCATGGAAAATTCAAGGTATTGTGCTTCAGGGCGCACAGAAACGACGGCTCCGCCCAGTTCAGGTTTTCTAGCCAAAGCAACATTGGGGCGGAGCCAAAAGATCGACCTCCAGAGAAGAAAGTGGGGCTCAATGCCCAAGAATGACTCGCAAAGAGTCACGAAACACGCAATGTGCAGAAGAGAGTTCGGTGTGAGTTGGTGAAGCTGCACACCGTAAACAAAGAGAAGCCCACGAAGGAACTCGTGGGCAGGAAGAGAAAGACCATGGAGGAGGAAAGCAAGGAACATTACCCGATAACCACTCGGGGGCTCCGGGATCCGCTCCGTGCTTGGAAACTTGATCGAATCTTGGGCGGAGATGAGGTCGTCCGTCCGGGCCTTCTCCACCTCCTTCTTCGTGATGGCAGAGGTCACCCAGCTGGTCGCAGCGTTCGATTTTCCCTTGGCCATGGCGTTCTTGCTCGCTAGGTGCTTCACGCGCATCTATCAAATCTGTGCCTGGGGGCTATGCACGAAAGGAGAAGGAGGCAAGATCGACAATGGCGGCGGTGGCGGAGAGAAAGAGCTGGTAAACAATAAAATTCCCCACGATCCCCCTTATATATCTTTTGAGAGAAGGATCGTGGGCTAAGACGTGGCGCAAAGATCGGAAACGGTAAGCCCACTAACGGTCAAAAATTAAGAAAATTACAGTACTGCCCACGCAACGGTTAGCAATGGTACAGAGTGACGTACTCATTGATGTCATAAAGAAGATAATATAAGAAAGAAGAAATATGGCGCCGACAAGTGCAAAATAGGTGCACAAGATTGTATATGAAGGAGTTTCGATTATAGCCATGGGGGCTACTATTTTCAAGAATGGTGAATACAACTTTTCTCTGAAGTGGTGGATTAGTATTCGATGACAAGATGTTCTTAAAAGTATCTCCAGTTGAAGTATCTCAAAGTTGAAGTATCTCGAGTTGAAGTATGATGGACTACACTATATTTTGAGCCTATACTCGAAAAAGTCTTTTTCGACTATAGCCTCGGGGGCTACTCCCATCGGGAGCACTGATCGCGCACCCAACGATATTTCTTGATAAAGCATTAGAGTTGAAGGAGTGCAGGAGTGTTACTCCCATCGGGAGCGAGTTTTATGGTTGAAGAAACCCGAATATTTTTAGTCAAAATTTGACTGCGACATAAGATTCTCGAGTTGCGTTATCGCAACGCAACTCGACTGCCGTGACTTGTCACGAAGGTAAGACCCCGGGATCCGTCCTGTGTGGCCTGGTATACGCACATGGATGCGCTCTGCTGGTATGTATCCGTGTCTACGACGCGAAGAAAATCCTGGTGGACGCACTGGGTACCCTGAGAATCACTGGGATTCATTCTTTGTAAGTCCTAAATGCAGCAAAAGAGTGGGTTTGACCGGTATCCCGAATTCAAGTCCAAGGGGATTGAATTTGAAGTAGGTGACAAGTATCTGTTCTGGCAGTTAACTGACCTCTTGATCCGTCAGAGTTGTCAGGCTTGTTCATCAAAACCCCTTGCGAAAGAATATCATGAAAATAAGTCGAAAGACCAAGTCGAAGATTTGAAGATAAGAAGAAATCGAAGAAATGATCAAGTCAAAGATTTAAAGATTAGAGATTCAACCCGAATCTGCAATTCTGGTAGAATCTCAGGGGCTACTGACAAGGGTATAGTTAATAGAGCCCGTTAGTTGAGTACCCCTAAGTCCCGTATAGCTAGGCCCAATTGTAATGATAGTCGAATACGAGTTCCTACCGTATGTCGATATTGTAATCTGTATCGAACCCTACCCGATCCTCGAGACCTGGTCACCTATATAAAGGGGCCAGGAGGGGACGGTGTAGGCCAGATTGAAAGCAAGCCAGGTTAAACACTCAAGTTTACTTTCGACGCATACCTATTTCGACTAACTTTACCTTCGAGTTCATCCGACGCCCTATCTCCCCGATCCTAAGTCCTTCATCTAGGACATTTGTCGAGTTAACCCCTCGTCACTTACTTTGATGTTCAGGATGGGAGTAGTACATGAGGTTGATGTGGTAGCCACGACAAGCAGTAGGATCTCCAATCTTGCTCACAATAGTAGCCCTGTGAAGGCGAGCCAAGGAACTATAGAAATAGTACATGCGTGTGAAGTGAGGAGGAGGTGGCTTAACAGTCATATCCGGATTATGATAGCAGAAAAGGAGATCCTGAGCCACCATTTTCTTTGAAGACTCGGAGTGAATGTGGAAACCACCACGGCGAACATCATCATAGCCAAGACTCCATGCCAACTCATCAAACGAGGCGGTGTAGGGCGTGTCCCCAGTCATCCAAGAAATCTACCTGCGGTTGCCCGGATTGAAGTAGGCGGTGCATAAAAACTAGCGCACAAGATCAGGGCAATACTCTTGCTCAAGGTTGACAATGGTCCAAAGGTTCATCTTCTTCAAGGCTTGCTCAACAAAGAAGAAGTCGGTCTTCCGGTGGGCTCGAAAATGCTCGGAGTTGAGACGAAACGGTGTCACATAGGAGTCCAAAGAAGTGGAGTCATAGTGATCATTCCACATAGCAAACTGTGACTGAGTCCAAAACCGTGGACAAGATGGAAAGTCCTCTGAGCGAAGCGGTAAGGATTCAACCTTCTCAAATCAGTCCAAAGCTGCACAGGGCAATTCTTCATGTTGGAGGCCGGAACAACATAAGGAATAACATCTTCCTCTTCCTCAATTTCCGGGTTCCGACCCCGACGAGCGGGCTGCTTGACATGAGAAGCAACCATGGGTCCCTTGCCCGCTTGATGTCCACCCGGAGTGGTGGACGAAGTTGATCTCCTTGACTTGGGAGGAGGAATGACCTCCTCGCTTGAATCTGTGAAAAATAGAGCATAGATATGTAGCAAGTATAAGTGCACATGCCAAGAATGGAAGCCAAAAGAATGAGTTTAGGCAAGTAAAGAGTTTGCGCAAAAGTTGTGCAAGTTCGGTTGAGATTCCGGTGGAACCGGAATTTGAACCGAGAATTTCCGGTTGAACCGGAAATTCGACCGGAAAAGCAGTTTCCCCCTTAGCACAAATTTATTGCGAAATTTTGTTCAAGAACTTGCCTAAATGCATCTAGGAACAAGTAGGAACCAAGAGATGATAGTTTTGATTCCCAAACAAAGGACAAGATCTAACCCTAGAAATCCTCAAGTTCATCGAAGGAGATTTGAACAAGAACACTTGATGAAACAAGAGGAGGAAGGGAGAATAAAGAAATTACCCAAAGACATGATCTCCTTGCCCTAAGAAGGGGAAGAACTTCAAATAGAGAAAATCTTGGAGAAGTCCAAAGTCTTCCCACAATAGGTCTTCAAAAGGAAATCCCCTTGGTGAAAAGCATCTGGAGCACGAGGGGATCGAAGTAGTGGAGTGGATCTGGAGGATTAATGGTGGGAAATCACGATGGGGGTGGATGGAGAGGAGAAGTGGCGGCCATGGAGGAGGAACACGGTTGGTGGAGGAGGAAGAAGAAATAAGATAGGGTTGAACCGTTCCCACCAACCACGAATATATAGGCCTGAGTTTCCGGTTGAATTTCTGGTCCAACCAGAAATTCTCGGTCCAAAACGGGATCTGGACCGGAGTTAAACCGAGACCAACCTAAATCCTGCCAGAGACGAATTCGAGCTGGTCCAGTTTGGAATCGGTCCAAAACCCGTTTTGCACCAGAAATTTTCGGTCTAAACCGGGAATTCGACCGGATCCAAACCGAGACTAGTTCAAATCCTGCCAGAGAGGATTTCGAGCTGGTCCGGTTTGGACTCGGTCCAAAACCCGGTTTGAACCGGAAATTTTTGGTCTAAACCGGGAATTCGACCGGATCCAAACCGAGACTAGTTCAAATCCTTCCAGAGAGGAAGTCGAGCTAGTCCGGTTTGGACTCGGTCCAAAACCCGGTTTGCACCGGAAACTTTTGGTCTGATTTTCGGTTGCACCGGGAATTAAACTAGGAAACTCAACAACAACAGATTTTTCCTTTTTAAACGGAGATTCAAGTTGGCATGTGCAAATAGATGAATGCGAGACAAAAGGGTAGAGGAAACAGTATTCTAGTATGTCCATTGGAAGGAACAAAAAGACACAAAACAAAGCTACAATGGACATGTTCGAAGAAAATAAAAACCAAATGTGTTAGTGACAAGCTAAACAAAACAAAGAAAAATGACTCATAAAATAGTCAAAGGAAATAACAAAGACAAACAATTTGTGGGGGATTGCTCCCCCTATGTTGAAGCGCAAATGTCGTGGCACCGCAAAGATAAATGCTTGGATCCACATAATAACATTGGGTCTATTAATGTAGCACGCATAGGTATGCATAATGTCAAGACATGACAAAATGACTTCGGCCTATGTGTGCGGTGTTTCTAAGCTAGACACAAGATAAATGCAAGATTGTAAGCAAGTAGATCAATCCAAGTTTTTAGGATCAAGAATACCAAGTTCATTCCTTAGCTCAACAAACCGGGCTTCATCCAAAGGTTTCGTGAAGATATCCGCCAATTGGTGATTGGTGTTCACATGAGAGAGAGAAATATCACCCCTTGCGGCATAGTCACGTAGGAAGTGGTGGCGAATGTCGATATGCTTGGTGCGGGAGTGTTGGACGGGGTTGTTGGCGATCTTTATTGCACTTTCATTGTCGCATAGAAGAAGCACCGTATCAAGAGACACACCATAGTCTTTCAAGGTTTGCTTCATCCACAACAATTGAGTGCAACAAGAAGCCACGGAAATGTATTCGGCTTCGACAGTGGATAGGGAGATGGAGTTTTGTTTCTTGGACGACCAACTCACCAACGACCGGCCAATAAATTGGCAAGCCCCGGAGGTCGACTTTCGATCAACCTTGTCATTGGCCCAATCGGAATCCGAGTAGCCCACAAGATCAAAGGTTGACCCCTTTGTAGACCAAAGCCCGAGAGTAGGAGTATGAACGAGGTACCTTAAAATCCGTTTGACCGCCACAAAGTGGCACTCCTTCGGAGCGGATTGAAAATGAGCACACAACCCAACACTTAGCATTATGTCCAGCCTAGAAGCACAAAGGTAGAGAAGGGATCCAATCATGGAGCGATATACCTTTTGATCCACCGGTTTCTCACCTTCACCAAGGTCAAGTTGCATTTTGGTTGGCATGGGGGTTCTTGCACTCTTGGCCTTGGTCATCTCGAAACGTGCGAGCATGTCCTTCACGTACTTCTCTTGAGAGATGAAAGTTCCTCGCTCAAGTTGCCTCACTTGAAAGCCTAGGAAGAACTTCAACTCCCCCATCACGGACATCTCGAATCTCTGTGTCATCAACTTCTCAAAAGCTTTGTTATGTTTTTCGTTAGCCCCACCAAAGATAATATCATCAACATAGATTTGGCATATGAACAACCCACCCCCTTTAACCCGCTTGGTGAAAAGGGTGGAATCTACCTTCCCAATTTCAAAACCGTCCATGAGTAGAAAATCCCTAAGATGCTCATACCAAGCACGTGGAGCTTGCTTGAGACCATAGAGCGCCTTATGGGGTTTGTACACACGATTCGGGAAATTGGGATTTTCGAAACCCGGGGGTTGCGCAACATATGCCTCCTCTTTCAAGGGGCCATTTAGAAAAGCACTTTTAACATCCATTTGATAAAGCTTGAATCATAGAAAGAAGCATAAGCAAGCAATAGACGAATAGCTTCAAGGCGAGCAATGGGCGCAAAGGTGTCCTCATAATCCATACCTTCTATTTGAGCAAACCCTTGCGCCACTAACCTTGCCTTGTTTCGAGTGATGACTCCATTCTCGTCTTGCTTATTCTTGAACACCCACTTGGTGCCAATCACATTGATCCTATGGTCCTTGGGCCTCTCAACGAGAGACCACACCTTGTTGCGGGTGAAGCATTCCAACTCTTCTTGCATGGCATTCACCCAATCTGGATCTCCCAAGGCTTCATGTACCTTTTGAGGTTCAAAACTAGACACAAAAGCATGATGGCCACAAAAGGTGGCAAGCAAATCAAGTTGTCTACGAGTTGAAACTCCCTTAGAAATATCACCAAGTATCTTGTCGACTTGAAGATCACTAGCCTTGGTGGCGGCCTTGATGCGCCTTTTCAACCCATCATGACCAACAAATCTTCTTGTGGCTTGTCTTGGTCATGACCATCTTCTTGAGCTTGATCATGAGAGGAGTGGGGTTCTTGATCATCTCCTTGATCTTACTCATGAGGTTGAGGGCTTGGTGGTTGTTCTTGAGCTTGCGTCTCCTCTTGAGAATCTTGTTCCTCTTGAGATGGTGATGAAGGTTCTACTAGGGTTGAGCTAGGCTCCACATGAGTTGACCTTGAATCATCTTCATGAGGAAGGTCTTGGTTTGGAAGAACTTGATCTCCACATGGCAAGATGTGACCAACTCCCATAGACTTGATGACTTGAGAAGATTCTTCATAACCTACATCACTTGGAACAACTTGCTCCACTTGGGAGCCATTAAATTTCTTGAATACCACGTCACAAGATACTTCAACACGTCCGGAGGATATGTTGTAGTATCTATAGGCGTGGGAATCGTCTGTCCGGAGGATATGTTGTAGTATCTATAGGCGTGGGAATCGTCCGCATAGCCAACGAAAATACCCTCAATAGTTCTAGGCTCGAATTTACCAAGTCTCTCCTTTTTGTTCTTGACGAAGCACTTGCATCCGAAGACGCGGAAGTAGGAGACATTTGGCTTGTTCCCGGTGAGTAGCTCATAAGGCGTCTTGTTGTACACCGGGCAGAGGAAGAGGCGGTTGGAGACATGAACCGCGGTGGCAATAGCTTCTCCCCAAAAGTTATGGGGAGACTTGAACTCGTCCAACATGGTTCTTGCCATCTCAATGATCGTCCGGTTCTTCCTTTCCACCACACCATTTTGCTGAGTGTACGGTTGATGCGGTATGGTGTTGATAGTTTTTCACCGTCCAGTTGGGAACCCCAAGAGGAAGGTATGATGAATATAGCAGCAAGGTTTTCCCTCAGTAAGAAACCAAGGTTTGTCGGTCAGGAGAGGATGAAGCCAATACGACTAAAGGTGATGCTTGCTAGTCTAGCGACACTCCAACAAGGGCGCCATTTACGATCAAACGAGTTAGCGTGTCTTCAACTAGTAGCAACATGGAACCTGCACACAACACAACCAAATACTTTGTTCCCAACTTACGATGAGGTTGTCAATCTCACCGGTTTGCTGTAAACAAAGAAATGAGCGTATCGAGTGGAAAATAGTAAGAGTATGCGAATAAAGTAAACAGTGCGAGTAAAGTAAATAGGTGATAGCAATATAAAGTAAATAGGACCGGGATCCACAGTTCACTAGTGGTGTCTCTCCATAAGATAAATAACACATGCTGGATAAACAAATTATAGTTGGGCAATTGATAGAATAAAGACAACGTGATATGTCAAGAGGATCACTATGAGATTTACTCTGGGCATTACAACAAGATACATAGACCGCCATCCAACTGCATCTATGACTAATAATCCACTTGTGGTGAATCAATCCGAGAACTCCACAAGTATTAAGTTGCGAACAATAGATAACTGCATTAAGCAAAGTGTGTAATGTAAACAAAGCATACGCCCTTGAGCATATGAATGTTGTTTTCCCCCTAGTAGAAACAACACATCTACAACCTTAGAGGTTTCTGTCACTCCCCCAGATTAAATAGAGGCATGAACCCACTATCGAGCATAAATACCCCCTCTTGGAGTCACTAGCAACTACTCGGCCAAGATAGCTACTAACAACGGAGAGCATGCAAGATCATAAACAACATAGAGATAACATAAGATAATATTCAGAACATCAACTCAATCATAACACCAGTATTCATCGAATTCCAACAAACGCAATATGTAGAATTACATAACGGTGATCTCGATCATGTAAAGCAGCTCACGAGATCTAAACATGAAGCACATGGTGGAGAAGACATCCATCTAGCTACTGCTATGGACCCATAGTCCAAGGTAGACTACTCACTCATCGCGCCGGAGGCAAGCATGGCGATGAAGAAGACCTCCGGTGGCGATTCCCCTCTCCGACAGGATGCCGGGAAGAGCTTCTGGACCCTCCCGATCCCGGGTCGACGATGGCGGCGGATCGCGATGTGTTTCTGGAAAAGTGATTGGGTATTTAGGTTTTTCCCGTCGGGGGGTCTTTATAGGCAAAGGGGCGGCGTCTGAAGTGGACCATGGGGCCCACACCACAGGCTGGCACGGGCCAGGGGTGGGCCACGCCCCCTGGTGGTGTGGCCACCCTCTGGTCCGGCTCTGTCTCTTCTTCGGTCTTATGGAAGCTCCGTGAAATATCTGGACGACTGGCTTTGGTTTCGTCCAATTCCGAGAATATTTCCTGTGTAACTTTTCTGAAACACAAAAATAGCAGAAAACAGGGAACTGGCACTGTAGCATCTCGTTAATAGGTTAGTTCCGGAAAATACATAAAAATGCCACGAAGTGTAACGAAACACTAAACAAATGGTGTAAAAACAAGCATGGAGCATCAAAAATTATGGATACGTTGGAGACGTATCAGCATCCCCAAGCTTAACTCCTGCTCGTCCTCGAGTAGGTAAGTGATAACAAAAGAAATAATTTTTGAGGTGACATGCACCTACACAATCTTGATCAAATATGTAAGCGTTGTGCGCTGGGATCAAAAGAACTTAAAACATGGGCATGAAAGATATAATCTTGATAGAAGAAACTTAGCAACCATGTTATAACATGAAAATGAACACAAACAAAAGATCATGAAAATGAAACAATAAAAGTCAAACGTGTGTTCAAATCATATGGAAAAACATACAAATGGTTTTCAGCTTGTCCTTCACGGAGAGCAAAACATAAATGCATAGGACACCTTCAAGTTTAAGAGGGCGACTAGATACAAGTAATTTAAGAACAAGTGAAACCAACAATATGAATCAATCAATGAAAACTTTGGGACAATGCACATTATACTCAGAATGACAACTATGCTCTCTTAACGGTGCATAAAGATAGAAGGTGGTGACTCAACATAAAAGTAAAAGAAAGGCCCTTCGTGGAGGGAAGCAGTGATTAAACATGTGCTAGAGCTTTTCATTTGTAAAACAGAGAGATAAAAGTTGGGTTTTGAGAGGTGGTTGTCTTTGTCAACGATTGGCAATGGGGTTCTTACTATCTTCCATACAAAAATAAGCAAGTTTTTGAGAGAGAGATTGGCACTTTGGTGCTCTTTTATAAAGCTTGGCACTCCTCCCCACCTTTTTTCCTTTCACAAACCATGGCTAACTGATTCCATCGGGTGCCCACCAACATTCACATACCATGGAGGAGTGCCTTTTTTCTTTTCTTTTTTCTCTTTTTTTCTTTTCGGAATAGAACAATATAGAAGATAGCAAATCCGACCACTACGTCCCCATGAGCTGAAAACAGTGTCACAAAATGAGAAGTATTTTGAAGGTTTTTTTGAAAGGTAGCACATGAAAATTTACTTGGAATGGCTTACAAATACCATGCATAGGAATTTATAGTGGACACAATGGAAAACTTGGTTTTTAGGAGTTAGATGCACGACTAGAGCTCATACTCAGTACAAAATGAGGGCTAGCAAAAGACTGGGAGCGACCAACTAAGAGAGCAATAATGGCCATAATCATGCATAGCGACAAAGCGACATTAAAAGAAGCATAAGATGGTATCAAAAGTCAAAAACTAAATGATCATAGAGGCTTATGGCGACTTTGTATGAGTCTAACATATGTGAGCATGCGCCAAGTCAACCCAAATAAAGCGTCAAAGGAGAAAACCAAAATAATGCTTCCAAATAATTAAAACAACGCATGATTTTTTCAAAGGCTCATTAAGCAATCTCAGTCATTTGAGACAAGTCATGCTACAGAAAAACCACTAAGCATACTATCAAAAATACATCAAGCACGAAATGCAAAAGCCTAGGCTGCAGTCTACACAAGCTTCTTCTTGTACCACTTTTTTGCATAAAGATTTTTGTCTTTTCCAACACCATTTGAACTTTTTATAACAACTCTTTTGATGAAAACCAATATGGACCAGAGGTCAAAATACACCTTGATGAAAAGATATAACAAGATCTGAACACAAATCAAGGCAAAAAATGAAAGCTAAACGCAGTTCTAGAAAGAGAACAACACTCGTTAAAATTATAAGAATGAAAAACAGAGTGTTCTTGGCAAATGAAAAGCAAGGCAACTTCTCCAAAAGGAATTTGTTGGGGTCCAACCATTTATTGCAGCAAACAAAACTAAACTAAACTGAAAACTAAAAACAACTGACGCTCCAAGAAAAACGCATAATGCATGAAGCAATAAAAATATAGTGCGTTGAAAGGTGACCTGATTTTTGCCGATGAAGAAAGGGTGCCTCGGGGGCATCCCCAAGCTTTGATGCTTGTATTTCTTGGATATTTCTTGGGGTGCTGGGCATCCCCAAGCTTGATCTTTTGTCCATTCTTCAACTCATCTCATCATTCTCCAATCCCTACACTTGAAAACTTCCTTCATACAAAACTAAACACAAATCTATTAGCAACATTAGTGTAAGCATAATAATGAATCAACCCTTTTTGCTTCAGGTTTCAACTCAAAACCACCACATATAAAGCATATACTACTGTAGCAGCTTCCCAAAAGATCCGTGATCAAAAGAACTCAAAAAGAAAGCGATAAAGCGGCAAACACAAATATTGGCAGAAATCTGTCAAAACGGAACAGCTGACAAAGGTCGAATTTTTAGAGGGTTTTCCGTTGCTCAAATCAAAAAGTGTTAAACTAATGAAAGTTTGGATATAACCTGGGGCATATGCACAAGAAATCTCAGGTCCAAAAGATATACAGAGAATGTGCACGAATTTTTACGGTGCAGCACCGAAAATAGTTTCAGGACAGCAACATCCCCAAATCTTACCTCACTCAAATTAGAGGCTTCTCTTGGCACAACAACGAAATAAAAAGGATAAGGAGAGGTTATTACAGTAGTAATAACTTCCAAGACTCAAATTAAAGAAAAATAACTGAATGTAAAAACATTGGGTTATCTCCCAAGAGTGCTTTTCTTTAACACCTTTGAGCTAGGCGTAGAAAGTGCGAATCAAGTAATATCAAGCGATGAAGTGCTAGGATCAGCGCGTGCCTTACGTCTTCCTTTCTTACCTTTTCTCTTAACTCTAGGAAAGACGTGATTATTGCAAGGTGGAGAGATGAATCTTATATTGCCTTTTCCCACATCAATAACGGCGCCCAGGAGCTTCAGTAGAGATCTTCCAAGTGTGATTTGTCCTTTTCCTACACATTCAATAACAAGATAATCAGTACATATCATTCTTCCTAGGACCTTTGTATAAATTCCTTCAGCTACTCCAATGGGAAATATAGTGGCATTATTAGTAAGAGAAATTTCTTCTCCCCCATCAGAAAGTTTCCAAAGACTCAAAGATTCATAAACATCATTTGGCATAAGACAAAATTCAGACATAATATCACAACGAGCATGAAAAGTTTCACCATTAATGGTGATTTTTACCGTAGGGTACCAACTCGAAGGTTCAGCATTTGCTGGCACATAATCAAAATGCTGGCGCAAAGTACTGAAGCAAGTATTCAAACTAGCAGTGCGAGTCTCAAGAGTATTAAGTCTATTAAGCACACAAGAGAGGAATCAAAATAAGTTGGCATGCTATAAATTGTAATCAACTTTTTTATAATATTGAAGGCTTGATCTCCATCACAATGAAGGAAATCTCCTTCTGCAGTAGCATCCAAAGCATATCTATAACGAAGAGCAAGTCCAAAGTAAAAGCAACTAAGAAGCAAACTCAAAGTCATTTTTGGTTCAGTTTTTCCATGCCAATCATAAATTCTAGACCAAGCTTCTTTAAAGGTTTCCTCCTCTTTTTGCTTGAAAGTGAAAATCATATCCTCGGGCGACATAGTAGTAGCAACTGAACTAGACATAATAAACAACTACAAATGATACTAATTTTTTTGGGTTTTTGATAAAACGATGCAAGTAAAAATAAAGTAAAGCAAAACTTAAAACAAAGTAAAGGATGTGCGTGCGAAAACTCCCCTTGCAGAAGTCTTCTTCTTCCTTCCCGACAATGGCGCCAGAAAAGAGCTTGATGCGGTACGGTGTTGATAGTTTTTCACCGTCCAGTTGGGAACCCCAAGAGGAAGGTATGATGAATATAGCAGCAAGGTTTTCCCTCAGTAAGAAACCAAGGTTTGTCGGTCAGGAGAGGATGAAGCCAACATGACTGAAGGTGATGCTTGCTAGTCTAGTGACACTCCAACAAGGGCGCCGTTTACGATCAAACGAGTTAGCGCGTCTTCAACTAGTAGCAACATGGAACCTGCACACAACACAACCAAATACTTTGTTCCCAACTTACGATGAGGTTATCAATCTCACCGGTTTGTTGTAAACAAAGGAATGAGCGTATCGAGTGGAAAATAGTAATAGTATGCGAATAAAGTAAATAGTGCGAGTAAAGTAAACAGATGATAGCAATATAAAGGAAATAGGACCGGGATCCACAGTTCACTAGTGGTGTCTCTCCATAAGATAAATAACACATGCTGGGTAAACAAATTACAGTTGGGCAATTGATAGAATAAAGACAACGTGATATGTCAAGAGGATCACTATGAGATTTACTCTAGGCATTACAACAAGATATATAGACCGCCATCCAACTGCATCTATGACTAATAATCCACTTGTGGCGAATCAATCCGAGAACTCCACAAGTATTAAGTTGCGAACAACAGATAACTGCATTAAGCAAAGTGTGTAATGTAAACAAAGCATATGCCCTTGAGCATATGAATGTTGTTTTCCCCCTAGTAGCAACAGCACATCTACAACCTTAGAGGTTTCTGTCACTCCCCCAGATTAAATAGAGGCATGAACCCACTATCGAGCATAAATACCCCCTCTTGGAGTCACTAGCAACTACTCGGCCAAGATAGCTACTAACAACGGAGAGCATGCAAGATCATAAACAACATAGAGATAACATAAGATAATATTCAGAACATCAACTCAATCATAACACCAGTATTCATCGGATCCCAACAAACGCAACATGTAGAATTACATAACGGTGATCTCGATCATGTAAAGCAGCTCACGAGATCTAAACATGAAGCACATGGTGGAGAAGACATCCATCTAGCTACTGTTATGGACCCATAGTCCAAGGTAGACTACTCACTCATCGCGCCGGAGGCAAGCATGGCGATGAAGAAGACCTCCGGTGGCGATTCCCCTCTCCGGCAGGGTGCCGGGAAGAGCTTCTGGACCCTCCCGATCTCGGGTCGACGATGGCGGCAGATCGCGATGTGTTTCTAGAAAAGTGATCGGGTATTTAGGTTTTTCCCGTCAGGGGGTCTTTATAGGCGAAGGGGCGGCGTCTGAAGTGGACCAGGGGGCCCACACCATAGGCCGGTGCGGGCCAGGGGTGGGTCGCGCCCCCTGGTGGTGTGGCCACCCTCTGGTCCGGCTCCGTCTCTTCTTTGGTCTTCTGGAAGCTCCGTGAAATATCTGGACGACTGGCTTTGGTTTCGTCCAATTCCGAGAATATTTTCTGTGTAACTTTTCTGAAACACAAAAACAACAGAAAACAGGCAACTGGCACTGTGGCATCTCGTTAATAGGTTAGTTCCGGAAAATGCATAAAAATGCCACGAAGTGTAACAAAACACTAAACAAATGGTGTAAAAACAAGCATGGAGCATCAAAAATTATGGATATGTTGGAGACGTATCAACGGTGCGGAGAATTCGTGCTTGATCCCCTCTTCACCCATGAAGTCTTCCATGATGTAGTTCTTGAATTCTGACCCATTGTTGGTCCTTATGGTCTTGATCACTTCTTCAAATGTACGTTCCGCTTGCTTGGCGAACTTGGTGAAGAACTTGTGGGTCTCATCCTTAGACTTAAGGAGGAACACCCATGTATCTTGAATAATCATCCACGATGACAATACCATATCTTCTACCTCCAAGAGATTCATAGGTGGATGGCCCAAAGAGATCCAAATGAAGGAGCTCCAAAGGCCTTGTCATTGAGATCACGCTCTTGGCCGGATGATTCTTCCCAAGTTGCTTCCCGGCAACACATGCACTACACACACGATCTTTTTCAAATGTTACATTGGATAGTCCAACAACATGTTCACCCTTTAGGAGTCGTTTGAGATTTCTCATGTTGACATGGCCTAGCCGGTGACGCCATAGCCAACCCTCGTCAACCTTGGCTATGAGGCATGTTGAGGAGGAAATGCTCTCTTTCGAGAAATCAACCACGTAAAGGTTATCCTCAACATGCCCAACACAAACCAACTTGAGATTATCACTCCTAAAGACTTTCACATGATTATAGGTGAAATAGCAATCATAACCAATGCTTGCAAGATGACGTATTGACAGAAGGTTATAGCCAAGGGTGTCAACAAGCATAACATTCTCAAGAGACAAGTCCTTTGAGATTGCCAACTTGCCTCGACCCAATACCTTTCCTTTTGAGTTATCTCCAAAGAGGATGCATTGAGTTGAGTTAACATCTTCAACAAATTGCTCAAGCACCTCTCTTCCTCCGGTCATATGATTAGTGCACCCACTATCAAACAACCATTTTGGCCCACCGGAGGAATAACCCTACAAAATCAATTCTTGGGTTTAGGAGCCCATTGTGTAATCGGACCCCTAGCATTAGCAACAAGAGATTTAGGTACCCAAACAGAGTACCATCTATAAGCATAACCATCACAAGGACCAACATATCTAGCAACTACATTCCCGTCCGTGTCCTTACACAACACGTACGATGGGTTGGACTTTCCCGCAAAGCTATGGTTAGGATTGCCCCTATTGGCATTCCCTCCCATAGCCATCTTCTTACCATTGCCATTCCCATTGTACCCTTCCTTCACAAAGTTAATCTTCTTGGGAGGAGGAACATAGTTGTTGTTGTTGTTGTTGTTCCTTGGGTTGAACCCAAGGCCTTGACCATGAGGTCTCTCCTTTTGTTGAGCAAAGAGCTCATGAGGGGGTTTCCCTAGTTGTGGAGATGAGAGACGCTCTTTCTCAAGTTGAGCCTTCAACTTTGCATTTTCCTCAATGAGGATTGCTTGATCTAGAGAAGAGTTAGTAGCACAAGCAATATCCTCAACAATTATGGGCACACTTGATGAACCTTGAACTTCATTATGAAGAGCTTGAAGTTCCTCATATTTCTTACTAAGTCTATTGAGCTCATCCTTGACTAGCTTGTTAGCCCTTTCAAGGTGCTCAAGATCCTTAGTAAGAGAAGCATGAGCAACTTCAAGTTCTTTTTTGGAAAAATCAAGTTCTTGTGCCATTGGCAAAGTTTTATCCATAGTATCCAAGTCCTTAGTTTTATCAAGTTGATATGTTTCAATTTGATGAGAGAGGAGCAAACTAGTGTTCTTCTCCTCGGTTAGCTCTTGAACTAGGAGATTGAATCTCCGTTCCCCATCTTCAACATGGGATCTCGCTTCCTCAAGGGACTCATTGCATTGAGCAATAGTGTCCATCAAGTATTCGAAATGATCACAAGCATCACCACGAAGAGAACACATAGTCTTGTAAAGGGTGGCAAGAATAGTCTCTTCATCCATATCATCATTAATGGGACAAGAAGGTTGGGACGAAGATATCACCTTAGCCTCCTTTGCCATAAGGCATTTATGAGGGGAGTTCTTGGTGGAGTTCTCGTAGTCCTTGGTGTAGTCGTACTTGAATAGCGACCCGGGCTTGGCAAGAGCCAAACCGGCCACTCCAACAATGTCCTCCTCGTCACTATCCTCTTCATCAACATCGGAGGTGTATTCAACACCCACAAGAGCCTTGACGTCCTTGAACTTGTTCTTGTTCCTCAAGTTGATTGGATTAGGATTCAATCTTGGCTTGGCACCTTTTACGTACTTTGGCTTGTCTTGTCTCTTCTCATAGGGGCAAGTATCGGCGAAGTGCCCCGGCTCATCACAATTGTAGCAAGATCTTCTCTTCTCCTTGGGAACGAAAATTCCTCTCTTCATGAAATGCTTCCCATACTTCTTGGCGAAGAAAGCTAGATCGGTATCTAACTCACTTGTTTAAGTCGTCTCTTCTTCTTCTCAAGATCTTCTTCAACTCTCTCTTCCTTGCTTGCTTCACGTGCCCTTGAATGAGTGACATTGGCCTTCAAAGCAAGCGATGGGTTCTTGTTCATGGCACGGACAATCTCCTTGGTCCTATTTGCCTTGGCAATCATGTCGTCATGAGAAACAAAGTATCCAACAAGCTCATCCGCGGTCATCTTGCGGCAAGGTTCCAAGAAGGTGACAATGAAGGCCAACTCCTTGTACTTAGACACGATCTCGATGAACTTGTTCTTCACAAATCTATCATTCATGTGGAAGCCATCATCAATGGTGTTTCCTCCAAGAAGAATGATCTTTTCCTTGAGGGCTTGGAGTCTTGAGTAGGCACTTGTGACCGACTCTCCATCATTCATGCAAAACAAGTTCATGTCTTGTTTGGTGGCTTCATACTTGATCTTTTGCATTATCGACGTCCCATCAAACTTGACCAAGAGCTTCTCCCAAAGTTCCTTGGCGGACTCAATGCTTGAGACTTGATCATACACTTCACGCTTCAAGCTTTGAGGTATCTTGTCAAGTGCGGTGGAGTTGAGTTGACAATCAATCCTCTCTTTGGGCGTCATGTGTTTCTCATCAACGGGAGTGAAACCATTCACGACAACGCCCGAAAGCTCCACACAAACACACCTAAGATGAGAACGCATACAAGACTTCCAATAGGAATAGTTAAATTCATCAAGCATGGGAGGTGCACCGGAAGAAGGGTTCATGTGGGGCATAGGCACGCCTTCGAGGGGATATTCATATGGCTTTGTATGAAGAGAAGGTCCATCGGGCTTAGGTGGAAAGTCCACCTTAGCCTTGCCCGAGTTTGGGTTCTCCTTCAGAGTAACCTCTACAATCTCGGGATGGGCACTCTTTTCATCCAAAGCCGAGAATCTCGCTTCCAACGCGGCAAAACGTTCGTTGAGTTTGTTATGTTGCTTATCAAGCAACGCTTGAACCTCAACGGCCGTGAAGACTTTGTCTTCACCCTCATCCGTAGGTGAGACCATCTTACTCTCAAGGCGGTTAAGCCCTTAAAAAGAGCCCTTGCTCTGATACCAATTGAAAGGATGGATGGTCTAACCTAGAGGGGAGGGTGAATAGGTTTCTACAAATTTTACTTCTCTTTTCACTAGTTTTAGGCTTTGCGGAATATAAGTGTGAGCCTAACAACTAGGTGAGCAACCTATATGATGCTATGCAAAGTACTTTAATCTCGAAGGCTATCACAAAGGTAAAACACAAGTAAAGGAACTCGGATGGAAATAACCGAGGCACACGGAGATGAAGATGTATCCCGATGTTCACTCTCTTGGGGGCGAGCTAGTCGCCGTTGGAGAGGTGTGAATCCCCACGAAGGGTACTCAAGCGCCACGAAGGCTCACCTTCTTCTCCTTGAGCCTCCTCCACAAAGTAGGAGCCCAATCACTTGTGGTAGACCTTAGGGTGGTCTCCAAACCCTCACAAAATTTCCACGGGGCGAATCACAAGCCGAATGCCTCCGGGCGACCCTAGCCGCATAGGGTTTCCCACAAACCCAAGAGTAACAAGTAATCTCGATGAACTCAAGGCGGAATGAAATTTGGCTTGGTGGAGATGTAGATCGGGGCCTCCTCTTTCTTTCTACCAAAGGGATTTGGATTTGGGTGGGTAGAATGAGAGATTCCCTTATCTTGAGGTGCTCATTAATGGAGGAGAGAGAGTGGACATGATATTATGATTTGGAATGGGTCAACTTACCCCTTCGGAGAAGAAGGGGTGTATTTATAGTCTGTGGGGAGAAAATGACCGTTTGGGACGAATCTAGGATTTCCGGTTGAATTCCCGGTTGGACCGGAAATCCAACCGGGAATTCCCAGTGGGGATTCCGGTGGAAACCGAGAATTGAATCGGAGATTTCTGGTTTGAACCGGACCTGGGACCGGAAACAAACCGAGCCAGCCAAAAAACATGTCTGGGCCTGGCTGAGGTTGTCCGGTCCAATGGTCGGTTGAAACCGGAAATTCCCGGTTGAATTTCTGGTGGTATTTCCGGTCAAACCAGAAATTTGACCGAGAACCAGAATTTCTTCCCAAACTTTCTTTTCTCCAAAAGAACTAAAAATACTCTTTGATCATGAAAGTGAGACAGGTGGTGAAAGGTGTTTGGTTATCAAGAAATCAAACCCACGAGTCCATCGAGACAACCCCTCTTAATAGTGCGGTGTTTCCTATAAACTCAAGTAAAAATAGAAGAGAATAGAAAAAGCACCGCCACTTCTCTCCGAAGTCGAATGGGGGGCCTCCCTTCACAGCTCATCAAAGAAACGGACTAAAACCTGAAAATGAGACTAGAAGACTATATTAGTCCAACACTAGCTCACGTGTCATCAATAACCAAAAATAAGTTGAAGGGTAAAATACCCTTACAAGAGTGAACCATTGTCGCCGTCTCCCGACTGTCGTCGGGGGCACCCGCATTGATCTCCGCTAGTCGGCGAGGATCAATGGGCATGCGGGGATCAAATCTCAGAGGCGGCGGCGGCCGCCGCCGCCTCAAATCTGCCTGTCGGCAGATCCGCCACTCGATCTCCGTCAGCGGCAGCGGCGGCCGTCGATGCTCTCGTGGGCGCGCGCGCGCATCGTCGCGTACGGCGACGGCTGTCTGAGTGCCGGCTCTGCGGGCGGTCCAATCGGCGCCGCCGCCCTGCCCAGGTCTTCCGGGTCGCAGTCGATGATGATGAGGGTCCTCGCCGGAGGCCGTGGGGCCGGAGAGGAAGGCGAAGGAGGCGAAGGCGCATGCAATGCATCCATGGTGAGAGCGGGTGATGGGACGTGAGAGGAGCGGTGACTGCACTGAGACGCGTGCGACCGGGGGAGATTTCGAGGCGTCTTTTGCCTCTGCCCAGCCTGGCCCTGGGAAAACCGCGGATTCAGGCGTTTCCACTGGACCTGCGCAAGGAATGCTTTAACACGCGTGCTGACCTGCATCGAGGGATATTATGAGCATCTAAACGAGCCGCTCTCTTTTTTCTCAAACCTAGTCCAACCGTTCACATGCTACCAAACGCGCCCCCAGAGGTCCGGCATGGCACACGCGACAGGCAGGATGGGAGATGGGACTGAAGGAAAGATCGATTGTGCAGGAAATGGGCCAAAGGAGACGTACGTCGGTGGAGGCACGCACATGTGGCACGGCCCCCACTTCTCGGCGCGGCGGACGGGCCCGAGAGGAGGAGACACCGCGAGCGGAGGACACGGCGACGCGGTGATGCGTTTTCGGCAGATGCGGTGCGGCCCGTCCGGCGGACTGGCCTCAAACAGTCGTCGTAACCACCTTCTTAATTCCTTCGATCGCACGCGAAATCTCTCTAGATCCGCATATCCCGAACAGTGTGGATCACCAACGCCGTGGGCCGGCGGCATGATCGCCGCACCTGCTGCTATAATCGTCGTCGTTTGTCTGGGAATAGTATGCAGAAATCCTGGGTGCCTGCCCTTTCACCTTGGATTTCAGCCATTGCGCGGGATTTTTTTTGAGTGAGGCGCCCGTCTATGGCTTCGAATGGCGCTCCGGGTGCGCAACCAGGAGCGGCATGTCGGTCGGTCGGATTGATGGTGGTCACGGCTCTACGCTGCGAGGTCGTCGGCACGTCGTTCCACCGGCGCACGTACTGCCGTCCCTTTCCTTTCTCGTCTCCCCCACGTGCCTCCACATGCGCCGCAATGAATTACTGGATCATGGCTCTGCGCGATATGGAATTCATCGTACCTGAACTTGTACAGTTACGCTGGCCAATACCAATCTTGTTAGGGCATCTCACGCGACCCATTTCGGACAGACAAAACGTTCGAATCGGTTCGTTTGGGTCGGGTCACGGACAGGCTGGGCTGCTTTGTCCGGTTGGGTAGGGGGGTGAACCCAGCGGGCCGACGCATTTATTGCGCCATTCTCGCCGGCATGGCCGACGTGACGGCGAGCACGCCGCCCCAACCCCAAAATTTCCACGCCGGCTCCCGCCTGTTTCTCCCGCCGGCCGAACATTTCCTGCCGGTGCTTCCCGCGCGCGCGATCTTTCCCGCCTCGCCATTCCGGCTATATATACGGCGGCCCGCGGCGGCCATGAGCACCAAAAACCCTCTACCTCCACCTTCCTCCACCTTGCACAATGGCTCCCGACCTCTGCAAGTGGGCCGCGCTCGCCCAGCTAGCCCGGGAGCGCTTCCCGGAGGACCCCGACGTGGCTGGAGCGCTCGCTCTGGCCGCAACTCGTGTCGCCGAGGGCGAGCGGGCCGAGGGGGCGGTCGTGGCGGCCGCCGTGGAGGCGGAGGCGGAGCGCGTGCGCGTGCACGCGGCGGTGGCGGAGGCGGCGGCCCGCGGCGTGGCGGCCCTGGTGGAGGCAGAGCGGGAGGCGGCCGCGCGCGACATCGCCACGGTCGGCTCGACGGCCGGTCCCTTCCTCCGGCCGTACCTCGCCGCCGCCGACCTCATCGCGGAGGCCGACGACGCGGCCATGGCGGAGGTGGAGGTGGTGGCTGCAGCGCAGCCGCAGGAGGCGGAGCACGCCGACCTCGACGGCCTCTTCGACGACGAGAAGGTGGCGTCGGCGACGAGCGACGAGCAGGCCGTCCTGCTCGCCTCCTTCGAGACCGCGCGCCACGAGGAGGACACGCGCCTGTTCATGGCGGCGGAGCGGGAGGCTCTGTCCGCCATGCTCGTGGTGCGTGCCACCGCCGCGAAGCGCGCGGCGGCGGAGATGGCTGCGGAGGAGGCGGCGTTGGGCGCCGCCTTGGCGGAGGAGATCGCTAGGGACCGGGCGCGCTGGGAGGCCGGCTGGGAGGCCAACAGGGCCGCCGCGACGCGGCCAACGCCGCTGCCGCCGACCTGGAGGCCCGACGGCGGGGGAAGGTGGAGCGCTGCCGCCGCGCTCGCCAGGAGGCGGCGATCGCCCGCGCGCAGCAGGCCATCGACGACGCCTCCCCCCTCCCCACGTCGAGCGGCCCTGGGCCGACGTCGTCGCCGAGGACGACGACCTGGCCGAGGAGTAGCCGCGCGACGGTGGCGGCGAGGACGACGGCGCACGCCGGTGTGTAGATACGGCCGGCAGTAGGAACCTTTTTGTATAGCGTCGTCGTAGACACTTTTTGTGTAGCTGACAGTGGGGGCAGCGAGGACACGGGCGGACAGATTGCCTCTCCGTCTTCTGTCTGCGCGGACCCATCGGTGCCCCAAATTTGGGCCGCGGATGGGTGTGTCCTCCCCCCGGACTAGTTTAGGTCGGCCCGCTGGGTCGTTGTTTTTCGGCCGGTCTGTCCGGACGGATAAATTCGGACCCGCGGTGTCCGTTTGGGTCGACCCGCTAGAGATGCCCTTAGCACTAAGCCTGTAACATGCCGGCTACAGCGTTTGCACAGAGAGAGAGAGATCAAAGCATGGATGCTACGGAGTGACATGCACAGATACAATAGTAGGAGTTGATCAGGGCCAACCCTAATTAAAATAGATCACGTCCCACAGACCAAAGAAAACTATTCCTCTTCCTACTCTTTTATTTTTCGTTCAGAGTTACCGGAAGAGTTGACTATCAGTTAGGGCATCTTCAGCGGACCGATCTAAACGATCACCCGCTGTCCGAACACATTCGCGCAGATAAATAAATGGGTAAAAGTGTTTTCAAAGGACCGACGCAAATGGACCGCAGAGGTCGGACCGACGCATTCCCGGCCCATATATGGGCGTGAAATGCGGTCGGGCGGACAGCGACCATGGTGGTTGGCTGTCCGCGCATGTCCGAGCCTGGCCTGCAAGTCAGTGAACCAAAAAAGGGCCACAGCGGTGCTACACAAATAGTTGACGACGACCATCTCCCTACAAGCTACTGCTACACTACCCTACCCCTACTCGTCATCGCCGCGCCGCCGTCCTCGTCCTGCTGTCGGCTACAGTAGGTCGTCGCCCCAGCCCAGATCGACGGTGTTGGAACCTTCGCCGCCGGCCTGGCGGGCGCGATGAGCCTGGCGGTGAGCCAGGTTTGGGCGTTGGCGGGCGCGATGAGCCTGGCGGCGAGCCAGGTTCCGGCGTTGGCGGCGCTGGGTGGCGAGCTTGTGGACCTCGTGGAGGTGTCTCGCCGAGGCCATGTCTTCGTCCCAGCGGCAGCGGTCCCGTGCCATCTCCTCCTGCACCACCGCTTTCGCTGCCGCCTCCTCTGCCAGCTCCTCCGCTCGCGCCACCGCACGAGCCGCGTCGCGAGCCGCCTCCTCCCAGGCAGCCAGCTCCAGTGTCGCCTCCTCCTCCGCAGCCACACGCCGCCTCCCACGCCGCGTTGGCGCGCACCACGAGCATGGCCGCGAGAGCTTCCCGCTTTGTGGCCATGAACTGGCGTGTGCTCTACTCGCGGTGCGCCGTCTTGAAGGAGGCCATCAGCGCCACCTGCTCGTCCGTCGTCGCTGGCGCCACCACGTCGCCGTCAGAGGAGTCGCTGTTGTGGTTTCGTCAACAGATCTGCCATAGGGGTAGGTGTATGGCGGTTTGTGGAAGGGGGTGAACACGGCGGAGTGATCCGGGATGGTGGTAGCACGAGTTTACCCAGCTTCAGATCCCGCAACGGTGGCGAGACCCTACGTGCTGCTATAATTCACTATATGGCAACAAGTGCTCGGTTACAATGATGAGGTTGGCTGTTTCGCTATGCGATTGGCCGTATGTCTAAGCTGTGCCTCAAGGGCTTCTCCACGCCGGCTTATAAAGGCGTCTGGCATGGCCAACACGATGGTACCGAAGCGGATACAACTTGGAGTCCTAGACTAAGTCCTATGCGTATTCTACAAGGCAACCCACCATGGGCTTGTCCACGGATCCGCCATGAGCTCCTGCGTCCAGTACCGCCATGATCTTTCTAGCAACTGGGCCGCCCGGTAGGCAATCTACCATACCACCCTGATGGGCCACCCTGGCTTGCTGGTTTAGGACTATGTCGTTGGTATACCCGTTCGGTATATCCCCAACAGTAGCCCCCAGGGAACTTCAAGATTGCCATCTCCATCCGTCATGCCTTGTTTTTGGTGAAGTCCATCCGCCATAGCTTGTCTTCTTCTCTGCGTCTCGATGGCGGTTCTTGATGTTCCCCTTTCTTCATCCTTCAATCCGCCGTAGATAGTGGATCATGCGACGTAGTTTCAACTTAGCGAGATTTCTGAGATCCGTTGGATCATACCAGAAGTCCGCCGTAATTTTTGGCACGTAGTTCCTTCTAGGGCAAGATTCACAGTGCTTGCACTGTTAACAAAATTTACTGTTTTACCCCTAGACACGTGTAGCCGATCTAGGGTTTCCATGATCAGGATGAACGGTTCTGATGGCAGGCACGAATCTCGAGGCCCGGGGTCTATATATACCTCGGCCGCTCACCCCCGGTCGGTTCATACCTCATTCACCCCGCCCACGCATTCTCTCTCCTCAGCGCCTCCACGAGAGCTCCGCGATCTCCGACGAGCCACCGCGGGAGTTCTTCGCCGCCGGTGACTTTTCCCGCCACAAACTGGCATCGTCCTCCTCTTCCTCACTCGAGATCTTGGAGATCATTTCTGCCACGCCTTTAGCCGCCATGGATCCAGAATCGCCTCGTCAGGCTGCAACGTCTGAAGCTGCCGAGAGCTCAGCATGATCAACTGACACAGAATCCCTATACCCGAAACTTCGGGAGGTAGCTGGGATCCCTGCAACTTAGATGAGGGAACCCTATCCTCCTTGGAGCAGGAAGGATGGATAGCAGCTAAGGAAATTTCAAGATGGCGAGTAGATCCTGGTGCAGCAATGCCAGCCCCTTCCGATGGAGAGATCGTGATGCTTAAGTCTCACATCGACCGAGGCCTCAGCCTTCCGCCATCCTACTTCTTGAAGGGCGTTCTTCGGCATTACAGGTTACAGCTGCACCATATTGCACCAAATAGCTTCACAATCATAGCGGGATTCGTCGCGCTGTGTGAAGGATATCTGGGTATCTATCCACGCGGAGACTTATTCCGCTTATATTTCAATATCCGCCATAACCGGGATGCGAATGGAGACCCTCGCAACTGTGGATCAGTCTCATTTGTTCCTCAGAGCGGGAAATCATACCCTTATATCACACCGCATGATTCTGCAAAGGGATGGCGGGGATCTTTCTTCTATCAGGCTGACCAAGCCCCTCCTGAAAGGAAGTACGGCCTGTGGTCTTTTGTTGATGGTCCCGCCAAGGAGCAGGATAGCTGGGGTGTTATGGACGATTTTACCATGGACGACGATTGCCAACTCTGCTCACGACGGATTTCCAAACTTGTGTTTTTTGGACTGACAGGTGCAGACACCATCCATTGCTGGATCTCATGGTGGATTCAGCCACTTCAATATCACGAAGCCCTGATGTGCGAGTATAGCGGAATCGACGACCCTCAACATTATTCCAAGGAGGAACTATCTGCCAAAGAGATCGAGCATCGAATCCGCAATATCATCAAGGTGGGACGAGATGAGCCATTGAAGCTAAAGATCCCTATGTATGAGAATGGCAACTGTCCAGAGGTGAGTGCCTTCCTGTTCTGCCATAACTGTTATTTTTCTTGAATAACTTGCATCCTTCTGCAGCTTTCCTCCCTTCCGCCTTCCCAGCCGAGCCGTCTAGTCCGTTATCCCCGGGTGAAGGAATTCACTGATGATGAGGACGAAACATCCGCATCTCCAAGAAGACAGAAGATGGCGGAAGAGGAAAATGTGGCGGATAGGCCCATAGCAACTATACCCCGTGGTGTTCGCGGCGGGGGCGGGCGTATACGAGGATTAGGCAAAAGGGTTATCTCCCGCCATCCGTCCCCAGCTCTGCGCGGCCACTTGGATACCGTTCCTGAGCATTCTGCTACTATCAAACTGCCAGAGCAGAAGTAAGGAAGATATTATTTTTGATTCCATACCATCTCTAATTTGACTTGTTCTGATCTGTGACTTTGCGCATAGGAGAAGGAAAATTGCTGGTCAAAAGCCTCCAAGGACCAAACCATCCCCTGCCGTTGTTCCACCTACACATGATGCTCCTGTCCGCCCAGCTGGACCTTCCGCTTCTGCCCAAAGGGCTAGCAAGATGGCGGGTGCCTCGGCAACAGATGCTGGTCCCTCCACCTGTCCCGCTAAGGGCTCAAAGAAGGTAAGCTTTAGTGAAAAGGCGGTCGAGATGGGCACGGGTGTTGAGGAGGCCTCAAAATGGAAAAAGAAAGTAGATGCTCTTTTCCATCTCGATCACCTGCAGTAGGAGGCCAGCAACCATGTGTCAACCGTTATGTCGTCTTTTGTTCAGAGAACCAGCATTGTGAAAGAGGTATGTACTCCCAGTAGCCCCCGAGCAGCATGACGGATTTTCTTAGACGATCCGCTATGGTGCTCTAAGAGAAACTACTTTAGATTTTTGCATAGTATAGCACCCGAGCGCCGTCATATTATGCGGTACTCTTTAGAGAACTTAAATTTTGCACTGAGTAGCCCCCAAGCATTATGGCAGATAACTATCCGACATAAAGCTCTAAGAAGACTTAAAAAATCATCATGAGTAGCCCCCGAGCGTTATGGCGGATGGCTATCCGGCATAAAGCTCTAAGAGTGACTAACACATCACATCGTTTTGCCAGAATTACAAGAAAGTTGTGGAGGACCTGGTCCAGGTCGTCAGTTTGCAGGAAAAGGATCTGGCGGAAAAAAGCTCTCTTGTGGCGGACTTGCAGCAGCAGCTCAAGAACAGCGGTAATTTTCTTTTGTCTTTGACAAGTTTAAGTACCTTTATGCTATCCGATCAATATTGTGCTTATATTTCCGCCATGCAGATGCTGCCAAGCTTAAGTCCACACTTGAGGGGGTGGAAAAGGGCCACGCTATTGCGATGGAGGGGTTGCATCAGCAGCTCCAAAAATCATTGGCCTCGAATACCCTCCTTGAAGAGAAGCTTAAGGACCAGGAACGCCAGAACCTACAGAAGCACAAGGAGGTAGAGGATCTCTGCAAAGCCGCCGCCGAATTTGAAAAACTGTGAGATGGCGTTAACGAGATACTCAGTCATTTCCAGAATACTCTGCTAGGTATCAATGGCTCTCCATACTGTGAAGTTTGTAACAAAGTGTTATGCCGAATGTGACGCCTTATTCATTTCCGCTATGTAGCGACCCTGGAGCAAGGCAAGGTGGATTCCGCCACAGGCTTGCGCATGGCCACTGACGCGACACAGAAGGAGCTAGAGGGCCTTCTTAATGCTGGTCGTCAGGCGTGCGGGAGTCTGCAGATAGCGGGTTCCTCTGGTCTTAGTGCCATAGGGCTCACCAAGAAGCTGCTGCTCGTGCATGGGCTAGTGGCAGACTGGAAGCAGTCTTCCGCTCGGGGTGGTGCCAGAACTGCCTTAACTTTGGCGAAGGCCCACTACCCCAAGCTGGACCTGGAATTGATCACCTCCGGCATCCCAGAGAGTGGCGAGGACAGAGTGCTGGTGGACGAGGCCGCCATCCGGCAGAGTGTGCTAGGATATGATCAGCTATGTGCCCTGGGCACTCAGCTGAACGTATACTACGAAGCATACGATCTGCCGGGGTCTCCAAGCCAAGCTTCAGCGTCGGTTTCTGTAGCCACTGCTGGTGCTGATGGCGGTGATGAAGTGTCCTCTGGAATTCCGCCATCCTCTTGAGCTATACCCTGCAATGTGGCAGGAAGAAAACAATTGCATCAATCCGGCCCCTGAGTGGGTCTGTAAGTTAAACTATTAAACTGTGTGTATGCTCTGCACTGTGCCTGATCTGCTTGTGGCGGATTAGTGAATGCTTTTGAACTTGTGGCACAGTTTTTATTAAGTGGTTTATGTGCGAAAAAACTTCCAGGCCTATTTTTATGCAACTTGCAGCAGTTTGACTTGCTCAAAAAACAACACTTTGAAAAAAAAATCTCGCGTAAGATTATGCGATCCGCCATCCGGCTCTTTGTGCTTGACTTTTCGTGAGATGGTGAAATCTTCGCATGAACAATCCGCTAGGGCGACGATACTTGACAGCAACCGTCCAAAACCCTTAGCAGATAGCGGCTTAGATCGTCAAAAGGTCACTACTCGGGAATCCACACAAAGAACGTCAAATGGAGATCAATACATAAATATGCTACGCGGACCGCTATGGCGGATTTTAAAAAGACGCAAGTGCAAAGCACAATTGCGCAAAGACTCCATATGATCTAAATGAACAATAAAGGAGGTAAAAGACTCAGAAAAAATCAAGAGTGAACCACATGCTTTATTTCATTGATCATATAGATGTGCCTATACATAGCCTAGGTAAGTGCTAAGTGTAGAAAGGACGTAGTTGTGCGATGTTCCATGGACGGTCTGTTTCATCGTAGATATCGTCAGGGTCTCTTTGTTTGTGCTTCTTACTGGGTCGCTTATCTAGCTCGTGAATATCAACGAGGTAGTAGGAACCATTCAGTAGAGCTTTGCTGATGACGAAGGGTCCTTCCCAAGGCGGGGATAGCTTGTGGGACTTCTGTTGTTTGAGGCGTAGCACCAGGTCCCCCACTTTGACGAGCGTTTGCGAACTCGGCGGCTGTGATAGCGGCGGAGATTCTGCTGGTAGATGGCGGATCTCTGGGCTGCTAGGTCTCGTTCTTCTTCCAGCAGGTCCATGGATAGTTGTCTGGACGCTTCTGCATCTTCCTCCTCATAGGCCTCGACTCTTGGGGAATCGTACTGGACATCACTTGGCAAGATTGCCTCTGATCCGTAGACTAAGAAGAAAGGGGTGAGGCCAGTTGATCTGTTTGGCGTGGTCCATAGACTACATAGCACAGATGGGAACTCTTCTGCCCAGGCTCCAGCTGCTCTATGTAGCGGTGCTTCTAGGCGTGGCTTGATCCCTGACATGATTAGTCCGTTGGTCCGTTCAACTTGGCCATTGGACTATGGATGTGCCACAGATGCTAGGTCGAGGCGGGTTCCGTTGTGATGGCAGTATTCTTCAACTTCTCCTTGAGACAAGTTAGTGCCGTTGTCGGTGATGATGCTATGTGGGATGCCGAATCTGACCACAATGTCCTTGACGAATTTTAGGGCGGTTTTGCCATCAAGTTTTCTGATGGGCTTAGCTTCCACCCACTTCGTGAATTTGTCTACCGCTACCAGGAGGTGCGTAAATCCCGAAGGTGCTATTTTTAGCGGACCCACCATGTCCAGCCCCCAGACCGCAAAAGGCCAGGTTATATGGATCGTATGCAGTGTTGTGGCGGGCATGTGGGTCTGCTTGGAGTACATCTGGCAACTTTGGCAGAGCTCCACGATACGGTCTGCATCTGCCTTGGCTGTTGGCTAGTAAAATCCATGGCGGAATGCCTTAGCTACTACGGATCTGGCGGCGGTGTGATGCCCACATTCGCCTTCGTGGATCTCCCTTAGCATTTCGATTCCGTCCACTTGGGATATGCACTTCATGAAGTCTCCCGAGGTGCTTCGTTTGTAGAGTTGGCCATCTATGATGGTGTACGCTTTTGCTCTACGCTCGATTTGTCTCTTTTGGACTTCGTCCTCGGGTAGTTTCTTGTTCGTCAGATATTCCAGGTAGGGCTCAGCCCATGGCGGGTTGCTAGGCAAAACCGCCATAACGGGAGAGCTTGCTAGTTCCGGATTTTCTGGATCCACCATCTTGACTGATGGTACATGCAGATGCTCGAGGAATACGCCTGGCGGGACTTCCTTGCGGCTAGACCCTAGCTTGGACAAGGTGTTGGCCGTCATGTTATCTTCTCGTCGTACATGCTTTATGTCATAGCCGAGGAAACTTTTGGCCATCTCATCTACTTCGTCTCTGTAAGCCGCCATAACTTCGTTCCGAGCTTTGTATGTGCCAGCCACCTGCTGAGCGACAAGGTCAGAATCTCCACAACACATGATGTGTTGTACGCCGATCTCCTTTGCGACGCGTAGCCCGTGCAGTAGCGCTTCATACTCCACGATGTTGTTGGTGGTGGGGAAGTGGATCTGGAGAACGTAGTTGAGCTCGTCTTCCTTGGGAGATTTGAGTGTCACTCTTGCCCCCGAGCCGTGTAGCAGCTTTGAACCGTCAAAGTGCATCACCCAATGCTCTGGTTCTGGGACGGGCGTAGTCTCCCGTGCTTCCTTTCAATCCGCCATGAAGTCTGCCAAATCCTGAAACTTGATGGCGGTGCGAGGCTTGTAGTCGATGTCGAAGGAGGCCAATTCAATGCCCCACTTTGCAACTCGTCCTGTTGCGTCGCTGTTGTTGATGATGTCCTTCAGTGGAGCCTTGCTCACCACTATGATCTTATGGTCATAGAAGTAATGCCGTAGCTCACGAGAAGCTAGGAAAACTCCATATGCCAACTTTTGGTAGTGAGGGTAGCGCTGCTTGGATTCCGTCAGGACCTCACTGACATAGTAGACTGGTCGCTGCACGCCGTACTCCTGCGCTTCTTCCTTGCGTTCTACCACGATGACGATGCTGACAACCCTATTGGTTGCCGCCATGTATAGTAACATGGGTTCCTGGTCTTCGGGAGCTGCTAGGACTGGTGCAGTGGATAACACTCTCTTCAGATCCTTAAGCGTAGCGTCTGCCTCGTCGGTCCAGACGAATTCGTCTGATTTCTTCATCAGCTTGTAGAGTGGCAAAGCCTTCTCGCCAAGACAACTGATGAATCTGCTCACTGCTGCCATGTAGCCTGTGAGTCGATGTACGTCCTTCAAGTCATTAGGCCGGGAGATGTCGAGGATTGCCTTGATCTTCTCCGGGTTGACCTCAATTCCGTGGTGGGAGACGATGAATCCCTGGAGTTGTCCAGCTGGTACCCCGAAGACGCACTTCGTGGGGTTGAGCATCATGTTGTACTTCCTTAGATTGTTGAAGGTCTCTTGCAAATCCGCTATAAGGCCATCTTGCTTCTTGGACATAATGGCGATG
This sequence comes from Dactylis glomerata, assembly GCA_007115705.1. Lineage (NCBI taxonomy): Eukaryota > Viridiplantae > Streptophyta > Magnoliopsida > Poales > Poaceae > Dactylis > Dactylis glomerata. Next base: position 371,181 of record QXEO01001145.1, read on the forward strand.
TCGTCCACATATGCGTGGATGTTGTGTCCGATTTGATCCGCCAGGCACTTTTGCATGGTGCGCTGGTACGTCGCTCCTGCGTTTTTCAGACCGAATGGCATTGTCACGTAGCAATACGTGCCATAAGGTGTTACGAACGATGTAGCAAGATGATCGGACTCCTTCATCTTGATCTGGTGGTATCCTGAGTAGGCATCTAAGAAACATAGCATCTCCGATCCCGCCATCGAGTCAATGACTTGGTCAATGCGAGGCAAGGGAAAAGGATCTTTTGGACACGCTTTGTTCAGGCCAGTGTAATCTACACACATGCGCAGAACCTTTGTGTTTTTCTTAGGAACTAACACAGGATTTGCCACCCACTTCGTATGGATCACTTCTTTGATGAAGCCTGCTTTCAGTAGCTTGGAAATTTCCTTTGCTATCGCGCGACGTTTTTCATCTCCGAAGCGTCTCATGGCTTGTCTTACTGGCTTGGAGCCAGGGATTATCTGTAGGGCATGCTCGGCGAGTTCCCTAGGTACACCTGTCATGTCAGATGGCTGCCATGCGAAGATGCCCTGGTTCTCACGGAGGAACTCGACGAGCGCGCTTTCCTATTTGGGAGACAGATTTGTCCCAATCGAGGTGGTCTTGGCGGCATCGCCAGCGACAAGTTCCACCTGCTTTGTATCAACTGTAGGCTTGAAGGTGGGCGGGGAGGCGGAAACTTCTTGCTTGGATGCCGGCATCTCCGCAGGGTCCGTGGCGGCATGGATTTCTTTGAACTCCTCGCCAAAGAACACTGCTTCCGCGAAAGCGGCTTCTCCTTCCTCGCACTCCTTTGCCTTTTTGAAGCTGCCATAAACGGTGATTATGCCATCCGGTCCTAGCATCTTCAGCTGGTTGTAGATGTAGCATGGCCTGGCATGGAAACTGTGGAAGGCAGGGCGGCCAAAGATCACGTGGTATGTACTTTTGAACGGGACCACCTCAAAGGTTATGGGCTCTTCTCGGTAATTTTCTTTGCTGCCGAAGGCAACCTTGAGGGTGATGGTCCTGAGGGACTTAGCTTGGCGGCCAGGGACCACTCCATAAAAAGTGACAGCACTATGGCGGAGTTGGGTCTTGGTAAGGCCAAGTTTTGTCAGAGTTTCCACGTGCATGATGTTCAGGCTGCTGCCGCCATCCATTAAGCACTTGGAGAACTCGTAGCCTTATATCACAGGGCATACTACCATGGTGTAATATCCATCCGAGATGTGCTCTGGATGATCGTCGCGGCTCCAGTGCACCGGTACTTCAGACCATCGGACGTACTGGTGGACTTTTGGCACGGTGGCATTGAGGGAGCGCATAGCAGCTCGCTGTGCCTTAGCCGTGGGGGGGTCCAAGGAACGTGTGAAAGGCTCCTTTTTATTGGTGTTTTTGAATGGGTTGCTCGTGCCAGCCCCACCCTCTGCCTTTTCGGCGGGTTTGGGCGCAGGGTCTGCATCCATATCACTGCCATCCTTGGATTCCTTGTCCTTGTCCGCTTTTCCTTTGCCACGAGGCCGTTGTCGCCGGTTGCGCTTGTAGCCAGCTTCTTGATCCGCCTTGATGTCGTTGACAAATTTGCAGTTCCGGTTGGTGTGATTGCACTTCCCTGAAGCGTTTCAATGGGCGAAGCATGGCATATCGCGGTATTCATCATAGGACACGGGGGCGGATGGCGCCGAAGCGGGAGCTGTAGAGCTTCGCGGCTGGCCACTGCTAGTACCACGTCCTCTGCCGCGCTGGCTGCTTTGACCCTTATCGGCGAAGGTTGTGGCCACCATATCGGGGGTTTGCTACTCTTCTAGTGGATTCTTCCGTTTATTGCTATTGTTCCGCTTTCCAGTATTCTGGACGGCGGAAGCCTTCAGGGATTCGCGGGCGTCGTCATCGGCGGCCGCGAAGTTGCTTGCAATGGTGATCATAGAATTTAAGGTTAGTTTCCCTTCGTTCCTTTCTCGCAACAGACGATGGCGGAGCAGCTGGCCTCTCTCCAAACTGTCGATGAACGCGAGGATGGCGGATTCATCGGTAACTCCTTCACAGGAGTTCTTCATATCTAGCCATCGCGCAAGGAAAGTTCGGGAGGTCTCATCATCAGCCCGTCGGCACCGTTGGAGGTCACCAATATTATGAGGTCTCTTATAGGTACCCTCGAAGTTTTTAGTGAACGCAGTTTGCATATCGAACCAGGTTTGGATGGAATTCTCTGCCAAGTCGTTGATCCACTGCCGCGCTGTGCCAGATAGCATCAGGGGCAGATAGCGGACGGCAACGTTGGGTGATCCCCCGGCGAACTGCACTGCGTTGAAGTAGTCTTTTAGCCAAGTTAGAGGCCTATCGACTCCATTGTACTGGCGGATATTTTTCTCGATTTTGAACCCATGCGGGATGGGCTCATCACGGATCCATTGTCCAAAGCACTTTGGGCCGAGGAAGAAGGCTTTTTGGGACTTGGCAATCTCGTTTAGGTGGGTACGCACGTCGTAGGGCTTCTGGTCCTGCGGATCCTTGCAGGAGTTGCGTGATCTTGCTGGGCCACCGCCGCCACCGCCGCCACCATGGGGGCTGCCCGGTGGAGATGGCGAATGGTCACGTCTTTTACTCTCGCCATCCTGCGATTGGTCTCTGCAGCTACGACGGCTTCCCTCTGCTCTCCGTGGAGATGGATCGTCATCATGGCGGCAGGAGCCTTGCCCTTTGTCATCATGTTGGCGGGAAGAGCGATGCTTATCCTTGTCGCCGCTGCGGTGCACGCCGTCATCATGGCGAGATCGTTCCCTTTGCTTGGATCCGCCATCTCGACTGGCTTCTCGTCGTAGCGGATCGTCTCTGCGTCCAGCGTCACGGCTTTGTCCTCGCTTGCCATCGTTGTCGCGTATGACAATTCCTCCCTTTGGGACTTCGAATGTCTTATACTTTGGTGGCGGCATGTTGGTCTTATGGCGGGGAGCAACATTGTCTTGTTGGTATCCATAGGCAGGGTAATTCTTGCGAGGTGGTGATGGATTTCTCTGGGGGCCTTTGCCATGTGGCTTGTCATCGGAGGATATTGGGATGGCATCTGCCCGGTTGCGAGCTTCTCTTCTTCGGACTTCTGAGGATCTGGTATGAGATTTGTTATCGGGGCGCGTACCATAATTGCCAGCACCCCGAGCCTTGGAGGCAGTGCTAGACCTGCATAGTGCGGGATCAGATTCAAGCCGTCATGATGACGTAGCCTTCTCCTGCTGCACCAATGCTTTGGTCATCAGTTTTACCGCCGTCTCTAGGGCTGCTGGGCTTTTATTATGCTCCAATAGCTCCTTTGTAGCCACGATGTTCTCTACGGGCGTAGCCCTGACTTCATCGTGGTTCTTGTCCACATATGGCGGATTCTTGATATACATCCTGGCCAGAGTTTCTGCGGTTGGCACGGTGAACTCAAGGTTTTGCACCAGCTGCGGGTCGCCTTCCTCGTTCATTTGGTTCTGGATGAGAGTAACGTACTTCTCTTCCATGTTCCTTGCGCGCTTCAGCGTGTCTTGAGCTTTAGCAATGTCGCCATCTAACTTTTTGCCCATCTTCTCGACTCGCTTTGCTTCCTTGAGGATTGCTCGTCTTTTCTTCTCGAGATCGTTCACGTCTCTGACATAGTCAAGGGTGATTGGATCTGCTAGAGTTCCATAGACGACCTTGTCCAGCGGGGTCGTGAAGTCTTCTGGGTGATGCACCTCAGGGATGGCGGGTTGCAGAGGCCTGGGGCCGCCTTGGATCTCGGGAAGCTGTTCCGTGGCGGGATCGGCGGCTGGTGGCGGGTTACCCTGCTCTTTGTCGGCATCTCCGTCATGGGCTGCCTGAGATGGCGGATCACCGGTTGTCTGCCCAGCGTCATCTCCTTTGTTGGTCATGAACACCTGCTTGGTGGCTGCGCTCTGCTCTTCAAGTGCTTGCTGAGCTAACTCCGCCTCGATCCTTCTCATGGCGGCGTCATAGTGATCATAATCATAGCCTTTGCTATCCCAGTCATCCGATTCACCACTTTCGTTAAGTGCCTCTAGGATGGATTCACCTGGTGACAAGGGTATAGTTAGTAGATCCTGTTAGTTGAGTACCCCTGAGGCCCGTTAAGCTAGGCCCAATTGTAATGATAGTCGAATACGAGTTCTTACCGTATGTCGATGTTGTAATCTGTATCGGACCCTACCCGATCCTCGAGACCTGGCCACCTATATATAGGGGCCAGGAGGGGACGATGTAGGGCAGATTGAAAGCAAGCCAGGTTGAACACCCAAGTTTACTTTTGATATACACTTATTTCGACTAACCTTACCTTCGAGTTCATCCAACGCCCTCTTCCCCCGATCCTAAGTCCTTCATCTAGGACATTTGTCGAGTTAGCCCTCGTCAATTGGCGCCGACCGTGGGGAGCTTGGGCGTTGGAGTCATGAATTCGACGGCTTTTTCACTTTTAGCCAACAGCAGTTCAGAACTCGACGGAAGTCAAGAGATGGAGTTAACAATTGGAAGTTTGAGCATCCACATCGGGCCGTCGGGTTCATCTCGCCTCTCGGATTCGACGAAACCAGGTCCGTCGGCGAGCAAGCCCGAAACAGCGGAAACGTTGGAATCATCAGAAGGCTCTTCCAGCGAGGTAAACTCGCCAGTCAGTTTAGAAAAAGCACCAATCGCAGAAGGCGACAAAATTCAGGAAAATTTCGACTCAGAAGAAAGAGCGTGTCAAACGCACAACAACGCAAAGGACTTCGCTGCGGGAAGCAGCGGCATCTCCAAAGTACATCAGTTATGCGTCATTATCACTGAAGCAGAAGAAGAAAACAACAGCGAAGGAAGTAAAAAGGTCAACAGGCAAGTCGACAAAATAAAAGAACATAACAAAAAGGAAAAGGAGAAAGTACACGTCTCGGCTGGCGAATGGAGAATGATCAAATCAGCTATCAATCATGGTACAGAAGTACCCGAAGGATCGAGAAGAGAAGTTCTAATGGGATATCAGTATGCATTATACCAACACAGGAAGAAACTAAGGGAGGAAATAGACATAGTTTTTCAAGACAATAACAGTATATCAAGGGAGGAGTACTGGGAAGACTATAGTGAAGATTCAGAGTACAGCAGAGAAAGGCGCGGAGACCCAAAACACAACAGGGGGCGACAGCATGCAGCAGAGAAGAAAGGTACCCAAGGAGCCCTACCCCACAGCTAGAAGAGGAGGAAGATGACTTTGTACAAGAAACGCCAGAAGCAACGTTAGTAGCAGCACAGGCATATTTACTAACTACAAGGCCAGAACCTGGGGATCCGCGAGAAGATATGCACCGAGCCGCGATACGAAGCCTCGGAATAGTGGAAAGCAAGATCAGGGAAAAAGGCCCAGAGACGAAGTCGACAAGCTACAAGAAAAATCAAAAGGCGAAGATCAGATACAACTTCACAGATAACGAGTATAGCGAGTCATCAAAAGAGGAAAGGCGACATAAGAGGAAGGAGGACGCAAGAAATATAATAGCGCAAGCTCGAGTAAATAAATCACACCACGCCTGGAGGGAAGAGAATTATGAAGATGACGATAAAGAGATGGGCGCGTTATGCTTTACCCGCAGGGTTCGCAAAACGCGGGTACCCAAAGGATTCAAATTGCCACATGACCAGCATAAGTATGACGGGTCGCAAGAACCTACCCTATGGTTATCGGATTATTTGCAGGCAGTACAGATATTAGGGGGAACAAAAGCGACTGCAATGCAAAGTTTGCAGCTACACCTCACCGACGCAGCACGGTCCTGGTTGAATACCCTACCCAACGAATCCATTGGAAGTTGGGGGGAACTCGAAAGTCAATTCGCAATAAATTTTCGCTCAACATACAAGCGCTCAGCATCACTAGAGGAAGTCAAGGCGTGTGTGCAAAGGAAAGGCGAAACTCTACGTTCTTACATACAACGCTGGAGTGTAATCAAAAACTCAGCAGAGGCGTCTCCGACGAGCGAGCAATAGACGCCTTTACGGCCGGACTTCGTCGCTCAGATCTCGTGGAAGAAATCGGAAGAGAAAGACCTACGACAGTAGCTGAGCTAATGGAACAAGCCAACAAATTCGCTGATGGAGAGGACACATATAATAACAAAAGAGGACGTTCACCAGAAGTCGACAGAATAAGTAGACAGAGGAGACGACACCGCAGCCGGGATAACCAAGGAAGGCGAAATCAGGTAGCCGCGGGCTACGTAGCAGAAGAAGAGGAAGGATATGAAAATAGGAGGTTTCAGGCAAAAGGAGTAGAAAAATCGAGATACTCCGGTCCTTCGGCCGAGGATATGCTATACGGACCTTGTCGAATCCACTACGCATATCTTGACGGGAAAAGAGTCTCAAATCACCAGATGAAGGATTGTAGAACATTTCTAAGGCTGCAAAGCGCCATGGGCTCAAGCCAAGGAGGGTGGCAAGGAGAAAAACACAGAAGTCAAGGATATCAAATGCAAAGGCTAGTAAGGCACCTAGAGTCAAAAGTTTACATATCAGCTATGATTCAACCGGTGCCCAAATCAAAGAAAGAGCGAAAGAGCATATCTAGGCAAGTAAACCTAGCAATATCGTCACCACCAGCTACCACAGAGTACCTACGGTGGTCAGATCAACCAGTTAAGTTCAGTAGAGCAGACCACCCGAGGAAAGTTCCCAGGCCAGGCCACTCGCCTATGGTTTTAAAGGCGCAAATAGGAGGGTACGACATCGGAAGAGTGTTCATGGATGCAGGGAGTGGCATAAACTTAATATATGCTAGAACCCTAAAGGCAATGTGCATCTCGCTGTCGAGTCTGAAGCCAACAGATTGCTCCTTCCATGGAATAGTACCAGGAGCCGCAAACTACCCTTTGGGAAGAATAGAACTCGATGTCTGCTTTGGCAGTAGCAGAAACTACCGCGGAGAGAAGCTGGAATTCGAAGTTATGGACTGGCCGTCACAATACCACGCAATCCTGGGGCGCCCAGCATTTGCAAAATTCATGACAGTACCTCATTACGCGTATCTTACGTTAAAAAACCCAGGACCCAAAGGAACAATTACGGTGCAGGGGAGCTTTGAAGTAGCCAACACATGTGACAGAGAATTCAATAGGATGGCGCAAACCTTCGGCATGACAGCGGAATATGAGAGGCTAAAAGGAGAAACAGATCATAATGTTCTACCCGACGTTGGACGATCCCTGCCAGATCAGGCTTTCGATACAACTCAGGACTCGAAGAAGATCCAGGTCCACCCTACAGATCCAAACAAGACGACATCAATTGCGGTGAACTTGGATCCCGCATAGAAAAGCGCGCTCGTCGAGTTCCTCCGTGAGCGCTGGGAAATCTTCGCCTGGCGTCTATCAGACATGCCAGGGGTTCCCAGGGAACTCGTCGAGCACGCATTAAATGTAGATCCCAAGGCGAAGCCAGTCAAGCAACCGTTGCGACGATTTGATGAACCTAAAAGGAAGGCGATAGCATCAGAATTGCACAGGCTAGAAAATGCCGGATTTATCAGAGAAATCAAAACTTCGAGTTGGGTGTCGAACCCAGTCATCGTACCCAAGAAGAACACAGATGTACAAAGAGTATGTGTCGACTACACATCTCTCAATAAGCATTGTCCAAAGGATCCCTTCCCTCTACCCCGCATCGATCAGATAATCGATTCAACAGCGGGATGCGCGAGGCTTTCCTTTTTGGACGCATATTCTGGCTACAATCAGATCAAATTGAAGAAAGAAGACGAAGAAAAAACGGCCTTCATCACACCGTACGGAGTGTTTTGCTACCAAGTAATGCCGTTCGGCCTAAAAAATGCAGGAGCAACTTATCAACGGATGATGCAAAATTGCCTCGGAAGCCAAATAGGACGCAACATCCAAGTCTACATTGATGATGTAGTCATCACCACAAGAGAGGAGAAATCTTTAATCAGCGACTTGGCAGAAACCTTTGACAACCTGAGCAGGTACAAACTTAAGCTTAACCCGACAAAATGTTCCTTCGGCGTGTCAGCAGGGCAACTTTTGGGGTTTCTGGTATCGGCACGAGGAATAGAGGCAAACCCAGAGAAGATTCAAGCAATTTTAACAATGGGGAAACCCACAAAGCTACACGACGTACAGAAACTCGCAGGACGCGTTGCGGCATTAAGTCGCTTCGTTGCTCGATTGGGAGAAAAGGCGCTTCCTTTCTATGCACTTATGAAGAAGTCAGGTGATAAATTTGAATGGACAGAAGAAGCAGATGCAGCTTTTGCACAGTTGAAAAAAGTGCTTTCCACGCCGCCAGTGCTGGTCGCACCAAAAGAAAAAGAATCACTACTACTCTACATCGCCGCAACCCACCAGGTGGTAAGCACAGTATTAGTAGTCGAAAGAAGTGAAGAAGGAAAAGCCCACAGCATCCAGAGGCCAGTATATTTCATCAGTGAAGTATTATCTCCGACAAAACAGAGGTACCCGCATTATCAGAAACTCGCGTATAGTGTTTTCACAACTGCACGAAAACTGCGACAGTACTTTGCGGTGCACCCAATTATAGTGGTCAATGAAGTACCACTGTCGAATATATTGAACAATCCTTCAGCAACAGGATGTGTCTCTTTGTGGGGAATCGAGCTATCTCCCATGGACATCACGTACGAAAAAAGGAAGGCGATTAAGTCGCAAGTCTTGCCAGATTTTACGGCAGAGTGGCTGGAGCTGCAGAGCACGGGACCACCAGACTTATCCAGTGTTTGGACAATGTACTTCGATGGTTCTAAAAGACTCCAAGGCGCAGGCGCAGGAGTGGTCTTGATATCGCCCCACGGCGACAAATTGAAGTATGTCTTAAGGATGAGCTTTCCACAGGCTTCTAATAACGAAGCAGAATACGAGGCTTTGTTGCACGGAATGAAGATGGCTAAAGCATGTGGAGCAACTCGCCTAAAAATATTTGGAGATTCTAACCTCGTTGTCCAACAAGTTATGAACAGATGTAACACAATCAATGACAACATGATGGCCTACAAGAATTTATATCATTATCTCGAGGGAACATTCGATGGATGCGAAGTCTCGCACATAAGCAGGAATAGTAATGAAGAAGCCGACAATTTAGCAAATATCGGGTCACAATGCTTACCCGTGTCGTCCGGAGTATTTTGGGAAGAAATAGTAGAAAGATCAATAAAAAGTGGAAAAGCTCGACTACTACAGCAGACTCAGGGGCTACGTCGGAGCCAGAGGAGGTAATGATGATAGAAGAAACCTGGATGCAGCCATATCTTGCATACATGATAAATAAACAATTACCAGAAGATGCAGTGGAAGCCAAGAGGATAACTCGACGATCGAAAGCGTTTGTCGTGTTGCAGGGGAAATTATACAAGAAGAGTATTACCGGTGTTTTGCAGCGTTGTGTAACGCCCTAGGAAGGACAAACAATACTAAAAGACATACACGGCGGAGTGTGCGGCCATCATGCTAGCAGCAGAGCAATAGCGGCAAAGGCTTTCCGAGCAGGATTTTATTGGCTAACAGCCATCGAAGACGCGAAAGATATAGTTCGAAAGTGTGAAGCATGTCAAAGATTTGCATCTAGACCGCATGCACCAGCAGCAGAGCTACAAACAATACCATTGTCCTGGCCCTTTGCGCAATGGGGCCTCGATATGGTGGGAAAGTTGCACAAATCCTGGCCAGGAGGACATGTTTACATGCTAGTGGCAGTCGATAAATTTACCAAGTGGGTGGAAGCGGCCCCTGTAACAACTCAAGATTCGACAGCAGCAATCAGCTTCATCAAGTCGATAGTATTCCGTTTTGGTGTACCATATAGCATCATCACAGACAATGGGACAAACTTCACTTCAAAGGAATTCAAGAATTATTGCGAAGGACTAGGGATCAAGCTCAAATTCGCATCTGTGGCACACCCGAAGACAAATGGGCAAGTCGAAAAAGCCAATGGCCTAATATGTAGTGGGATAAAAAAGAGGCTCTTAGCACCTCTCGAGAAAGCCAAGAGCGCTTGGGTAGAAGAATTGCCCTCCGTTCTTTGGAGCCTAAGAACTACGCCTAACGCAGCAACTCAAGAAACTCCTTTCTTCCTGGTCCATGGCGCAGAAGCCGTGCTTCCAGTCGAAGTTACACACGAGGCCTGATGTCTACGCACTTCTATTCTTGTAGACACTTGTTGGGCCTCCAAGTGCAGAGGTTTGTAGAACAGCAGCAAGTTTCCCTTAAGTGGATCACCCAAGGTTTATCGAACTCAGGGAGGAAGAGGTCAAAGCTATCCCTCTCAAGCAACCCTGCAATTACGATACAGAAAGTCTCTTGTGTCCCCAACACACCCAATACACTTGTCAGATGTATAGGTCCACTAGTTCGGCGAAGAGATAGTGAAATACAAGTGGTATACATGATTATAAGTAGCAAACGTGATGTGAAATAAATATCGCTGCGAGCAAAAAAGTAACAAAATAGCAAGTAAACGGTGTGCAAATCTTGGAAACAAGGCCTAGGGATCATACTTTCACTAGTGGACACACTCCCAACAATATAACATGAATGAACAAATAAACAACTTCTCTCCACTATGGTACTCTGAATTACTCTCCTATTGAATAACACTAATCATTGTGTAGTGGCTACAGAAGCACCCCTTAAAGTTCATCAAGTACTTGACAAACACCACTCATAGAGATACCCAAATCAGATCACAACTCAAGATAGATATCATTGCAACTTAGACCAAGTATTAACACGGTGCACACACTGTCAACATTACACCATGAAAGGAGGAATAGATCACTCAAACTATCATAGCAATAATTATTCTCATAATCCACAAGAGATCACAATCATAGCCTAAACCAAGTACCACCATGATGCACGCACTATCACCGTTACACCAAGGCAGGAGGAATAGATTACTTTAACAATCACCACTAGAGTACACATAACATCTGAATAATAACATCTACTTGTTCAACATGATACAAAGCTCACGATCACATAAAGATCACATCATGGGAGAGAGAGGTGAACCACATAGCTACCGGTAAAGCCCTTAGCCCCGGGGATGAACTACTCCCTCCTCATCATAGGAGACAGCAAGGTTGATGGAGATGGTGGTGAGGTCGATGGAGACGGCGGAGACGGCGATGGAGACCGATGGAGATGGCTCCGGGGGCACTTCCCCGTCCCGGCAGGGTGCCGGAACAGAGACTTCTGTCCCCCGAAATTCGTCGACGGCGGCGGCGGAGCTACGGAACTGTTTCTGGAAAATTGTCGAATCCCCTAGGGTTTTCCGTCCCGAGGCTTTATATAGGTGAAGGGGCGATGTCAGGAGTGGGACCAGGCGCCCTCACACATGGCTGGCGCGGCCAGGGGCCTGGCCGCGCCACCATGGTGTGTGGGGCCCCTGTGGCCCACCTCCTACTCCTCTTCGGGTCTCTGGAAGCTTCCGGGTAAAATAAGACTTCAGGATGTTGTTTCGTCCAATTCCGAGAATATTTCCTGTGTATCACTTCTGAAACACAAAAACAGCAGAAAACAGGGAACTGGCACTGTGGCATCTTGTCAATAGGTTAGTTCCGGAAATCGCATAAAAACGCCACGAAGTGTAATGAAACACAAGGCAAATGGTGTAAAAACAAGCATGGAGCATCAAAAATTATAGATACGTTTGAGACGTATCAAGCATCCCCAAGCTTAACTCCTGCTCGTCCTCGAGTAGGTAAGTGATAACAAAAGAATAATTTTTGAGGTGACATGCACCTACACAATCTTGATCATATATGTAAGCATTGTGAGCTGGGATCATAAGAACTTAAAACATGGGCATGAAAGATATAATCTTGACAATAAGAACTTAGCAACCATGTTGTAAACATGCAAATGAACACAAACAAAAGATCATGAAAATGAAACAATGAAAGTCAAACGTGTGTTCAAATCATAAGGAAAAACATACAAATGGTTTTCAGCTTGTCCTTTATGGAGAGCAAAACATAAATGCATAGGACACCTTCAAGTTTAAGAGGGCGACTAGATACAAATAATTTAAGAACAAGTGAAACCAACAATATGAATCAATCAATGAAAACTTTGGGACAATGCACATTATACTCAGAATGACAACTATGCTCTCTTAATGGTGCATAAAGATAGAAGGTGGTGACTCAACATAAAAGTAAAAAGAAAGGCCCTTCGCAGAGGGAAGCAATGATTAATCATGTGCTAGAGCTTTTCATTTGTAAAACAGAGAGATAAAAATTGGTTTTGAGAGGTGGTTGTCTTTGTCAACGACTGGCAATGGGGTTCTTACTATCTTCCATACAAAAATGAAGCAAGTTTTTGAGAGAGAGATTGGCACTTTTGTGCTCTTTTATAAAGCTTGGCACTCCTCCCCACCTTTTTTCCTTTCTCAAACCATGGCTAACCGATTCCATCGGGTGCCCACCAACATTCACATTCCATGGAGGAGTGCCTTTTTTTCTCTTTTTTTTCTTTTTGGAATAAGCAATATGGAAGATAGCAAATCCGACCACTACGTCCCCATGAGCTGAAAACAGTGTCACAAAACGAGAAGTGTTTTGAAGGTTTTTGAAAGGTAGCACATGAAAATTTACTTGGAATGGCTTACAAATACCATGCATAGGAATTTATAGTGGACACAATGGCAAACTTGGTTTTTAGGAGTTGGATGCACGAGTAGAGCTCATACTCAGTACAAAATGAGGGCTAGCAAAAGACTGGGAGCGACCAACTAAGAGAGCAATAACGGCCATAATCATGCAAAGCGACAAAGCAACATTAAAAGAAGCATAAGATGGCATCAAAAGTCAAAAACTAAATGATCATAGAGGCTATAGGCGACTTATTTTGTAGTCAACATGGTGTAAGCATGTGCCAAGTCAACCCAAATAAAGCATCAAAGGAGAAAACCAAATAAATGCTTCCAAATAATATAAACAACGCATGATTTTTTTCAAAGGCTCATTAAGCAATCTCAGTTATTTGAGACAAGTCATGCTACAACAAAACCACTAAGCATACTATCAAAAAGACATCAAGCATGACATGCAAAAGCCTAGGCCGCAGTCTACACAAGCTCCTTCTTGTACCACTTTTTTGCATAAAGCTTTTTCTCTTTTCCAACACCATTCAAACTTTTTTAAGACACCTCTTTTGATGAAAACCAATAAAGATCAGAGGCAAAAATACACCTTGATGAAAAAGATATAACAAGATCTGAACAAAAATCAAGGCGAAAAATGCAAGCTAAACGCAGTAGCAGAAAAAGAGAACACTCGTTGAACGATAAGAGTGAAAACTAGAGTGTTCTTGGCAAATGAAAAGCGAGTTCATCTCCTCCAAAAGAAAGATGATGTGATCTAACCATTTATTGCAGCAAACAAAACTAAACTAACTAAGAAAACTAAAACAACTGACGCTCCAAGAAAAACACATAGTGCATGAAGCAATAAAAATATAGTGTTTTGAAAGGTGACCTGATTTTTGCCGATGAAGAAGGGGTGCCTCGGGGGCATCCCCAAGCTTTGACGCTTGTACTTCTTGGATATTTCTTGGGGTGATGCATGGGCATCCCCAAGCTTGAGCTTTTGTCCATTCTTTAACTCATCTCATCATTCTCCAATCCCTACACTTGAAAACTTCCTTCATACAAAACTACACACAATTCTATTAGCAACATTAGTGCAAGCATAACATATAATCAACCTCTTTTTGCTTCAGGTTTCAACTCAAAACCACCACATATATAGCAAATACTACTGTAGCAACCTCCCCAAAAAGTTCTGTGATCAAAAGAACTCAAAAGAAAGCGATAAAGTGGCAAACACAAATATTGGCAGAAATCTGTCAAAACTGAACAGCTGACAAAGGTCGAATTTTTGAGGGATTTTCTGTTGCTCAAATCAAAAAGTGTTCAACTAACAAAACTTTGGATATAACCTGGGGCATATGCACAAGAAATCGCAGGTCCAAAAGATAAACAGAGAATTTTCACAAATTTTTACGGTGCAGCACCGAAAACAGTTTCAGGACAGCAACATCCCCAAATCTTACCTCACTCAAATTAGAGGCTTCTCTTGGCACAAAAAAAAATAAAAAGGATAAGGAGAGGTCATTACAGTAGTAATGACTTCCAAGACTCAAATAAAAAAAGTACTGAAAATAAAACATTGGGTTATCTCCCAAGAGTGCTTTTCTTTAACGCCTTTGAGCTAGGCGCAGTAATTTGCAAAGATGCTCATGTGGGCGCCATATAGGAACTTAAAGCAATAGAGAGCATCAAAAAGCAAGTATGGAACACATTTAAATCTAAACCACTTCCTATGAAAAATAGTCTTGTAAAGAGACAAGTCATGAAAGCGCAAAGCAAAAAGCATAGGAAGGCAAAACAAGTACAACTTCAAGAATTGCAACATAAAGAGGGGAAACTCAATATTGTTGAGATCCATCAAACCATGTTTCCCTCTCTCATAATAACTTTCGGTAACATTATGAATAGAACTAATAATATAACTATCACATAAAGCATCCCTATCATGAGCCACATGCATAAAAGGATTAATACTCCCTACATGAACAATAGTAGTAGGAGCAGATTCAACAGAATAATTATTCTCATCACCATAATCATCAAAAACAGGAGGCATATTGTAATCATAACTAATTTTCTCCTCAAAAGTAGGTGAATTGAAAACATTATAATCATCATCATAAACTAGAGGCTTAGTATCATCACAAGATAGAGAACTACTATGTCGCAAAGCATATTCATCAAACATATCATCATAAGAAGGAACATGGATAGCACTAATGGTACAACAATTATTAACCTTAGAATTGGTACCAAAAAGATTTTCAATATCAAAAGTAGAGTGCTTTTCCCAATCATGATCACTAACATAAGTAATAGGCATAGGAACATCATCCCAATCAGAATTATCATAATCTATAGCAGGATCATAACGCTTAGGGGAAGATACCGTGTCCTCTCGCCTTTTACTCCTCTTCTTCTTCTTCTTCTTCTTCTTCTTACTCTCTCCTTTAGGAGGGAGAGACTTGAAGGGCATCTTCTCCACATAATCTTTAGGAGGGAAAGGCATCTTCTCCACATAATCTGGTTTGCTGACAGAAACAACAGAAGAAACTTTGGAGGATTCCTCCTCTCTATTAATAAGATAAAAACATCTATCAGTCCTGTCATAGCTTGGCAAAATATCAAGTTTTATAAGATTTTGTATGTAAGTATTTGCAAGGCAATCTTTAGCACAATAGAGACGACAATCACGAAGGGTGCTATTAATATCAACATCATTCATATCTATCAAAGCAATCTTTCTAGATATCTCGTCACACGCCAAGAACAAAGCGAGCTCATCATGCTGATTGGGAGTAATCTTGTCATCACAATACATACTTAAGGTACTAGAAGAGTAACTATTAGGGCTTGAGCATTGGAAATTAAAATGACCTATGTCATCGCAATGTTTACAAAGAAAAGGATAAAGCTTACAAACCCTTTCACCAAGCACATCTAGATCCTTGAGCCACATACTGGTTTCTTCATTTGCATGGGTGATGCAATAATCTTCCTTGTTGTAACTCTGTTCACAAGGTCTATGTATTCCACAAAAATTAACATGCTTATAAGAAATAGTACTTTTAGAAGTTTGAGCATGTTTATTGCAATCATCAATAACAATATCACTTTCTATGCAAGTGTCCTTAAAAGGTTCATGATACACGTCCCCATTTCCTTTAGGAACATTCATATGGGAAGCAAAGGCTTTAAAGCAATCAACCATAATTTGAGGATCAAGACCATATTTAGCACTAAGCTCTTGAAAATTAGCAGTTTCAGCGAAAGACTTAATGCAATCAAACTCGTAATTCATACCTGGTCCTTTACCTTTGTCGCTATCCCAACCTTCAATATTGTTTTGAATTGTTTCAAGCAGATCCCACTTGGTGTCAACATCCTTGCTTGTGAAAGACCCATCAAAGCATGCATCTAGATAGTCCTTGTAATATCCTGAAAGCCTTGCATAAAAATTATTAATAACAATATTACGGGGAAGATCATGAATAGGACATTTATGCATTAGTAACTTCAATCTTCCCCACGCTTGGGCAATGCTTTCTCCCTCATGAGGCCAACAATTATATATCTGATTACGATCTTTATGAATCTCACTTGGAGGATAGAATTTAGAATAAAAGAGAGGTACAATTTCCTCCCAGCCAACAGATGGACCATCTTTAAGCAGCCGATACCATTCCTCGGCTCTGCCTTTCAGTGATAAAAAATAGCATCTTCTTAACTTGGTTCATCGAAATACCTGCACACTGGAATAACTCGCATAATTCATGTATAAAGAGCAGATGATCACCAGGATGGACAGTTCCATCTCCTAAATAGCAGTTATCCCTAATACGTTCAACAATCTTCGTAGGTATTTCAAAAGGATGGGGAGCACAAGCATTATTAGAAACATCACATATGGGAGATAAAATATCATCAGAGCAAACTTTCTCCACTAAAGCTGGGGGACTAAAAATATCATACTCAACAAAACCAGCTTCCCCAAGCTTAGACTTTTCTATAGCATTAGCAATAACGGTATTCAAAGCATTCGTACTAATAACATTGCTATGCGAAATAAGCTCCAAAGGATTTTCAATTTTCTCTTCAAATCTAAAATCAGGAAAAAGACTAAAGAACTCTTTGTTTTCCATTAAGCCTAACTAGTGAAAATAAAAACAAGAAACAAAAAGATGTAATTGCAGAATCTAAAGGAAATAACTCCGAGCACTCACATAGGAGGATGCAAGTACCTTTTACCTTACCTCCCCGGCAACGGCGCCAGAAAAGAGCTTGATGTCTATGCACTTCTATTCTTGTAGACACTTGTTGGGCCTCCAAGTGCAGAGGTTTGTAGAATAGCAACAAGTTTCCCTTAAGTGGATCACCCAAGGTTTATCGAACTCAGGGAGGAAGAGGTCAAAGCTATCCCTCTCAAGCAACCCTGCAATTACGATACAGAAAGTCTCTTGTGTCCCCAACACACCTAATACACTTGTCAGATGTATAGGTGCACTAGTTCGGCGAAGAGATAGTGAAATACAAGTGGTATAGATGATTATAAGTAGCAAACGTGATGTGAAATAAATATCACTACGAGCAAACAAGTAACAAAATAGCAAGTAAACGGTGTGAAAGCTTGGAAACAAGGCCTAGGGATCATACTTTCACTAGTGGACACACTCCCAACAATATAACATGAATGAACAAATAAACAACTTCTCTCCACTATGGTACTCTGAATTACTCTCCTATTGAATAACACTAATCATTGTGTAGTGGCTACAGAAGCACCCCTTAAAGTTCATCAAGTACTTGACAAACACCACTCATAGAGATACCCAAATCAGATCACAACTCAAGATAGATATCATTGCAACTTAGACCAAGTACTAACACGGTGCACACATTGTCAACATTACACCATGAAAGGAGGAATAGATCACTCAAACTATCATAGCAATAATTATTCTCATAATCCACAAGAGATCACAATCATAGCCTAAACCAAGTACCACCATGATGCACGCACTGTCACCGTTACACCAAGGCAGGAGGAATAGATTACTTTAACAATCACCACTAGAGTACACATAACATCTGAATAATAACATCTACTTGTTCAACATGATACAAAGCTCACGATCACATAAAGATCACATCATGGGAGAGAGAGGTGAACCACATAGCTACCGGTAAAACCCTTAGCCCCGGGGATGAACTACTCCCTCCTCATCATAGGAGACAGCAAGGTTGATGGAGATGGCGGTGAGGTCGATGGAGACGGCGGAGACGGCGATGGAGACCGATGGAGATGGCTCCGGGGGCACTTCCCCATCCCGGCAGGGTGCCGGAACAGAGACTTCTGTCCCCCGAAATTCATCGACGGCGGCGGCGGAGCTACGGAACTGTTTCTGGAAAATTGCCGAATCCCCTAGGGTTTTCCGTCCCAAGGCTTTATATAGGCGAAGGGGCGATGTCAGGAGTGGGACCAGGCGCCCTCACACATGGCTGGCGCGGCCAGGGGCCTGGCCGCACCACCATGGTGTGTGGGGCCCCTGTGGCCCACCTCCTACTCCTCTTCGGGTCTCTGGAAGCTTCCGGGTAAAATAAGACTTCAGGATGTTGTTTCGTCCAATTCCGAGAATATTTCCTGTGTATCACTTCTGAAACACAAAAACAGCAGAAAATAGGGAACTGGCACTGTGGCATCTTGTCAATAGGTTAGTTCCGGAAATCGCATAAAAACGCCACGAAGTGTAACAAAACACAAGGCAAATGGTGTAAAAACAAGCATGGAGCATCAAAAATTATAGATACGTTTGAGACGTATCAAGGCCCCAAGAGTGACGGCATACGACGAGACAACATCAATAGAAGCATTGCAAAATGATGTTGATGCGCTAGATGAAGCAAGAGGTAAGGCCTTAGAAAGAGCGACGCAGTATCAACAGAGTCTATGAAACTACCACAGCAGTCGAGTTCGTCCGCGATCCTTTGTGGTGGGAGACCTAGTTTTGCGACTCAGGCAACACAGCCCCGACAAATTGGAGTCCCCTTGGGTAGGACCTTACATCGTCACAGAAGTAATACCAGGAGGAGCATATCGACTACAAGACAAGAAGACAGGGAAAGACGAGAGCAACCCATGGAATGCAGAGCAGCTACGGCGTTTTTATGCGTAGAGTAAATCTAGTGGTATCAGTAAACTCGAGTTAACCTTCTGAACCTAGAACATGAGGCCACAGGTCGGGCTCTTTGGGTTGAACTCGACAAAATTGTACAAATATTTTTACTTCTCCGCTCGGGGGCTTCAACCCTCGGGTCGTACGAAAGGAATTTATATCGCGACTTGGAGATCCTTTTTCACTATAAGGTTGTGCAGACAACCCGATAAATATTCAAACAACTTGGTTCACAAAAGAACCCGATATTCTTCATATCAATTGGTTCGCAAAGAACCCGATATATGGAAAGCATACCTCAGAACAATGACTTGTTTTCATGGTACTAGTAAAAACATCAAAACAGAGTACGAATATTCCTCAGAGTGCTTAATTTATAAGTACGTATTACTGGGCCTTCGTGATAAGCAATGCCCATAAGCGTATTCTACAAAAGAGTTAAATTCTGCACGTAGCAGACGATAAGTACCAAAGAAGAAAAATAAGAAGGGGAGAGTGTGGTTGCACGATATACAAGACCTCGCCTTGCGCTCGGGGGCTTGTGAACAGGAGATATTACAAGAAAGAAGATGAATTGAATTTTGAGCCTATGCTCGACTACAAGTATTCAAACATAGCCTCGGGGGCTACTCCCATCGGGAGCGCTGAGCGCGCACCCGATAGAGGATAAGATAATCAATGGTGGAGATGAAGAAAGATTATCACGCGAACTTCGACTACATAGTCGACCAAATATAGAGAGACTACTCCCATCGGGAGGGAATTGGAAGAAGTTAATTTAAGTTCGAAATTCTTTGATTTTATCAGTCAAAACTTGGCTGCGACATAAGATTCTCGAGTTGCGTTATCGCAACGAAACTCGAATGCCGTGATTTATCACGAAGGTAAGACCCCGGGATCCGTCCTGTGTGGCCTGGTATACGCACATGGATGCGCTCTGCTAGTATGTATCCGCGTCTACGACGCGAAGAAAATCCTGGTGGACGCACTGGGTACCCTGAGAATCACTGGGATTCATTCTTTGTAAGTCCTAAATGCGGCAAAAGAATAGGTTTGACCGGTATCCCGAATTCAAATCCAAGGGGATTGAATTTGAAGTAGGTGGCAAGTATCTGTTCCGGCAGTTAACTGACCTCTTGATCCGTCAGAGTTGTCAGGCTTGTTCATCAAAACCCCTTGCGAAAAAATATCATGAAAATAAGTCGAAAGACCGAGTCGAAGATTTGAAGATAAGAAGAAATCGAAGAATTGATCAAAGTCGAAGATTTAAAGATTAGAGATTCAACCCGAATCTGCAATTCTGGTAGAATTTCAGGGGCTACTGACAAGGGTATAGTTAGTAGATCCTGTTAGTTGAGTACCCCTGAGGCCCGTTAAGCTAGGCCCAATTGTAATGATAGTCGAATACGAGTTCTTACCGTATGTCGATGTTGTAATCTGTATCGGACCCTACCCGATCCTCGAGACCTGGCCACCTATATACAGGGGCCAGGAGGGGACGGTGTAGGGCAGATTGAAAGCAAGCCAGGTTGAACACCCAAGTTTACTTTCGATATACACTTATTTCGACTAACCTTACCTTCGAGTTCATCCAATGCCCTCTTCCCCCGATCCTAAGTCCTTCATCTAGGACATTTGTCGAGTTAGCCCTCGTCACCTGGGCTATTTTCTCCATTGGAGGTAGATCCCGAAGTGATACCTGTGAAAGCAACAAAGCAATACCGCGGTGTTTCTAACGCCAGATTGCTCATGGCGGATTCACAGCGGTCTACCACCACTTCCTCTACCTCTAGGGCGGGTTGGGTGGGATTGTTTTTAGATCCGATCTAGATAACTTAGGAAGTTCTAGATCAGATGATTCCTCCTCCGTATCCAGTTCGAAAGCGATCCGTTTGGGGGTTTCAGCCATACCAATCCACCGGAAATTGGTTTCCGTAGCGGGGGTAGGGTTTGTCTCTCCAATGAAGATATGGATATCTCTGATCGGAACGATGGTGAATCAAGCGGGGTCTTCTCTAGCCGGTACCGAGAGGTTATCCGCTGGGACGATGGGGAAGCCGGAATTGTAGAGGACGCGCCCGATGGCGACGGTGTCGCCGATACCTGCGAAGGCGGATCCCGCCTGGATCCGCGCTCCTGACGCGTTTTACCCCATGGTGGGCGCCAACTGTCATGGTTTTGTCAACAGATCTGCCATAGGGGTAGGTGTATGGCGGTTTGTGGAAGGGGGTGAACACGGCGGAGCGATCCGGGATGGTGGTAGCACGAGTTTACCCAGCTTCAGATCCCGCAACGGTGGCGAGACCCTACGTGCTGCTATAATTCATTATATGGCAACAAGTTCTTGGTTACAATGATGAGATTGGCCGTATGTCTAAGCTGTGCCTCAAGGGCTTCTCCACGCCGGCTTATAAAGGCACCTGGCGTGGGCAACACGATGGTACCGGAGCGGATACAACTTGGAGTCTTAGACTAAGTCCTATGCGTGTTCTACAAGGCAACCCGCCATGGGCTTGTCCACAGATCCGCCATGAGCTCCTACGTCCAGTACCGCCATGATCTTTCTAGCAACTGGGCCGCCCGGTAGGCAATCTGCCATACCACCCTGATGGGCCACCCTGGCTTGCTGGTTTAGGACTATGTCGCTGGTATACCCGTTCGGTATATCCCCAGCAGTCGCCGAAGAGGGCCTCGATGTCGTCGCTCACGCTGACCTCCTCGACGTGCTGCTCCTGAGGCACCACCATGCCCACCACATAGGCCTCGGTCATGGCCGTGTCGTCGGCTGACGCGGCCAGATCGACGGTGGTGCGATACGGCCCCAGAAAAGGCCCGGCCGTGGACTCGACGGTGGCGATGTCGACGGACTGCGACTGCAGCAGGGCCGCCGCCTGGCGAGCCGCGTCCTCCGCCACCTCCACCACCTCATTCTGCTGGTACGCGGCCATGGCGGCTACCAGCGCCCACGCCTCCTACTCCGCGTGACGGGAGCCGACGACGCTGTGCGCGCGCTGGTTGACGACCACCAGCGCCTCGCCGATCCTCTTCTCCTCATCGGCCTGCACAAGCGCCTCCATCGTCGCCATGAACGCCACGGCGTCGCCCGGCTGCTGGACGATGAGCTCCTCCGCCCGGCGCATGGCGTCGGCCACCTCGACGTCCTCGGGGAAGCAGGCTAGGGCTAGCTCCCTGAGCACAGCCCACTTGCTGTTGTCGGTGGGCGCCATTGCTAGTAGCGGGCGGGAAGGTTTTGGCGGCGGCGGAGGGAAGAGGGTTTTTGGTGCCCATGGAGGTGCGCTCCGGCCAGATTTATAGGCATCCAGCACCGGCGGGAAACGTTGGCGGGCGCGCGGGAACGGCCGGTGGGAAACATTGGCCAGTGCACCTCTCAAATTTTCTGGTGGCAATAGTGGCGCGCGTCGGAATTTTGCGTCGGGCGCCGTGCCTCTGCTGTTGGGACTTGCATACCGGTGAGGTGGGCAATAAATGCATCGGCCCGTTGGGTTGACCCCCCCACCCAGCCGGACATGCCTCGTTTTGGTGTCCGCGGCCCGACCCAAACAGACAGAATCAGACTGTTTCAGACACCTAAATGGGTCGGCCGATGCCCTTACCACCCTGCTAAGCGATGCCACTGGGCATTCACTGACCGACGGTGTGGTAGTTGGTCACAAGTAACGGTAGGTCTAAGTCTAACCCTAGCCGCAGCTAGTTAGCTCAGTGAGCCTAGCTCAACTAGTTGGGAGTGAATATACAAACTCAACATCTGTGTTTAAATCTTTACAGAGGAAAATTTAGATTTCTATTTATACTTTAGGATCAGGCTTTCTTAGGATCCATGCAATTTATTTTGAGGACCAGATTTTTTATTTATTATGATTAAAAATCCTAATACTCATGTTTCCTGGTTGTGTGCATCCCTATTTGGTGTAGAGACTAGAGAAGTGAAATTATCCCTCAATTTTTAAATAGTGCACAACATAGCATAGAGAATCGCCACCTTCAGGTCGTCTCCTGGCGATTCCAAGGCGTCCCGGCCGACATCCTCCGGAGAACGCTTCCAGCAGGACCCCCCCTCGCCGCCGCCGTCACTAGCCACCACGAGGGGGCACCCATCCGTGCGCTGCCCCACCTCTCCTCCATTCCCCTGTCTAGCCAGATCCAGCGATCTGCCCTTCTCAAAGTCCACCTATGGGCTCCCTGGCTCCTCGTAGCCTGGCTGCCTTAGAAGTGTCCTGGCTAGAGCAGCAATCTGGAACTTGGTGTTGGATGGCACGACTGGGATGGTGGCGCCCCCCCCCCCCAATAAAGTGGTGTTTTTGCCTTATTTTTATATTGGTCCTTCTCTCCGATCTACTGTTGTTGCCGGTCTTCTCTGATCTAGCCGCGGGCAAATTCTGGAGTTCTCCATGGACAATCTCCATGGATGGAGGGGGTCAGTTGGCAAGCGACAGTGTGGGAGGCGGTCCTAGGGTTCCAACTCCCGCCAAGATGAAGATCTGTCGAATGTCCGTTCTCATCGATCCGGCTAGAGTGTCGTGTTCCGGAACGCTCCACTGGCGAACTCCACTAGGCACTTCATGCTTGGAGATTGCTTGATCGGATAAGATTCGGTCATGTGCACCCATATTTTTATCTGACCGTTTGGTTTCAGATGGAGCGTTGCGAAGCTCTATTAGTTGTTACCATCATGTGACGTGATTTTTCGTTCCATGGTGAAGTTAGGGTGTGTTCGGTTCTGGGATGGACTGGAATGGAACCGTTCCATTCCTAGAACCCATTCTTGCGTTCGGTTGGAGCGAGGACCAGAATAAGGTGGTTCCACAAAAAGGCATATTCCTCTAGATGCGGAACCAACCCGTCCGACCGATTCGACCGGACGAGGTGGAACGACATAGTGTCTCCCTCTAATTTAATCAAGTTTAGCTATAATTAATCAAGTTTAGCAATAATTAATCAAGATTGGAAATATTTAATCAAGTTTAGCAATAATTAATCAAGATTAGAAATAATTAATCAAGTTTAGGTAAAATTAATCAAGTTTAGCAATAATTAATTAAGTTTAGTAATAATTAATCCAGTTTAGGAAATAATTAATCGAGTTTAGAATAATTCCATTCTCACTCCATTCCATTCCATTCTCATCCCATTCTAAAACTGAACATAGGGATGGAACGGTTCCATGATAATTTTTTGTCCAAACCAAACAGAGGGATGGAACGGTTCCGTGACAGTGCAATGGAATGGTTCCATTCCATTCCATCCCATCCAAAAAATGAACACACCCTTAGTTAGCGGAGAATGTCATGGAAGTCGAAATATGAGGACTGACAATGGTGGTTTGAGTCTTTGTAGCAAGGTGGACTTGACTTGGTGATTCATGACTCGGAGCAGCGACAACACAGGACAAGTTCAAAATCCTACCTTGGAGGCTGAAAATCCAAGGTCTTACCTTAATTGGTTGTGCCTAAGAATTGCCTTGTTGAAGTCATTGTTTTTATGAGCAAGGACTTTTTTCCAGGGTGAAAACTTAAGATCTATGATCGGGTGATGATGACGCTTATGCACTATTTTCTTCTTGGAGGCGTCGCTTTAGGAGAATCTGGACTTCCGGTGTTGTCTTGATAGTATTAATGGGACGCTGCTAAAAAAATTAATCACTAAAGCGGGACTTTAGTTTTTTAATTCTTTTTTTATTATGTGTATTCGTATTGCCGTATTGCCACTAGGGCACTGCATTGTTGTATGGCTGTGTGTAATTGTGTGTAATTGGTATCTTCTCGATATCTCTACTAATAATACGGCTTAAGGACGTGATGGTTCAAAAACCGTGGTACATAAAAAAAGCGTCTGATCTAATACGGCTTGAGGACGTGATGGTTCAAAAACCGTGGTACATACAAAAAACGTCTGATCTATTTTCGTACGTCAAAATAATCGGTCCGTCGGTCCCGGCATTTCTCCGTCGCCCGTCGCCCCTTCCTGGCTTCGTCCACTTGCCTTTCGTCTGGATTGGGAAAGAGATCGCCCGATCCGATCAAGACTCCAACTCCAGCACAAAAAGGAAGTAAATCCCATGATTAAAAGTCCAGCTCTCCTAGCGATTTGTCGATCGACTGAGTCGTGCGTGCGATTCGGCGATTCCCGTGATCTACCAGATGAGAAGCTATGTGGAGTGCTGACGCAGCGTCAGCGGCGCCCTAGCCGCCGCCATCAGCGCTGTGCGGGCCGGGAGTCGCTAAGGAAGCCAAGAGCTTAGGACGGAGTGTCAGACGTTGTGCAGGAGGAGAACGCGGGGACGCGGCCAAGGAGCAGGACGCTGGGACGGCTGGGCGGCACGACGGAGGAGGAGAAGCACTGCCCACACACTGAAGGGTTTCTTAAGCTCCGCAGGGGCGGCAGCTGCAGCCCGGCCATGTTGTGTACGCCATGGACGGGGAGAAGCGGACGCCGGGCTGGTCCTGCAGTCGTCGTGGTTCATGTGATGCTTGCAGCTTCAGCCCCTATGGTTTGTTCTCGGGTTGCCCTTTGTTCTCCCCTTGTAGCTGCAGCTGTTCTCAATTTCTGATTTGGTGGCCTGTTTGACTGGAAATCTTGCTAACTTGTGGCCTGTTTGATCTCCGCCACGATCCATCTCAGGCCGATGGCCGAGGCGGCGAGCGGCAGACGCGAGTCCTGACATGCTCTCGGTGGTGTGGAAGCCGGAGCCTGGTGTGTTCCTGTCTGATTCCTTCATTGGCGGCCCCTCCTAGGCTCCTAGCATGTCCGCCTTGCTGCCCCCGTCAACTGCGAGAGGCTATCCGCGGATCCGCCTGGCACAACTCTGTTGCTCCTGAGTGAATTACAGAAATTTGTTTAGCCATTACGAGGTAATTCACCAGCTACCGAGTGCTTCCTCTAATTTGATCTATGTTATTTTGAATTTTGAATTTGCACGGCGTGACTTTTGATCCTGATTTTCAATCACTACCCAGTGAAATTAAGTGCCAACTTTACTAGCCTCTAGAAGATGGGTCCATCTTTATTGTATGGGGTGGTGCATAGTGTTTGCAGTGCTCAAACTCAGCATGATCTCCACCACTCAGTTGGTTTTTGTAGTGAACTTTCCTTCGATTACCAAAGTAAGTAGCTTCATGTCGGCTCTCTTTTGATATAGCAGCATGAAAAAGTGGATTATACTTCTTCAATAGTGAAATGGGCATTCTGTCACTATAGGCCATGTTTCCATTGCTCGTCAGTGTACCGTGCCGTGGTTATGAGATGCAGTTGATAGCACAATTTATCTGTTGTCGTTCTATTACTTGTAGTGAACAGGTACTGTATAGACAGTATATGCTGGCATAGATAATATTGCAAGCTTTGTCGAGTTCATTTCGTTATGCACAGATGGTAGTGCCTCTGATGCTCCTATTCGTTTTCCTTTGGTAAATGCAAACTTTATTATTTTTATTTATTATCTGTATTTGGTTATCATACTACTTTCTTATCTGATTTTCTTTTCTAAAAGTAGATCATGTTACATATGTGACACTTGTGGTTATCTTATGTGGCAATGCTGCTAAAAAAATCAAAATATAACTGGGCTGAAAGAGCGATCATTGAGAATTGTCGGCCTTGCGAGAATGACCGAGAAATCAACACTTCTGCTTCCTACACCCGATTTGTGTGATACTGCTGACCCAGGTACCCGGCGTGCACTGCCCACAAACCACCAAACTTGATCCCCTCAAGAGCCCATGCTCGTCAGGTACCCGGCGTGCACTGCCCCAACTACCAAACTTGATCCCCTCAAGAGCCCACGCTCGTCATGGATCGCCTCCAGCAAGTGCCGACGAGCGGCCTTGGCTGTGTGTCTAGCTACCCCATCTTCCACGTTAATGGCGGCTTCAGAATATTGTTATTAGTGGCTCCGTAGCGAAGCACGGGTACATTGCTAGTTAATATATACTCTTTATCGAAAAGTTAGCTCAGTGACAATAGTAAAGATTATTTACTTAAGTACTCCGATGGAGTATGGTTCACTTTGATGGTTTTGTCGTCATTGCTACTTGCGGTAAGAACAATCTGTCTTAATGGAGCTCACCACTTGAGGTTAGTGGCATGTCTTGACGACTTACCTATTTGGTTTTACTCGAACAGAAAACCCTCGTGTCAAGCGGCTCATGGGGCTCGAGATGGATTTGGTAAAACCCTACCGACGCAGACCGTACCGTAGTGTCCTTCTCTCCCCATGTGAGGTGCCAATAAATTAGAGGAGCTTTCGCCTTCCATGCGCCGGTACCGACGAAGTTCATGTCCCCCTCTCCATCCCCACGCACTTAACTAACCCCAACTGTCGCTAGAAAAATAAATAACTGAACCCAACTATTCGGCGCAGCTACGTGCCCTACACAAAAGGGAGCACTAATGACTCCCTGGCCAGTGGGCCTCACCATAGCACCATCTTGTCACTAGTGCCACTTTGTACGGTCTCTGTGTTACTCAATGGCAGAGGTGAGCAATGAAGCTCTGTGGCTAGTGATGAGTTCTGATCTATTTAAGCACCCCACTGAGCCTCAGCTCGCCACCGTCGCCATCCAAGAGAGAGGAACCTTGCTCGCACGAAAACCCGAGAAGAAATGAGGCGTCATCACGGAGCTCTGGTTGCTCTGCTCGTGCTCCTCTGCGTCGTCCATGGAGGCCGAGAAGCGGAGGCAGCCGGAGGCGGGTTCGTGCGGGCGCAGGGCACCCGCTTCGTGCTGAACGGCAGCCCCTACTACGCCAACGGGTTCAACGCCTACTGGCTCATGACCATGGCCGCCGACCCCGCGCAGAGGGGCAAGGTCACCTCCGCGCTCAGCCAGGCCGCCGGCCGGGGCCTCACCGTCGCCAGGACATGGGCGTTCAGCGACGGCGGCAGCAATGCGCTGCAGTACTCCCCCGGCAAGTACAACGAGAATACCTTCAAGGTGCCTACATTTTGCTCAATTTCTGTCTGTAAAAAAATTGGAACATTCCTTTTCTTGGATCATATCATAGATGCTGTCTCAACGACTCTCTGTTCCTTGGGGCACTTTGCCTGTCTGATTGTTTTTGCGCGAACTGTTTCATGGTTCATCGTGCAGGGGTTGGATTTTGTGCTGTCTGAGGCTAGGAAATTCGGGGTTAAGGTGATATTAGGCCTTGTGAACAACTATGATACTTTTGGAGGGAAGAAGCAGTATGTGGACTGGGCGAGAGGGCAGGGGCAGGCCATTGGATCTGACGACGAGTTCTTCACCAACTCGGTTGTCAAGGGCTTCTACAAGAACCATATCAGGGTAAAATCCTGAGTAATATCCACCGTTTTCTTACAAGAACTTTATTAGGACGGTTTAAGCCTGGGATCTCTCTTCCCTTCCATGTTGTAGAAAATATGTTTACTTGTCTTGCTATAGAAAAGCCAGTCTCTTCCCTTGTTATAGAAAAGATTTGACTTGCGGTACTAGCATTTTTCGAAATCATGACCGGGAACGCTTCAAGGGAACATTTTATCTGGTTGTTAGATCTTCTGAATCATTCTAGAAAAAATATTCACCATACAACTATACAAGTACCAAAGTGACATGTTCGAGGCGACAATAACCGATAGAACCGGTCAGTGAAATGGCGAGTGAATGCGCCGCTAAAGCAGTAATAATATCACGATAAAATATCGGAAAGATGCTTCTTATGCATACTCCAATGCCGCTACTGTTACTTGCAGTGGTTTCTTTTTGTCTGAATACTGAGACACTGTCGGTTGTGATAACTGACAGAGTAGCCATTAGTGATTCTACATTCTTGAAGAACATGTAGTAGGACCCAAAGAAATTTCTTTCCGGATGAATATTAACTCCTTTTTTTTTGGGGGAGATGGATGCTTCTGGATGTCGTAGCTCTGACGACTAGTCAAACATCACTCGGATTACTGGGTCCCGGTTGGGTCAGGTGCTTTAGCGCTGGGACTGACTGTTAACTGCGACATCATCATTGCTCTCTGAATCTTTATTGACACTCTTGGCACGCTTCAGTGACACCTTTCACTTTGCTTCTCTTTGCATCATCGAAGACCGTGCTGACGAGGGTGAACACGGTGACCGGAGTGGCATACAAGGACGACCCAACGATCCTGGCGTGGGAGCTGATGAACGAGCCCCGGTGCCAGTCGGACCTCTCCGGCCGGTCCATCCAGTCGTGGATCACGGAGATGGCGGCGCACGTCAAGTCCATCGACGGCAACCACATGCTGGAGGCCGGCCTGGAGGGCTTCTACGGCGCCTCCTCCTCCTCGTCGCGCTCCGTGAACCCCTCCGGCTACCTGCTGGGCACCGACTTCATCGCCAACAACCAGGTCCCCGGCATCGACTTCGCCACCGTCCACTCCTACCCGGACCAGTGGCTCTCCGGCTCCGACGACCAGGCGCAGCTCCGCTTCCTCGGCAGGTGGCTGGACGCGCACATCGCCGACGCGCAGCGGACGCTGCGGAAGCCGCTGCTGGTCGCCGAGTTCGGCAAGTCGCAGAGGGACCCCGGGTTCACCAGCGCCCAGCGGGACGCGCAGTTCGGCATGGTCTACGCCAAGATATACCAGTCAGCGCGGGCCGGCGGGCCGGCCGTCGGCGGGCTCTTCTGGCAGCTCCTGGCGGACGGCATGGACTCCTACGGGGACGGCTACGAGGTCATCTTCGCCGAGGCGCCGGCGTCCACCACCGGCGTCATTACGACGCAGAGCCGGAAGCTCAAGATGCTTGGCAAGGCGCTGGCGCGGGGGGCGAGCGGCAAGGGCAGCAACGGTGGCAACTAATAGCCAATTCAAGAGATCATCAGTTCATGACGGAGTAAGAGTGTGTGTTTTGCGTGTGTGCGAGTTAAGTTCTCCTCGAGATGATGCAGGATCATTCATCCGGGAGAGAAGGAGTAATATTTGTCATCCTCCTTGGTAGTATCTTAACTTAAGAGGACATGTTCTTCCCAGTGTTCTTGTGGATCACGAGATAGCCGTTCATCATGTTGTGGCAAAGTTATGCTGAAAGCCTGTCTGCCTGCATTGCATTGCATCAGTATCTTGTTTGACAGATGGTAACAGACAGGTTTATTTTCTTAGACCACACGAGCATTATTAAGCAGCATATTAAGCAGCATGTCACATATGCACATCCATGCTTTGCCGATCGAACATCGAACCGGCCTGAAGACCAGACTGCTCTGCGGCTCATCCGGCCACCGCCTATGCCGCCTCGGCGAACCCAACCTTCATGTTTCCATAGTCGAAGACGGTGTGGTAGGCTCCCATGAATATGTCGCCCAAAATCCTGAGACACCAAGTTCTCATTGTTAGAGTCGAGGACAGCAAGTTCCTGGAGCGTTTGCTCTCAGTTTTGATGATGCAAAACTATTTCTGTTTTTTTGGAGAAGAGACATAACAGACATGTTTCTCTGTTCTGTCTATCAATTCCAAGAATTTGTGAGAACATAAGACGTGTATAATTATACCAGAGAGGGCCGCGGGGAGGAGGGACGTCCATAGCTGCGAATCCGCTGATGCACTGGGTAGCATCTCCCTCACCGATCTTCAGGATGTACTGAACAACAGAAATCATAAGTGAAACCAAATCAGTTTACTGAAGATAAAACTGGAACAACGTCAATATACAAATCTGAATGTATGATAAACATTTGCATATAGCACTTAGAATTTTGCCTACGAGTAATAGAAAGTCTAATATGTGCACTGTGCCACCATTTCTACGCACTATTATCTCTGCAGAATTTTGTTTCTTTTCATTCGTGCTACTCTTGAAAGCAGTTGCCGTACATCAACCAAATAAACCCAAGTCAGATTTTAAAATCTGACTCTGGTCTACTGAAATTTTTGGTACTTCCCCATGGATCTAGGACTGAATCTTCAGAAGTTGGTATGAAGAACATCTGAAATCTTAATAATGAAAATGACACTTGCTAAAATGCTAAAACTGATAGCTAATCTGGAATCAGTACTCCCGCACATAAAGTACACGAGGTAATAACCATGGGGAAGAAGCATTACTTGTTCAGGTTTGAGCACAAACTTCTTGCCCCCGATGGAGAAGGCGACGTCAGGCATGGATTTAATTTTTTTGCAGTCCACAGACGATTCTCCCATAGGGCTAGGAATATGGTCACATAGCTGCAAGTTGAATAAGTTTGAAAAAGTTTGTTAAACGGTGTTACAGTATGATTCTTGCATTGATATTGCAAGATAGGAAACATGCCTCACTAATGTACTGCAATACAGAAGCCTGAGTTTGATTCTGTGCAATTTGGTTCCACGCCCATTGAACAGTCAGCCCACAAGCTTTGCATAAAAGAATACCATCTGATGTCCCAACTTCATCTTCTACCACACTTCGAATACCAGCGCTGTGGTTACTGATGACGTAAGGAAACAACCATCACGACATAAGGAAAACAATTTAAATGGCCCAAAGGAGAAAAAACCGACTTCATGCCAGGGGCGGGCACAAGATAAGGAGAAAAAAGATGGCTCGGAGATTAGGTTCTAGAAAGATAAGTGGCTCGATACCACTACACTCCAAAATAATATTCAGCTATGTACAACATTGCTAGTCACAAAGACGATACTATCACAGGGTTTTGGAGTCCTTTCCACCAAATGTGACGTTCATAATAAATCTAGTTGGTCCTAGGCTGACATCATGGAATTCCTTGCTGCAAGCGCTTGGCTTTGATCCATTTGACCCACGAGATTGACAAATTCGATGGATTTCACATAAGAATCATAAATTATTTGTAGATTCCATGTATAGGTCTCTTATATAGCCAAATGTTCTAGTAGATGATAATAAGAAAGATTAAAAAATGAAGATCCCGCTAAAGACTAAAGTTTTTGCATGGTATCTTCGTAGAAGAGTAATCCTCACCAAAAATAACCTTATAAAATACAATTGGCACGTAAATTCTAAGTGTTTATTTTCTCGTCATGAAGAGATAATTAAATTTATGTTTTAAGTGTAAATTTGCTAGACATATATGGTAAGTCATCCAAGTAGGTTCTACCTAATACCCGCCAATAAGCGTTGCTAATATATCTGGAAATTGGCTAAATGGTGTGGATCATAGGTTTAAAATTACTTATTAGTGTGGGAGTGCTTGTCGTTATTGATCGTTGTGGCTATGTAGAAATAACAATGTATTCAACGATAAAAAATATCCTCTCTTGTAGGTAATCTAGTGGTGTATGGCGTTACTCCGTTCATTGTTGTCTCTACAACATATGGAGAATCACGACCTATTTATGGAGGTGTCTACATAGTTGGATGACACGGTGAGGGATATTTTTATCCAACATAGTTGGAAGCATAATCTTCAGATCAGCCCTACATCGCCTTAGGAGCTTATATATTACCTATGTGGTCTACTTGCTTTGTGCTTACTTTTTGTTTTCATATTTTGTTTAACTGGACTGTTGCGGCCTACGGCTGTATGCATCTTAGTTATGCAAAGGTCGGGTGTAATGCTTAAGTCTTTTAATGATTAAAACACCCTTTATCGAAAAGAATAAGAGACGGGTGCTAGCAAAGATAAATAAGGGCAAATCAATGCAATTCGGTACGTTGTGAAACATGGCAATTAACATTACTGCAGAAATAGTCTCTTCTAGTCGGTCTCCACTGACATGCTATATGCCGCCCGAGGGCGGTGTAGTATGCCGCTGATTGGCAAACCGTCCATAGTGTAAGGACCAGAAGGCATGTGGTCGTCACAAACTCACAATGCCAACGGCCAGTAGCCATTGATGGGCATCGACCTTGGCCCATTAGTACCCCTCCAATGATGGCCTAAAAGTGCGGTGGTCATTAGTGAGGGTTTGCCAGCTAACGGATCGTACATGCCTTTTCCACTAAGGGCCAGATCTATGTGCCCGCCAATGGATACTTTGTGCTCTACCTCAATAGTGAAGGACCAGTCTATTGAAAAGCACTTTAATCACCCCTATGATTGGTCATTCTTCCTATATCAGCAACACTATAAGGTTTGCGCCCACACTTTTGTAGCTACGAGCGCCGCATCATGAGCTACTACCGATGTCTTGGATAGAATCTTCTCTCCAGAAGCTTATAGCTCGATCGATCTCCAACAAAGATACTCCTCTTCCATCAAGCTAATTCTAGAGGTCTATATCTAGTTTTCCAACTCCTCAAATCCCCTCCCCCTCCTCCTCCTCCCCAAACATCTAGATCCAATGCTCAAGTACCCTTTATCTCCTCGAAATACTCTCATTTGTCATGTCTAAAGGCCCTCACCAATCGAAAGACCTAATTGGTAATTTATATTTGTGGTCTTGCTGGAGAGAAGAGGAGAGGGTGACCAATTTTGTGTTTTATTTATAATTAATTAGTTTTATTTCATAAATATCAAGAAGGAAGACACAAATCTTGGATGAGCTTGTTGGCTTACCTTGCAAATGTTTTCTAGAAGGAGAATTTGATGCGAGCGGGCATTCACAAAGACAACAAGGTTGTTTTGCTTCTTGGATTGGAGGTATAGTGATTTACGTGTGTTTGTATTACCACAACGAGTTCGTAGGACCTAGCCCAAAAGATAAGTGGGGGCCTTAAGTCAATGGGGGCCTACTAGGTGGGATGACGGGGGGGGGGGGGGGGGCTTTTGAGTATTGGGATTCAAAGACTAAAAATAAAAAAATTGTGGGGGCCTAGGCCCCACTCAGCTCTATGTAGGTCCACTCGTGTTCATAGAGATACACAAAATTTCTAGTGTATAACACATCCCGAGACAAGAAGGGAGCTATAAAATACTGAAGATGATGAGGAGGAAGATACGAGTGGATCATGCATACAAATCGGTATAAGACCAGATCTATGGTCAAGAAAGGTGATATTCACTTTGAGCATAGTCGAGATGCATAGCTTTGGCGGATGCCTCTACGGTTTTATAGTTTTCAGTTACTTGTATAACATATGGAAACTTGTTTCCTTAGTATGAAGTCTCATAGCTATCATGTGATGATCACACAAACACTACATTTTTCAGATAGAGGTCTTACGGAGATAGGGTCCACAAGACTATCATGTACCTTTATATTTTTTTCAACATGTTATCTTAGAAGTCAATTACAACGCAACACACTTAAAAACTATGGCAGAGATCATTGTCATACTATGCAAACTAGGGATGTATTTCCCTCTAGCATTCCGCAATATCATGATACATCTAATAATCTTTATCCTCATGGACATACTAAGCACAAGTTTTGTGTTCCTACACAACCTGTAGCCTTTTGAAAGGTGTAGTAGGATTGTCAAGCACTGAAGTCCATAATAAATCTCGGCTGAAAGGTAGCGTCATCCAAGGTTATGTTGCAAAAGAGTGAGTCGCATTTGGCGCATATTCAATAGATAATAAAAATCTTAGGTGTGTGTGCCTATTTCACGGCAACGAGCAGGTTCACGGTTTAGGTGGCTTAGAAAGAAGGACTTGTATCTATATCGCTAAAATAGACCGAATGTCTATTATCCAGTTGCAACACATGATTATGGTGCAGCCTTATAATAATATGCATATGAAACTATTACGTAAAAATAACCCGAATAGGGAATTAATGCTTATCTCTTAAAAGATCACTATGAAAAGTTCATCAGGTGTCTAAAGGACTGTCGGTTCATAAGAGACCCGACAAATGAAGGTGTGGTCAAAAGAACCCGCGAGCAATCACATGAGATTTCAGTCATATGTATTAACTACACTCTATTATTGCCCATACACTTCCTTGCACAAATCTATGTTTCATGTGTTATGTATATTTCACAGCAAATATGTTGCGTAAAACATGCCATAAGTACAAAAATTACAAGCATACTCCACTCTTACCTAGCACCATGGCGTCCACCAAAGGGACATAACCCAACTAAGGCACATATCTTTTTTGGCTCCGTCTGCATCATAGACCCATAAAAAAGGATTTTACAAGCCTTATGCATGACTAATCAAGCTAGAAGGCAACTATTGAAAATTTGCAAACCTGCTTTAGCAGCAAATCCAGGATCCACGGTCCAAACTGAGAAACGACGGTCTTGCACGCTTGGCTCACTATCCCAGGTGCGCCAATTTTTCGATTTATCTCAGCAATTATTGCCTGTATATATTTCAATATTGATTCACTAGACACACAAAGATTGAAGGAAAAATGGAATATGCACCCACCATAGCAGAAACTATGAGCCATGGACAAAGACATCACATATTCTATGATGTTAATTCTTCAAATCATATTATGCTTTAAATGGTCCATTAGATTATGTTCCCTCTATCCCAACATAAGTGACTAAGTTTTATCTTAATACGGTTGTATCTAGATGCATTTCTACGTGTAAATACATCCGTATCTAGAAAAAAATTAGTCACTTAGGGATTATTTCGCTAATCATCACATTGTGTACTGTACCTACTGGGTGTGCTCCTGGGGAGCTGATAATTTCAAGTTATATCAAATTTTTTATTGTTCTTCCCCTTCGAGTGTAACTACCATGGATAATTCAATCAAAGTAAACATCTACAGTCGATCAAAGCATACACTTTTACCTTTATAGTGCACATTTCCTCTTCTAAAAGGTAAAACTCAAGCCAAAAGCATATGGGTTCTGGCCTAAATATCCAAGGAATGTCCCATTTAGGTTACTAGAAATGTTGATTGTGAAGCTTTATCGATAACCAAGGATAGATGCAGTAATTAAAGCCAATTTCCTTGCTTATGGTCATAAACATGAATAGAGCTCATAAGCATACCGTGGGGCCAGTAAGCAACGAAGTTCCCGAGTCCGCAATTGCCGCACAACCAGATTTACATAATCCTAATACAGATAGGGGTAAAAGATAAATGAAAAAAATTGTATTTATAGACAAGCATATACTGGGCATGGATTTTCTGGACAAAATGACATGTTAGTACCTGTGGAGTTTCTTCCAATCAAGACATCGCCCATATCAAACTGCAGCAAATGGGGCAAATCTTGTGAGCACAAACTAGTTAGTACTTCTTGAATTTTAAGATCACTCAACTAAACGAAAGAGTTTCACCTGCCAGTATCCCTTCTTAGTAACAGGGACATATGTATGACTTCCCTTGTGATGTTTAGGATCGACTCCTCCAAAAACTATTTCTCCTCCCTTCCCTTCACCAGCATGTCGGTTGAACCAGAATGAGAAAACGGGCCTACCAACCAGACCTTGGTTCACCATGTTATACCTATAATTTCGCTTGTGATGTCAGGGATAACAAATATGCATGGTTATCTGCTTCACATTCAAGGGGCGTCAAATCTTTACATTTGGTGATACGATATGCTAGTAAATTAGAAGAACTCTCAGCGCAATATTTGGATATTAATATGATACAATAAAACACTACACATAAAGTAAAATAGTCATGTCAAATGATGATACTATTACCAAGTAGGAAAAACTGAGAAATTCAGTCAGGCAACAGTGCTCACCAAACAGGCTGGGCACCGCAGGCCGAGATTTCTTTAAACCCAAGACCAAGAATGCCGTCGAATTTTGCAACCATGAAAGTAATACTTGGTTCCAATGTAGCTTCAATAAAATCCTTACAGGGTGTAGCATAATAAAATTAGTAAGTATACTCTCAAATGGGATGTTCATCATCAGGTAGCATAGGATAAATGTGCACTTCTGGTGCAGGCATGAACCTGATTTTTCACAACTACACCACCAACTTGCACATTGTCTTGGCTCACATAGCCAACAATTGCACCAGTTCCGTAATGGATTCCTACAGGTTTTCCTGCCAAGATTGGAAATGAAAATTATACTCATGGAAACATCATTTGCCTGCTCGCTACAGTCTAATATAAACCATTTGCTTAATGCCTAGTTGAAGAAAATATGTGGACAATCTGTTAGGATAACATCATGTCATCGCTGCATACGTGGACAATGTGTTAGGATAACAAACCTTTCGGCTTGTACGTGCCGGACCGGCTAGCCCTGTAGCTCTTGTGCAAGTAGCATGCAATCTGCAGCAAAGGTTCACAAACGCACTCTCCGGATTAGTATTACTATTACTATGATATAAAATGACCAGAGTGTGAAGCCCTGAATCGCAACAGGCAACACAAACGCACCGAGAAGTAGCACTTGGAGGAGGGCACCCAGAGGTCGGAGCTGCCTGTGTCGAAGATGACGGTGAAGTTCTGCGGCGGCGTTCCGATGCCGATCTCGCCGAAGTACTGAGCATTCAGGTGGTTCTTCAGTGCTACGATATGGCTCTTTGCCGGCGGCTGCTCGTTGAAGACGAGGCCGTAGCGCTGTGCGAGGTGGCTCTGAGCGTCCTCTCCGGCGACCAGGCGGTTCTCGTCGACGGGTAGCTTCTTCAGCGCGATGCGAACCAGGCCCTGCGCGGGCGTGCCGAGGAGGAGCACGGCGGAGAGGAGGAGGAGGTGGTGGAGCGCGACGCGGCCGGTACCCATGGTTGCGCTGCGAGCAAATTGTAGGAGAGAGATTACTCATCGCAATATATTTTTTGGAAAATCAGATCTAAAATAAACATGAAATGTAACAAATCGGTGAACCACAGAAGTAGCCTGAAACCAAAAGAAAACATTAGATCAATTTAATCATCATGCATCAAATCGAAAAACAACCAAAACTGCTCCGGGGTTCAGAAAACAAACTAACAAGAGATGTGCTAGATTACAGCACATAGATGATAAGTTTTCCTAAATTATTCTACCCCGGCGAAAAAGAGAGAACTCACCCTCGACAGTGCCGGGGAATGAGAAGACTGAACTTGCGAACAGCGCAGCGCCTTGGGTTGATTTATAAACCTCGGCCGGTGGCTACAACAGAATTACATAATCATTTTCACCGTTGGTGGAGGTGGACTTCTGTGAGCCGTCAGATCAGAACGGGGTGATTCTATTCCATGGTGGATTTTTTCCCTTGTGCTAATAAGGTTGATTTTGCTTGGGGTTCACCCGGAACGTTGTTGCAAGCCAATGTCTCCGTGTAAGTACCATGTGATCGATTGGAAAAGTGAATGCAGGAACATGCTAGACCACACTTGTGTCCACTCAAGGAAAAGGTTCTGTAGTTTGTACCATTGCCTGAAGAAATCAAAAATAGATTGCTTGTTAGTGGTGTATAGCTAGTGTGCCACACGGTTCGTTGATCACAAAGCATGGGAAGAAACGGAAGACGACAACACTATAACAAGTTTATCAGTTTGTGTGCTCAATATGGCTGCAAAAGAGCAAAGGTCCAACAACAAACACCCTTTTGATCACATTCATCATATACTCGCGGATTCCCCCGGCCAATACAATTTACAACACGTCAGATAGGAAATCAGAGGAATACTTCATAATTGACACGATCACGCCTTGTGCCTTCACCACCTTCCGTTTTTTGGAGATCGGACAAATGCTTCAGTTGATCACGTTTGTGGCCACTATCATGCCTACAACTGTGCGCACTTTGATCGGCAACTGGCCCGCTGTGCGGGCGTTGAGATGTTCACGGTGTACGGTTGACAGCTTTTTTCTTTCCGAAAAGGGAATATAGTCCCGGCAACTTTGAGAGAGGATTTTTGTAGACCAAGCATGTAGGTCGGGTTTTTTTAAAAAAGTTGAAAATAACATTAAGTTTAAAAAGATTCTGGAAGAAATCCAGATGTTGATAATGATGTGATCTACCAACATGCAAAATTTTGAACTCGAGAGATCTTATATTCGGGGCTGCATAAAAATAACAAAATCTGATAGATTTTGAGATTTTGAAAATCCGCACCATTCACTACTATAGATCTTAAATTTTGTCATTTTTGTACAGCTCAGAATGTAAGGTAGTTAGACTTGAAAATTTGCATATTGTATATCACAATATTATCTACATGTAGATTTAATTTCATTTTTTAACTTTATTTTTTTTTTGATTTTTTTTTTCAAAAAATAAGCTACATGTAGCTCAAGCTAAGTCTGTTGTTTCCGTGGCAACTCCACCAATCATTGCACACATCCTCTTATTATTATAGTAATACAGTTTCAAAATCTCATAGTCATAGTTTACATCTCAAGAATCACAAAGCATGTACCAAAAAACAACCAGTGGAAAATAAAGAGGATTGGGCGCCTAAGCATTTTAGTGTCTACTAAACCCCCGCCTAGTCGAAGATAGCCTGAGCAACGCATCCAGAAACCATATGTGCTAGTTTCTCTTTCGCAAGAAGGTAGGATCATTCGTGGATCAATTAATAGGCGTATGAATAACCCGCAAAATTTTACAATTTTATTTTTTGTTGAAAAACAATATCATCTCTGTAGCTCCATAAAGCTCAGTCCAAAGCGCAAGTCGCAACACGCAACTCGAATATGCGCTTTAATCAAACTAACTTTGTTACAAAGGACCCACATGAAGATCTTAATCTTTATAGGAACCTTTAGCTTTCAAATATATATGCATAGGAAGATCGTATGTCCATTTAACATATATGCATACAACGATTTAACAGAAAATATCTCGAAGTAAGGAACCAAACTAACTGGTCTGATTCATCTTATTAGAGTGATCGGCATAAGCGGCCAGAAAGCTAGACTACTGCAGCTCAGCGGAGGAGGCGGAACTAGAAGAAATCAAAGAAGGTTTGGTCTTGGCTGAGATATGGGTTCGTGATCTGTGAAACAGATTGTTCTGAAGCTGTCAAAGCCATCAATCAACCTAGCAGAAACCTATCATCTTTGTGTCACTTGATCAATGACATTAAAGAAAAGAGGACAAGCGACCAGGTTATCTCCATTTTTTTTGTAAAGAGAGAGGGCAATGGTGTAGCTCATAGTTTGGCTGTTCAAGCTAGAATCAACAATTCTGTAGGTTTCTGGTTGAATGTTGTTCCTATAGCTTCTGAACTTCTGGTCTGGGAAGATTGTAACAGTGATGCTATGTAATAAAGTTCAATTGTTCTAAAAAAAGAGTGATCGACATAAGCCTCTACACTAAACGTAACCATGCATCCCAATTATTACTAAATAAAACCCCTTCTAAATTCTACTCCCTCCGTTTAGAAATATAAGATGTTTTAGCTTTATAAAGCTAATGTATCTAGACACCTTTTAGTGTCTAGATTCGAACGAACCTATACACTAAAAGATGTCTAGATACACTCACTTCACAAAGCTAAAACATCTTATATTTCTAAACGGAGGGAGTATATTCAAAGGATTAACTAATAGTATATCGTGACCAACACGTTCTTTCGGTGCACCACAAATCAATCTATAGAGGATTAGGCAGTGTAACAAATTTTTGTCACACCCAAACAAATGTCAAACCGTTGAACGACCGACACCTAGCAAGAAATTTTTTTATTTCAATGGAGCGTGTTTGATCTAATGTAACCGTCAAATTCAACAGCCTGCACTTAGGAATGTCACTATCATCATCTATTGTCTTATGCAGTGGCGGAGCTTGCCGGGATTGTCGAGAGGGCTAAGAACATCAATTATGTGTAAACTTTAAGTAATTTTTTAAATTTTAACCTAAAATCAGGGATAACTTTAAGACATTATCTGTAAAAAAAGTCGGCATTAGGTTCTGTAAAAAACAAAATCGGCATTAGGAAGAAGATGACCCTACGGTTGTGGTGTTGTTGGGCCGGCCCACCATCATCTCTCTTCAGGCGTCCGAACGATACGGGACGCAAAACCGCGTCAAATAGGGCACCCGACTGGACGCCGCACACTCGCCTCAAGGCCTCAAACATGGCGGGTCTGCTGCTGCAAAGGTTCGTCAGGATCCAGCGCCGTTTGCCGGTGACCTTCCCCGCCGCCGGTGGAGCCGCGCTCTTCTACTCCTCGTGTCCCTCGTCGTCCCCCACGGTCGTACGAGCCCTAATTCTCGACTCGCCTCCGTTTATCCTCCGCTTTGCTTCTTCCATCTCTATGCGCCCCCAACAGGGGAACAAACGAAGTTTATGTATGCCTCCTCACGGTCACGGTGCCCCCATGATTGCAGGCGCACCTGGAGATGAGCACCAAGGGGAAAGAGGCCGCTGCGAAAGCCGGTGAGCTGTAGCCCCTCTCTCGTTTTAAATCTCTCTAAACCTAGGTCTCCTTGTTCCTGGTTGTGTGGATTAAGCGAATTTATACAATTCTGCGTATGAATCTGTATCTGTTTTCTCATATTGTGCCATCTCCTGGTGTGTGTGCTTCTGGTTTGAGCCCACTTGTGAATCCAGAAGAGCAGAACTACACGCTTATACTGCCCTTGATCACTGCTTGTCGAGTTAATCCATACTGCTCACATGAGATTAAGATCATCGGTCCTGTAAATTAACATGGGTATGCATTTGTATTGTTTCAGAATTACCAAAAAAGAGTTGTGTCCCATGCAATTCAAAGGATTTACATGCCATGTCAGAAGATTCTGCAAAGAATTTGCTGGAACAGGTTTCTTTTATGTACTTCGTTGTAGTGAAAAACCTGATTAAGGCCAGTGCTGTTCGAGTGACTGACCCCTTGAAAACAGGTGGCTGGTTGGGAACTGAAAACTGAAGGTGACATTCTGAAATTACACCGAGCATGGAAGGTGAAGAATTTTGTAAAAGGGCTTGAGTTCTTTCAGCTTGTTGCTGCTTTTGCTGAGGAAGAAGGTATCCTTTCTTTTGTTCTGTTGTACATATTCACATTATCTCATTGGTCAATATTCATTTTTTTTCAAAAACGTTCTGATCCAAAGTTTGTGATGAAAAATTGACTTCCTGTTTGTAACTGGAATTTAAGAATATCACTGGCACATTTACAGACCATATCAAGTCGATGTGCTGCTAACTGTTATATGCCAGTATCTTCAGTTCTCCCAGTGATACTAATTGTTTGAATCCACATAATAGACAGCATAGCTACCCAGCCCTCTCCAAACCTGGGAAATTCTCCTGACTTTCTTATGTGATCAATGAATGACTACAAGGTTTCACAAGATATATTTCCCCTCATATCCATGGTGTCACAATCGCTATGTTTGTTCAAACTTTGGTATTTATCAATTTATGTGTTGCATACCTGCATTTGGTCAGTTACATGCTGCAGATATATTTACCATGATGAGAGATTTTATTTTACATTTCTAAAGAAAAATACTCCTGAAATTGATCATATTTTTTTTTTAATTCACCAGAATCCAACAAATTTATTCGCATGTTTTTTTTGTTTTGTTTCATTAACAATCTCGGCAACATATGTTTAAATGGAT
Source organism: Dactylis glomerata (assembly GCA_007115705.1). NCBI lineage: Eukaryota > Viridiplantae > Streptophyta > Magnoliopsida > Poales > Poaceae > Dactylis > Dactylis glomerata. Next base: position 413,282 of record QXEO01001145.1, read on the forward strand.
ATTTTTTCCCAGGTCACCACCCAGATCTTCATCTTGTCGGGTGGAATAATGTGAAAATTGATGTTTGGACTCACTCAGTCAGTAAGTGTTTCATGTCACGTATCCCTCCTAGGATTTCGCTTATTATGTTCTAGACTTTTAGTCAAATCTCTCTTTCAAAGCTGGAGTACTTAACTCTGTACTTTTTACAGTGAATTGTATGAAGAACTACCTCTGTTAATTTCAAAGCGAAGAAGCATCATTATAATAGTTTGTACTAAGTCACCAACACTTATTTCCAATCGTAGGGAGTAGTTATTTAATTGCTATTTTAGGAACCCTGACAGGCTGAAGAGAGATGATATGACAAAGTTTTTAAGCTGCAAGCAAAATAAGTAAATAACCATGTTCAAACATTTTTGCTTTTATATGCTTGAAAAGTTTCTTCTAGTTTCAAAAGTACTTTAGGTGTTAATTAGAATTTGGATCATGCCAATTGGTAGATACTTGGGTGTCTGCTGCCTATTGGCAGTTGGCCTTTGTAGTGATAAAAAGATTTTTTTTATAGGGAAATACGATGTGTTGAAATTAATAGGGACCAACCATAAAAAACTGAGTGAAGTCATTCAGTATTACAAGTTTATCATCATAAAGGCCTGCTAAATAAAATGAGCACAATAAATGGCTCACCATGACGCTTGTTTATAAAGTACTTCTGTTGTGGTTGCAGGAGGTTTGACAGAGAATGACTTCATGCTTGCTGCAAAGATCAATGAACTTAAGCTAGAAGGCCTTTTGAGCAAGAAAAAGGCTACGACCCAGGAGTAACTCTGGGAAATCCTTGTTTGTATGCTCCGGTTGAACTTTTAACGTGTAGATACCCCAAGAAATTTCCGTTTCATATATTTTCTGTCAGAATTGTATATGTCGTTCCAAATCAAGTTTTCAAACACTTCAACTGTGAGTCCCACCTGTGATCAGATCTATCTGTAATGGGGCGCGTTTCTCCGATAATGCTATGTTGGGCCGCTCTAATTCTGTTTGCAATAAGTGAATGCTTGTGTAGTTGGAAAGAGAGTTCAGGTTTGTTTTTTCAGGCAACTGAGCAAGAAAAAGGCCCTATAATCCTGAAACTGCTCAGTTGCGTTCCCCTACCCTGATTCAATGAAGCACGGAAAATATTTTGCAGCCGCTTCACCAAAAAAATGAAATTATGAACACATTCTGTAACTTATCAAACCAATTTCTATGGGCCTGTCTTTTAGGGTTAGCAGTGGCGTTGCAACATCCAGATTCCAGGAGGCGGGCATCAAGAAAAAAACGTTGTATAAGACGCAGCTCTGTTAGATAAGTTAGTACTTACTGTTACAAGGCAGCAGCTTACTATGAACTCACGATAAGCTGAAACTAGTCCCGAAACACACGCAACAAGTGTAAAATAAAAACAGAAAGGAAGGAAAACAAGCATACTCGGAAACTATGGAACACATCGTCCTCTTCTAGGAGCTCAAGACGGTAGCTCCGCTGGTCTGCTCACTTCATGGCGCATGCCCAAGGCCCGTAGATAGCCTGGCAATGTAAAAGATGCTTCTTTCACAGAAGCACAGGCCTAGATCTTAGTAGCTATGCTGCCACATCTGGTGTGATGGCTGAGACGGGGCAGTCTGGGCGCTGTTCAAGCGTCCCTCAGCAGGGTTCTGCGGGTGCTCCTGCGGCATAGCAGCCTGCGACTGGTAGAAACTAGGGTACCCAAGCCCGCCGTATTGAGAAGGCTGCTGCGCCTGGCGGAAGCCACCCTGCTGCGTGCTCTGGCCCTGGAAACCGTAGAAGTTACCAGGTGGAACACCTGAAACGGCTCTTGAACCAGCAGCTCCATGAAGCCACATCGCTGAGTTGTCACTCTGAAAAGATTCACAGATAATGAGCACCTCAGAATGAAATGAGCAAATCCTCAATGGTACAAATCAAGTTGCACCAGAATTTCAGAAGCTGCCTGAAAGAATGTAGCACCATTTACCTGCTGCTGTAGGGCCATGTAGTGATTGGCCTCTTTGAACTGTGCGCTTAAAGCTTCATCAATCCCCATTGTTGTGGCAGGCGAGGGGGCACTCTGGTTTTGACTGAAATTCGGAATATTACTTGAGCTTCCAAAGCCCCCATAACCAGAGACTAATGATGAATGCTGTGGTGGACTTGTAGCAGGAAGGTTGCTCTTGTATTGTGGCATCGAGTGTTTCATAGCAGATTCAGGCACAGCAGTATCACCGCCAACAGATTGGTGGAAAGGTCCATTACTTGCGTATGTTTGCTGGAAGGCTGGTGGTGGTACATAGTAGTTTGGAGGCAAGTAAGGGTAGCCAACCAAACTGGCAAAAGGCCCCAGGGGTAGAGTTGGCTGAGAGTACGGATGTACAGGCAATTGTTGAGGGTGAGATGGCCCTGACGGAATGCTTGTGCTGGGAAGATTTTGTGTAGACTGAGTATTGGAGAAACCCCCTTGACTTAAATTCTGCAAAAATAATCAAGAAAAAACTGAAATTCAGAAGTAAGAAAACATAAAAATTATGTGTTAATCACTGACACAAAGCACAATGCATGGACATGATGCTTTATGGAGTAGAGGGTCTATACATCGACTACAAGTCCACAAGTACTTAAGAGTCATGTGAACGTCTACAATCACTTGACTGGACTCTCCAAATTGTATTGGAGGCGGACAGACAGTCACATCCACAGAACTTTTTCTCCCTATTTTCTTGAACACCTCCATTCATTTGATCATAGGAGCCGCTCCTTTATATTGCATAGAATAGAAGAATATGCAAAATGATATGGACAGCCTTCTAGTTATGATCTAATGTAGATCCGTTCGGAATTTATTTTTGTGAAGTCATGAAGTTCCACACAAAAAGAAATGCCTCTTAGCCTTACCACATCCATTCAATTATGTTCAAAATAAAGAGCACAACTTCTTTCTCGGCTTCTTAACTTAAACTCTTACAATCTTCCTTACTTCAGAGAAAAAGCAAACCAACATAAAAGAGGAAGCAGTGCCAAGACTGGGATTACCTCTTGCATGGAGATTGGGTAGCTGCTAGTTGGCACAGGCGGGTTATATTTCATAGCTGACTGTGTCGACAGAAACGGTGAAAAATCAAAATTCCGGTGAGGGGTAAGATTTGACCCCAACAAGTTGTTCTGCATAGTATTTGCCTGCTGTAAGAACGGAAAAGAACGAACATATCAGGACAATAAAGTCAAAAAAGAACATCTTAAAAAGCAGAAAGATATGTTATCTCCTATATTGGTTGTAATAACATCTATATTATGTGACAGAGTGATCCTATCGTATCCCACACACTATTGTGAAAAATTCGATGCTCAAAGTTTAGAGGATTGATTTACTTTCACTCTTTCAACCACCTTCACATAATAACAGTCACACTGTTCAGGGATCAGCACAATCAAGGGTAAAGAGAAGAAGTAAATAAAAATATAATCAGAGCAGCATGCAACAAAAAATAGAACATCTTAGACCAAACAATGTTGACCATGCAGACACAAATTATGCACCATTATATACTCCCATCAGGGATACATCAGCTCTAACATTTCACTGCTACATAAAGCTATCATCATGTGGATTAATGTGTCACAACTTAGCCCCAAGCTAGAATTTTTTATATTACATTTCAATATGGTCTATAATTCACATTAATTGAGATGCAGTGTGTTGTACGGGCCAAAATCTGGATTCATGTCCAAGGCTTCAGCATGCGATTGCTTTGCTGAACTGTGCTTATTTCATTATCTGCTGTTGAAAATTTAGCCATAAAGGTAGGGAAAAGTGGGTCAAGCAAACACTAAAACAGGGAAAAACAGTGGGGCAAACGAGATTATGACAATCCACTACTAGGAATTAACCTTCAATATAGCAGAGAGAGGGGGGGGGGGGGGGGGGGGGGGGGAGGGGTTAATTTGAGACAAGAAAGAACCTTTTGAACATTTGCAGGTTACATTTGTGCTCTAATAAACCTTAATAACAAGCTGAACATGCAGTTCTACAACTTTAGCAAGGCCCAAACTACACCCAATATATGTGATCAGCGATTGAATGTCTAGGGAAAAAATTATACCAGGAAGCTTGAAAAATGAGAAAGATGTGCTTGTGCGTTTCCTTGCTGACTCTCCACTAGACTTGGCTGTGTTGTGTTCGGATACACATGATCTGAAACTGATGGCGGGTTATACTGAAGACCAGACACGTCTAGAGCACCTTGCATCAGCATATCAGGCTGTGAAACTGAAGGGCCATCAATATTCTCCGTGTTGGTACCAATTCTGGCCTCAACATCCTCATTTGCTGATGAATGTAAAGCACCACTGTCATAATAATCTTGATTCCTGTAAGAAAGGGGTGTCATAAGACGAAGTTGCATTTTTTTTTTCATGAATGAATAGCAAACAGAGCAGGGAAAAACATACCTGGCATCTATTTGATCAACTGATTGCTCATCTGGGATAGGCACCTCTTCTGCACCGTATTTAGGGACCTTAGATGGAAGCAACCCAGAGAAGGCACCAGATTCAAAACTACCAAAGCTTAGGTGTGCGCAGTCGGTATTTTCAAGTTGTAGATGATCGGGGATTATAACCGCTGGATTATCATCAGCAGAATTAGCTACAGCTTGATCTTCGGTTTGCAGCCTTAGATGCTGAAAGTTTGTCGCAGCTGCTTCCACGTCCACATCGCCAACCTCAACTGCAAACGACATCAGAGTTCATATTAATAATTATGTATAGGCATAACCGCATAAGTAATAAAAACAGTGTTTAAGGCAATAAGGACATGTCATAAATGAAGTATTTAGTGAATGAACATAGAAAAAAGACCAAGAATTATTTCACTTTATCGGTAGCACACACATAGACAAAGCCACATAGGACATACACAGAGAAAACTAAAGGCCAGCAAGGTAACAACTACACAAAGTAGTTTTGCAAAACTGGAGCCACCACAGCCTCCATGAATAAGTGTCAGTAGGTCTGTTAGAGATATGGGTCTTGGTCAAACCATCCCTAATATGCTAATTGCTCACCCTGCTGGTAAAATGTTGGCACAACATATAGAACATTTGTGTATACAGGTAGGAGTATATTAACACAACTACAAGGTCAAAAATTACGTATGCAATGGAAAATTGGACCAGTATCCTGAAACAAGTTACAAGCTGTATTGGTGCACATATGTTCACCAGTGCCAAAGAGTTAGCACAATATACAGAATATCTATGTACAGGTCGGAGTATTATTAACACAGTTAGAAGTTTAATCATATGTGTATGCAATTGAAGATTAGACTAGTATCTTCAAACTAGTTGCAGATTATATTGGTAGATAAATGTTCTTGTGGCAATGCATCTACTCTGAAATGTTAGTAGTAATTGATAATAGTTGGAGAAAGAATAATATGATAATCCTATAGTAAATTATTAAGTTTGATATTGATCCTTCAAAAACACTTAAAAGTAAAAAACAGAAACTATGAAACATAATGCTCTTTGGTACAACGTTGCATGATTAATCAAATCATACTTGACAATACAACAAAGTTGGGATAAGGTCGCACAGATTCCTACTTAAGACTCCACAGTTAGTCACATGGTAAAGATACGACTATGATCCTGGATATTGTTCAAAAACATATCTTGTCAAAAATACACTATTTATCTGAGACCCATAAAACAAGAGTCATTCCACATAGCTACAGTGGTAACTCCTAAACAATCGATCTTGAGGAGAGGAAAAAAGTATATACTGCATGTTCAGTGTTCAAGAATCAAACTTCCAGTTATTAATCAAAGTAAAATAAAGTTTCAACAAAATGACTAACAATGGTTTTTATAATGTGTGACATTACTGATGTATCAAAATTCAAAGTTTAACACACTTCCTTCATCATAATATTCCTGTTGAAGTGTATAAGTAGATTGTACTAGCCCTTTCCATCAGTTCGGACTTTTGGTTCAAGTGGCTAGTGCATGAACCTTAACATGGTATCAGAGCCCCAGGTCTCGAGTTCAAATCCTGGCTTTCACAATTTATTCTAAATTCTCCGCAGCCTCCTGCCACGCCCGGCCTCCCGCTGCCTCTTTGCCTCTCTACACGTGTTGACTTGTCTTCTCGTCTCCCGTCACACGTGAGAGGGGGTGTTGAACTTCCTTCAGCATAATATTCCTGTTGAAGTGTATAAGTAGATTGTACTAGCCCTTTCCATCAGTTCGGACTTTTGGTTCAAGTGGCTAGTGCATGAACCTTAACATGTGGTATCAGAGCCCCAGGTCTCAAGTTCAAATCCTGGCTTTCACAATTTATTCTAAATTCTCCGCAGCCTCCTGCCGCGCCCGGCCTCCCGCTGCCTCTTTGCCTCTCTACACGTGTTGACTTGTCTTCTCGTCTCCCGTCACACATGAGAGGGGGTGTTGAAGTGTATAAGTAGATTGTACTAGCCCTTTCCATCAGTTCGGACTTTTGGTTCAAGTGGCTAGTGCATGAACCTTAACAATTCCTAGAGCTATATACACTGGCACTTTAAAGCGTTGGAATGGGCAAAACGAAAAGTGCAATTCTCATGCAAAGTCAATGCCATTAAAGGTTGAATGGTAGCCTTGGGAGTCACTAGATAGTATGTCTCAATCCATGCTTATGCACCGTCTTACTATGTGACTTGAGTGTTCAAAGCACATAAGGTGGTTGGCTGGTCAGGAATGGGGGTACCAAGCATCAGACTATCCAGTTGGAGGAACATTTCAACCCCTCCAAGGACAGCTATCACTTATTAGCTAACAGAGCAGTGTTTCCTCATAAGGACATACTGTGATGGTTTGCGGTATTATGCATCCTCTAAAAAAATATGAGCGTCCACTTTGTGACAGAAAAAAACAACAAAATTGGTATTGTACTTTTAAGACGCATAACCAAAAAATGTATTTGCATGGGCCACAAGATTAACGTTTTGCCATTGAACTAACCTTCATCATCATAGGAATGCATTTGAGATTGATATGTGCTTGCGTTCTGCAATAATCCATCACTGAATTGACTGTTGTCCTGAAGAACTTCCAAATGTCTCTCAGAAGGTATTGCTGTTTGCATTACAGTCGAGGTGCTATCTTCTGCATGAGACTTGTCGTGCAGGTTAACAGCATCAGCAACCAGCACTGACGTGTCCAATGATACCGCAGATAACGATGGGTCACCAGATGGCTCAGGGGCTGTGAATTGTCTTTGTGATGGTAGTTCATCTTGAGGAAACCAAACATTCTCATGTGTCCGGTGGCTGTCGGCAGAAGCATGACTAGAATTCGTAACTTGAGGAATAGGATCTGGAAGAGCTGGAAATCTCTGTTCAAACGTTGTCGGAAGGGCTGTCCTTGCAGACTGTTTTGAGTTTAGGTTTGTTTCATTTGACAATGATGGGTTTTGATCAGCAAATGTTTTGTCTGTTGTAGCCATAAGTTTGCTAGAAGACCTCCCTTGCGGTCTCCCCATTTTAACTATATCAGCCATTGACATCTGACCAGGCACCCCACACCAATTCTGTTGAAACCCTGAAGATGGTTGCAATGCCCCAAACGATACATCAAGAACCGCATCCTTGGTAATAAAGGAACTGCAACAGGGAAAGCAAAAACGTTATTTACCAACAACACAGATAAATGTGGAAACTTAAACAAACAGAACAAGCATAAACTTCAACATCTTCGACCTTAATTACCTTGGAACTGTTAGTTTCTGAGTGGAATTGGTTGATGGAACACCAGGCCCCAATATTGATGACCTTGAAGCCATGTTATCTGGTTGGACAGAAATAAATATGGGACATAGATTGTAGGCAAATGTAAAAAATGGATACAAGCATTATTTTATCTTACCAGCTCCACTGGATACAGACTGAACTGAACTGCTTCGGCTAGCACGATCTGTGCTGCCTCTAGTGGCACGACTGTTTGAGTTATTTGCTCCTCGGGATCTAGGCTCAGGTGTGCCTTTATTCACCTGTGTAAAATTCAGTACATACTGATGTTAGTTCTCAAGACAAAAGCACAGCATAGTAAATCAGCAATTAGGGAATTAGTTGTATATATAAATTTTGAAACACACAAGCTGCATCAGACAACAAATTAAATGAGTGATCTATTGAACAATTGTTATTGTGTTTATTCATCCTAGTAAATGAAATTATATCTTCACCAGAAGGTTAGCTAAAAGCCTTCTTTTCATTTTGAAGGGCTGGGGAACTCTACTAAACATTGCTACCAATTTGCAAGTGGGATAGAAGTTCAATATCATAATTAACTGACCTCCTTTTTCTTATCGCGCTTGTTCTTTACCTCTTGAAAAGTATCTGGAAAAGAGATGGGAAATTCATGAGATAACGTGAAATAACATCATCAATCTCAGCGCTGTTATTCGCAAACAATACTGTGTACTTAAATGAACACTAGGATAACCTCTTTAAATTGCAAGACCTGCATCCCAAATTATTCTACCCAAAACATGCCAGTAAATCAAAGAAAGGCGTTCATGTAATTCAAACAGTAGTTTAGATGAGGCAACAGTTCATTCTCAATATATTTACAGTGGTCGCTCACAATTTTTGGATTAACAAATGGTTAGTGACCAATATTTTTCCAAAATAAAAGAAATTGTGGTAGCGATTAGTATGTTATAAGAACAATGACATGTGATGCACCAAAGGATTAGCCCCCAGTTCCTTGCACAAAAGTAAGGTATACAGATGGACAAAGTGCAACATAACAAACGCTCATTCAACTATTAAGTTAAATGAGATGCTAGCTACCACACACGCAAGTCTCATCTTTCCTCATAAGTTCAGGAATTTCACAAAATTATGAACTCACGGTACCTCTCACAGACAATGAGAAGGGATGCTAATAAGGATCATCGTGATATATAATGAGAACTCCGGCCACTTGCAAACAAAGAAAAAGTAATACAGTGAATAGTAAACAGTAACCAATGAAAGAAAAATCAAAATAAAACACTAACCAACAGGGGGGAATTAATTGTTCTGTAGAGGACAAACAAAGAAAAGAGCACAACACTGGAAACTGAAACCATAAATGTCACTTTAGCCTCTCAGCAGCAAACGCAAAGACATAAGACCAAACCAAGGAAGCACGAAGCAGACAAGGCACTTAAATATTAGCTCATCATTCAGGGGCTGTCTTGGCCAGGTTAAGCTCTTGTATAAGCTTCATAAGCACATAGCCAGGGAGACAGCTTGAAGTTAAACGTCTTAATGGAAATTTGAACTTAGTACTCATGGGGTGTTGAAGCACAAGACTCCCCCTTTCAAGCAGACCCACATAATTACAAAAAAAGGCCAAACCCACATTATGCCTCGTTTCCAAGCATTGCAATTGCATACAATACATGGAAGTAAGGAGCAGCAAAGATCAAAAGGGAGAAAACCGCATCACTTCGATCATAAGCAAATTCAAATGAAAGAATCCATCTTTTTTAAAGACTGTCATCATTCAAGAAGATCCAAGTTTGGCAACCTGTGTGGTAATTTGGATATCTGATGTTGTTAACACGTTATTGATATCATGGCTTTCTATTATCGTAAATTCCTCATTAAACAAGGGCTTAGATTATTAGGCCCTAAGTCCAGTTTAATGAAACCTGGGCCAAGATCTCAAAACAACCCAAGCTCTCGGGTGCTCCATCACATTTTCTGGGAGGCTTTGGCTTTCAACATTTTCTGCACCAATTATCGATTTTTTTATTCCCTTAAGTTAAAGGTCAGCACCGTTCTTCCCATCAATCTAGGCTGCAATTGGCTTTTGAAAAGCACTCAACTGATTGTCTTTTCGGGTATAATAGCTAGTTGAAAGACTTATTTGGATGTAACGGCAAAATCTTTCTGGACTTAGTATAGTGTCCCTTAGCTAGTTACATTCTACATGCAGCATAGCGCAGTCCAACAACCACAAACCAAGCCCTAATCCATCAGCATTGCAGCACACAGTAAAAAATTGAACATTCTACTATTTCCCTGAGGAGGCACCTACCAGTTCCATGATGAAAAATCATTTCATCCACTATCAAACACAAATTGGAATAGAGCCTACAGCAAAAAACTGTCTTAATTATTCCAAATCGTGGCAAGGGAAACCTCCCTGTGGCCTGTGCTACTGCTTCTTTCATCAAAACTAGAAGCTTAATGCTGATGCACTACAGGAATCAACCTTTGTATAAGCTAAGATTCACCAACCAAACTCGGATGTACTCCAGTAAAGTATCTAAAAATAGCAAAAGATACCCGCACAAGCAAATCACACACAGCGTACAGCCCCATCCTAAACGAGAGGCCTGCACCCAACCGAAAAACTCTACAGAGGAACAAATATTGGTAGCAGCGGTTTAAACGAGCCTTTACTGCTACTAACCCCTGCAGCACCTCCGGCGACCAACTCCGTCAGCACAGCAACAGATCACCATAAATCCCTGGAGTACAACGAACGAGGCACGTCCCTCCAATCCATTGGCACGAACACAACACAGAGAACTAACCAGCGGAACCAGGTGCAGGAAAAGAGTGGGCGGCAGAGGAGACGAGACCTTGGGATAGGAGTCGGCTGACCGCCTCGTCAGGGTCCATGCCGCAGTCCCGCAGCGCCGCGTAGATCTCCGCGTCGGGGCGGCTGACGATCTCCTTCAGCCCCTGCACTAGCTTCCTCGCGGACGCCGGTACCGGGCCCGCCGCCGCCGCCGGCCCCCTCCCTCCCCCTCCGCCGCCGCTCATCCTCGGCGCCGTGAACCGCCGCCAAAGCAGCTCCTCCCACTCCCGCCGCGCGCGCGAGTGGCCGTGTGCCGGCTGGGCTCGTAGCGGCAGCACGTACAGCAGGAGCGCCTCCTCCTCCGCTTCGGCGGCGCTCGGTCCGTTCTCTCTGCTTGCTTCCACACGCAACGGCGGCCGAATTCCAAAACCTCTCTCCGCCCTCTCTCGCCTACCTTTATATAGCTCGATGCGATGCGGGAAGAAGAAAGAAAGAAAGAAACGGATTATATAAAATTAAAAAACTAATTTCCCGTTTTTGTCCTCGCCTAAGCTCGCTCTAATCTCTATCCGCCGCCGCGTACACTTGTCGCGGCGGTGTGGATGACGGGAGCTGCGAACGAATATCTAAGTCTGACATGTGGGACCCGCTCGCGGCCTTCCGTGTTTCGGAGGGCGCGTCACGGTGCTACGTGGCAGGGGCGAGGCGAAGCGCGACCAACACTCAAATGAGAATTCAGCCCTGAGACTGGCAAGTGGGGCGACATGCGTTTGTCCCTACGTGTCAGTGCGTCGTGCGGTAGGCCTGGCTGTGTGTGTGGAGTTGTTCTTGAGCATACGATGATTCGGACCGTCCTGTCAGTGTCAGACCCATGACGAAACTGAGGAAACATTTGGGATCTTTTTGGGCCAGTGTACGAGTTGGGGCGTCAGTGAGATTCTTTCATCTCTTTGGTTTTCTGGGGAATTTTCTGCGAGGAAGAATTTTGGTGGGCGGTAGCAGTAGATCTGGGGTGGCAAGGTAGTTTAGAGTTTCCAAATTTGGTTAGATTCCTTCTCACTCTTTTGGGCTCTTTCTATTTTAAGTACAGCAAAGAAAAATGTGGGTTTGTTTGCTTCGTAGCATCTCTAAAACGCGTGAACTGAAAACACATGAATTTGAAATACATGTAGTTTGGTTGCATCGTATGAAAAAAACATACTCCCTCCGATCGAAAATAAGTGTCGGTGATTTTGTACTAACTTGGTACAAAATTTGTACTAAATCACCGACAGTTATTTCCGACTGGAGGGAGTACAATTTTGAAAGATTGCTAGAAACAGATGAAAAATTTAATGAAGTTGGACCTACAAATATTCCTATGAAATTACATGCAAAGAGAGTATACCATAGGAAAAATGTCTGCGGATTCAAATCCTACCAAAAAAAACGAATCAGGGACTGGATTTTTTCCTAAGGAATTGATGAAATCGTCCAAAAAATCTATGAAATTTCTTTGAACTAAAATGCCCCAATTCCATCGCAATGTATCGGGTATATTTAGCTACCATGTATTCTCGACGAGTTGTATGGTGGGATACCTCCCCCCACCCCCTTCCCCTCGCGTCGCTCCTCACCGGGGCGGCACGGGCGGACACCCAAACCCACCGTCAGTGGCCTGCTCTAGCCTATCCACCCCCTTGTCGATATGGGATGATGCGACTAATAACACATTCAAGCCTCTATCCACTCACAGAGGCGTAGGTGGAGCTTGGCTTGTGATAGGCACGAACCCGTTGAAGGAGTTCACGCCCGACGGTGGCCCGATCTTCACGTTGTAGGATCGAATCAGGGAAGATAACTAGCTGCAAGCAGCCGGGGATAACTAGCTTTAACCTGCCAAGGTTGGATGCGACCCGTACGTTGGGGATGGCTGACCGAAGCTACACAAACTTCAACCCGCTGTCCAAACAATCGCAGAAGCATAAACCGGGACTAATCCACACAAAACGGCCGGAACGGTGGAGCACGAATCAGGGGGGACTAGAGGCTCCTTCTCGCGAATCCAGATTAACTCACAAGAGCAAAGGTAGTAAGGATCTCTCAGATCTAGAGCAGTCTTGCTGCATAAGCTTGTAGCTGAATGATTTGTCAAAAGGCCCCTAAACGATGGGGTAGATGGGGTTTTATAGCAGGGACAAGCCCCCTTAGATAGGTGTGAAAAGTGGTGAAAATAACTCAGCATTTGCATGGCTGCCTTGGGAGAATAACAGTCAACTTCATGAGTTATTGGAGAGCTTCTCGAAAATCCGCGAACTTTTGGCAACCTGAACACCTTCCACCAAAACTGTCATATCTTGAGCTACACAACTTGAAATGCTGCAAGGTTTTTTTGTTGGAAAGTAAATTTGATAGAGCTTATTTTGGTATACCTCAAAGGACACGTCTCTCTTCCAGGTGGTTGAGGTAACTATCAAAAGTTCAGATAAAATTTTGGCCGCATTAGATTTGTTTGAAACTTATTTTTGATAACTTTGTTCTTCATTGTTGTGGGCTTTCTTCAAACTTGTTCCTGAATTCAAACAACAATAAGGTAGATGAAAGCACAGCCAAATCATCAAGGTTGAGATTATAAGAATAGCTTAAGCCTGGTCACTTATTTGTTTTGCACGACTTAGTAATTCCTTCCAGTTTTCTGTTGTTTTGTTCTAGTACCCCCTCTCGCAGGGTATTTTAGCGCGACAGAAATTTGAGTGCAACCGCTGCCACCGCTAGATCTCGAACACCACGGGACCTTTCACCCCGTCGCCGTCGGAGGAGGCCGTTCGTGTCCCCGTCCTCTTTTTCTTCAAGCCCTGAAGGTCCTCCATCTTCCCATCTCTCCGTATTGTCCGCCTCGATCCTGAATCTTGCCCGCTTGGCCTTCTCGATGGGCCCGCATGCCCTGCGACAAGTGGGCGGTCGAGCGCCGGTGGCCGCAGGCGATCGTGCCTCGTGCGTGCACCTACGCGGGCGGATTGACGCCAGGCGTGAGTTCCCGATGGGCAACTGCGCGAGGGGTGCTTTTCGGTTGATGCTATTGCACAGCTGGGCCCGCGCCGACGAGCTCGGCCTCATCACCGGGCTCCCATGGAAAAGGCCATCAAGCCAGGAATACTTCGGGGTGGTCGTCGTGGCTCAGCTCCTCCGCTGGATCCCAGTGTTGCCTTTGTCGCTGATGCCATCGATGGCTACGTGTTGGTGCGTAGACCAGTTGGGAACCCCAAGAGTAAGGTGTGATGAGCACAACGTTAAGTTTCCCCTCAGTTATGAAACCAAAGTTTAATCGACCAGTAGGAGAAAGAAACCACTTCCGAAGGTTGTTGCTAGCTGACTTTGGCAACGACACCAGAAACTTGTTGTCGGCGCCTGGAAAAATGTCTGGGGCATAGCTTCGGCGCCAGCAGCAACGTGGAACCTGTACAAAACACAACCAAAGTACTTTGCCCCAACTTGTAGTGAGGTTGTCAATCTCACTGGTTTGCTGAAAACAAAGGACTAAACATATCATGTGGAAAAGGATATTTGTTTGCAGTAGGTAAATAAATAATGGTTGCGGAAAGTAAACAGTGCTTGCAGTAGATGGTAATATATATGTAAAAGAATGGACCGGGGTCCACAGTTCACTACAGGTGTCTCTCCATAAACATAACTAACATGCTGGGTAAACAAATTACAGTTAGGCAATTGACAAAATAAAGAATGCATAGCAATGCATGTACATGTCATGAAGATTACTATGAGATTCACTTGGGCGTTACAACATAATACATAGACCGTAATCCAACTGCATCTATGACTAAGAATCCACCCGCAGAATATCATCCGAACAACCCTTGGGTATTAAGTTGCAAGCAATAGACTATTGCCTTAAGCAAAGTGTGTAATGCAAACAATACAAATGTCCTTGAACAAAAGATTGTTGTTTTCTCCCTAGTAGCAATAGCACATCTACAACCTTAGAAGTTATAGTCGCTCTCCCAGATTACTAGAGGCATGAACCCACTATCGAGCATAAATACTCCCTCTTGGAGTCACTAGCATCTACTCAGCCAAGATATCTACTAGCAACGGAGAGCATGCAAGATCATAAATAACATAGACATTATAAATCAACAATCAACTTGACATAGTACTCAATATTCATCGGATCCCAACAAACACAACATGTAGAATTACATAACGATGATCTTGATCATGATAGGCAGCTCACAAGATCTAGACATGAAGCACATGGAGGAGAAGACAACCATCTAGCTACTGCTATGGACTCATAGTCCAAGGTAGACTACTCACGCATCACTCCGGAGGCTGGCATGGTCATGAAGAAGGCCTCCGGTGATGATTCCCCTCTCCTGCAGGGTGCCGGGAAGAGCTTCTGGACCCTCCTGATCTCGGGACGACGACGGCGGCGGCTTGCAGTATGTTTCGTGGAAAAGTGTTCGTCCCCTTAGGGTTTTCCCGATGAAGGGAATTTATAGGCGAAAGAGCGATGTCAGGGGGTGGACCAGGGGCCCACGCCACCAGGTGGCGCGGCTAGGGGTGGCCCGTGCCATCCTATGGTGCGGCCGCCCTCTGGCTCCCCTCCGTCTCTCCTTTGGACTCCATCTTCGTGTCAGGTAAATAGGAACTTCGGCTTTCATTTTGTCCAATTCCGAGAATATTTCCTGTGTAACTTTTCTGAAACACAAAAATAGCAGAAAATAGGAACTGGCACTATGGCATCTCGTTAATAGGTTAGTTCCGGAAAATGCATAAAAATGACACAAAGTGTAAACAAAACACAAATCAATTGGTGTAAAACAAGCATGGAGCATCAAAAATTATAGATACGTTTGAGACGTATCAAGCATCCCCAAGCTTAACTCCTACTCGTCCTCGAGTAGGTAAGTGATAACAAAACAATAATTTTTGAGGTGACATGCACCAACACAATATTGATCAACTGAATGTAAAGCATTGCATGCTGAGATCAAAGTACTCTAAACATGGGCATAAGAGATATAATTCTAACCATAGAACTTAGCAACCATGTTACAATATAAAAAGAAATACAAACAAAAGATCATGAGTAATAATGCATTGAAAGGTGTATGTTTGTTTGAAGCATATAGAAAACATAGCAAAGTGGTATTCAGCTTGTCCTTCATGGAGTAGCAAAACGTAAATGCACAGGACACCTTCAAAGTTCAAGAGGGTGACTAGATACAAATAATTTGAGAACAAGCAATACCATAATTATGAATCAATCAATAATAAATTTTGGGACTATGCACATTATACTCAGAATGACAAATATGCTCTCTTAATCAGTGCATAAAGGTAGAAGATGAAGACTCAACATAAAAGTAAAATAAAGGCCCTTCGCAGAGGAAGTATTGATTGCAAGTTTTATAAACCTTCCAAAAATTATGGTACTAATTAGCTTTGAGCTCTCATTGCCCCTATCATTGGCATCTTGAGTGGTTAAGGTTAATGCGAGTACAAATATGAGATATATGCTTGACAAGTCATAAGTTGAAAATCACATGTCCCTTGAATACGAGTACTTAAACCATGCTAATCGACTTAGGTCCCAAGTAAGTTCTTGTCATTGTAAGCACACATGTATCATTGAGAACGCCAACGGGGTACCTCCTGCCCGATGATATAGAAACTATCCCACATCAAAATGACAAGACAAATAGACAATGAACACCTCGACATCTCTTTTATTTACCATTGGGTATAGCTTTTTATTTTGAGATGCATCGTCGAATGTCCACTATGGTTATGATGTAAATTTCCACCATGAATGATGCATGGTTTAGATTAGCGGACCAGGCGTTTCTCTAACACATATACAAACTCCATGAACTCACAAGTTTCCAACTCCTTTCACACAAATAAGCATCCATAAACAAAAGATCATGATATCAACTAAATAAGAATAAGTGCAATGTTGAAAGCGTGCCCCAGGACAGCATGGCAGAGCAAACTCCCAACTTACAACTTGCAAGCATATAATCAACATAAGAGAGCCACAATGGTCAAGTTTATTAAGTACAAGAAAGTAAATGTGCCATCAAGTTCGTGAGAGCTTTACTAACTAATTTTCTCATAACAAAAAATTTATTTTGGACGATAGATAAAAGCATGATGAATATACTTGGAATAGCAAATTGCTAATAGGTAGATATGGTGGACACATTGGAAAACTTTGGTTTTTGGGAGTTGGATGCACGAGTAGAGCTCATACTCAGTACAGATGAAGGCTAGCAAAAGACTGGGAGCGACCAACTAAGAGAGCAATAATGGCTATAATCATGCATAGCGACAAAACATTATTAACCAAAGCATAAAGTGATATCACAAGTCAAAAACCAAATGATCATAGAGGCTTGAGGCGACTGGTTTAAAGTTAAACATGGTGGAAGCATGCGCTAAGTCAACCCAAATAAAGCATCAAAGGAGAATACCACAATATTATGCTTCTATAAGATAAAAACAGCGCATGATTCTTTCAAAGGCACATTAAGCACTCTCAGTCATTTGAGACAAGTCATGCTACAACAATAACTACTAAGCATATAATCAAAATAATATCTAGCATGACATGATAAAGTCTAAGCAACAGTCTAAACAAGCTCCCTTTTGCATCACTATAAGCATTAAACATTTTACTCTTTTCCAACACCAATCAACCTATTTGAAACAACCCTCAAGGATGAAAAGCAACAAAGACCAGATGTCTAAACACACCTAGCTATAAAGAACTAATAATTTCTGAACAAGAACAAAGGCGAAAAACAAAAGCTAAACACAGTACTAGAAAAAGAGAACACTCGTTGAACGATAAAAGTGAAAACTAGAGTGTTCTAGGCAATGAAAACGGAGTGTGTATTCTCCAAAAGAAACATGTTGGGGTCCAACCATTTATTGCAGCAAATAAAACAAAAGAAAACTGAAAGCAAAAATAAAGACGCTCCAAGAAAAACACATAGTATATGAAGCAATAAAAATATAGTGTCTTGGAAGATGACCTGATATTTTTGTTGATGAAGAAGGGGTGCCATGGGGCATCCCCAAGCTTTGACGCTTGTACTTCTTGGATATTTCTTGGGGTGACATGGGCATCCCCAAGCTTGAGCTTTTGTCCATACTTCATCTCATATCATCATTCTCCTTTCCCTACAATGGAAAACTTCCTTCATACAAAACTTCACACAATTCTTATTAGCAACATTAGTTTATGCAAGATAGTAAATCCACTTTTGGTTCAGTTTCAACTCAAGTACAACACATATTAACACATAAGCTACTGTGGAAACTTCTTCTAAAAGTTCCGTGATCAAAAGAACTCAAAAATAAAGAGATCAAGAGGCAAATGCAAATAGTGGCAGAAATCTATCAAAACAGAACAGCTGGTAAAGATCAATTTTTTCAAAAATCTTCTGTTGCTCAAATCTAAAAGTGCAAAACTAATGGAAGTTAGATAATAACCTGGGGCATGTGCACAAGAAATCGCAGATCAAAATGATGTTCTGGGAATTTTCACAAATTTTTACGGTGAAGCGCTGTTTCAGGACAGCAACTTCCCCAAATCTTACCTTCTTCCAATTAGAGGTTCTTCTTGCACAAAAACGAAATAAAAATGATAAGGAGGGGTCATTACAGTAGTAACAACTTCCAAGACTCAACAAAAAGAAAAATTACTGAAAATAAAACATTGAGTTATCTCCCAAGAGTGCTTTTCTTTAACGCCTTTGAGCTAGGCGCAGAAAGTAGGAGTCAAGTATTTTCGAGCGAAGAAGCATCAAGATCAATAGTTTCCTCAAAAACACAACTTGTCACAATAGGCACTTTAGATACCTCTGAAGAGGATTCAACATGTAAACCACTCTTAGTTGCACTAAAAGTTCTATCACTTTTAAACACATTCTGTGGTCTAGGTATAGATACCTTGGGAACATACATAATTTTTTTGCTCTTTTCCCACAAAAGCTTTCTCCTTCTTAAATTTAAGAGAAAAGAAAATTGAACTTAAAGTTTCCATAGACTCCTCTAATTTACCAATACTAAGGTTTTGACTATCATGGATAGTGCTAGCCTCTAAAACAGTGATTCTTTTACCGATACTTTCTATCGGCTTATTAACCTGGCTAGCATTATCAAGGAGATTTGGCAAAGTTTTCTCTAGGGAGCTCAGTTTTTTTATAACTTCTTCCAAAGTGATCTCAGTTTTAACAACATTAATAGGTGGTACTTCTACTAAAATTTCAATCAAATTACATGCTTCCAAAGCAGGAGTACCCAGAAAATTACCCCCTGTAAGAGTATCAAGAACATACCTATTCCAACTAGATATACCAACATAAAAATTCCTAAGAAGGATCATGGTAGAATACTTTTTTGTACATCTATGATGGGCATTACTTATTCTATACCAAGCATCTTTCAAACTTTCTCCATCTTGTTTCTTAAAAGAACAAACCTCAACTTCAGGCATACTCATTCTAGCAGACTAAAAACAGATAAACAAAAATAACAACTATAAAAGAACTATTTTTTTTGTATTTTTTATAAAAAGATGCAAACAAAAATAAAGTAAAGAAACTAAGCAAAACAATAACAAAGTAGAAAGATTGGAAGTGACAGACTCCCCTTGCAAAAATCCTCTTTCTCCCCGGCAACGGCGCCAGAAAACTTGTTGGTGCGTAGACCAGTTGGGAACCCCAAGAGTAAGGTGTGATGAGCACAACGGTAAGTTTTCCCTCAGTTATGAAACCAAAGTTTAATCGACTAGTAGAAGAAAGAAACCACTTTCGAAGGTTGTTGCTAGCTGACTTTGGCAACGGCACCAGAAACTTGTTGTCGGCGCCTGGAAAATGTATGGGGCGTAGCTTCGGCGCCAGCAGCAACGTGGAACCTGCACACAACACAACCAAAGTACTTTGCCCCAACTTGCAGTGAGGTTGTCAATCGCACTAATTTGCTGAAAACAAAGGATTAAATGTATCATGTGGAAAAGGATATTTGTTTGTAGTAGGTAAATAAATAATGCTTGCGGAAAGTAAACGGTGCTTGCAGTAGATGGTAATATATATGTAAAAGAATGGACTAGGGTCCACAGTTCACTAGAGGTGTCTCTCCATAAAGATAAATAACATGCTAGGTAAACAAACTACAGTTGGGCAATTGACAAAATAAAGAATGCATAGCAATGCATGTACATGTCATGAAGATCACTATGAGATTCACTTGGGCATTACAACATAATACATAGACCATAATCCAACTGCATCTATGACTAATAATCCACCCACAGGATATCATCCGAAGCACATGGAGGAGAAGACAACTATCTAGCTACTGCTATGGATCCATAGTCCAAGGTAGACTACTCACGCATCACTCCGGAGGCTGGCATGGTAATGAAGAAGGCCTTCGATGATGATTCCCCTCTCCGGCAGGGTGCCGAGAAGAGCTTATGTACCCTTCCGATCTCGGGACGATGACGGCGGCGGCTTGTAGTATGTTTCATGGAAAAGTGTTCGTCCCCTTAGGGTTTTCCCGACGAAGGGAATTTATAGGCGGAAGGGCGATGTCAGGGGGTGGACCAGGGGCCCACACCACCTGGTGGCGCGGCCAGGGGGTGGCCCGCGCCCTATGGTGCGGCCGCCCTCTGGCTCCCCTCCGTCTCTCTTTTGGACTCCGTCTTCATGTCAGATAAATAGGAACTTCGGCTTTTGTTTTGTCCAATTCCGAGAATATTTCATGTGTAACTTTTCTGAAACACAAAAACAGCAAAAAACAGGAACTGACACTGTGGCATCTCGTTAATAGGTTAGTTCTGGAAAATGCATAAAAATGCCATGAAGTGAAACACAAAGCAATTGGTGTAAAACAAGCATGGAGCATCAAAAATTATAGATACATTTGCGACGTATCACGTGTTGGGGCATTCGTTGGCAAACTTAACTGCATACTGTCGGCACTTGGTACGTCAGTAATGGCATCTACAATGCTACGATTACTAAGGTGCTGACCTGGTATGGGGATTCAAGGAGGATTGGGTGGACTCTTGATGTGCGAATAAAGGTGTTTCGGCCCTGCAAATATTCAAGTACCAAATTGTCGATCTCCTTCATGTCGGCCTACTCGATCTAGCCGCCTCTGAGTTCCGGTCTTTCCTCTGAGATCTCTGTTGATTGGCACATGGTGCCACTCAATATCTTAGATTGGAATTGATTCGGTCGTGTGTGCCCTTATCTTCAGCGAGAGATGCTTCATGAGGGCGTGGCACGAAGCTTCACTTTCTTACCGGTGTCATGTGACATATCTAAGTATGGATTTTCATAATACTGACAGAGGTGAAGAAAGTTTTGGTGGCTGTGATTGAAGGTTTTAAGATGGCGGAGAGGTGTTTTGGTTGCGATGAAGTCTATGTGCACAGTTTATTCCAGTGTGTCGGGTGTTTGATAATTGGCAGCAGCCTTGGCAAGAGGGGGTGACAACATAGGTGGTCTGCATTTTTTGATGGCGCTCCTCGAGTACTGAGTCACGATTTCCAGGGTGAAAACCCAAGGTCTGACCTTTATTGGTGTACATGGCATTGACCTTGCTGAAGGCATTGTTTTGGGAACTAAGACTTTCTCTAAGGTGAAAACCCAAGATCTTTGATCAGACGACGACAACGCTTGTGCATTGTTTCCTTCTTGGAGGCGTTGGATGTGTGCATCTTGTTGATGCAGAGGGTGGATGTAATTGATATCTGCATGATATTAATATATTCCCTTTATCGAAAAAAAGTAATTCCTTCCAACTAACTTGTGCACTTTGTCAAAATGGTGTGCATGATGTATCCATGTGCTCATCATATGGCATCTAAATATTGAAGCATAAGAGAGAGATAGAACAAGATACTGCCACAAACCCATAGTCCAGAGGTGGACTACTCCCTCTTCATGGCGGTGATGATGGTGTTGATGTCGGAGAGGGTGGACAAGCGTCCGACGGCGACTCAGGAAGCATCTCCCCCTCCAATATTCGCTAGAACAGCCTCTTTTTCTATGTTTTGTGTTTCTCCGCCGCCTCCACTCGGGAACGCCGAGGGGGGTCTTTATATATATGTTTTTAGGTCAAGCTGAGCGCCAGGAGATGAAGATGGACAGCAGCGAAGACTCGAGGCCCAAACGGGCATGGGTGGCATGGCCTGGCCCGAGGCCCACGCCACCTGGCCTTGTTTGGCCCTCATGGTCTCCCTCGTTGACTTCTTGTCCTCCAGATGGTTATCGTGATAAATATTAATGCCCAAAAAATCCCTAGTCAATTTGAGTTCAGGAAGGTTCGTGAAACGTAAAAATACACAAAACAAGATTTTCCTATTCTCTAGGGTTATAACCAAAATAAGGGAGATCGATGGAAAATCCTCATAAATCATTGCAAATCATGATTATAACAACTAATAACATTATAATATATAGGAATATACATCAATAAACTATAAAGTTCATGCATGTATTTTGCATGCATCACTTGCGCTTAATATCACCACATTATGAGAGAGTAGACAAGTGAACCTGTGAACCCCGGTCCAATTTTAATCATAAAAAACACCTTTCCAACACTTCTACTCGCACTTTCATTTTCAGCATTAATTAAATCCGAAAATACAAAAACATATTTACTTTCTTGCAATCATATCCAAAACCCAAAAACACATTTACCATATCATTTTAGTTGTATATAGCTTTAGTTTACCTTATCGCATCTTATTTACTTTATTACATTGCTATTTATTTTATTACATTATTATTTTGTTTTACTTACATTCACACCTTGTGCTTGACAACCACTCGGTGAAGTTGGAGATGCAAGACAAGGAGATTGTTTTGTAGGTTGCCTGACGAGAATGAAAAGAGCTTTTTTGACGGTTTCCCAAGAGTTCAGTATAAACCTCGAGTTCCCTCGTGGGGAAAATTAACTCCTGCTACAAAACTCTGCACTTGGAGTCCCAACGAGGTGGCACATTACTTAGTGTCATCAGAGAGCTACAATGGTGCTACTTGAGTTGTATATCTAAGGTTGTATGAGGCTACACCGGGCAGGAGCTAAAGAGCTAGTGCTGAAGGAACACTACTAGGAAAAGGCTTATAGCCGCAATGTCACTGGTAACAAAAAAAGAAAGATAGTCACCGATAACCGGTATACATGACGGCCTCAGAAAAATATGTCCTGACCTAGTCTCCGCCGCACCTAACAAGGACGCTCGAAACAAAAACATGTCGTTGGTACTCGGTAAATGTTCCAACCTTTGGGCCAAAAAAAGTCGGTGACAGGATTGCTTATAAGGGTGTCATTGCTTTTGGCATACTAGTGACTATGCAGAAATGTTGTCCGTCGTTGCTCATGTCGCAGATGCGCCTCAGGTCGCTTGACTGATGTTCGTCGCCAAGTACTAGGATAACTGTGACGAACGTTCACTCGAAAGTGCTGGTGAATCGCGGTTGTAAGTATTTTCGCGTCTGCGTGCTGGCTTGCTTCTCAATTGTTCACTATAGTCGTGATGGCAGCTACTCGAGAGCGTCGCTGGAGCTGTTGGGCAGTTAATTTCGAGTGGAAGCCAAATATTTAAAGGCATAGGCAACACACATTTGCGTGCTCAATCTGCCTCTATTTCTCAAGGGGAATAAATTTAGGGCTTAGGGTTATGTTCAATTATTGTGTCTAAAATTTTGTTTTGTAGCTTTAATTTCGCCATATATTGCTAGTGTAACGATGAACAAATGACAAGCAAGTTGAATGAACTAACTATTTTTGCTATCATATACAGTTGCTGTTAGAAGTACTATATATGTACATTGTTGTTTATGAACTATCCACTCGTGCTATGTGTAATTAGAAGAGCTTTCTAATTAAAAACATACATGCGATAACTAAATTAGAGGTAAACATGGATGGCAATATATATAGCTCATAATAGTAACAGAGTGCAGTAAGACTACTTAAACATGAACACATGATTCAGTTTGTTACATACCACAAACACATGAAGATAAAACACAGTTCAGGCTACCAACAACAAAACACAACTTAATTAAGTCCATGGCCAGCAACAAACTAAGTCACATTTAGCCCGCATTGTGCTTCTTCAAAGGCTCTGACTTGTCATTATTGTTTTTCTCCTTATATGGCAACCATGGAAGGTTCTTCAGAAACATGACGACAACTTGGTGTCGTGCCCTAACACGGGGCCTCTTAGTTATGTCAGCGGAAATGCATTCGACATGCTTCAGAACGATTTTGTAAGAAGAGTCTTCATTTCGCGGATCACACGAGCGGCGATATCCATGCCTATAAACCTTGGTGTTTCCTTGCTCTAGCTTAGTAAGTGATTTCTCATAGTAATCTTTGTCGTCATCACTACTATAAGTGTGATAACAATCATTCTGCATATGTAACAATCAAATATATACTACGTCAAATCCTGGATATTTACAAACTTAACATAAACAGAACTCCAATTGAGGCATATAAGAAGCAAAAACATACACAGACAGCAAGATAAACTCTTACCATCGAATTTGCAGATTTTTTTTGGACTTCTCATATATGGGATCCATGTTAATTTAATTTTGTTTGTAAGCATATACATAGCGAGATAAATGATTTCCAGTGGGCATACTAGCATCAATGCAAAGCACCACAATAATTATACGCAACAGTGTATGCAGTTGATGCGGCACGGTGTTGATTATGAAAAGCACCGTCCAGTTGGGAACCCCAAGAGGAAGGTATGATGAATATAGCAGCAAGGTTTTCCCTCAGTAAGAAACCAAGGTTTATCGATCCGAAGGGGAAGAAGTCAAACGACTGAAGGTGATGCTTGATAGCCTAGTGACACTCCAACAAGGGCGTCGTTTACGATCAAACGAGTTAGCGCGTCTTCAAATAGTACCAACGTGGAACCTGCACACAACACAACCAAATACTTTGCTCCCAACTTATGATGAGGTTGTCAATCTCACCGGTTTGCTGTAAAAAAGGAATGAGCGTATCGAGTGGAAAATAGTAATAGTATGCGAGTAAAGTAAACAGTGCGAGTAAAGTAAACAGGTGATAGCAATATAAAGGAAATAGGACCGGAGTCCACAGTTCACTAGTGGTGTCTCTCCATAAGATAAAATAACACATGCTGGGTAAACAAATTACAGTTGGGCAATTGATAGAATAAAGACAACGTGATATGTCAAGAGGATCACTATGAGATTTACTCTAGGCATTACAACAAGATACATAGACCGCCATCCAACTGCATCTATGACTAATAATCCACTTGTGGCGAATCAATCTGAGAACTCCACAAGTATTAAGTTGCGAACAACAGATAACTGCATTAAACAAAGTGTGTAATGTAAACAAAGCATATGCCCTCGAGCATATGAATGTTGTTTTCCCCCTAGTAGCAATAGCACATCTACAACCTTAGAGGTTTCTGTCACTCCCCCAGATTAAATAGAGGCATGAACCCACTATCGAGCATAAATACCCCCTCTTGGAGTCACTAGCAATTATTCGGCCAAGATAGCTACTAACAACGGAGAGCATGCAAGATCATAAACAACATAGAGATAACATAAGATAAAATTCAGTACTTCAACTCAATCATAACACCAATATTCATCGGATCCCAACAAACACAACATGTAGAATTACATAAAGGTAGTCTCGATCATGTAAAGCAGCTCATGAGACCTAAACATGAAGCACATGGTGGAGAAGACAACCATCTAGCTACTGCTATGAACCCATAGTCCAAGGTAGACTACTCACTCATCGCGCCGGAGGCAAGCATGGCGATGAAGAAGACCTCCGGTGGTGATTCCCCTCTCCGGCAAGGTGCCGGGAAGAGCTTCTGGACCCTCCCGATCTTTGGGTCGACGGTGGCGGCGGATCGCGATGTATTCTGGAAAAGTGATTGGGTCTTTAGGTTTTTCCCGTCGGGGGGTCTTTATAGGCGAAGGGGCGGCGTCAGAGGTGGACCAGGGGGCCCACACCACAGGCCGGCGCGGGCCAGGGCCAGGCCGCGCCCCCTGGTGGTGTGGCCACCCTCTGGCTCGGCTCCGTCTCCTCTTCGGTGTTCTGGAAGCTCCTGTGGATATCTGGACTTCTGGCTTTTGTTTCGTCCAATTCCGAGAATATTTCCTGTGTAACTTTTCTGAAACACAAAAACAGCAGAAAACAGGGAACTGGCACTGTGGCATCTCGTTAATAAGTTAGTTCCGGAAAATGCATAAAAATGCCACGAAGTGTAACGAAACACTAAGCAAATGGTGTAAAAACAAGCATGGAGCATCAAAAATTATGGATACGTTGGAGAAAATCAACGGGAACAAGGTTATTGTTAACCATAATAAGAACATCATTAATTCTTCCCAAAGGTTTCTTCTTAGCAACATCAGCAATAGGAACATCATAATAACACTTTTCAAACGGTGGTAAATCAAGCATGTCATAAATCTTTCTAGGCATGATAGAAATACTAGAACCTAGATCACATAAAGCATGGCAATCAAAACCATTAACATGCATATCAATGATGGGTTCCCAACCATCTTCTAACTTCTTGGGAATAGAAGCTTTTTGCTTCAACTTTTCATCCCTAATTTTCATGAGAGCATTGGTAATATGCTTAGTAAAAGCAACATTTAAAGAACTAGCATTGGGAGTCAAAGCAAGCTTTTGCAAGAACAAACTAACTTCAGATATATTGCAGCCATCAACATCAAAATCATTAAAGGAAATAGAGCTATCATCTCCCACACTCCGAAAAATTTCAGCACTCTTTTGAGAAAAAGTTTTTGCTGTTTTAGGCTTTTTAACACTAGGAGTAGGAGTTTTCTCTACACCAATCAAAGTAAGAGGATTGCTAGCATCAGGAGCAACATCATTAGAGGTAGTAATGGTGCATACCTTCATCTTTCTAGCCATCTCATCTTCTCTTTCCCACCTGGCATGCAATTTTGCTAGCATCCTAACATTTCCATCAATTCTAACTTGGATAGCATTAGCAGTAGCAAAAGTATTGTTCTCTTTCATATCATTAGGCAACACTTTTAATTTTAGAAGTTCAACATCATGAGCAAGGCTATCAACTTTAGAAGCAAGAATATCAATTTTGCCTAACTTTTCCTCAACAGACCTGTTAAAAGCATTTTGCTTACCGATGAAGTCCTTGAGCATTACCTCAAGATCGGAGGGCGCGGCCCTAGTGTTGTTGGAGGAATTACCATAAGAGTTACCATAACCATTACCATTGGTAGAAGGATACGGCCTATAATTGTTACTAGCAAAATTGTTCCTATAAGCATTGTTGTTAAAATTATTATTTCTAATGAAGTTTACATCAACATGCTCTTCTTGAGCAACCAAAGAGGCCAAAGGAACATTATTATGATCAACATGAGTCCTATAATTTGAAAGCATAAGCATAATAGCATCAATCTTATCACTCAAGGAAGAGGTTTCCTCAACAGAATTTACCTTCTTACCTTGTGGAGCTCTCTCGGTGTGCCATTCAGAGTAATTTACCATCATATTGTCGAGAAGCTTTGTTGCGGCGCCCAAGGTAAGGGACATAAAAGTGCCTCCAGCAGCTGAATCCAATAGGTTCCTTGAAGAAAAATTCAGTCCTGCATAAAAAGTTTGAACAATCATCCAAGTAGTCAGTCCATGAGTGGGACAATTCTTTATCATAGATTTCATTCTTTCCCAAGCTTGAGCAACATGTTCATTATCAAACTGACTAAACTTCATAATATTGCTACGCAAAGCTATAATCTTAGCAGGAGAATAGTATCTACCAATAAAAGCATCCTTACACTTAGCTCATGAATCAATACTATTTTTAGGCAAAGAAAGCAACCAATCCTTAGCTTTTCCTCTCAAAGAAAAAGGAAACAACTTAAGATTAATAATATCACTTTCTACATCCTTATATTTCTGCATCTCACATAGCTCAATAAAATTGTTGAGATGAGCTGCAGCATCATCATTACTAGCACCAGAAAATTGCTCTTTCATAACAAGGTTCAACAAAGCAGGCTTAATCTCATAAAAATTTGCAGCAGGAGCAGGTGGCTCAATAGGAGTGCAGATAAAATCACTATTATTAGTGCTAGTAAAATCACACAACTTGGTGTTTTCAGGAGTAGCCATTCTAGCAAAACTAAAAGCAGACAAGTAAAAAAAACTATCAAGGATACTAATTTTTTTTTGTGTTTTTGATAAAATGATGCAAGTAAAAATAAAGTAAAGCAAAACTTAAAACAAAGTAAAGGATGTGCGTGCTAAACTCCCCTTGCAGAAGTCTTCTTTTTCCTCCCCGGCAACGGCGCCAAAAAAGAGCTTGATGCGGCACGGTGTTGATTATGAAAAGCACCGTCCAGTTGGGAACCCCAAGAGGAAGGTATGATGAATATAGCAGCAAGGTTTTCCCTCAGTAAGAAACCAAGGTTTATCGATCCGAAGGGGAAGAAGCCAAATGACTGAAGGTGATCCTTGATAGCCTAGTGACACTCCAACAAGGGCGCCGTTTATGATCAAACGAGTTAGCGCGTCTTCAACTAGTAGCAACGTGGAACCTGCACACAATACAACCAAATACTTTGCTCCCAACTTACGATGAGGTTGTCAATCTCACCGGTTTGCTGTAAACAAAGGAATGAGCGTATCGAGTGGAAAATAGTAATAGTATGCGAGTAAAGTAAATAGTGTGAGTAAAGTAAACAGGTGATAGCAATATAAAGGAAATAGGACCGGGGTCCACAGTTCACTAGTGGTGTCTCTCCATAAGATAAAATAACACATGCTGGGTAAACAAATTACAGTTGGGCAATTGATAGAATAAAGACAATGTGATATGTCAAGAGGATCACTATGAGATTTACTCTAGGCATTACAACAAGATACATAGACCGCCATCCAACTGCATCTATGACTAATAATCCACTTGTGGCGAATCAATCCGAGAACTCCACAAGTATTAAGTTGCGAACAACAGATAACTGCATTAAGCAAAGTGTGTAATGTAAACAAAGCATATGCCCTCGAGCATATGAATGTTGTTTTCCCCCTAGTAGCAATAGCACATCTACAACCTTAGAGCTTTCTGTCACTCCCCCAGATTAAATAGAGGCATGAACCCACTATCAAACATAAATACCCCCTCTTGGAGTCACTAGCAACTATTCGGTCAAGATAGCTACTAATAACGGAGAGCATGCAAGATCATAAACAACATAGAGATAACATAAGATAAAATTCAGTACTTCAACTCAATCATAACACCAATATTCATCGGATCCCAACAAACACAACATGTAGAATTACATAAAGGTAGTCTCGATCATGTAAAGCAGCTCACGAGACCTAAACATGAAGCACATGGTGGAGAAGACAACCATCTAGCTACTGCTATGGACCCATAGTCCAAGGTAGACTACTCACTCATCGCGCTGGAGGCAAGCATGGCGATGAAGAAGACCTCCGATGGCGATTCCCCTCTCCGGCAGGGTGCCAGGAAGAGCTTCTGGACCCTCCTGATCTTCGGGTCGACGGCGGCGGCGGATCGCGATGTATTCTGGAAAAGTGATCGGGTCTTTAGGTTTTTCCCATCGGGGGGTCTTTATAGGCGAAGGGGCGGCGTCAGAGGTGGACCAGGGGGCCCACACCACAGGCCGGCGCGGGCCAGGGCCAGGCCGCGCCCCCTGGTGGTGGCCACCCTCTGGCTCGGCTCCGTCTCCTCTTCGGTGTTCTGGAAGCTCCTGTGAATATCTGGACTTCTGGCTTTTGTTTCGTCCAATTCCGAGAATATTTCCTGTGTAACTTTTCTGAAACATAAAAATAGCAGAAAACAGGGAACTGGCACTGTGGCATCTCGTTAATAAGTTAGTTCCAGAAAATGCATAAAAATGCCACGAAGTGTAACGAAACACTAAGCAAATGGTGTAAAAACAAGCATGGAGCATCAAAAATTATGGATACGTTGGAGACGTATCAGCAGTTAGCATTAAACAAAATAGACCAATTACAAAGTCATTTAGGTTTACTATTCATCTATATCTATCAAAATATATATCTAAAAATATCGATAAAGGCATATCATCGTCAAATATAGTGCAGCTACTTTCTATATCTGGAAAGTAATTGATTAAACGCTTCCACATGGGAAGAATCAGGGAATCAAGGGTCTCATACATGGAACTTTTAACATGTGCGAATATCTTAATCATGTAGGTGAAGCTCGGATTAATTAAAACTAAACCATAAGCCTAGGATTAAAAGTGCAAAACACAGAACTAATTTACTAGATCTAACCCTTTGCTGTAGGATTATCTAGATCTAGCAGTACTGACCTCAGATTCCTCATGCTTATGGGCATCTTCGTCGTTGTCGATGGTTAAATCGTGGGAGGAGCTGCTCGGGGAAGGGGAGCACATCTGAATCCATGGCGATGACGCAGTGCTGCTGCTACTTCGTGGCCAAGTAATAGTTAACAGCATATGCAATTTATGCAATCAACATTAAAAAAATAGACCAATTACAAAGGCATTTAGGTTTACCATTCATTTACATCTATCAAAATATATATCTAAAAATATTGATAAAGGCATATCATCCTCAAATATAGTGCAGCTTCTCTATATGTATGCAAAATAAAATATTAAAAGCTTCCACATGTGAATAACCGAGGAATCAACGCTCTCATACATGAAACTTTTTAACAGGTGCAAATATCTTAATCACGTAGATGGCGCTCAAATTAATTAAAAATAAACCAATAGCTGAGAAAAAGTGTAAAACGCAAAATTAATTAACTGGATCTGACCCTCGCTCTAGGATTATCTAGATCAAGCAGTACTGACCTTAGATCCAGCCTGCTTTTGGGCATCTTTATCGTTGTCGACGGTTAAATCGGGGGAGGGGGGAGCTGCTCAGGGTTGGGGAGCACATCTGAATCAAAGGCGATGTCACCAGGCTGCTGCTACTTCGTGGCCAAGTCGCAGTCAACGACGCATGCAACGGTGTATGCAGTCAGCACTAAACAAAATAGACCAATTACAAATGCATTTAGTTTTACCATTCATCAACATCTATAAAAATATATATCGAAAAAGTTTGATAAAGGCATATCATCCTCAAATATAATGCAGCTACTTTATATATATATGCAAAATAAATTATTAAATGCTTCCACATGTGAACGATCAAGGAATTAAGGATCTCATACATGAAACTTTTAACATGTGTGAATATCTTAATCGTATAGATGAAGCTCAGATTAACTAAAGCTTAACCATAAGCCGAGGATTAATAGTGCAAAACGCAGAATTAATTAACTGGATCTGACCATTGCTGTAGGATTATCTAGATCTAGCAGTACTGACCTTAGATTCCTCCTGCTTCTAGGCATCTTTGTCCTTGTCGACGGTTAAATCGTAGGATGAGCTGCTCGGGGAGGGGGGAGCACATCCGAATCCACGGCGATGTCGCCGTGCTGTTGCTACTGCTTCGAGGCCAAGTCGGAGTCAACGCCGAGGTCACCGTGATGCTGCTTCGTTGCCACCTCGCAGGGCATGAAGAGGTCTTTGAGATGCTTCTGCTTTTGCTGGGTGTCGCCTGTGACTTCCTTGTTCTGATTCTGCCGGGAGTGCTTGACACCTATGTCGAGGTCGTCTTGGAGCTTATGGATGTATTCAACGATCCGACTGGCACCGTCTTTTCCTTCTTCTAAGCGTGTGGAGCTCATCGCGGGCTGCTAGGTGGAGGATGCACGGTGGTGGTGCGGCTATTGTGGTGTGGAGCAACCAGAGTGTGGTGTTGCAAGGGGCAGGGAGTGGGAGAAGGGGGAGGCAGATGGGGTGTAGATGTGAAAGATAAAAATATCTAGATGTAACAGTAATGGCAAGTATTTACCAGCGATGATGCCTCGGTGTCACTTAACTTGCAAGTACAAATATCATTTGTGACGGGCTGTAATAATAAGCGTAGTGCAGGAAAAACTCACATCCAACTCCATTACCCCTACCCAGACATGGAAGCGTGGAACGACGGCTTGAGCTCCGACGAGGAATTGTCAGATGTGAGCCCCTCCCCACCCCCTCCCCCTCCCCTCCCCTCCCCAATTAGCTGGCAGAGGCTAAGGTTCAAAATTGGTGATTTCCTTTGTAGGCTAATTCGATTTACCATCGATTTTCTGATTATTCGCACGAGTACTAGTTCGCCGAGCTAGACAACGCACCGGATGACATCCACGACAAAGATTTCTGTGGCATTGCGACTGAATCCATGGTCCGTGTTGCATCCATAAGGAGCCGCCAGAGAAGTGTGTGGCCTTTGAAGGCACTAACACTGGGAGGCGTTTCTATTGCTACCCATGCAAGGATGTGAGTTAGATGTATCTATATATCATGTATGCTTGATGATTTATGTTTATTTAGTTAAGATTATCTTCTTAACTGACTATGAGAAGTAAGAGCAGCATCTAATTGAAGATAATTAATGTATACAAAATCGCATATCAAGAGTAACCAAAATGTACTGGGAATCAAAGTGCATGATACATGGATGATTTGGCTCACTGATAGAGGGGCTATAGTGCATCACCTTTATATATTGATCTATATTCATTGTAGTGTTGTTTTTATAGTTGATTAGAAATTAGAATGCATAAAGTGTAGTTTTTTTGTTCACTTGGCCCTGCTCTATTCAGTATTTTTAATTAGTCCCGAAAGTTAATGAGAGTGCAAATAAATTCGTTATAGTGTTCTTTAGCTCATTGTTTTGTTATTATATTTCATTAGGTGGAATGTGGCTTCGTGTGGGTAGATCCTGAATGGCCTGAAGCAATGAAGAAGGCAATAGCTAGACTTTGGGAAATGTATGATGAAAGCAAGAGCGCCCAAATGAAAAAACAAATTCAGTGTAAAAAGGATGTCATGGCATTAGCTGAAGAGAAGGACGAGATGGAGAGGAAATATAATAATCTCATGTGTGATGTGAAGAAGTGGACAGTTGACACTCCATAGAGTGTGATGGATATTTTTAATGTACCAGCAAAGATGTGTGTGTGTGTGTCTGTGAAAACAGACATGAGTGCAAGCTATAGAATTATTTGGATAAGAGGAAACATAATCTATATATCAGGTGAAAAGTATGGGAACATGTCAGAGGAGAAGAAGTGGAATCAGGAACGAAGAGAATGATAAGTTTGGTATACAAGACTGCTGACTTGTTGAAAGCTGGTGATTAGAACAAGACCAAGCCAAAGAGGATCAAAAGTCCATTTGTCATGGATAAATTGTAATAATTTAGCTGCTTGTGCTTATGTTAAGACTATTTGCAATTTGGATTACAGGCCAGATAGACATATTTGGGAGTAAATTGTATCAACCATTCTGGGAGTTTATAACTATGTAAGGAATCAGTTCTTGGTTATGCATATGTGTGGTGAGTGGTGACTGATGATCTCCAAGTGCAGGGAATCACTATAGCACAATTCGATAAGTATTTGAGTGTCGATCCCATGAGGAGCTAAAGGTAAACTATCTATTCTCTAAAGAATTATAACCCACTATATGGCCGTTTATGCAATGAACTACAAGATGAAAATGGTATTTTGCTTGTAATTTGAGTACGGTAAAATAAAACTATCTAGTGCTGAAAATAAATATGCAAAGTAAAGTTATGTAACCTATATACCTAATAATAAAGGACGTAAGGTTTCCGTGGTTCGTTCGTCCAACATTTTTTTGAACCGATATATCCTTCCATCAAACTACATATTACCCTCAATGCCACTGGTAAGTAAAAAAACTCTTCACCAAACTACATATTACCCTCAATGCCACCGGTAAGTAAAAAAATTGTTCGATTTATTTGTGTTTTTTATGTTTCGTCCGTACACATCTCTGCAGGTTTCGTGTGTTGTGTTGGAATCCATTAAAGATACGATTTGATCAGTTTTGGTATAGAAAGGGCTATCCTGACCAAGCACGCAACATACGTCTTACGTCCTCCATTCGGTCGTGCAGAAAACTACAAAGTATAGTGTTTGAAACTGAATCCATCACGAATTCCATCCTCCATTATCGATTGCTTCAATAAAAGCCGCACCTTGGCACCCCTTAAGTCAAGCCACCCGGGACTTAGGCCTAACACCTCCTCTCGCCTCGCTGATACGTCCAAAACGTATCTACTTTCCCGAACACTTTTGTTGTTGTTTCTCCTCTAATTTGTGTGTTTTGAATACAACTAACAGGGACTAACGCTATTTTTAGCAGAATTGCCCTGGTGTCTTGTTTTTGTGCAGAAATCCAACTTTCAGGAAAAATCCCAAAAAATACTGCAAAATTCCTATTTCACCAGAAGACCCACGGAGCCAGAATACGAGACAGAGAGGGGCTGGGAGGCCACCACACCACCTGGTGGCGCGGCCCAGGCCTGGCCGCACCAGGGTGTGGTGAGGCCACCCCAGCCGCCACCTCGAGCCCTCCTTCCTCCTACAAATACCCTTTGACCTAAAAGTATCGGGGTTTCGGTGTTTTTCCCAGATAGAGTTCCGCTGCGCCACCACCATCAGAAACCGCGATACGAAACCAGAAACTCCGTTCTGGCACCCTGCTGGGACGGGGATTTGGAGGAGATCTTCATCACCATCATCACCGACATCTCTCCATCAACCATCCATGACTCCACTATCCATGTGTGAGTAATTCCCGCTGTAGGCGAAGGGGATGGTAGGGATTGGATGAGATCATTCATGTAATTTGCTATGAGATTGTTAGGGCATGGTGCCTAGTATCTATTGTTAGTGCTTATGACATTGTTGCAACTTGTTGTGCTTAATGCTTGTCACTTTGGGCCCGAGTGCCATGATCTCAGATCTAAACTTGTTATTGTTTTATGATGATACTTGTTGTTTATGATCTTACCTGCAAGTCGTATGCACATATCATTGTCCAGAACCTGAGGCCCCAAAGTGACAGCAATTGGGATAACCGTAGGGGATGGCTATGATATGAGGATTACATGTGTTCATGGAGTGTTAATGCTTTGCTCCGGTACTTTATTAAAAGGAGTACCTTAATTACCAGTAGTTTCCCTTGAGGCCCCGCTGCAAACAGGTTGGTAGGACAAAAGATGTCGTGCAAGTTTCTCATTGCGAGCACGTACGACTATATACGGAACACATGCCTATGGTTGTTTGGTACTAGGATTCTTTATCATTATTTATCTGCAATTGCCCATGTCTTGTTGATTACATGAATTATCTTATCCATGCAACGCCCGTACATCCATCCCTATGCCTACAGTATTTAATCCTAATGTTTACTATTGCTACTATTACCGTCTTTACTTTATTATTATTGCTACTATTTTACTACTGTCACCACTATAAAACTGTTGCTACTGATAAACCGCTGTGAGCAAGTCTGTTTCCTGGTGCAGCTAAATTGAAAACTCATCTGTTAAGGCTTATAAATATCCTTTGGCTCCCCTTGTGTCGAATCAATAAATTTGGGTTTTACTTCCCTCGAAGACTGTTGCGATTCCCTATACTTGTGGGTCATCAAGACTATTTTCTGGCGCCATTGCCGGGGAGCATAGCTTTATTTGTAAGTTCACTTAGAATTCATATTGTTCGCTGCAATCCATTCATCATGGGTAAACCTCGTGATGGAAAAGTTCCTATATTGCCATCCACTACAAGAAGAGGTACGACTCTGAACACCTCTGTTGCTCTTGATTCACCATCTGTTATGAGTAAGTT
This sequence comes from Dactylis glomerata, assembly GCA_007115705.1. Classification (NCBI taxonomy): domain Eukaryota; kingdom Viridiplantae; phylum Streptophyta; class Magnoliopsida; order Poales; family Poaceae; genus Dactylis; species Dactylis glomerata. The sequence goes on from QXEO01001145.1 coordinate 448,682, forward strand.
GCTTACACCACCGCATGCACATGCTACTTCTTCTGCTGAGTTTGAAAATGCTACTGATAGTTTTGACGATGCTTCTACTGTGCTTGATGAGAGTGGTTCGTTAGGTTCCTTTTTAGAGGCTACAATTGTTAGGACTAAGCAAATGGGGAACGCTACTTTACACCTGCTAGTTCACCTGAGTCTAGGGAGCACCCTAGTGACGATTTTGATGATGCTTATATTGAGCTAGATGATGCTTTTATTGATGAATGTCATGCTACTAGTGATGCTGGTGCTATTAGAGATCTTCTTGCAAGACATGCTGTTAGATACAAGTTATCTCCTGATGCTAAGTTTGCTGCTTCTCCCATAAATATTAGTGGTAAGGACTATGATTTCTCTTTGGATTTATCTTACATATCTATTGTTGAGAAAGAACCTTTTTGTGGTACTGAAAGTAAGAGTGCTATGGAGCACATGAATGAGCTTTTTCTTTGAGTAATTTGTTTTCTGATGATACTAAGCTGCGTACTTACTTTGTAGCTAAGATTTTCCCTTTTTCATTGAAAGGTGCAGCTAAAGCTTGGTTTAATAATTTGTCCCCTGGATCTATTGATAGTCCTATTTCTTTGGTTAACGCTTTCTTTCAAAAATATTTTCCTGCTAGTGCTCAACATGCTGCTTTGCAAAAAATCTTTGACTTTGAGCAGGTAAAAGGAGAGAAACTGCCGGAATCATGGGGAAGGTTTTGCTCTTTAATTAGAGTACTGCCTGGAGAGCCATTGCCTAAAAATGAACGCCTTGATATATTTTCTAATGGACTAACTATTGAATCTAAGACATATTTGGATAGTTGTGCTGGTGGTGTTTTCAGGAAAAGGACTCCTGCTGAAGCTAAAGAATTAATGTCTAAAATAAGCTGGAATTATGATGATTGGACTATGGATGAGCTAACACCAGCACCAACACCAGCGCCGACACCAAAGAAGAGAGGGATGATTGAATTAAATGATGAAGCAATGAGGGAAGCCAAGAAATCTCTTAAGGAGAAGGGTATTAAATCTGAAGATGTTAAGAATTTACCACCTATAGAAGGATTATGTAAGCCAATCCCTCGCTCCTCCACTATTGAGGTACACTCTCTCCAACGCTTTGATAATAGAGATATTCCTTACTCTAAACCTCCTGATCAATGCTTAGATGAGTTTGATAATTTCATTGTTAAGCAAGATAACTTTAATAAAAGAGTGCAGAATCATTTGTTGGAAAATTCTAGAGCTATTAACAAGTTGCAGAATATTGTGGAGAGAACCTCCAATGATGCGAAGATGCTTGTTAAACATTTTCAAATGGTTCAGACTCAAATTGATTATCTTACCAAGGTGCAAAAAGATTTGCTAGTTAATGCTGCATGGGAAAAACAAGCGTGTGAAATACGCACTAGAGGTGGTGCTTCTACTCAGGATCCCTTATATCCTAAAGGACATCCTAAGAGGATCGAGCAGGATTCTCAACGTGCTGCAAGTGATGATATTCCTCCCAAGAAAAAGAAAAAGAAGCACAAACAGTTGCAGAATCTTCTAAAACAAGTAAGGATCCTAATAGTGTTTCAATTTCTGATGCTGAAACAGAAAGTGGTAATGCTTCTGATAAAGAAAAAGTTGAAGAGGAACCAGAAAAGCTTGCTAAGAATGCAAAGTACACTAAGGAAGACTTCATTGCCAACAAGCATGGTAATAAGAGAGAACCTTGGGTGCAGAAACCAATGCCTTTTCCTGGTAAGAAACACAAATCCAAGGAAGAAGAACACTACAAAAGGTTTTGTGAATGGATGAAACCTTTATTTTTGCAAATTACTTTGACTGATGCTATTAAAATGCCTCCTTATTCAAAGTATATGAAGGGTATTGTTACTAACAAACGGAAGATTCCTAGTGAGGAAATTTCCATTTTACTTGCTAATTACTCTTTTGATGGTAAAGTTTCGGAGAAGCTTGGAGATCCAGGTATACCGATGTCGATGGATTTCATGTCGCAAGAACATGGGGTACCACGCGATGGACCCAAAGATTCGAACGCAGGGGGCTGAACGTGGGAGATCTTGGATCTCAACGAAACACGGTGATGGAAGCCTCGAGACGTCGAACGCACAACGCACTGCAGAGAGGGAGACACCGAGCTTTACCCAGGTTTAGGGCCCTCATGCTGAGGTAAAGCCCCTACTTCCTGCCTTCTTGTATTACGACGCGATACCTCGCGAGGAGTACAAGGTCTTGGTTATAGAGCTCTAGCTGGCCGAAGGTAGAAGAACCAACTTAGCCTAGCTAGGAGCCCGGAGATGAAGATCGGATCCCCTCTAAGGGGTGGCCTCCCCCCCTTTTATAGCGCCCAAGTCCTCCTTCCCCTTATCATCTTGGGGAAGGGGTTGCCACACACGGCCAAGGAGGGAGGACAGCTGTAGTCTTGATTCTTCTGTGGACGTAGTCTTCTTAGAGTAGTGGCGCTGGTCCACAGGAGTGGGCGGAGGAAGCTGACGTCCTCCTCTGGCACCCTGCACCGTCCACCCTATTTTTAGGGGGTGGCCAACAACCACTGTGCCGCTTTATGCAGGCACAGCGAAAGTTGGTCTCCTCCCTGTCGGGGGTAGCATGGACGGTACGCAGTCTTCTGCTCTTATCTTCTTGCTCAGCATAGAAACATGTCGAGCTGACGTGGATGTGGTCCTTCCCCTCACGAGAAACAGCTCGTGAGGAGGTCTTCTGGTCCTTAGCTGTTTGGCCGTCGTTCTCCTCATGAGGCGCCTCCTCATGAGGGTATTCTCTGTTGGGCTTCGGTCGTTGTTTCTTCCCTGGGTCGAAGCTAGGCCGTTGAAGGGGCCCAGGAGCAGGTGGACCGGGATACCCTGGTATCCAGAACACCGACAGTAGCCCCCGGGAGCCTGGCCCGCGAACGCGCCCTCTTGAGGGAGCGAAGGGCTAGGGGCCCCCAGAAGCTGCTGGGCCCTCCAACGGCACGCGTCAACGCGCGGTCAAAGGACCATGTGAAGAGGCAGAGGCTGCAGACACGTGGTGCGACCGCAGCTGGCGAGATGAAGCGGCGTGGAGATCGTGCTTAGTGGGTGGAGTAACGGGCGTTTTCGAACCGTCGTATCAAGGGCGACATTTCGGAAACCGCGCCCTCCCTGCCTCCTATAAAGCTTAGCAGAGAAGGCTCCTTCTCCTCCTTCACAGCACATCGTCGCCGCTGCCCCCTCTTTCCGAAGAACTTGCGCATCCAAATCCCCTTAGCTTTCGATCCTCCCGCTGCAACTCGCCCCCGCCCGGAGCCATGGCACCGCGCAGGGCCACCGGAGCAGCGAGGTCTTCTGAGGCGGCGCCGCAGCCGGCGGCACCCCTGCTCGACTCCCGTATCAAGAGCAGCCGCGAGCTCCAGACCGTCTGAGAGATGGTCGGGAGCAAGAATAGCGAGTGGGGCGCCACCCGCATCTGGCACGGCCGCGCGCCGCAGGACACTCTACCCGCGATGGCGCAGCCTTTCTTCCTCTTCTCTGTCTTCGCCGGCTTGGTGCTGCCGTTCTCCCCCTTCTTCCTGGCGATCTTGGAGACCTACGGGATCCAGGCCATCCACCTGCACCCCAATTCCGTCACCTTGCTGGCGGTCTTTGCCTACGCCTGCGAGGCGTGGATTGGCATCAAGCCATCGGTGGCGTACTTCCGCCACCTCTTCTCCCTTCGATCCTCTGGGTTGAACCAGAGTTCCGGTTGCGTCTCCTTCGTCGCCACCACCGGGACGGAGGGCGACTTCATCGACTTGAAGTGGATGAAGAAAGTTGAAGACTTCCGGAGCCGCTGGCTCTTTGTTGACGTCTTGGAAGAATCCGAGATCTTCCTTGTCACCGGAGTGCCCCCCACCAAGCTCACCACCTGGGCCAGCGAGGCCCTTCCTGAGGAGGCCCTGAAGACGCTCCGCCCATGAATCCGAGATCTTCGGAAGGCCAGCGTCACAGGAACTATGGTCGGGGTGGAGTTCGTCACCTGACGCATCTCCCCCCTTTAGGACCACCGCCGGGAGATTTGGAGGCATAGGGCTAGAGACAACCTCCGGCTTCACGTCAGCGAGCTCAACGCCGACGCTCGGGAGGAGGTGATAAGAGCCTTCTTCTCTTCTGCCGCTGTCCCCGCCATCCCGCGCACTGCCATGCCGATCTATAATTTGGGCGCTCGGGAGACCAGCCGCGTCACGGCGGGGATCTTGAAGTTCAACACCTGGGGCCCGTTCCTCGCTGATGGCGTCGTGCCCAGCCCTCTTCCGAGCGCGCCGGCGGCCAGCTCGGAACAGGACTCAGTGGCGCGAGGGGCGGGGCCCATGGCTTCTGGAGATCTTGACAATGATGGCGCCGAATCTGGCGAGCGGCTGGCCCGCTGGAGGTGCCCTGAGGGTACCGTGGTACTCTCAGACTCCTCCGACGATGAATCCGCCCTGCCAGACCAGCCCACCGGGGGAGACGCTGACGCGTCCTCCTCGCGAGGCCTAGAGGAGGAGGAGCGCCACGCCCGCCTGGAGGCAGAGCGCCGCTCCAAGTTCAACGACGAGCGCGCCAGCCGGCATCCTGAGGCAGGGACTTCCCACAGCAAGAAGCCGGCTGGCGAGTCCTCTGCGCCCCCACCACTGGCCTCAGCCCTCCCAGGCAAGAGGGGGTGGGTTGAGCGTGACGCCTCGGGAGTATCCCTGCAGAAATCCTTGATCCTTGACTTACCTTTTTCCTAACTCCTTTCCCCTTCCTCCTCCCCAGGGATGCTGAGGAGAAGAAGGAAGAGAAGAAGAGGAGGAAGAAGAGGAAGACCAGCCAGACCACGCCGGGCCCTGACCCGGCGTCCACTGCCACACCGGCGACGCCGCCGCGCGCCGCCGGAGAAGAAGAAGACTGCGCGTCCGCAAACGCGTCGTCTACCGCGGGAGCCATGCCGGCTCCCGACACGACCGAGCCCCCTAGCGCATGGGGCACACCGGAGACCACGGGGACAATGCCTGCTGCCCCCATGACAGCCAGCACCACCGGCACCCCAGAGGCGCCTCCGACCGTGCCGGCCGCGCCGACCGGTGCGAGGACAGCACCCTCGCCGAGCGGCGAAAGGGGGGCGACCCCCACGGAGCCGAGGCCCTCCAGAGCCTCGTCGCCACCCCTGCCGGAGATCTTGGGGAGGCCACCGAGGATCACCGCAGAACCCCACGTCGATGCAGACGATGCATGGATGGGGGTGCTTGCGGCCATGATAGGCGCTCTCCGAAGCGGGGTTGCCAAGGCGCGCGCCGCCGACAAAGCGCGCCTCAACAAGGGCTGGGCCCTCCTGCACCAGGCCAGGGAGAGGTGCCGCCTCCTAGACCAGCGCACGGCCGAACGCCGCGAGCAAGCGAGGAAAGAGGCGGAGGAAATCCGCGCCAGCACGGCCGAGGAGGCCGAAGAAGTCCTGGCGAGCGCGAGGGAGTCAGCGAGGGAGGTCTTGGCCAGGGCGCACCACGAGGCCATGGAGATCATCTCCGAGGCGCGCCAGAGACTCCCGACCACCGTTGGGCCTCCCAACCCAGCCTTGGCTGGAGAAGAGGCAAAGCGGGCGGCTCAGCACCTCGTGGACCAGGCCAGGACCAACACCGATGGCCTCCTTGCCAATGCAAGGCAGAGGCTGGAGGAAGCCGAGGACCGCGAGGCCCTCCTTCACGCCCGCGAGGAGAGCGCGGATTCTCGCACAGAGAACCTGAGCCTGCAGGAGGCTGGGCTCGCCGTGCCAGAGGCCGATGTCCGTGACAGCGAACGGGAGCTGCGCTGCCGAGAAGAGCAGCTCCACGCCCTCAAAGACCGGCTCAACCGGGAGCGGGAGGCCCTCGAGAGCAGGGAGGAGTTGGTCAACTAGGCCAACACCGACCTGGCCCGACGCCACGAAGAGCTGCAGCAGCGCGAGGACTCCCTCCAGGAGCGCATGGACCGTATGCTAAACCAGCGGCGGGTCACCATGGAGCAGGAGTTCGAGCGGAGGCGCACCGAGTACATCGAGTCGTGCCGCGCTGACTTTCGCTCCAAGACCGACACCGCCCTGGCTAGGTACAAGCAAGGGCGCGAGACCCTGGAGCGTCAGGTCCGAGACCTGGAGGCTGATCTGAAGGGGGCGCACGAGGTGCGCCGGGGCACAGAATGCGCCTTGGCAGAAGCCGACGCCACCATCAATTCGCTCCGACGCGACGCGCAGAGGCTTAAGTAGGAGAACTCGGTGATGGTCCAGCAGACCGTGGAGATCTCTCGAGAGCTCCAGGAGGCCAGGGATTCTAAAGCTAAAGCACGCATGCTACACATGCAGCGCGTGCAGATGTTCCGCGAGTTCTCAGCCCGCATCATGGAGGCGGCGCACCGCCTGGGCATCCACGGGCTGAACCTGCCCACCGTTCTCGAGGACGATGGGTCGATCATCCTCTTCTTTAGCCAACTGGCCGAACAGCTGGATGACGCATCAGCCAAGGTTTTGGAACTCATCGACGCTGAGTGTCGGGAGCTCCTGGGACTTGCGGGGACGCGGATCTTCTCCAACCTCCAGCGCCTACGCCCCGACCTTGACCTAGAGGAAGTCCTGCAGAGGAGGGCACCACCGCTGCCCGGGACTCCTGATCGCGCGGCGATAGCCAGGGCGGCCCGGCTGGACATCGCCCTGCGACGACTGCAGGCCATCTACGCCCGCCGAGGAGCGTCCGTAGCCTCAGGCCAGGAGAGCTCTTCCAGCGACGGCACCACGAGCTCCGGAGAGTCTGGCGGTGAAGAAGCTGGAGAGGCTGATGGCGACGGCATGACGGGGTCCAGCGGAGAGACCTCCTCGGGCTCCAGCCAAGGCACTGGCGATGACGAGGGCTCCGAGGAGAACGTCCAGTAAGCTCCCCCTCCGGATCTCCTCCTGAAGTATCTGTACCGGCTGCACACTTGATGACCGTCAGACATTGCCCTGCTGGGCCCTTTTTAATTTGTAATCGCACTTAAGGCGTTGCTCGCCAAGTTATCCTTATTTGCACCCTTGTGAGTTTTTCCTTGCCTCGCCTTTGCCTAGGAAGCGTTCTACGCCGTTCGGGGGCCAGCCTCCGAGCGGGACAGCAGCCTAACGCTTAGTATGCAGCTCGTGGCGGAAGGCTAGCGGGCACTGGCGCTCTAGAGGTGACTGTGATGGCATACAGGACTATCTCCCTGCAGCCCCCCTGGCGTGCAAACACAGCAAAAGCAATTCCAGGAGAAGAAACGCAAGGCTGTAGACAAGGACAGCCAAAGGTTCGAAAAACCCGCACAAATTGTGCAACCCTTGCGCGCTCACGCGCCTTCATTCGAGTGTCACTCGAGAGGAGAGAGGACCATGGACCGTATGAGGTGACTGTAGCGGGTTCTTCCCCTAGTCAGAGCTCGATCCGTTCTGGGTTTTGCGGGCCTGCTGTTTTCCGGGAGAAGGCCCCAGCGCGGACACCGTGCTCCGGCTCTTTCTCAAAAGGCAGACGAGCGAAAGCTCATGTTCGCGTCAGGCCGCGATCCATCCAAATTCGCTGGTTTGAATAAAGCTGAAACTCCAAAATTCCAATAGTTTATGCAGATTAGAAAAGGTTGATGACAAGCAGAGTTTGCCGTTACACTTTTGTTCCTTGCGGAGCTGAAGATCCCTTCTTCTCAGCTGAGGGCGAGGGGATGGTGACCCCTGAGCCCCCCGCCCGGTCTTCGCGCACCTGGGGACGGGGCCATTGAGGACGGCGCAGGCCTACGCACCCTCTGGCTCAGGTCCGAGGGATGCGTACCTGTCAAGGAAGTGCTCGCAGAGGTCCCTCCAGGACGAAATGGACCTCGGGGGCAACCTGCAGAGCCACCGGCGAGGCTCTCCCTTCGTAGCCATCATGAACCAATTAGCCATGACACGCCCATCGCCTCCAGCCGCCCGAATATTGGCCGTGTATTGCTGTAGGAACTCCACGGGATCGGAGGTCCCATCGTAACGCGCTCCAATATCCGGCCTGAAGCGAGGCGGCCAAGTTGCGCGGCGAAGGGGTCCGACGAGCGCCGCGAAGCCCCCGAAGCCGAGGTCGCCGACCTCCGGCTCACCCTGCCCAATGGCCTCCAGGCCATCGAGGACTTGAAGACGTGCTCGGCGACGGCTCGCGTAGATAGCACGAAGGCGAAGACGGTGATGACGATCGTCACCCATGTCGAAGCAGATCTTGAAGAAGACTCACCACAACCCCCTACCTGGCGCGCCAAATGTCGATGGATTTTGTGTCGCAAGAACACGGGGTACCACGCGACGGACCCAAAGATTCGAACGCAGGGGGCTGAACGTGAGAGATCTTGGATCGCAACGAAACACGGTGACGGAAGCCTCGAGACGTCGAACGCACAACGCACTGCAGAGAGGGAGAAGCCAAGCTTTACCCAGGTTCAGGGCCCTCGTGGTGAGGGAAAGCCCCTACTTCCTGCCTTCTTGTATTATGACGCGATACCTCGCGAGGAGTACAAGGTCTTGGTTACAGAGCTCTAGCTGGCCGGAGGTAGAAGAACCAACTTAGCCTAGCTAGGAGCCCGGAGATGAAGATCGGATCCCCTCTAAGGGGTGGCCTCCCCCCTTTTATAGCACCCAGGTCCTCCTTCCCCTTATCATCTTGGGGAAGGGGTTGCCACACACGGCCAAGGAGGGAGGACAGCTGTAGTCTTGATTCTTCCGTGGACGTAGTCTTCTTAAAGTAGTGGCGCCGGTCCACAGAAGTGGGTGGAGGAAGCTGACGTCCTCCTCTGGCGCCCTGCACCATCCACCCTATTTTTAGGGGGGTGGCCAACAACCACTGTGCCGCTTTATGCAGGCACGGCGAAAGTTGGTCTCCTCCCTGTCGGGGGTAGCATGGACGGTACGCAGTCTTCTGCTCTTATCTTTTTGCTCAGCACAAAAACATGCCGAGCTGACGTGGATGTGGTCCTTCCCCTCACGAGAAATAGCTCGTGAGGAGGTCTTCTGGTCCTTAGCTATTTGGCCATCGTTCTCCTCATGAGGCGCCTCCTCATGAGGGTCTTCTCCGTTGGGCTTCGGTCGTCGTTTCTCCCCTGGGCCGAAGCTGGGCCATTGAAGGGGCCCAGGAGCAGGTGGACCGGGATACCCCGGTATCCAGAACACCGACAACCGACTATTCCTTGCTCTATTAAAAATAACTATGTTAGAACTGCTTTATGTGATTTGGGAGCCGGAGTTAGTGTCATGCCTTTTTCTCTCTATAAGAGACTTGATCTAGAAAAGTTGATATCGACTGATATATCTTTGCAAATGGCTGATAAGTCTACTACTATTCCTATTGGTATATGTGAGAATGTTCCTGTTCAAGTTGCTAATAATTGTTTGATATTAACTGACTTTGTTGTGTTGGAAATGCCTGAAGATGATAATATGTCTATTATTCTTTGGAGACCTTTTCTAAACACTGCAGGTGTTGTTATTGATTGTAACCAACGGAAAGTGACTTTTAATGTCAATGACAAAGAGCACACGGTCTATTTTCCCAAGAAAATCGATAGATAATATGCTCTAAACTCAATCAAGAATATTGAGACCATCAGAGTTGGTCAAATTATTTGTTCAAGGCCAAAGCCCAAAGAAGAATATCAAATTGTTATGGTTGGGACTATGCCTATCAAGGTCGAGGTAACATAATCATTTAGTGAAATGCAAAGTTTTGCTTCATAGAAAAGTGGTTTGGTAACAAGACTTGATCAACCTTGTTAACAAAGCAATTTTTGAATGAACAAAACTATGTTTTCATTGCATTTACTTTTGTTTCCACCTTGTTCATTTTGTTTCTGATGTTTAGTTTCATATTAGAATATCTTAGAACTGCTGTAAGCTTGTTTTGGATTTGCTTTCTATCATCCCATCTTCGTTTTCCCGAGTTTTATTCTCTTATCAATTTCTGAAAAATCCTCGAAAAAAAGTTTCTCAAAAAATTCCAGAAAATTCTTTTTAAATTTTTAGGTAAAAAATGGGGCAAAGAGGCACCTGGGACACCTCAGGGGGACCCACCATGCCACCTCACCACATGGTGGTGCGGCCCAAGCCTGGCCGCGCCGTGGCATGGTGATGGGCCCCCCTGACCCTCCACTTACCTCTCCACCCTCACTTCATTCTCTCTCTCGAAATATCTCCACACCACAGCTCAAACCCGTGTTCTTGCTGTTCTTCCTTGCGATTTTTCGGTCTCCTTGCTCAGCCCATCTTTGCTGCTGAGATTTGGAGCATTTGTTCTCCGGTATGTGACTCCTTCGATTGTCCAATTAGAATTTTGTTTAGTGGAGTATTTCTTGAGTATTTTAGCCCTATAGGTGATAGGTGAAATGAGTTTGCATGCTTGTTATATTGCTTAGAAATGTTATTTTGATGCATGTTAGCCCTCTTGTAACTCCCTATAGTAATTTCCTACATTTGTTTGTCTCAAAATCATTTTTATGAGGTTTGCTTAAAAATTTCAGAAATGGAGGAGAATGCATAAAAACTCTTTCAACATGAACTAGAGGTGCATGAGGTCATGAGAGTTCACCATGAAGAGGGAGTCTTTCCCTCAATCTATCCATGCTCAGAGTTCATGAATGCTGTTGGGATCCTGCAGGACTTCCAAACTCTAATCTCTAATGCGGGATTGGAACATTTTATTGATGGTGAACCTCACCAATATGCTAAACTAACAATGTCTATGGTGCAGGATTTTATATTCAGTGGGTCCTCATCTAACCCCATGGTTCAATATAAAATTTACAATAAATCTGTGGACTTGCCCTTTGATGTTTTCTGTGCAGCTATTAGAGTACCGCAGTGGGGATCACGCGAAAAGATGAGGGAGCGGCCCAGGCCATTGATGGACTTATATGAGGAGATTTGTCAAGGAAGAAGCTTCTCAGGAAAGAGTGGTAAAATTTGGAATATTCAGTTCCCGTCCATTCGATATTTTGCCTACTTTATTACCAAGTGTGTTCTTGCTAGGAAAATTGCAAACAAGTTATCCTCTTATGATTTAGCTTTTATTTTAGCTGCTCTAAAATGTGATAGGACTTATAATTTGGGTGCTTTGATAGCTTTCCGTCTTGCTGCCAACCGTGAGAAAGGGGGAGTTTGTGGAGGTCTTATTGCTTCTCGCTTATTAGCTTTGCATGGTGTAGTGCCTCATGTTTTAGACCTTCAGTTCCCCGTAGAGAGGCTTGATTTTAATTCTATGTTACATCATAAGTTTGTTTCTCCTCATGCTTGTTTGGATAACTTGTCATTTGAGATAACCTTTTTCAAGAAATCAACCTGGAAGGTAGTTAAGGCTGATCGACCAGTCCATTTGCCTGCACCTCTTTTGTTTAACCTTGATCGTAGGAATGGATGGTCACTCACGGAGGATGAGCTCGACGCGTACATAGAGGAGCACCCTCCGCCCGTGCACGAGGATGGAGAGGTGACCGAGGAGTCGGGCCAGCCCTCCAACACTTGGGAGTTTCCGTGCCAGCAGCCTTATTATGATTATGCACCATCTGCTTCATCTTCATGAGAGCCAGGTTACGACCATGCCAATGATGACCCACCAGCTTGGGGCAATTACTGGAGCTGGGATTGATCTCCACTTAGGCCAAAAGCCTAAGCTTGGGGGGAGGTACGCCGACAATTCACTCATCTATATATATCATAATTTTTCGGTACTTTGTATATCCATGTTTCACTTTCTTCCTTTTCTTTGTTGTTCTTGTTCTTATTTTTGCTTTCCAAAACACAAAAAGACCAAAAATATTTCCGTTGTTTCTCTTTGTTTGCCTCTTTAGTTTTCTAGCTTTGGTTTGCTTTGTTTCTCATTTTCGGTTTGGTATTTGAAAAATCCAAAAATATTTTGCTTTGTTTGCTGTTTCCTTCTGTTCTTGTTTCAAAATTCGAAAACCCAAAAATATTTGTTGTTCTTCTTCGGTTTTGTTAAGTTTGTTGCAGAGTTCAGTCTCCCGTGACTCCATTGGACCTTAATATTCACTTCATATTATTCAAACCACACAAGTGAAAGGCAATAATGATGACATATGATAATTCGAGATGTGGTAAGAGGCTGGTATGAAATCTATTTGTTTTCATTTTTATACATATACTCATCTATGTGAACGTGCTTAGTCTGTTCATGTAAGGTATATGTTATATAATGGATGCTTTGTAGTTCTTGCTCTCATATGATTAGTTCTAATTTACTAATAGTTTGTAGCATGTCATGTAGATGCTTGCTTGCATTGTTTTATTCATAACACGGTATGACATCGTGGTATCCTCCTCTGAAAGTTTCATTTGAATCGACTTGGCACATGCTTGAGCATGCATATGACTGAACAAAAAGTCAATTAAGCCTCGATGATTTACTTTGCCTTAGAGTTCTTGTATCATTTTTATGCCTATATTAATTTTGTTTTGTCGCAAGCATGATTATGACAGTTATAGCTCTCTTGATTGTCGCTTCCCAGTCTTTTGCTAGCCTTCACTTGTACTGAGAAGGAATACTTCTTGTGCATCCAACTCCTGAAAGCCAAGTAATCCCAAAGAGTCCACTATATATTCCTATGCATGGTATTTGCAAGCCATTCCAAGTAAATTTTCATGTGCTACCTTTCAAAACTTTCAAATACTTCTCATTTTGTGCCACTATTTTTAGCTCATGTGGACGTAGTGGTCAGAATTGCTATCTTTCATATTAAATTAAGTACCCCTCGACTTGCATGCTTCATCTGCTCGTCATTAATTTTGCAAGGGAGCTGGTCAGACCATTGTAATCTAAATCTAAAAAAAAGAAAAAAGAGGCACTCCTCCATGGTATGTGAAAGTTGGTGGGCACCAGACGGAATCGGCTAGCCATAGTTTGAGAAAGGAAAAGTGGGGAGGAGTGCCAAAGCTTTATAAAAGAGCACCAATGTGCCAAATTTTCAAAGAACTCGGAACCTCTCTCACTTGTTTAGTATGGAAGATAGCAAGAACCCATTGCCAGTCGTTGACATGAAACAACCACCTCTCAAAATAAATTTGTATCTCTATTTTACAAATGAAAAGCTCTAGCACATGTTAAATCCATGCTTCCCTCTGCGAAGGGCCTTTCTTTTACGTTTATGTTGAGTCTTCATCTTTTAACTTTAAGCACTTTCTTGAGAGCATAGCTGTTATTCTTAGTGTAATGTGCTTGTCCCAGAACACGGTTAATTGTGGTATGACTTTGATGCTTGTATCTTTGATATTTTTACTTCTAGTCTTCTCTTGAACTTCAGAGGTGCCTCAGCATTTATGTTTTGCTCCACAAATAAAGGCAAGCGGGATACCACTCTTTCATATCGTATTATGAATATTACAATCTTGTAGCTTTTTATGTTTCATGTTGCTTGTTATTAGTGCATTGGCACTCTTTCATAGCTTGCTTGACTATGAGATAACATTAGTGCATATTTCTTATTATGAATTGCCTGAGTGCTTGATCATATAGTGAGAATATATACGTCTTATGAAGCAAATGTGTTCGTGAAAGTTTCTTTTATCGCTCTCAATTGTTAACTGAATTGCTTGAGGACAAGTAAATAGCTAAGCTTGGGGGGAGTTGATACGTCCAAAACGTATCTACTTTCTCGAACACTTTTGCTATTGTTTCTCCTCTAATTTGTGTGTTTTGAATACAACTAACACAGACTAATGTTATTTTCAACGGAATTGCCCTGGTGTCTTGTTTTTGTGCAGAAATCCAACTTTCAGGAAAAATCCCGGAAAATACTACAAAATTCCTATTTTACCAGAAGACCCACGGAGCCAGAATACGAGACGGAGAGTGGCTGGGAGGCCACCACACCACCTGGTGGTGCGGCCCAGGCCTGGCCGTGCCAGGGTGTGGTGAGGCCACCCCAGCCACCTCCTCGATCCCTCCTTCCGCCTACAAATACCCTTCGACCTGAAACTATCGGGGGTTTGGCGTTTTTCCCAGATAGAGTTCCGCTGCGCTGTCACCATCAGAAACCGCGATTCGGAACCAGAAACTCCATTCTGGCACCCTACCGGGATGGGGATTTGGAGGAGATCTTCATCACCATCATCACCGACGTCTCTCCATCAACCATCCATGATTCCCCCATCCATGTGTGAGTAATTCCCGATGTAGGCAAAGGGGATGGTAGGGATTGGATGAGATCATTCATGTAATTTGCTATGAGATTGTTAGGGCATGGTGCCTAGTATCTATTGTTAGTGCTTATGACATTGTTGCAACTTGTTGTGCTTAATGGTTGTCACTTTGGGCCCGAGTGCCATGATCTCAGATCTGAACTTGTTATTGTTTTATGATGATACTTGTTGTTTATGATCTTACCTGCAAGTTGTATACACATATCGTTGTCTGGAACCCGAGGCCCCAAAGTGACAGCAATTGGGATAACCGGAGGGGGTGGCTATGATGTGAGGATCACATGTGTTCATCGAGTATTAATGCTTTGCTCTGGTACTTTATTAAAAGGAGTACCTTAATTACCAGTAGTTTCCCTTGAGGCCCCGCTGCAAACGGGCTGGTAGGACAAAAGATGTCGTGCAAGTTTCTCATTGCGAGCACGTACGACTATATACGGAACACATGCCTATGGTTGTTTAGTACTAGGATGCTTTATCATTATTTATCTGCAATTGCCCGTGTCTTGTTGATTACATGAATTATCTTATCCATGCAACGCCCGTACATCCATCCCTATGCCTATTGTATTTAATCCTACTGTTTACTATTGCTACTATTACCATCTTTACTTTATTATTGTTGCTACTATTTTACTACTGTCACCACTATAAAATTGTTGCTACTGATAAACCGCTGCAAGCAAGTCTGTTTCCAGGTGCAGCTGAATTGACAACTCATCTGTTAAGGCTTATAAATATCCTTTGGCTCCCCTTGTGTCGAATCAGTAAATTTGGGTTTTACTTCCCTCGAAGACTGTTACGATCCCCTATACTTGTGGGTCATCACTCGCCGCCATCGCCCACTACATCTTCGGTTTGTGATTGCTAGACGAGAACTTGTCTCTGTGGAGCGCGCGTAAACCTAGCCGCCGCCATCGGTGCCATAGCTAGAACCCCAACGACCTCTACAACCTCACTGAACACAGTGCATGCTGCCGTGATGATCATCCCCACCGTGAGGTTGTCCTCTCGGACTACTGCCGCCGTCATTTGTGCATGTCGGCATATTTTCGTGTGCGTGCGCCCATGGCTGTATCAGCAGATGGAAATTCATATAGTAGAAGGGCATCGACAAGCTACACTACTATCGTCAGCGTTTGGTGGCGGAGACCCTGAACGGCTAGGCAAAGCTGTGCAAGTGCGTGCATGTGCTAGCTAAGCTGATGCGTTCGTGCTAGCTTGCTGGTAGCTTATATGAGCTGAGTGGTTTTATGCATGCATGCGGACCATAGTCATAGACCCAGGTTGGTGGCTTCTATGCATATGCATGATGGATTTACTTCATATATGCACCACCACCCCAGACGTGGGTGGCTTGCTCTCACGGTCACGGACCTCCGCTCGGGCCGCGCCCTAGCTCCCATCCCCACGTCTTGGCGTCCACCGTTCGACACCCCAGCGGAGCTTCGGCCATAGACGCTGCCGCTAGCTTCTCCCACCGAGAGGATGAGTGTCTGGGTGAGGAGGGCAACACAGGAAGCGGCCAAGGCCGTGGTGTACTAGCATACCTAAGCAGCCTTGGTGGCATAGTGGTGCTGTCTCACGGGCAGCACAAGAGCGGGGTAGCGGTTAGCTGGGCGTGGTGGTGCTGTCGCACAGGCAACACAAGAGCCGGGCAGCGGCTAACTGATGTCGTAGTGGCAACTTCTGTGGTGTATGTTTCTTTTGTTTTCTCCCTCTACAGATGACTTAAATTTGTGCATTAGCTACATAACCAAATAACCTGGTATTATCTTAGCTAACTATATGCACGCTCTACTTCCATTCATGATTAGTTCAAGGCACGATGAATTTACTTCGTATATGCACCACCACCACCTCAGACGTGGGTGGCTTGCTCTCACGGTCACGGACCTCCGCTCAGGGCGCGCTTGAGTCTTCACGTATCCTGATTGTTGTTGTTTCCCTCGAGTTGTAGTATCTTCCGTCGTCAAAGATGTGCTGAATTTCAATGGCACTCTGGCAGCAAAAAGTAGACTCACATATTATGCTGGCCATGCTCGCTTACATGATTTGGCCCAAATCCCATGATATTGAATTCGGCAGCATAGGTGAAAGAAAGCAAGAAAGGAAGCAAAACAGAAATGTGTGGTGAACATTTAAGTATAGCTAAAGAATTGAAGGTGGTTGATGAACCAAACACGATATATCCTGTCGGAGGCCGGCAATGCACTGACTACATAAAAGAAAAAATCAATTTCTCAAAATTCACATGTAAAAATTGTTTCCAGTTCTATTTCACTTCTATGGATAGACCTGATAGTAACAGTAAACTGATGGAATTTGGGGATATTTAGAATTTCGCCGATGTTATTTATGAAAAAATAATTTTCTTTATCTCCCGGTGTAACGCACGGGCATGTGTGCTTGTACAAGTAAAATAAAAGCAAGTGGAGTAGAAAGCGAGTAACTCAAGGGAGCAAATGTTCAGGCAAATTGCTATTTCATTTGTTGTGGTTGGCATAATTAGTGAAGCACATAATATCTTATATTTTAAGACAGCCTATTGTTTCTTCTAGGTGGAGCCATAATTATGTGTAGTCAAGTAATTAACTACTACACACCCTAGTGATTGGTCCCTAAGACAAGTGAATGTGCTAAGGGATTCATTAAGACAAGTATGTCCAACCACCGCTTTAAGTTCTAAGGTCCCCAATATATTCCCCGTTAATTAACCATGACTTAATATAGCATGCATATAAGACTTGGAACATGGTTTCTGTTCAACTCCATCGTCCCTCCTCCTAACAACATGTAACGGTGACAACCTTATGCACCCCAACATATGTGTGCACTCATATATCAGTACATAAGACCATCATAGAAGATAACAAACTTGTATGCAACCAATCAACAAAGTATTTCACAATTGCCAAGAACAATCACTACTCAAACATAGACATAGACACAATAGATCATATGATATGATCCTTCACGCGTTCGATCTCCATCTTGTGCATCATGGTATGATCTCCATCATTCCACCAGTGTAGCACCAAGGTCCATGGTGCCTCCACCTTGATTGTCTTCCTCCTTTACAATATATCACTTGGATATATATATTCGGCATGCATGCCCTAAAATGAAAAGACAACCATATGGCTCCTTCTGGTTGTTTATAACTCACAAAAAGGATCATTGCATACAATTTGTAACATAAACAATTTAACCATATCACATCGCATGCACTGCAAAAACAAGATAGACGCTTCTAATTTGTCTTGCATATTTTATGTGGTTTGGGGCTTTCTAGGTAGAACTATTCCTACCTACGAACATGTAACTACAACGGTGATATAAATATTATTAACAACTCTTTGTAAAATAGATCATAACTATAGTATGAGAAATTTACACCCACTAAGCCACTTATGTTGAAGCATGTCAAGCGTGGGACAAGTCTCGTGAACGTGGTCACGTAAGGTTAGTCTCGGGCAGTTTCATCCCACAATGCCACTATGATCCAATAATACAAAAATAGCAATAACATGATCATCAACACCCACGTCTCCATGTGTTCTAATCATGCATAACATCTACGCATAGATACGGCTCTGATACCAGTGATGGGTTCGTAGCATAGAAAACAAAAAAATTCCTATGTACGAACACAAAACTAGCCAAGAACATCTATGAGATGGAAGCAGCGATTAACTTACCCTCGAACATCGAAGCGGGATTTTACATTCCTGCACAAACGTTGCCAATGAAGACCCGATGAAGACGTACATAGTCGTTCACTTGACAATCTCAAGATCGTGTACAAGGCGCCACAACCGGTGGCGCCTCTGTACTCGGTCACATGTACAGTTCAGTGACGTCCTCCATGCCCTCGGTCTAGTGGGGCAGCGGAAGTAGGGATCTTACGGAACTCCTCCTCCTCCTCCACTTCTCCAAGTGTTGGTGGCTAACAATTTCGGTAGCACTTCGCTTAAGCAACAACCATGGTGGAGCCACAAGGTAGGGGATGGAAAGAACTAAGTATGCCAAGAGAGAAGAGTAGCATATCCAATATATATAGGAGAAGGGGGCAGTAGACCATGAGGGGTACGGTAGCCCCTAGCCCTTTTCTCCTCTTCATGGTGGTGGTAACCCCCTCCTTCATGAAAAGGTAACACCCCTCATCAAAATGAGTAACCCCCATTTTAATTTTGCATGACATTCATGTTAATTAAAATCCACACTTATTGAATTAATAAAACATTTTTATTTATTTAATATTTGTTAATTAAATCAATTAATAAACATTAACATTTACCCCTTGAGTCATTTCGATATACTGAAACAATTTTGGTGCTTTTCTGAAACAACCCCTGTGCTGTCCAATAATTCAGCCAGAGTTCCAAATCCACTCAAAACGCGTCAGCAAACCTTAAGAGTGTCACCATACGGTTCATGAATAACGTGGACATGATCGAGACTCCTCTCCGATCAATAATCATCAGCGGGATCTAGAAATCCATGATGACTCCCACTTACTCAACGATGAATGTAGTGATCATGTGAACCATTAACGAATGTAGTTAATTCCTTTTGTCTCGTGATATTATTGCTTGTCTGAGATCCGATCATTTGGTATCAACTGTACCTAGTTTGATCCTGTTTCCGACAAGTCTCTTTACTCGTTCCGTGATATGGCATTCATGTGACCTAGTCACATGCTTGCAAGCGGTGTCAATGCAATATCACCGAGATGGGCCCAGAGAATATCTTCCCGTCATCGGGTCGGACAAATTCCACTCTTGATCCATGATCCTCAACTAACACTTTTAGAATACCCAAATCAACCTTTATAATCACCCTGTTAAGGAGTGATGTTTGATATCATCAAAGTACTCTTCCGGTATCAGTGATTAACATGATCTCATGGTCTAAGGATTAGAACTACTTTGTATGAGTTTAATATAACAATGAAACTTGATGACTTGATTGTATTGCTATTCTTACTATGCGTGTGAGTGTTCATCACATCATTCTTCTAATGACATGACCCCATTATTAACAACATCCAATGTTCATGATTAGGAAACCTTGATCATCAGTTAATCAATGAGCTAGTTAAAAGAGAGGCTTTTATAGGAACCTTTTATTTGTTTATTAAACATACAAGTATTAATGTTTCCGAATAATACACACAAGACCCTAGATAACAACTATTGTCCAACACATGAGCACTGCCTAGCTAATACATCACATGGCAATCACACAAATCACCTAGTGGTTGCATCCACAATGCCTCTATCATCTTGACATCCACTGGTCAACCCAAGTTTGACCAAATCTTGCATCTCTCCCCTTCAATTGTGCACATGATGGCATGACAAATTATGTTAATTATCCTAAATGTTGTATAACTAATGTATAAATAAAACAATTTGTTTCATGCATGTACATAGTGAAATTAAGGTTTTTTGGTGAAGCAAGTACCCAAAGACCCTAGAGAACAATTGTTGGCCAACACACATCAGCACTGCCTAGCTACTACATCCCATGGTACTCACACAAATCTAGGTAGTTGCATGTACAGTCCCTCTATCATCTTCACATCCATTGGTCAACCCAAGTTTGACCAAATCTTGCATCTCCTATTCAATTGTGCACATGATGGCATAACAAATGATGTTAGCCCCAAGTGTTGCATAACTAATGTAAATAAAACCATTTGTTTCATGTACATGTGTAGTTGGTTTTGGAAAATATAGCTAAATTAAATTAATTGTGAAAAGGTAGTTATAAATCAAAGAAAATCATCATATGAAGTAACTAAACCCTTGGTGCATAAAATTAAGAACAATCATGTTTTGCCCCAAAAAAGTTTGAAACTCAAACTTTTGAAATCTAACAACTAGATAATTTGACATGATCCAAAATACAACAAGATAATAGTTCAACAAAAACATATATAGAGCAACAATAAAATTACAGCTAGTAGTTCATCACAAATGGACTTGATGCTCAACCGCTTGGCCTTTGTTCTTATCACCAGATTTGAGCAGCTAAGCAATTTTGTAGTCCAAGTTCCCAATTCTTCTACTCCGGGTCATTCTTCAACTTGTTCTTGTCCTCTGCCATAGCAATCAAATCTTTCTTGGCAATTACATTTAAAGCACCTATCAGAGATAAATTATGGCAGCCATCGACTTCACTGCCGCCGTTCTTCATATAGTCAATAGTGATCACATTCATCGCATTGGCGGTCATCCAGTTGTGCACATTAGCTAGCAGATTAGTATATTTCTTCTTGGTGTCCGCCTTCTCTCTACCTAGCAGTTGAGTCTCCACCTCAAGCATAATTGTCTTAGTTATATTCTCACTAGAGGTTTCCTCATACATTTTCCAAAGTCTCCGTAGTGCTTTCTTCATTGGTTCAGGCCATTCAGGATCTCTCCGCATAAAGCCACACTTATGGTCCTGTAATAACAAAACCATGAGCTGAAGCTTCAATGAATTTCACATATTCTTAACACTAGCTATAATTTTGCACACACAACTTACAATACTAATTAACAGGATGGATGAAATCAACTTACGATACTAATTATTTTGCACACACAGGCTCATAGCTGAATCAGAGATATAAACTCACATGATTTTGACAGTGGTAGAAACGCCTTCTAGTGTCATCGTCTTAAAAGGCTACCATCTTTTCCATCGGACTCCTATGGATGCGACACATGGATTCACGCTCAAGGCCATAGAAATACGAGTTCGGGATATTGTCTGGTGCATGGTTGCAAACCTACATATATCCATGGAGATGATAAACAGATAACCATAGGTTAGTTATTTCGTACCAGCAATGAAGAAAACCCAATTCAAGACCCTAACCGTAGCACATAATAGGGGTTGGGGGTTGGGATAAATGACTCACCATTCCATAGTCGAACACATATGACTCTCCCTCCCACTAGATAACCATGGCTGCGAGGGGGCGCAGCCGGGGCGGGAAGGGGGTGGGGGCGGCAGGGGCATTTGGCGGCGTAATGGAGCGGAGCGGATATAGACTCACTGATGAGAGACGGTTAGGCACGGTGGGATGCTAAGTGACAGGCTTTACCCGTCAATGATAACTCAGACCTGGCCACTTAAGTTCACATAAAGAAACATTAACTTGACACATAAGTGGCACTGAATTATTTTCCACCTCTAAGTTCCACAGATCCCACACAACCCTAGCACTACCTGTGCATCTAGTCCCCAACCCCCCTCTGCGGCCAACGCCCGCAGCCGTCGTCCCACCCCACATCTAGTCCACACCTCGCTCCCCTGATGCAGGTGCAACTAGCTAGGGGGACTGAGATCGAGTGCCTTTCAGAGAGGAGACTGCGGGGTTGAGTGTGTCGCCGCCTGCTGAGATGAACACCGACAAGCGGAGGTGGGTCGAGCCAGATTCGTAAGGGCCCCCGACGATCTTTGACTTCATCAGCCGCCTTCTCGACGACATGCTAGGTATGATAATCTCCCTTCTCCCCACCAAGTGCGGCGTGCGGACAAGCGTGCTCTCTCGGTGGTGGTGCCACCTCTGGCTCTCCATTCCCCTTAACCTCTGGGCCAATCGCATGCTCTGCTCCCAGCAACGCAAACTTATCGCCTTAGTCTCCAAGATCCTCGTCACGCACCAAGGCCCATGCAGATGCTTTTACATCAAACAATTCAACAAATCATCCAAAGTCGAAACCAAGTTCAAGAAGTGGTTCCAATCTAGCGCCTTAGATGGACTTCAGGAACTCATGGTCCATGGTGGAAGACCACCGCGCTTGCTGCCGCTTCGAGCCCACGCTGCACGTCGCCAACTTCTGTTTCTGCCATTTCCCCGCAATTGATGTTGGCCCCGTGCTTATTTTCCCTCAACTTAAGCATCTCCATCTCGATAACATCATCATCTCAGATGCGGCCATCCGCCGCCTAATCGTTGGATGTACTGCGCTTGAGGGCCTTGAGATTAATGTGATCTGTGGGTTGACAAGCGCACACATCATCTTGCCGACTATCCATACTTTTGTTGTTTCTGGCTGGTGGTCGCCATTCAGATCCTCTAAGGTGCTCCGGGAGCTCATCATCCAAGATGCACCTTGCCTTGAGAAATTGACCATACTTCATTCAACGAGTATTGAAACAATCAGACTTGTCGAGGCACCAAAATTGAGAATCTTGTGCCACACAATTCACAACAACTCCCAACTTATTATTGGAGCCATAACCATCCAGGTAAACCCCTCTTTTCGTTCACATATCGAAACTCTATCACATATTTTTTTAACTATATTGATGAATGTACCTCTATCATGTAGGGACTGGTCCCCATCTGCTTGGCAACGTCTCTCTGCACAGTAAGGATCCTGGCTCTAAATTCTATTGGTCCTAATACGAATGCAATTGTTCAATTCCTTAGATGCTTTCCCTGCACGGAGAAGCTATACATAGAGGTGAAATTATTTTCTATTAAATGTTAACCATTCCAGCAACTATGCATAGAGTTGCATGGAGCCTGTTATGAGCTTTCGATCGTCTAAACATTATTTGATAGAAAATCATAGTTTTTTGGGTATCCAAAGACTAATTAAACTAGTATCCATGTATCCATATGTGGAACCTTGAAGGTCATATAAGGAACTGTCTGCAGGCTATGTTTCTCAATAGTCATCACTGTCGGGGGGATGACCCCCGATAGGGTCAAGAGACTAGAGAGATACAAGGTTCATGGTTGACTTTATACCGGTTGACCAAGGAAGGGCCTGGCCGGAATATAGGAGCATCGGCCAAGCCGGCATATATGTATATCCCGGCTGATGTCTGGATATGCCGGATTAACCGGAATACTAACTGGGGAGTGCCGGCATATACTTAGATATGCCGGCCTATCTATTCTGTGTGTTGTGCAGGAGCAGGGGAGGCCGGATTACCCGACCTTCATAGGTCGTTGGTCCGGCATATAGGTCCAGGATATGGCCAACGGTCATATCCGGGATGCATAAGTCAGCCAAGGTGTCACATCGCTACAATCAAGGAAGAAAGCATCCAAGCATGGTAGCAGAGTATGATGGCAGGGTGCACAGTGGAGGTTACCTACCCTCACTGTGCACAAGTACAAGCTTACCTCAGGGTGGTAAGGTCACAGTCCTGGAAGTACAAGGTACAACAAGGGTGAGTCCCATCGAGAGCAATCAGGGAGAAAGTCATGGGCGTCTGCCCTCGACAGCAAGTCCTATTTGGAGTGTAGTTGGTGTCTCCTGGTCTCCTATGACCGTTGTAACCCTGGCCACCACTATATAAGGTGGCACAGGGAGTCCTAGCAAGAGGTTGGTCACTCAGTGTTCCTACACTTAGCAGTTCGTCTTCCTCCTCTAGCAGAGAGCTTGGAAACACCATTGTTGTGTACTCCATCGATCCAAATATATAACCAGTAGAGCAGGAGTAGGGGTGTTATCTCCTTACGAGAGCCCCGAACCTGGGTAGATCAGTGTTCCTTTCTGTCGTGCTTTTTAGCTCGTTCCCCTCTCCCGAATCCTCCAGCATCTAGTTCGGCCCCCATTTAAGCCATCCTATGGCATATGTTGTTTCACCACGACGACATTTGGCGCCCACCGTGGGGCTGATCGATATGCTGGGCGGAGTGTTTATTCGGACGGGGTCTGTGATAGCAGCTTCGGGAGTGCGCGTGGTCTCTGGCCTCGTCCAGAGGCTAGGCTCACTCAGGTTCGTCAGCAACAACGCCGGATGTCTCGGCGGCCGGCCGTTCCCCAGGGATGGCCGGATCATGTCTTTCGGTTCCCACGAGGTGTACGTGGGGACTGAGAGAGTTTGCAGGGAAAAGGTGCTGGTGGCGTCGGATCCTCCGTCACATCGGTTGGCTCACGCTGGGCGTAGCGCTCGCTCAGTAGAGTCGGCCGAGGTGATGATGGCCGGCACATCAGCGCCGCCGGCAGACGGTGCCGGCAAGGCCGCAGCAGCAGCAGCAGGAGATACTCCCCCGGAGCCGCCGAAGGCCAAGAGGTCGGCACGTCCTCCGTTGGAGCGTGTCGAGAACCTGGCCGGCACTTCCGCTGTGCCGGCAAAAGGTCAGGTGCTTCTTCCCGTCATCGAGCGACTTCTCGAGCCGGTGCGATCCGGCGATGATCCGGAGCAAACAAGGGAGGTCCTGGAAGGATCTCGTCAGGCCCTCGTCGACGAGGCCCTGGCCATGCATCAGGAGCGCGAACGGTTTAACCGGCAACTTCGTGAGTATGAGGCTGCCCATGGTTTTACTCCTGTGGTAACCCGGCCTAGCCGGATAGATGAGGTTAGAACTAGAGGTAGAGATCTTAACACTGAGCTAGGAAAAGATACTGGAGCTAAGAGTCACACTGCAACTAGTACCGTGCCTAAGGTAATTTATAGCTCACCAGTGAAGAACCTTAGAGCAGCGGCCGAGGTAGCTAAGGACTTATCTAATCTGTCCGGCGAAGCACTGCATGAGCAGCAAGCCCGGCTTAACCATCTTTTGTCTGAAGCTACTAAGCAGCAGGAGGCCTTCAAGAAGGCAAACCCAGGTGCCGGGGCATCCCAGTACATTGCGTCGGTAGGAGGTGCTGGCGCAAGATCGAGGGGCGAGGCTTCGTCCCCGCATCCAAGTGCCCGACGTGCCGGAAGTGTAACCTCTGGCCGCCGAGACAAGCAGATCCAAGTGTATGATCCGGCAATTGCCGGAAAGCAGGCGGTAGCTCAGAAGAGTGCCGGCCAAGCTGACAAGCATGTCGGCCGCAAGAGTGCTGGCCAGAATGTGCTGGCCGGGCAAGGAGCAGCTTCGGCCAGAGGCGGCCGGAGTAACAGTGCAGCCCGGCGTCAGCAGCAGGGCGCCGGAGATGCAGCGCAGCAGCAAGGTGCAGGTCATCCGGGACATCGAGAGAATGATGGGAATTCTGCCCTTGTCAGGGCGGGATATCAGCAGCAGCATCAGCAAGGCCGGCATAGTGAGCAGTATCAGCCAGAGCAGCAGCAGGAAAAAGTGATCGCGGGCCCAATTGCATCCCGGCTAGGACCTCGGTCCTTAGCAGCAAGTGATGCGCGCTTCAAGCTGGACAGGATTCACCAATCAGAGTTGGTGGAAAGGCAAGGAGCTCCGGGTCCTATGCGCTTTGGACCCCGGATTATGGGTGAGCCGGTACCTTACTACTTCCAGCTCGCGCGTGGCGCGAGGACATATAACGGCAGTACGAAGCCGGAAGATTGGTTGGAGGATTACTCCACCGCAGTGAACATTGCCGGAGGAAACCTCAGATGGGCGGTACGATATGTGCCGCAAATGCTAGAAGGACCAGCCAGGATATGGCTGAACAATCTGCCGGCCGGAAGTATCAACGGCTGGGTTGATTTCGAGGAGCAGTTTGTGTCAAACTTCACCAGCACATATAAGAGGCCGAATCGTCCTCAGCAGCTGGCTAACTGCTGGCAAGGAGTGAATGAGACTGACCGTGACTACCTGACCAGGTGGTGCACATTGCGCAATTCCTGCGAAGGAGTTGTGGAGCAGCAAGCCATCATGTGGTTCGCTCATGGGTGCCGGCATGGCACCATGTTGTGGCAAAAGCTTCAGAGGGAAATGCCAGCCACGTTGGCCGAGACAATCAAGATTGCCGATAGTTATGCTCTAGGAGATCCCATGCAGCCCACCCTTGATTCACAAGGACAGGGGCAGACTCAGGGGAACACCATCAGCGCCGGGAGACCAGGGCAATACTATCGCACTGATAACCGGAACAAGAGAAGAGATGAAAGGCCGGATTACCGGTATGGGGCAGCACAAGTAGCAGGGGTGGAGGAAGAGCAAGAGGGCGCCGGCAGTAGCCAGCGTCCGAGATATGAGGGCTATCAGCAGCCTCAACAGCAACAACCACAGCAGCAAGCGCAGCCCTTCCAGAAGAAGAATGTCTGGGTCAACAAGAATGCCGGCGGAGCCGCCAGACAGAAGAAGCAGTGGCCGAAGTATACAGTGGGTCTGGCCATGGACAAACCTTGTGTGTTTCACATGTTCCAGCCGGGTAAGCCGGCAAACCATTTGACAAGAAACTGTTCATGGCTGGACGACATATTAGCAGGTCGTGCAGGTCCCTGGGGACCGGCTAGACCATCTGTCCCGGCAGCTCCATCGCCGTTGACAGGTGCCAATACAATTGCAGTCCCGCCTAGGCCGGTTAATCCCGGGAGTCAGAGCAATGCCGAAAATGCCGGCGTAAATCAAGTAGACCAGAGCTATAATCCGGAATATAATGCCGGAGGCCCAGGAACGGTCCGGAATGAGTACAAGGAGCATGATCAGAGCTATGTGGTCTTTGAGACCGAAAGAACAGACAAGCAGAGCTTGTACCGGCGGTGTCTGGAGGTAAATGCCGTTATGTCGGCTGTTCCGAAGCTAATGTACTGGTCTGACCAGGCCATTGGCTGGGACAGGGCAGATCATCCCAGGATCATGCCAAACCCCGGCGGGTATGCTCTGGTGATGGATCCGACATTCGTCGGGCCGGCTAATAACGTGAGGTTCAGCAAGGTCCTCATTGACAATGGTAGCAGCATCAACATCATGTACCAAGATACGATGCAGAAGCTGGGCATCAAGGAAAATATGCTGGAACCAAGCAAGACAACATTCCACGGCATTGTGCCGGGACTTTCGTGTGCGCCGATGGGCAAGATCCGGATGGATGTCATGTTTGGCAGCCGGGATAACTGCAGGGTGGAGAACCTCATGTTTAAGGTGGTGGATTTGGAAAGCCCCTACCATGCTTTGCTGGGTAGGCCGGCTCTGGCAAAGTTCATGGCCTCTACGCATGTTGCGTACCTAAAGATGAAAATGCCGGGGCCCAAGGGAGTGATCACCATCATTGGTGATTACAAGCGCTCAATGGCATGTGCAACAGCCGGATCTAATCTGGCCGGGACTCTGATCATTGCAGAGGAAAAGAAGAGGCTCAAGCGAGCAGTGGAGATTGCTGAAACGGTCGTGGCCGGCAAATCTATGCCGGGCATGGCGAATCCCGGTGGCAGTGCTACTTTTCAAGCAGGCAAGGAGGTCAAAAAGGTGCCTCTGGATGAAGTTTTCCCGGAGCGCCATGCCCTCGTCGGGGCAAGTCTGGATCCCAAATAGGAAATCGAGCTCATCAGCTTCCTCCGTGAGAATCAGGATATCTTTGCATGGTCTACTTCAGACCTGCAAGGTGTGCCGAGGGAGCTGGCTGAGCACGCATTGCATGTGAGACCGGATGCTAAGCCGGTGAAGCAGCCGCTCCGGCGGAATGCCGGCGATAGAAGGAAAGCCATATGGGAGGAAGTGGCCAGGCTCCTAGCCTCCGGCTTTATCAAGGAAGTACTGCATCCGGATTGGGTGTCTAATCCGGTTTTGGTGGAAAAGAAGAAAGATGAGCCCGCCATAGTGAAAGTATGGCGGATGTGTGTTGATTACACCAACTTGAATAAGGCATGTCCTAAAGATCCATTCCCGCTCCCTCGAATCGATCAAGTGATTGATTCCACAGCTGGATGTGAACTGTTATCATTTGTAGATGCCTATTCTGGTTTCCACCAGATCCCTTTGTATGAGCCGGATCAAATAAAGACATCCTTTATTACCCCGTACGGGGCTTATTGCTATCTCACTATGCCGTTCGGTTTAAGAAATGCCGGTGCAACTTACCAGAGATGTATGCAGAAGTGTTTGCATGATCAAATAGATAAAAATGTGCAGGTATATGTCGACGATGTCGTCATAAAGACCAAGGAGAGTGAAACTCTCATAGGCGATCTCCGGGAAACCTTCGCAAATCTGAGGAGGTTCCGGATGAAGTTAAATCCGGCAAAGTGTACCTTCGGTGTGCCGGCGGGCAAGTTGCTCGGCTTCCTTGTTTCCAGCCGGGGTATTGAGGTAAATCCCGGCAAGATTCGTGCTATAGAAAGAATGAAGCCGCCGACAGATTTGAAGGAAGTACAGAAGTTCGCAGGGTGCCTCGCATCCCTGAGCCGTTTCATAAGCCGGCTGGGCGAGAAAGCTTTGCCGTTATATCAGTTAATGAAGAAGTCCAACACATTTGTCTGGACAGTACAAGCAGATGCTGCTTTCAAGGAATTGAAACAGATGTTGTCAACAGCGCCGGTACTAGCATCTCCAATGCCCCGGGAGCCGATGTTGCTCTATATAGCGGCAACCAACAGGGTTGTCAGTGCAGTGGTAGTAGTGGAGCGAGAGGAGGGAGGCAAAACCGTGCAGCGGCCGGTATATTATCTGAGTGAAGTCCTCTCCACCTCAAAGCAAAACTACCCACACTATCAGAAGATGACTTATGGTGTCTATATGGCGGCCAAGAAGCTCAAGCATTACTTCCAAGAGCATCCAATCCGGGTAGTGGCCGAGGCCCCTATCTCGGAGATCATAAGTAACAAAGATGCCAGTGGCAGAATTGCCAAGTGGGCAATAGAGTTGTCGCCATATACACCTCAGTATGATAAGAGGGATACAATCAAGTCCCAGGTGTTAGCTGACTTCTTTATTGACTGGGCCGAGATACAGTATGAGCCACCATTGCCAGATGCAAATTATTGGAGGATGCATTTCGATGGGTCCAAGACAATCCATGGCCTGGGTGCCGGCATAGTTCTCAGTTCACCAAAGAATGACCAATTGAGATATGTCCTGCAGATTCATTTTGCAGCATCAAATAATGTGGCGGAATATGAGGCACTTGTGCATGGCCTGAAGGTGTCTAAGGACATAGGAATTCGCCGGATTATGTGTTTCGGTGATTCTGACTTAGTGATTCAGCAGTGTTCCGGAATATGGGATGCACATGATGCTAACATGGGATCCTACCGTTTCCTGGTGCAGCAGTTAAGTGGTTACTTTGAAGGTTGTGAGTTCCGGCATGTTCTCCGGGCTCAGAACGATGCAGCCGATACATTGTCCAAGCTGGGGTCTTCCAGAGATTCAATCCCGCCCGGCATTTCTTTGGAGCATCTGAGGAAGCCGTCAATCAAGCCCTCGCCGGAGTCATCTTCCATTTATGTCCCGCCAAGTCCGGAGGATGCGGTTCCAATGGAGGTAGATGCCGGAGCCAGATCAGATAACCCGGGGACTGTTACCTCAGTCCTGGGGACTGGTCCGACATATGCGGTGAGTGCAGTATTCCAGAGCAGAGCTAAGGGCAAGGGTAAAATTTACCAAGAGGTTGTGCCGGTATACCCGGGGACTGCTCCGGCATACCCGGGGACTGATCCCACAGTCCCGGGGACTTCGCAGCCCATGGAGATCGATTATGTCTCGGTCGAAATGATGGAAATAGATCAGGCAGTATTCACTGTCAGGGAAGTGCCCTCATGGGCACGACCAATCATGAATTTCCTGGTAGATGGCCAAGTGCCGGCGGATGAATATGAAGCCCGCCGGGTTACAAGGAGATCCAAAGGTTATACCATCATAAACAAGGAAATATACAAGAGAAGTGTCACCGGAGTATTGCAGAGATGTGTCGAATCTGCGGAAGGTCTGGAGATGCTCCGGGAAATTCATCAGGGGGAGTGTGGTCACCACGCTTCGTCCAGAGCATTGGTGGCAAAGGTATTCCGGCATGGGTTTTACTGGCCGACGGCACTGCAAGAAGCAGAAAACTTGGTCCGGAAATGCAATGGATGCCAGAGATATGCCCACCAGATTCATCAGCCGGCATCAGCCTTGAAGACTATCCCGATAACCTGGCCCTTTGCTGTTTGGGGCCTGGATATGGTCGGGGCTTTTAAGCCGGCCAGAGGAAAGATGACCCATATCCTGGTCATGGTGGACAAGTTCACCAAGTGGATTGAAGTGAAGCCCATAAGCAAGTGTGATGGTCACACAGCAGTGAAATTCTTAAAAGATATAATCTTGAGGTATGGTGTCCCTCATGGCATCATCACTGACAATGGGTCGAACTTTGCCCAAGGGCCATTTGCCAGATTTTGTGAGGAAGTGGGAATCCGGCTGGACATTGCGTCGGTGGCTCACCCTTGTACCAATGGCCAAGTAGAGAGGTCAAATGGGTTGGTATTATCCGGCATAAAACCCCGGCTGATAGAGCCACTAGAGAAAACGCCGGGATGTTGGCTAGATGAATTGCCGGCAGTGCTTTGGAGTTTAAGGACAACTCCGAATAGGTCAACAGGCTACACACCATTTTTCCTGGTGTATGGAGCAGAAGCTGTGCTTCCAACAGATGTAATACATGATGCACCAAGAGTAGTGCTATATACTGAGGAAGAGGCTAAAGAAGCCAGGGAAAATGATGTGGATCTGCTAGAGGAAGCAAGAGATATAACTCTGTCAAGAACAACAGTATATCAGCAGAACCTCAGACGCTATCATGCGCAGAAGGTAAATCCAAGGAGATTCCAAGAGGGAGATCTAGTACTCCGGCTAAGGCAAGGAACAGAAGGCCGGCATAAGTTAACTCCTCCATGGGAGGGGCCATTCATTCTGAGCAGAGCCCTGCACAATGATGCCTATTATCTTATAGATGCGCAGGCCCCCAAGAAGGACAAGGCAGACAGGTCGGGAGAAGAAACCAAGAGACCATGGAACATAGCCCTACTCCGCCCCTTTTACTCGTGAGCAGCATAATGTATGTATTTCCATTTTGTTTTTTATGCCGGGATAAGGCTAATAAATGATATGTCGGCATCCCGAAGAGGTCGGTTACTGTCTCCGAGATATATCGTTGTTTTTTTCAGTTCTTGTTTATATGCCGGCTGGCTTGTTTTGAATGCTTCCTATGTCGGCCTAGTAGTGTGTCGGCACCAAAGGCCGCTCTTCGACTCAGCTGCTGTCCGAAACCCGGCTTCATGGCTAGCAAGAGTAGATGCCGGAGATTGTCTACACATGGAAAACGGCTAAGGAGTATAGAGCAAGCGAACCGACATTTATGTTAAAGCTAAAGATAAAACTTGAAATATCGGATGATTTGAAGTCTAAGTTTCAAAGTTAAAGTACTGTATGTTCGATGAAGCAACCTTGAGACTCATACGTCGAAAGCCAAATAAGGTAGACAAGTAGCCAAGGTTGTCAAATTGAGGAAACAGGAAAACAAACTCGGTGACTTAGCCGAAGATGATCCGGCATTGATAACAAGCAAACCGAGATAAAACTTGTTCAGGTAGCAAACCACAGGAAATTAAGCGTATATCTTACAATTGCACCCGGCATTCCGGGGATCTGATGAAACTTAAAGTTTTTGTGCGGCAAAGTTAAGAAGCAGGGGCAGAAGCAGAGCCGCCGGCTGGTGGAGCTGTAGCAGTGGAAGTGTCGGCCTCAGGAGTGCCGGACCCAACAGATGGAATGGAGCCATCACCTCCGCCCGGGACAGATGCCTGTTCCGGAGCATCAGTGTCGGCCTCTTCGGCCTCCTCTTCATCTTGGCTGGAGTCGGAGCCCTCAGCAGCGGCAGATGCCCCGGCGTCGTCCTTCTTCTCAGGCTCGCGGATGTCCCGGACGAAGGCATCGGTGTCGGCATAATCCACATAACTGTGGGCCAGTTCCCGCCGACGCCGGATGTGTTCCGGATCCGTGGTCCAGATGGATCCTTCGCGCACAGTGCGCAAGCTCTCCAAATCAGCCTTTTCATACCAGGACAAGAAGTAGCTCAGAGCTTCGTCAGCTCCAACCCTCGCGCCGGAATCTCGCCATTCCCGGAGGCGAACCTTGGCGAGCTGCAGGTCATTTCCGAGGTCGACAGGATCAGTGGGCGTCCTTTGTCCCGGCCAGAGGGCAGAGAATGCCTCCTGGGCGCCATAAAAGAGTTCTTCGGTGTAGAGCGTCATGGCATTCTTCCGGGATTGCAGAGCCAGTAGCTGCTCTGACATGTCCCAGTTGGCCGAGTCAACCGGAACACCTCGGTTTTCTCGATCCAACTGCAGAGCCCTCTCAACGTCTTCGACGGAAGCGGGGAACATGTCTGAGAAAAATAGATGATGTTAGCACAAGGAGAGTATGTCGGCATAAAGGGTATGTCGGAAGAGAGCATGATATGTCGGGCAGGATAAGGAAAAAGGATTTGAAGCTTACTGGCGAGGTCAGCATTGAGCTGTGCGACTGTGACTTCCCATTTTGTCGCTTGCTCCTTTAAGCTGGACAGTTCGGCATGGGCAGTGGAGGCATCAGTCTCGGAAGCAACGAGCAAGTCCTGGGTCTTCTTCAGTTGGCCCTCCTTCTGTTCCTTCTCGTCCAGAAGCTCGGTGATCCGGCCCTTCAGCTGCTCTATCTCGGCCTTGTGAGCGGCATCCCGGTCGTCCAGTTGCTTGGCCACATCCACTGAGGACATACAGTCCTGGTGGCGTGCTTCCAGTCCAGCTTTCTCATCTGAAAAGATTTGAAGTCAAAATAATGTGAAGATAGAAAACAATGGCAAGAGTTAAAGGATTTGAAGTACAACGGAAGAGATAAAAGATCTCCAGGAATCCGGCATACCTGTCAGCTCCTTCACCCTCTTAAGAAGCTCGGCGACTTGTTCTTCAGTGCCAGCTGAAGAATGTCGGCACAAGGTTATGTGTCGGCAGTAATAGTATTGCAAAGTAAATAGAGGAAAGGTGTCCGGCATATAGCGGTATGTCGGCGAAGTTTACCTCTCTGGGACAGCTCCAGCCGAAGCTTGCTATGCTCGTCGGATAACTTCCGGTGCTCGCACACCAGGTCATGATACATGTCGGCCCGTGTGTTGTTCATGCGCTGCAAAAGTGTTGGGATTTGAAATATCAGGAGAAAAACTTGGCATATCAGTTAAAGTTGAAAATTCTATCAAGTGATCACTCTTTGGAAGACCCGGCACAGGTGCTGCGCACCTATCCCGGCTCTCGGTGACTAGGATTTGAAGCTCGGATTGAGCTTATATCTCGGTCAAGAGGATTTGAAAAATAATTAAAGGTGAAATAGGTAAAGACCCGGCACAGGTGCTGCGCACCTATCCCGGCTCTCGGTGACTAGGATTTGAAGCTCGGATCGAGCTCATATGTCGGCAGTTAATTCGAGAACAGATAACTACAAGAGTATTGGAAAATCCCGGATGTCCGTATCCCGGACAGCCGACATTTTCGGGAACTGGGGATATGTGTGTATGAAGAGAAGACTTACGTTGGTGGCATCGGCCAGTTGGTGAAGTCTCTGCTGGAGGCTGAGGAGCTCGCAGGCAATTGGAAGGGGCTTCGCGGCCAGGATGTCTGAGGGATTGCCAGTGGCCGAGGCTTCGGCCATCTTCTTGCTCCTGGAGTCCGCTGTGTCCATGTTGCCGGCGTCATTCCACCTGGCACAGTGCTCCTTGAGAGACCCAAGGCTTTGGTCACTTTTCGTCACCAGGGGGACGATGCCCTCAAGTTCTGGCGTGTCGAAGAAGTTGCGCCGGTAGCCAGGCCGGGTTGCTGCCCTGCCAAGATGCAGGGCCAGGGCAGAGCTGGTCCGGGACGCCGCTTTAGAAGGAGCAGTGGCGGCGGCTGGTGTGCCGGACTTGGTCGGGTGAAACTTGAGTGTGCCGGACTTGACCGGGGCAGAGGTCTTGTTCGGGATGAGGGTCTTGGCCGGAGCAGCGGTCTTGGATGGTGCTGGAGTCTTCTCAATAGAGAGAGTCTTGGGGGCAGGTTGTTCCGGCGCGGCCGGTGCAGCTTGGCCAGCAGAGGCAGGTTCCGGAATAGTCCGGACTTCCGGCACGGCCGGGCCTTTTCCTTTGTCATCCATGCCGGCGCTCTTGTTGCTTGCGCCGACATCTTCAGTTGTGCCGGCGTTGCTGGTAGGCGCGCCGGAGTCTGGGGCTTCTTGGTGGGCTCCGGTGTCCATGTGGACATCAGAAGCCGAAGGTTCCTGTTGAGCCCCCGAGTCCATGTGGACGTCGGGGGCAGAGAAATCTTGTTCCGGCGGAGGAACGTCCTTCGCCGGGGAGATGGTCTTGTCTGGCGCAGGCGAAGATGCCGGCGCCGGTGAGGTAGTATGGCTGGCAGATGGTATGTCGGAGGTAGCAGGGGCAGCTGGCTTGGTAACCTTCGGGCCGCCACTCGAGCCAGAAGCTTGTTCCGGCGCAAGAGGAGCTCTGAAAGAGAGAAAACACCAAGTCAATAATCAAAGCAAGAGATATGTCGGAGGAGATACAAAGAAAAGAAACTTACCCCACGGCAACAGGCCTCGGTTTCTTCGGAATAGGCACGCCAACCTTCTGCCTCTTCTGTTGCTGAGGTGTGTCGGGTTGGGGCTTCACGCCTCGCTTCCGGCCGGAACGTCCACCGGTGGAAGGAGGTCCCTGGTTCAGAGGGGCGGCGTCGACAACCATGTCGTCCGGGATAGCTGAGGACGGCATTGGAAAGGCGTAAGCAACAGGTGTTTCTGGAAAAGCATAAGCAAGAGGTGTCGGGCAGATAAACGTCTGGCAGTCTTCATTGGACTCATCGTCACTCCGGCCCTGAGTGAAATGCCGGAATGAAGAGGCCTTACCCGCGGCAGAGGCAGCACGGGTGTTCCGGGGCAGCTTGTCCCAATGGTCCGGATCTTCAACATCCGCAACAGTGCGGTCTGCCGTGATCTTGATCCGGGAGTTCTCCATGGCCTGGAAGCTGAATTTCTGTATAGGAGCAAGGTCAATTGATCAAACAAAGGAATATGGCGGCAAATAGCAATGTCTCGGGCCAAACGTGATATATGTCGATGCATAGATATGTGTCGGCTTAAGTATCTATATGCCGGTGCAAGAAGTATGTCGGATCAAGCATGACAAGTATCTATGTGCCGGACAAGAGATTATATATCGGACAGGAGGGTTTACCGTTGGGGCGGGCCTATCCCGGCTATATGGTTCTAGCCCCCAGGCAAAGGTGGCCTGAGAGGACTTGCAGACGTCCTTGATCCGCCGCAGAATGTCGGCCGGAGTCAGCTCATGTGTGGAGTGCCGGGTAGGGTCCATGGGCCCGCTCATCTGGCAGATCTTGTGCGACCGGCGCTGCAGAGGGGAGACGCACCGGCTGATATAACATGCCACCAGATCTTGGGGGGTAAGGCCGGCATCCCGGAGCTCGCCCTTAACCCGGTGGAGCGCGTTCACCGGCATCACCGAGTTTTTCGGGTTGTAAGTCCAATTCTTCATGGCCAAAGGTGGCTCGTCCACAAATGGCGGCAGGTTGAGCAGATCCTCGTCGGTGGTGTTCTTGACGTAGAAGAAGCTTTTCTGCCACTTCTTGCAAGACTCAAGGAGCTCCACCTTGGGGAAGTCCGAGCCCTTCCGGGACATGATGGTCGCCGCGCCGCATAGGGTCATGGGGCGGTCCTTCTTCTCCTGGGCTGTCTCCTGCGGCTCATCCTTGCTCCGGGGCGGCTCTTGGATGACTTGCTTCCGCAGTTGGAAGTACTTCGCCCAGCATTGGGATAAGGGCTCTATGCCGGCATAGCCTTCGCAAAAAGCAGCGAAGGCGGAGAGGATCATCACGGCATTGGCCGGGATATGATGAGGTTGTAGATCGTAGGTGTCGAGGATGTCCCGGAAGAAGTCCGACACCGGCAGGCCGAAACCCCGCTCGAAGTGGGCAATGAAGACGACGCGTTCACCGGGTTCGGGTGCCGGCGCAGTCTCTCCCGCCGGTAGCCGGCATGCAACTCCCTCCGGTACTCTCCTGGTGGAGGTGACCCAGGATATGTCGGCCGGAGTGACCTCCGAACCCTCCCAGCCGGAGCGTCCTTGGACCCGGGCCGAGTTATCTTCCTCCGAGGCCGAGGTACCCGTCATGCTTGAAGATGCCATCTTAATGGCCGGGACAAGGCGTGAGATCCGGAGTCCCGTGATGTTAATCCTATCAAGGCCGGAGAAAAGAGGGAGGTTAGTCTCTCCGGCATACCGCCCTCACCAATGTTAGCAGAAATAGAAGATCTACCGAGGCAGTTAAAACTGGAGATAAACATGGGTATAATTCCTACGGAAGAACAGCGGTGAACTACAAAAGGGATATCACTGGCAATGCTAAGGAGACATCAAGCAGAGAAAGTAGCGCAGATTCAAGCTAGCAGGGCTAGCGTGCTATAGCTACAAAGAGGCAGGAGGGATGAAGAACAAGAACAGAGAAAGAGAAGCTCACCGAAGCTTGGCCGGCGGCGGTGGAACGACGGCGAGCGTGCAGAGGAAGATCGGATCTCTCAGCAATGTTGCAAAGAGGAGCGGCGGCGGCGTCGACGATGACGCCGGACGTCGGCAAGCGGAGGCGCCGGCGTGTAGGTGGGCGACGGCGGCGGCTTTCCTTCTCGGTTCCTTGGTCCGGCGGCGAAGCGCAAGGGGCAGAGGATCTGAGGAAGACGAAGACTGTGTGGGGGTAAAAAGAGCAAGTTACCCCCACCCCGTATTTATACCGAGGAGGCCGGTCGTGGGGGTCGTGGGGAGTGTTCCACTACCACGACCGTTTCTGCGGTGAGTCGCCACGTGGCGGCACGGAGTGGGGCGGCGGTTCCTGTAACCGTGCCACTAGGCCATGATGATGGCAGGGAGTAAATGCACTGTGAACCGTCACATCGTGTGTGACCGTTCGAGGTAACAGGACAGTTCCAAGTTTCGATGCAAACTGTCAGGCCTGGCTTCTCAAGGAAGACTCGTCTATATGTCGGAATAACTGCTCGGTGTATATGTTCCTTCCGGAATACCCTCGGGACCGGCCGGAATAACTTTTGGAGAAGGAACAGTTGCCGGGATTTGTGTGGACGTCCCGGCATATAATCTGATAGTCGGGGTATAACGGAGAACCGGGGTATAATGAAGAGAGATATGTTGAACCTGTCAAGGCTCCACAGTTATGACTGGGGAACCTCGGCAGCTTCGGGGACTAGTATCCATGTAT
Organism: Dactylis glomerata; assembly: GCA_007115705.1. Lineage (NCBI taxonomy): Eukaryota > Viridiplantae > Streptophyta > Magnoliopsida > Poales > Poaceae > Dactylis > Dactylis glomerata. Next base: position 485,746 of record QXEO01001145.1, read on the forward strand.
CCATATGTGGAACCTTGAAGGTCATATAAGGAACTGTCTGCAGGCTATGTTTCTCAATAGTCATCACTGTCGGGGGGATGACCCCCGATAGGGTCAAGAGACTAGAGAGATACAAGGTTCATGGTTGACTTTATACCGGTTGACCAAGGAAGGGCCTGGCCGGAATATAGGAGCATCGGCCAAGCCGGCATATATGTATATCCCGGCTGATGTCTGGATATGCCGGATTAACCGGAATACTAACTGGGGAGTGCCGGCATATACTTAGATATGCCGGCCTATCTATTCTGTGTGTTGTGCAGGAGCAGGGGAGGCCGGATTACCCGACCTTCATAGGTCGTTGGTCCGGCATATAGGTCCAGGATATGGCCAACGGTCATATCCGGGATACATAAGTCAGCCAAGGTGTCACATCGCTACAATCAAGGAAGAAAACATCCAAGCATGGTAGCAGAGTATGATGGCAGGGTGCACAGTGGAGGTTACCTACCCTCACTGTGCACAAGTACAAGCTTACCTCAGGGTGGTAAGGTCACAGTCCTGGAAGTACAAGGTACAGCAAGGGTGAGTCCCATCGAGAGCAATCAGGGAGAAAGTCATGGGCGTCTGCCCTCGATAGCAAGTCCTATTTGGAGTGTAGTTGGTGTCTCCTGGTCTCCTATGACCGTTGTAACCCTGGCCACCACTATATAAGGTGGCACAGGGAGTCCTAGCAAGAGGTTGGTCACTCAGTGTTCCTACACTTAGCAGTTCGTCTTCCTCCTCTAGCAGAGAGCTTGGAAACACCATTGTTGTGTACTCCATCGATCCAAATATATAACCAGTAGAGCAGGAGTAGGGGTGTTATCTCCTTACGAGAGCCCCGAACCTGGGTAGATCAGTGTTCCTTTCTGTCGTGCTTTTTAGCTCGTTCCCCTCTCCCGAATCCTCCAGCATCTAGTTCGGCCCCCATTTAAGCCATCCTATGGCATATGTTGTTTCACCACGACGACAATCACTTCATACATGATGCACGTGTCGTAATATTACATGTGACCATTAGATATAAGTTATTTCTTTCTGTTCTAGCCACTATAAATAATTTGATATCTTATTTTTGCATTCAATTACTGATACGAAATTGCTAAATGTGGTGGAATATAACATGCTCCGTCCTATCAGATGTCTGAATGTACATCTCAGAGAAATGAGTTTGGATAACTACTTTGGTTCAGCACGGGATATTGGCTTTGTCAGGTTCTTTCTTGTGTACACAAAAGTGCTCGAGGTTATCAGGATTGGTGTCAACTATAAGAAAAACAAGAAATGGTGGGATAAATAGCCGAAGCAGCTACATGTGGATAACAAAGCTTATAGCGAAGCAAAGTTGGAGTTTTGGACATATGTTGGTGATACGTTGCAAACGTATCTATAATTTTTGATGCCCCATGCTTGTTTTACATCAATTGCTTTTTGTTTTGTTTACACTTCGTGGCATTTTTATGCATTTTTTTGGAACTAACCTATTAACAAGATGCCATAGTGCCAGTTCCTGTTTTCTGCTGTTTTTGTATTTCAGAAAAGTTATACAGGAAATATTCTCGGAATTGGACGAAACGAAAGCCAAACTTCCTATTTTTCCTGACATGAAGACGAAGTCCAAAGCAGAGATGGAGGAGGGCTAGGGGCTGTCCACACCATGGGGTGGCGCGGGTCCCCCTGGTCGCGCCACCAGGTGGTGTGGGCCCCCTAGGTGCCCTCTGATATTGCCCTTCCGCCTATAAATTCCCTCCGAGGTGAAAACCCTAAAAGAATCGGCCTCCATCCACGAAAAGTTCCACAGCGCCGCCACCATCGAAGACCAATTTCGGGGGACAGAAGTCTCTGTTCCGGTACCCTGCCGGGACGGGGAATTGCCCCTGTAGCCATCTCCATTGACACCACTGCCATCTCCATCGATGTTGCTGTCTCCCATGATGAGGAGGGAGTAGTTCTCCCCCGAGGCTGAGGGCTCTACCGATAGCTATGTGTTCATCTCTCTCTCCCATGATGTGATCTATATGTGATGATGAGCTTTGTAATCTAGTTGAATTGGTAGATGTTGCTCTTCATCTATTATGCTACTCAAGTGCTTTTATTAATGTAATCTCCGGAGACACCTTGTCCCACGATGTGAAGTTGACAGTGTGCGCATCGTGTGTGGCTCTTAGACTAAAGTTTACAGTAATACTTATCATGAGTTATGATTTGAGTTGGATGTCTCTATGAATTGTGGTGTTTGTCTAGAACCGTCTAGTGCACTCAAGGCGATAGTGTGGGGTAATCTAGATAGGGAAATGCAAACTTTAAGGAGTGCTTTGTAGCCCTATGCTTGATTAGTGTTCATTATCCAACCAGAGAGTAGTTTGGAGTAGCATAGTGAAGAAACATATTTATGTGTTGAATTATGTTATCATTGTTGAGAGTGTCCACTAGTGAAAGCATGATCCCTAGGCCTTGTTTCTAAGCATTGAAACACCGTTTACAACCTCTGCTATATGTTTGCTCGCAGCGATTTTTATTTCAGATTGCAATTACCACTTATAATCGTCCATATTACTTGTATTTCACTATCTCTTTGCCGAAGTAGTGCACCTATACATCTGACAAGTGTATTGGGTGTGTTGGGGACACAAGAGACTTCTTGTATCTTAATTGCAGAGTTGCTTGAGAGGGATACCTTTGACCTCTTCCTCCCTGAGTTCGATAAACCTTGGGTGATCCACTTAAGGGAAACTTGCTGCTGTTCTACAAACCTCTGCACTTGGAGGCCCAACACTGTCTACAAGAATATAAGCGTTCGTAGACATCAAGCTCTTTTTTGGCGCCGTTGCCGGGGAGGTAAGGTAAAGGTACTCACGTCCTTTGGCTACTAAGCTATCTTCTAGTATTGTTGTTGGTGTGTGAGTGCTCGAAGTTATTTCCTTTAGATTCTGCAATTATATCTTTTTGTTTCTTGTTTTTATTTTCACTAGTTAGGCTTAATGGAAAACAAAAAAGGGATTTCTATTTTCGTGCCCCTGGGTCGTTAGTTGTACTCAGTTTTCCCCAGCCGCTTAACTTTTCCTCAGTTTTCCCCTCGCTCCAGTTTGAAACCCCTCGCAGACGCTCGGACGGGAGGATTACTGTCTGGTCAGAGGCCTTAGACCGTTACCGGTGATGGCTAGGGAGCCGCGGTGGTTGTGAATGGACCGTTGCTTTTGAATGGTGTTGACTGTTGACCCAATGAGACACGTTGGACTGGCGGTCACTCACCCAAAGCTTTCCCCTCCGCCCGAGACTGGAAGAGCTCACCGCCCCTCCGCCGCCATGTCGTCCTGCCCTCCTACCTTATGGCGTCGTCCGCCCCCGAGCCGCCCCCGCCCCCACCACCACCCCCGGGAGGCGGAGAGGGCTCCGCCTCCACTAGATCTATCCCTATCGCAGTAGAGTTTGTACATCCGTCTGGTGTGCCGATTATGCCCCTCAACGGCGGAGAAGATTGGGAATCGGAGGGATCTAACGCATGGATTCCATCTGGGTAAGCATCGTCTGCCTATGTGAATTAACAGTAGGCAGTTTTTGAGCGCGAATCGTTGTTGCTCAACTAACTGCGTTGCTTTTCGAATAGGATTGATCCAGCGCTGGCTTTTCGGCTGGTGGTTAGGCTGGATACTAGCTTTTTGCGAGATTCTGAACGCAATGTGAGCAGATTTTATATCCCAGCGGTGGTTGCAACTACCATCTCGTTGAGGGATTTAAAAGATAACATCTGCGCTCAGTACCCCTGGGGCGCTGGCGATTCAGTTGATTTCCAATATTTCAATAGCACGGAGGGAAGATATGTTCCACTAATTTCCGACGACGATCTAGGAATTCTTTTTGCTTTAAATGATTCTTGCTGTGTCGGTAAAATTCGAATCCATGTGGACAGGGTCCAGGCATCATCTGGTGTTGGGGCATCATCAGGTGGTCGGGCATCATGTCTCTCTAGTGTTGCTACCTCTGCTAATCGTGTGCGCCGCCCCGCTCCTTGTAGGTCCACAGCAGCACCATCTGTCCCCAGTACTAGTGGTAGTGGTAGCCAGATCGTTCCTGCGGTTGATGTGGAGGACGATGCAGAGATTGAGGATCCGTCTCCTCAAGATGATGAGGATGAGTTGATGTTTCCTGAATTGGTAGATCGATGCAGTAAGCAGGCAATGGAGGATCAATACATGGAAGATATTGCACAAGGTGCCAGATTTGATGACACTGATGATGAAGAGAAGGATGAGAACAATGACAGCCTCGTTTTAGCCGATTACGAAGGTGATGACTTGCCAACAATTGAGTGGAACAGGGAGGATCCTCAGCTTGCAAAAGGCACCATATTTCAAACGATGATGGACTGCCGTAATACAATTACTACATATTGCATTCTCACAAAAATGATTATGAGGTTATTAAAAGTGAGCCAGGTAGGTTCACAGTTAAGTGCCCATACAAGAGGTGTAAGTGGAGGCTGCATGCATCCACAATGCTCAGAAGCACCATGGTTCAGGTACTACGCCAACCAGTTGTGTATTTTAGATCACGATGTAAAATTTGTTAACTTTTACTGATATCCCTTATAATTATGTTTCCAGATAAAGAAGAACTCGATCGACCATACTTGTCCACCACGAGTGGGAGCACCAGAGGAGAAATCAAAGCTAGCGAAGACTAGGTGGTTGGCAGATGCAATCATAGATTGGCTAAGAGAAACTCCATCACTTGGTCCAACAGCACTCATAAAATTGATATCTGATAAGTTTAATATAAAAATACCTTACATGAGGATGTTCTATGCAAAGAAAATGGCTCTTGATAGGATGTTCTATCCAATAATCCACTGACGGAATTGCGTGTGTATCCACTTACAGATTTGCATGGGTATTAAGTAATTCAACATATCACTCATTGCACATTACAACTTTACAATTACTACGTTTGATCAAAAGATAGGCCACAAATGTACTATAATGCTGCTACAACCTCTTGAGTAACAAGATAGCAATTATTCACTGCACAGAGCCACAAAAATTCAGCGGAAATGAGAATGGCAACTGTTTCAGAGAAGAAAATTGATGAGTCATGGCAGATGTGTTTGTCCAAGTTAAACATGTTTACGCAGGTCTGAAGCAGCAAATTTCACAAATACCTTCTCATACAAGAGTATACATAAATCATTTCATGCCAATTTACGCTACATAATGTTAGAAGCCAAAGTGCTGGCCACACCCACTAGTGCAGACCTGTATAGATCTATATAACTAAGTATAACATTTTGTGTGAAGATTGCAAATTAATAGCGTAATGCTGCTGCACAGAAAGCTATTTACAGTCCTGACATAGTTGTGGCAATTACGTGATAGCTACTTACCCGTCACCTTGTTTCAAAAAAACTTTCCCATCACCAATCAGGCACACAAAAGCAGCAGAACAAGAGACAAGTTATTTTTAGTCTCTTTACCAACCCATGAAATAAATTAACCTTTTCAAGTAACTGGATTACACATATCTATACTGTACCCATTTACAATAATGTTAACATATAAAAGCAAGCACATGCAAAGAAGCAGGAAAGGTACATAGACATACAACTAGCAATAGTCAAAGAATTAACCTTTTCAAGTAACTGGATTACACATATCTATACTATACCCATTTACAATAATGTTAACATATAAAAGCAAGCACATGCGAGGAAGCAGGAAAGGTACATAGACATACAACTAGCAATAGTCAAAGAATTAACTGCCATTTGGTTCAATACTCCCCATCTATCCTCCAGTTCCTTAAACATTTGCTAGACTGATAGAAGTAACACTCACATATTTGGAACACTGAAATAGCAGTACTGCAACCACTCAAAAGTTCCTAACAAGCAAAACATTGCAATGACAGTACTGCCTCGAGAGGAACTATTTAACTTTTTAATTGCCCAAAAATTAGGCAGAATAACAAGGAAAAGCTTCTCACATTCGAGTTACATAGCGAGCATGCATCCAGGATGGCAGGGGCGCCAGCGGCAATCAGGTCAAGATGGAGCACGTTCCTCTCAAGAGGGAGCCACTCATGCATTAACAGCTTGAAGTCCTGTATAAACAAACAGGAATTATAGTTCAGGAAAATGCTTATAACTAAACAGTAAACATAGCTCAGAATATGGACAAAAAATTGCTTGCATTGACAAAAAAAAGTCTCAGCCTCTGCATATCAACACCAATGTTATTGTTTGCACTACCACCAACTGAAGATTGGCTGCTTGATTCCATGCCTCACTCCCTGGCTAACCCATCAAGGAAAGCATCAGCACACATCTACCAAGCCGGCACGCGCCAGGCATCAACAAAGCAAGCAAGCACGTAGCAGCAGCAGCAGATCAAGATTCTAGGCAACAACTAAGCAGCGGATCAAGAATCTAGACAACAACTAAGCAGCAGTGACAGATCAATATTCGAGGCACCAAGTAAGATGGGAGCAAGCAATTACCTTACTACTGGCGACGGTCAGAGGCGGAGAGGAGAGAATCCAGGTGGAGGTGAGGGGAATCAAGGCTGGGGGACACGATTCCGGGTGGCGGCAGCACGATTGGAGCTCTGGGTGTACCTTGGCTAGGACGTGCTGCCGGAGACCGGAGACCGAAGAAGGAGACGGCCTCCTGGCCGCTGATCCGGTCGTCGTGGTTCAGATCAGCCGCGCGGAAGTAGGGCGCGACGCCGACCTGGAGCGCCAACGCCTTCGCAGGGCGCGACGCCAACACTGGAGAGCAAAGGCCTTCGCAGGGCGCGATGCCGAGGCCCAGGCCGGCAGCTCCATGTCAGCGAAAGCACCCCAGAGGAGGGTGCCTCCTCGTCGAATGGGAGCACCGGTGACGCACGGTGCTGGTGCGGTGCTACCGTCGGCATGGATGCCATCAAAACCCTAGCAGCACTCCCTGGATCGATCTAAAGTTCTTTTTATTCTTTGACTTGGATCGATCTAAAGTTCTGGATGGGGGCAGCGGCGGAAAGTGGATCGGCGGCCGACTCGGCTACCACGCGGGTCATCCACGGGGGAGAGGAAGGGAGAGGGGAGGGGAATGGCGCGGCAGCCGGGGACGAGGCTGGCGAGTCAAAGGCGGTGGTGGTGATGGGATCTGGACTCTGGAGGGAGCGAAGCGAGATGGGGGAAAGGTAGAGAATTGGCTGGCGGCGGCGCCCGGGGTGGGGAGGGTTGGAAAGCGAGGGGCGACCGGGTTCGGCTAGGGTTCGGCGTGCCCTCTGGGGCATTGGATCGGCAACACATGCACGGTTCAGATGGGCTGTATGGGGCAAATCCATGGGAGGAGTGGTCCTGCGATCTGATTAGCTGTAGGGTTGGGTTGAGTTGTACTTCCTTTGTTTTTCTTTTATGAAACATTTTTTTAATGATTTTGAGTTCGTTTCTTGTGATTGGTTTCTCGGAGTTACTGTTGCAGTCCAAGTTTGAGTCAGTTTGGCCCGTGTAGCAACGCCAGGGAGGAATCTTTCCATTTTATTCCATGAAAAAGTGTGTTTCTCATTTTTCGTGTGTCAAAATTGGGTTCTTTTGTGAAGGAGCTATCGAAACAGCTATTCAAAAGCTGAACAACAAAGCATAAGAATAACAAACCACTTTCGAATTTGCAATGCGTAGATCATCGATTATTATGGTGTGCAAACCATGTATAGAGTTATATGGCTTTCAAGCCAAATGAGGTAGGTCAAGACCAAAATCATGGCATCGTTTGTTCAAATGACCCCATATTGTGCACATGTGTGCGACTTGGGATGTTAAACAATGTTCATTTTGGGTGTTTTCCTTTTCTTCGCATAAAAAGTTCATTTTCTATTTTCCGAGTGTCAAGGAGGGGTTTTTTGTGAAGGAAGTACCAAATATTTTATGCTAAATTGGACCATAACATTTTTAGAAAATAATATATCATATTTTATGCACAAATCACAAATTGTTTGAGTGTCCAATGATTTCCTTGTATCTCTTATAAAAAAGACAAACTTCTGCAGAATCAGCTGGAAATGGGTCAAATTTGAACTACAAGTGCCTCATAGTATGTTCATGTTTTTTTCCAAAAATGATTTTTAGCATCAAAAGTATCTATTTCATCATAGATCCAATAATAGTTTTGCAAGACTCAAGCCCTAGCTAAGAATGGTCATGCCCACCATTTTGACCGCATTTCGAAACGAGCATAAGTAATTCAAAAAAATCCAAAAAATGTGAAACCTTCGCATTATGTCATGTTATGTGACCTAGTTGGGAGGAAAAATAACAAACATTGACTATCACAAATATTATAGAAAACCCTTCTCAGAAATGAGCTACCATGTATATAGTTATATGGCTTTCAAGCTAAATGAGGTAGGTCAAGACCAAAATCATGGCATCGTTTGTTCAAATGACCCCATATTGTGCACATGTGTGCGACTTGGGATGTTAAACAATGTTCATTTTGGGTGTTTTCCTTTTTTCGCATAAAAATTCATTTTCTATTTTCCGAGTGTCAAGGAGGGGTTTTTTGTGAAGGAAGTACCAAATATTTTATGCTAAATTGGACCATAACATTTTTAGAAAATAATATATCATATTTTATGCACAAATCACAAATTGTTTGAGTATCCAATGATTTCCTTGTATCTCTTATAAAAAAGACAAACTTCTGCAGAATCAGTTGGAAATGGGTCAAATTTGAACTACAAGTGCCTCATAGTATGTTCATGTTTTTTTCCAAAAATGATTTTTAGCATCAAAAGTATCTATTTCATCATAGATCCAATAATAGTTTTGCAATACTCAAGCCCTAGCTAAGAATGGTCATGCCCACCATTTTGACCGCATTTCGAAACGAGCATAAGTAATTCAAAAAAAAACAGAAAAATGTGAAACATTCGCATTATGTCATGTTATGTGACCTAGTTGGGAGGAAAAATAACAAAGATTGACTATCACAAATATTATAGAAAACCCTTTTCAAAAATGAGCTACCATGTATAGAGTTATATGGCTTTCAAGCTAAATGAGGTAGGTCAAGAACATAATCATGGCATCGTTTGTTCAAATGACCCCATATTGTGCACATGTGTGCAACTTGGGATGTTAAACAATGTTCATTTTGGATGTTTTCCTTTTCTTCGCATAAAAAGTTCATTTTCTATTTTCCGAGTGTCAAGGTGGAGTTTTTTGTGAAGGAAGTACCAAACATTTTATGCTAAATTGGACCGTAAGATTTTTAGAAAATAATATATCATATTTTATGCACAAATCACAAATTGGTTGAGTGTCCAATGATTTCCATGTATCTCTTATGAAAAAGATAAACTTCTGCAGAATCAGTTGGAAATCGGTCAAATTAGAACTACAAGTGCCTCATAGTATGTTCATAATTTTTTCCAAAAATGATTTTTAGCATCAAAAGTATATATTTCATCATAGATCCAATAATAGTTTTGCAAGACTCAACCCCTAGCTAAGAATGGCGATGCCCGCCATTTTGATCGCATTTTGAATCGAGCATAAGTACTTCAAAAAAAATTTAAAATATGAGAAACCTTCGCATTGTGTCATGTTTTGTGACCTAGTTGCAAGGAAAATAACAAACTTGTTCTATCTCAAATATTATAGAAAAACTTTCTCAGTAATGAGCTACCATGTATAGAGTTATATGGCTTTCAAGCTAAATAAGGTAGGTCAAGAACATAATCATGGCATCGTTTGTTAAAATGATCCCATATTGTGCACATGTGTGCGACTTGGGATGTTAAACAATGTTCATTTTGGATGTTTTCCTTTTCTTCGCATAAAAAGTTCATTTTCTATTTTCCGAGTGTCAAGGTGGAGTTTTTTGTGAAGGAAGTACCAAACATTTTATGCTAAATTGGACCATAAGATTTTTAGAAAATAATATATCATATTTTATGCACAAATCACAAATTGGTTGAGTGTCCAATGATTTCCATGTATCTCTTATGAAAAAGACAAACTTCTGCAGAATGAGTTGGACATGGGTCAAATTAGAACTACAAGTGCCTCATAGTATGTTCATGATTTCTTCCAAAAATCATTTTTAGCTTCAAAAGTATATATTTCATCATAGATCTAATGATAGTTTTGCAAGACTCAACCCCTAGCTAAGAATGGCCATGCCCGCCATTTTAACCGCATTTTGAATACACCATAATGGCATTTTAGTGATTATTTTTTGTTTTAAATTTATTTTATGGAGAAAAATATTTAATGTTATTATACATGTAAAATAAAAAATATAAAATTTTTGTTTGATTTTATTTGGCCTTGTTTTGAGTTTTCTTCAAATCTTTTATGTTAAAATCAAAAAAGAAATAGAAAAAAGATAAAAAGAGGAAAAAAACCTCTAGCCAATGCCATGGGTAACAGAGGCCCAGACGTTGTCCCTTGCGGCCCAAGCCCAAGAATCATCGCGACGTACATATTAAAATCGGTGGGAACACTTGTTCTATCACATGGCAATGTCTACCAGGGTGGTTGTGTGCTGGTCGGTGGAATAGGAGGTCGGGGGTTCGATTCCCTCACCTGACGCAATATTTTGCTGTTTATATGCAAGAATGGTGGGGCCATTCTGTCAGATCGCGATGCGCTGGGCCGCCTTGTCAGATCGGTGGGGTTAGGATGTCAGTGCGCTAGGGCTAGGTGGCAGGTAATCTGTCGGACCGCTGTGCGCCTGGGGCCGCCTTGTCTTATCTGTGGGGTCATTCTGTCAGTGCGCTAGGGTTGCCACGATATTAGGTCGGTGGGGCCTGGCTGTGTGCTGGGTCTCGGTTGGCAGGTTATGGGTCCAGGTTGGCAGGTTATGGGGCCAAAACCTGTCCAGCTTCTATAGGTTATGGGACCCACATACCAGTTACACGTAGACAAGATATATTAAGAAAGTTGATGATGTGTCTTACACATAGACTGGATAAGTTGATGATGTGTCTTACACATAGACATGATACGTAGACAAAGTTGATGATGTGGCTTACCAGTATCAAAATGTTACGACGTTTTGTAAATCGTCATATGCGCTATGACCATTTAAAATGGTCGTAAGCCAATGTTGAAAAGGTTATAGGCTGTATTGATTAGATTATGACGATTTCATATGCTAAAATTACGACGTTTTTGATCCAAATCGTCGTAATTTCTCAGGGTTTTGACCCCTCTAACGGCTTACGACCATCTGGTGTGGAATCGTCATAAATTTATGACGATTTTATTCGTGGTCACTACGAGAAGGTCACAAGCTGACATATTTCTTGTAGTGTTTCAGTTGCTTTACACTTTCAAAGCTGAAGTGGAGATGGCTAGTCCAGGCAGTGTTGTAGCGATAGACAAGCATACAGTTCCCTACAAATTGAAAAGCGGGAGGATAATGCAGAAGGAATGTTTTAGAAGGGCTTTTGTTTGTTTCAAAGCTTGCTGGAAAGGCTTTCTAGACTGTTGCAGGCCTTATTTGGCCGTGGATGCAACAGCTCTTCATGGCAGGTTTAAAGGACAGCTAGTTGCTGCTACTGCAGTTGATGGACACAATTGGATGTCCCCTGTTGCTTATGGAATTTTGGAGGTTGAGTCAGAGGAAAGTTGGACTTGGTTTCTGCAGAATTTGCGCGACCTTATAGGTCATCCACCAGGACTTGCTATCCACACAGACGCTTGCAAAGGTTTGGAGAGTGCAGTAGAAGCAGTATTCCCTGGAGTGGAGCATAGGGAATGTATGCGACACTTGGTACAGAATTTTACAAAGAAATTCAAGGGTAAAGTTTATACTGACAACCTATGGCCAGCTGCCTACACATGCAGCATTAGGAAGCATCTGTTTCATTTGGAAGTGTTGTATAAACAAAAACCTGGGTGAAGGAGTACTTGAATGAACATCATGGTAGGGTGTGGTCAAGAAGCCAATTCAATGAAATTTGCAAGGTAGACTATGTAACAAGTAACCTTGCGGAGAGTTTCAATGCAAAGGTCAAGTCATTGAAAGGGCTTATGCTGTGGCAAATATTTGATAAGATTAGGTAGATGATCATGATAAAGATCGATCTGCGTCAAAGAATTGCAGCCACAAAATATGTTGGCCATCTCATTCTCCCATCTTTGATTAAGTCTTTGCATTCCAGGGCAAAACAATTGAAGATGAAATGCATCAGAAAAGGAATGGAGGCAGAGGTAACCTACACTGACAGTAAAAATAGGCAGTGAAGGTATCCAGTGAGTTTGGTTGATAGGACATGCCATTGTAGGCGATGGCAGATCCGTGGGATACCCTGCATACACGCATTGTTTTTCATGAGTGTTATAGCGGGTGCAGAAGGTGAAGTTGATCAGTATGTGTTAGAGTATTTCTCTGTTGGCAAATTTAGGGCTGCATATGCTATGAATGTTCCTACCTTGTTGGGAAAAGACCAATGGATGAAAGTCGATCCAGGCTTCAAACTGTACTCTCCAGTTTTGACTAGACCGGCAGGTAGGCCGAGGAAGAATAGGATCAGAGCTAGTGCAGAGGGTGGTGCACCGATTCGACGACGTAAGTGCAAACGTTGTGGAACCCCTGGACACATTGCTAGGCTTTGTAAAAATCCAGTTGACCCAGCTTTTGGAATGGAAGATCAGGCGGGAGCAGCAAATGCAGAGGAGAATGAAGCAGCAATTCAACATGAGGAGATTGAAGCAATGAATCGAGAGCTGCTTGAACCGATGGATTGAGAGCTGCTTGAACCGATGGATCGAGAGCTACTTGAACCGCTGGATCGAGAGCTACTTGAACAGATGAATCGAGAGCTGCTTGAACCGATGGATTGAGAGCAGAGGGAACAGATGGATCTAGAGGCCGTTGAAGCAATGCATAGACAGCTGAGTGGAGGAATTGATCGAGAGCTGGGTAAACCGATGGATCAAGAGCAGATTGTAGAAGCAAGGGAATAAAATGCATTAGAAGAAAGAGCACAAGCTTCGTATGATATGGTTGTCTCGGTCTTGGCACAACCCGAAGAGAAGAAGAACAAGAACAAGAAAGAGGGCAAAAGGAAGGTAGACACCGGTAATATCCCTGGTAGGGTTACCCGGAGTAAGGTGATGGACCCAGCGAGTCACACCAGGAGCAAGAGAAAGATTTTATTTTGAACAATTAATTTGAATGTATGTGTTATTGCAAGTTTTCTATGGTCATGCACCTCGAATAAGTTCATCGCTTAAGCCACATTTATCATTTTCTAAGTGACTAAACTCAAAAAATATAGTTTTGGGTTTAGTTTAATTAAAAAAAATCAAAAAAATTTAAAACATGGTGGAACCTTCCCATGGAGTCTTGTTATGTTACCTACAACCTAGAGAAATAATAATGGAAAAGGAAATTTATCATTTTCTAAGTGACTAAACTCAAAAAATATAGTTTTGGGTTAAGTTTAATTCAAAATAATTCAAAACATGGTGGAACCTTCCCATGGAGTCTTGTTATGTTACCTACAACCTAGAGAAATAATAATGGAAAAGGAAATATAGAGATATGAAGTTTTTCCCAAATCTACTTCCTAGTCCATGAGCTACTAGCTATGAAGATGCAGGGCTTTCTACTCAACACACCTCTCAAATACCCACTATGCTTACAAACTTTGTCCAAATGAGTCCAAATTCATCACACTTGTGTATCTTTGAATTGCAAACAATATCACGTCGGCCAAAATGTACTATATTGTTCAAATAACACAATCTAACAATTTTTATGCCAAAAGCTACAATTTCCCTTACTCCCTTTATTATTTGGGTGCCCCTGTTTTACTTAGTTTTACTCAGTTTTCCCCTTCCGGGTCCACTTGTTTTACTCAGTCCTACTCAGTTTTGCCCTTCCGATAAACATTTCCTCACTTTTCCCCCTCTTAGTTCTACTCAGTTTTCCTCACTTGTACTCACTGGCTGATCTCTGATTGGTCGAGATGTATGTCACACGGATCTTGGTTGGTTGATAGCTCAACGTACGCTTCACCGTGGGATCATTTATGATCGGACGGCCTATATATCTCTCTCTACCTCGATGGACGCATACGGAGAGAAGAGCAGAGCACATACCTACCAACCCTAGCAGTCGCATCTTTCTCTCTTACTCTGGCGGTCGCGGCAGCGCGGATCTGCAGCGTGCGTGCGTGCGGCGGCGCGGATCTAACCGTGCGTGTGGCGGCACGGATCTAACCGTGCGTGCGGCCGTGCGGAACTGCAGCGTGCAGCGGCGCGGATCTAACCGTGCGTGCGGCGGCGCGGATCTAACCGTGCGGCGGCGTGGATCTAAAAGTGCCGGTGAGGATCTAACCCTCAAAAATAGTTGAAATGTCTTTCTCTGTCTCACTTTCGTTTATCTTCTCAGATCTGTTGATGATGAAGAACACCAAGACGGTGGCCGTGCCGACAGTGCTCACCGATGCCAAGACGATTGAAGCCATCGCCTACAACATCGTTGCGATGGCGCAGATCCAGCCTTCAATGTCGGAGCCTGCCGATGTCTCACTTCCGTTACCCTCCTCAGATCTGTTGCTGATGGACACCAAGACGGCGGCCGTGTCCACAGTGCTCATCGATCGTCTTGAAGCCATCACCTACAACATCACTGCGACCTACAACATCGCTGCGACGGCGCAGATCCAGCCTTCAATGTCGGAGTCTGCCGATGTCTCACTTCCGTTGCCCTCCTCAGATCTGTTGCTGATGGACACCAAGATGGCGGCCGTGTCGACAGTGGTCATCGATGCCAAGACGATTGAAGCCATCGCCTACAACATCGCTGCGACCTACAACATCGCTGCGATGGCGCAGATCCAGCCCTCCTCCATGTCCGAGTTTGCGGATGGCGCAGATCCAGCCACCAAGACTGCGGCGGTGCCAAGAGTGGTTGCGAAGCCGCAGATCCAGCCCTCCTCCATGTCCGAGTTTGCGGATGGCGCAGATGACCACCCCTCAGCCGCTCGTCGTCCAGGCCCTTCTAGCCCATCGGTGCGCGGCCGTGTTCAACGCCGCAAATTGGGATAAATTATGATAAATTTGTATTTTTCAATTTCAATTTGGGATAAAATTGTTCGAACTACTACCTCCGTCTCAAAAAAGCTTCTCCACTTTCTCGATGTGTCCCTATACATCCAAATGTATGATTTGAATTCTATCCCAACTTGATTGGGAAGATTGATATGTATTTGATCTGAGAGGCTGGTACATGCTTTCACTTTTAGGATCCCTTCACTTTTGGAACTCATCCAAATTCACTTTTGGGATCCCTTCACTTTTATAAGATGTTCATGCATGCTAAAATTATCGCGCGCATTACTTAGCATAACTAGGAAATTGTACGCCAAAATACAGTGGTTAGAGCCACACCAAAATACAGTGGTTATAGCCATCTACTGAATAACAATTCTATACTATCTAAATCATCTACCACAACCACATAACTGCTAGGACAGGGATGACACCTAATAAAACTGCCCAGATGAATCTACTTTTCGCCTCTCCCATCACTTGAAGTTCATGTTCTAGATTTTCTATCACTTGATCAGATACGGCAAGATCTGTCTCAAGTATCAACTTCTCCTTGCGAATAAGCTCTGAATTCTTCTTTTCTTCCTCCACAGTATGCTTCAGCTCGAATATCATCAGGTTTTTACGGGCCAATTCATCACCTAAATTGGCCACCTTCTCCTCCAAATCCATCCTCTGGCTACACCACTGGGTTGATTCATCTTGGTATGCAATGTACCATAGATCATCGGCTTGCCTGGCGAACTGTAACAATAATGGAAAAAAGAACAACTGAAATCACTCCAACAGGCCATGGCGGCACTTAAATTCAATGGTAGTACAGAGAGCAGAAGCTAGATACCTGCACTTCCGATGAGGTAGGAGAAGTAGAACGTGGCCACGACATGATCGAATCCCCACCCTCGCCGGTGTACCCGCTACAACCAGACATTGAGGACTATTTCGCACCTGCAAACTCCAATAAATTATGGGAACCGAATCGATTAGGGGGCGGGGGAGGTGGAAGCAGAGGTCTTACCAAGCTATACTAGCAATTGGTGCGCGGAACAAATCCGGTCGTCGTGGGCGGCGGATCTGCTTGCGGCGGACTTTCCTGCGGTGGGTACAATGCGTGCGGACGAAACAAGTGCTGGAGCCGTGGTTGACGTGCAGCGCCGCAGTCCGTCCGACGCCGGGGGACAGAGCCGGCGGCGCGACGAGGCGCCGGCGATGGCTGCTCCGTCCGAGGGTGGGGAACGAGCTGCCAGAGGTTCTCCGATGACTAATGAGATACACAACACTAGGTTCTAGCCATGTTTAGCATAAGATTCACTTTAGATTAAGCTGCGAAAATAGTCACCTGCTGGGTCTAGCTTAAGAAAAATTAATTAGCGAACTTGTTGCTTCTCTCTAGCGAAAATAGTCACCTGCTGGGTCTAGCTTAAGAAAAATTAATTAGCGAACTTGTTGCTTCTCTCTAGCGAAAATAGTCACCTGCTGGGTCTAGCTTAAGAAAAATTAATTAGCGAACTTGTTGCTTCTCTCTAGCGAAAATAGTCACCTGCTGGGTCTAGCTTAAGAAAAAGAGCGACCCCAGCGGTCATTGGCTGAGGCGGCCCCACAGAGCGGCTCTATATGATTTTCTCTAAATAAATAGACGACCTCAGCGGTCATTGGCTGCGAAGGCCCCACAGAGCGGCAATATATGATTTTCTCTAAATAAATAGATGACCCCACTGGTCATTGGCTGCGGCAGCCCCACAGAGCGGCCCCATTGGTCATTGGCTGCGGAGGCCCCATAGAGCGGCAATATATGTCTTTTCCTGAAAAATACACGACCCCACTGGTCATTGGCTGCGGTAGCCCTATAGAGCGGCCCCATTTGTCATTGGCAGCACCGCGTATACAATCAGGAAATAAAACGGCCCACACGTCAGCGATAGATGGATGGCTGCTCCGATGTGTCTCCTGACCCTACCCGTTAGCACCATTCAAAAGCATCGGTCAATTCACAACCACCGCGGCTCCCTAGCCGTCACCGGTAACGGTCAAGGCCTCTGACCAGACGGCAACCCTCCCGTCCGAGCGTCTGTGAGGGGTTTCAAACTAGAGCGAGGGGAAAACTGAGGAAAAGTTAAGCGGCTGGGGAAAACTGAGTACAACTAACGACCCAGGGGCACGAAAATAGAAATCCCAACAAAAAAAATATTAGAGAGCTTTATAGTATTTATCTTGAGTTAGGACATGAAGTGTTTGAAGAGAAAATTAAAAAACCTATGGAACTTTATTTGCGTGCTAATAGCAATGTTATTAGTATGAATTCTTTGAACACCATTATTGCTAATGCTATGGAAAAGTCTAAGCTTGGGGAAGCTAGTTTTTATGATCTTTTTAGTTCCCCAGCTTTATAGGAGAAAATTTAATCCGACAATACTTTATCTCACATATGTGATAATTCTAATGATGCTTGTGATCCACATACTGAAAGTATCCCTTTTAAAATACCTATGAAAATTGTTGAACGTGTTTTGAATAATTGCTATTTTGGAGATGGAACTGTCCATCCTGGTGAGCATTTAATCTGTATACATGAATTATACGAGTTGTTCAAGTGTGTAGGTATTTCAATGGATCAAGTTAAAAGGAAGCTATTCTCTTTATCACTGAAGGGCAGAGCTATGGAATGGTATAAGACGCTGAAGAATGGCCGATCTATTGGCTGGGAGGAAATTGTACCTCTCTTTTATTCTAAATTCTACCCTCCTAATGAGATTCATAAAGATAGGAATTATATTTATAATTTTCATCCTCATGATGGAGAAAGTATTGCCCAAGCGTGGGGGAGATTGAAGTCACTAATGCTCAAATGTCCCATTCACGAGCTCCCCAGTAATATTGTTATTAATAATTTTTATGCAAGGCTTTCAGGACATTGGGACGTGTAGCCAGAGGAAAATTTATAGTATTTATCTCATAATAATGTTCCTAAAGAAAATTGGGACGTGTATCATGAACCTTTTAAAGACACTTGCATGGAAAGTGAAATTGTTATTGATGATTGCAATAAACATGCTCAAACTTCTGAAAGTACTATTTCTTATAAGCATGTTAATTTTTGTGGAGCACTTAGACCTTGTGAAAAGAATCAAATCAAAGAAGATTATTGTCTCCACCACAAGAATGAAAAAACTAGAATGTGGGACAGTGCTCTAAATGAGCTTGGTGAAAAGGTTTGTGCCCTCTATCCTTTTATTTGTGAACTTTGCTATAAAGTGGGTCATTTCAATTTTCAATGCTTAGGCTATGATAATAGCCTTTCTAATCCAATGAGTACTGCAAGTTTGTATTGTGATGACATGATCACTCCTAATCAGCATGATGAACTTACATTATTTTTGGGGTGTGAAGAGATATCAAGAAAAACTTCTTTGGTAGATATGAGTGCTTTTGATATGAATAGCGTCCTGCATGGTTGTTGATACGTCCAAAACGTATCTACTTTCCTGAACACCTTTGCTGTTGTTTCTCTTCTAATTTGTGTGTTTTGAATACAACTAACATGGACTAATGCTATTTTTAGCAGAATTGCCATGGTGTCTTGTTTTTGTGCAGAATTCCAACTTTTAGGAAAAATCCTGGAAAATACTGCAAAAATCCTATTTTACCAGAAGACCCATGGAGCCAAAATATGAGACGAGAGGGGCCAGGAGGGCGCCACACCACATGGTGGCGCGGCCCAGGCCTGGCCGCGCCAGGGGGTGGTGTGGCCGCCCCAGCCATCTCCTCGAGCCCCCCTTCCGCCTACATATACCCTCTGACCTAAAAATATCGGGGGTTCGGCGTTTTTCCCAGATAGAGTTCCGCTGCGTCGCCACCATCAGAAACCATGATTCAGAACCAGAAACTCCATTCTGGCACCCTACCGGGACGGGGATTTGGAGGAGATCTTCATCATCATCATCACTGACGTCCCTCCATCAACCGTCCATGATTCCCCCATTCATGTGTGAGTAATTCCCGATGTAGGCAAAGGGAATGGTAGGGATTGGATGAGATCATTCATGTAATTGCTATGAGATTGTTAGGGCATGGTGCCTAGTATCTATTGTTAGTGCTTATGACATTGTTGCAACTTGTTGTGCTTAATGCTTGTCACTTTGGGCCCGAGTGCCATGATCTCAGATCTGAACTTGTTATTATTTTATGATGATAATTGTTGTTTATGATCTTACATGCAAGTTGTATACACATATCGTTGTCCGGAACCCGAGGCCACAAAGTGACAATAATTGGGATAACCGGAGGGGATGGCTATGATGTGAGGATCACATGTGTTCACTGAGTGTTAATGCTTTGCTCCGGTACTCTATTAAAAGGAGTATCTTAATTACAAGTAGATTCCCTTGAGGTCCCGCTGCAAATGGGCTGGTAGGACAGAAGATGTCATGCAAGTTTCTCATTACGAGCACGTACGACTATATACGGAACACATGCCTATGGTTGTTTAGTACTAGGATGCTTTATCATTATTTATCTGCAATTGCCCATGTCTTGATTATTACATGAATTATCTTGTCCATGCAACTCCCGTTCATCCATCCCTATGCCTACAGTATTTAATCCTACTGTTTACTATTGATACCGTTGTCGTTTTTATTTTACTATTGCTGTTACTATTTCACTACTGCCATTGCTATAAAACTGTTGCTATTGATAAACTGCTGCAAGCAAGTCTGTTTCCAGGTGCAGCTGAATTGACAACCCATCTGTTAAGGCTTATAAATATTCTTTGGTTCCCTTGTGTTGAATCAATAAATTTGGGTTTTACTTCCCTCGAAGACTGTTGCGATCCCCTATACTTGTGGGTCATCAAGACTATTTTCTGGCGCCGTTGCCGGGAAGCATAGCTTTATTTGTAAGTTCACTTAGAATTCATATTATTCGCTACAATCCATTCATCACAGGTAAACCTCGTGATGGAAAGTTCCCTATATTGCCATCCACTACAAGGAGAGGTACGACTCTGAACACCTCTGTTGCTCTTGATTCACCATCTGTGATGAGTAAGTTGCTTACACCACCGCATGCGCATGCTACTACTTCTGCTGAGTTTGAAAATGCTACTGATAGTTTTGATGATGCTTCTACTGTGCTTGATAAGAGTGGTTCATTAGGTTCCTTTTTAGATGCCATAATTGCTAGAACTAAGCAAATGCGGAACACTACTGTTACACCTGTTAGCTCACCTGAGTCTAGGGAATGCCCTAGTGACAATCTTGATGAGGCTTATATTGAGCTAGATGATGATTTTATTGATGAATTTCATGCAACTAGTGATGCTGATGCTATTAGAGATTGTAACGACCCAGAAAAATCCCCTATTAGATAATTATTTGTTATTTTCTTTTTCATGTCATCGTGACGTCACGCATCATCATCTCATGTATTTTGGATAATAAAATTATTATGATAAAATACTAATTTTTGTCTTAATTATTTGGGCGGTTAAACCCTCCACTCTTTTCTGATTTCAAAATCAAAACAAAACACATTTTTAGATCTGTTTTAAAATCACAAGAAGATTTCATCTTTTTGATAAATTAATAGTAGGCGAAAACCAAAATAAAATATTGAGCCAAACTAGCCTAAACCCACCTAATCCTTTTGCCTACTTGAGGGCATCTATTCCTCTCATTTTCCTCCTCAAACCTTAGCCTCCAAATCTGCCAAAAATTCCCCAACTCCTGTTGAATTCAGATCTGGGAACCCTCTCCTCCCTTTCCTAAAATACTACCCTTTTTCTCCAAACATTGTTGCCTTGGCTTCCGTGCACCGTAGTAGCTCCCATCGATCCATCAAGCAGCCAGGCAGTATCACCACATCACTGCATCCATCCATCGTCACCGCGTCCTTGCATCGCTACAGTGAGCAGCAGCACCGCTCCAGCTCCCGTCGCCCGAACGCGCTCGTGCATAGGCCACCCACTCGATAGCACCCCGCTACTCCAGCGACATACCAAACCGACGGCACTCTCCCTGCCGTGCTCCACTCCTGTGCAAGCCTGGCTCCCCTCTGCTTTGGCCCATGCCAACTTCTTTGTTTCGTGCATGTGCGTGGCCGAGATCGTCCTGCAGCTGGCCTTCTGCTTCTTTACCTCTGTCTGTGGCCTTCGTTCCTGGCAAGTGTTCAACAAAATATCCACATGCCAATTGGTCTTAGTTTCATCTTCCTGGCGATCGTTACTACTTCCACCAGCCTTCCTTGCTCCACTAAAGCTGGTCGACAGTAGCATGGTACAACACAACACCGCACAACCTCTACTCCGCCCAACCGTTCCCATCTCTGGTTCCCACCCGGCCGACAACATCTGCTCCGTCGCCACCAACCGCCGCCCTGCTCTGCATCGCTCGACCACCACACCGCGGCCAGCTCCACGTCGGCGTCTTGCTGTTGAATCGACCGCAGTTGGCCAGCTCGCCTGTCGCCTCCAGCCCAGCATCCTCGTCCGCCAGCAGGCCAAGAGGCTCCTTCTTCTTTGGTTCCATGTTTGTTTGGTTCCCTGGAAGTGCTACACCACTCCACCTCGTCTCCTTGGGCGTGCAGCAGTAGCAACACGTTCTAGCTATTGATCCTGGGAAGTGTGCCACTCTTGGACATCATGGTCACAACAAATACACGAATCAATTCAGCTCCTTGGGTGCTAGCTTGTTTATGTAGCTCTGTTCCTGCCGGTGCGTGTCTTGCCCGCTATCTGTTCGATAAAATACCCGTGAGGGTTTGACCTCTGCTTTTCCGCCTGGTGCGGCAGCTATGTCTTGGTTGTCCGACGCGACGCCGCCATGCCAAGGTCTACTTCCGCGATGCTCATCTACGATGCTACTTCTTTCCGGTATTGGCTTCTTCTGCTACTTCTGCGAGTTCGGCTCTTCGATCCAAATACGATTTGCTTCTTCCCGAATAGGATGTTTTGTGGTGATGTGAGCAACGACAGGTTCTCCGGGTGTTCTTCGACCATCTTTTCAGGCGAGCCCTTTTCTCTCTACCCATTTAACACTTTTGCTCTCGCTAGCTCTATATTCTAGCCTTGTGTCATGATGCTTTTGTTCGAGTCACGTGTCCTATCCACCTGTTTATCCAAAGCAAAGCCATAGAACCTTCCATACATCCTATTAACCGTGTGCTTGTTGTTTGAGTTGGCCTTGCGAGTCGTATGCATGTTCAGGTTGATTCAAGTGGTGTTATTTTATCGGGTTGGGAAAGTTATCAGATGCTCTACTTTATGGATATATGTTGCTGGAGATAATCATGGCTTACTTTTATGTTAATAATTAAAACTGAATTAAGCAGAGGCATCGGTAAGTCATTTTGCCAGTTTTACGACGGCTCACTTGTGTCTCCTAGGACCTTGAGATCGCATGAACTGTTTTGAGACTGAGCACTCTAACCAAGTGTGGGTACGTTTACGGGCCTCCCGTCGATCACTGCCAGAATCTACATACTTGTCCAGTGGCCACAACTAGTTTGTGGTGTTTTTATTTGCTTCTTCTCGGGCGTGCAGCTTGTATCTTATGGTCCGATTTTACTTTGGGGGAAGCCCAGTGAGCCTTGTAACCCCTTGTTCTGCACGTCCGTATAGGTGCAGTATGACTGCAACTGAACAACCTCCCCCGAAGAGAGGCTCCGGTTCACCTTGTAGCGTAGGCGCAAACAACTAGGTCCGTTCGGAGATTCGGCTGGACTCCCGATACGGGTTCAACTTAGTTAGGTGGCTTCCTGGACTTGTTTATAGTGAAGCAGAGTGTGAGTCGTGACCTTTTGCCGGCACACCATCGGAAGTGTGCTTTATCATGTGGCATCAAGGGGTGAACGTGCGTTTGGGTACATTTGGGCACCCCTGCAAGGTTAAATCTTTTTGAATAGCCGTGTCCGCGGTTATGGACGACTTGGAGCTGTACTACTCATTCATAGAATAACTTACACCTGTTATATCTCTTACTAATAATTTTGTGTAGTAAGTTAGCACAACTATAAGAACTGCAATAAAACTTATTAACCGTGTGAGTGCCTTTGATATTGCTTCTTCGTGTGGGTGCGACGAGGTGATCCATCGGTTGTGTTATGTTTGGTCTTAGTTTCTAGTTGGTTCTTTTATGCACTCTCTTATCTTATCTATTTAGACAAAAGTTGTAGTTTGTCTCTGTAGTATGATTCTTTGTTGCCGCTAAGTCCACCATATAGCTCGGCGAGCACAGCCTTGTTCTAGCCTCGCAGAGTACGTGCCACTGAGTTCGTTCGTCGGTACTCACCCTTGTTTTTTCCTTTTTCTTTCTCCCTCCTTGTTCAGCAATTGTTGGCCCGATTCTTGTTCACGGGTTTGGGAGCGACGACGTTAGCAAGTTTACCCTTCCGGCTTGGCCTGGGCAGGGTTATGGACGCCATCATTTATCTTTAGGCCTCTTAGGCCCATTTGTATTCTTGTCCATACTCGGACGCTATTTTGCTTTATGTATGATTTGGACCTTTGTATTGTGTATTTGTATTCTTGACTCGTTGGAGTCTTTGTGGTTCTATTATATTCTTTTGTGGGTTCCATCATGAACTTGTGTAATGTTACTACCTTGATTCCACCCGCATCGTGTGCATGTTGTGACATGCACGAGGCGCTTGGTGGTGCGTTTCCAAAGCGATATCATGTAGATTGTGGCGTGATCGCTATAATCTGCAAGGTGTCGATTTTGGGGCATCACAAGTGGTATCAGAGCCCAGGTTTTGTCGATACCTACGAGTCCAGTCTGCCTATAGGTTAACCTTGTCAACGGACGTTGTTGAGTCTAGTGTCAAAATTATTTTGCTAAAAATGTGTTGGATAGATCTGAATAGGTCTGCATTTTACTCCTTACCTATGTGCTTCTCTCCTCTTACCTTTACGGGTTTTGAGTTCTTCTCTCTTACCTATATCTCTAAGTTTTAGGATTCTACGTGGGATGGACGATCTCTTGCCTTTTATCCTAATAGGTCTGTTCTTTGAAAGGTCATCATCGTCAATGTGAGCAAGAACCCCTTGTTGGTAGTGTCGAGAATGAAACTCTTGTTAGTGGTGTCATGAAGTTCAACATGGTGTATTAAGATCCGATAGTTTACCCAACTCTGCTCCGTCTTAACGTGGATCTCAGGGCGAGATCCCTTGTTAGTGGTGTCGATTGTAACGACCCAGAAAAATCCCCTATTAGATAATTGTTTGTTATTTTCTTTTTCATGTCATCATGATGTCATGCATCATCATCTCATGTATTTTAGATAATAAAATTATTATGCCAAAATACTAACTTTTTTCTTAATTATTTGGGCGGTTAAACCCTCCACTCTTTTCTTATTTCAAAATAAAAACAAAACACATTTTTCATATCTGTTTTAAAATCACAAGAAGATTTCATCTTTTGATAAATTAATAGTAGGCGAAAGCCAAAATAAAATATTGAGCCAAACTAGCCTAAACCCACCTAATCCTTTTGCCTACTTGAGGGCATCTATTCCTCTCATTTTCCTCCTCAAACCCTAGCCTCCAAATCTGCCAAAAATTCCCCAACTCCTGTTGAATCCAGATCTGGGAACCCTCTCCTCTCTTTCCTAAAATACTACCCTTTTTCTCCAAACATCGTTGCCTTGGCTTCCGTGCGCCTCAGTAGCTCCCATCAATCCATCAAGCAGCCAGGCAGCATCACCACATCACTACATCCATCCATCATCACCGCGTCCTTGCATCGCTGTAGTGAGCAGCAGCACCGCTCCAGCTCCCGTCGCCCGGACGCGCTCGTGCATAGGCCGCCCACTCGACAGCACCTCGCTGCGCCAGCAACATACCAAATCGACGGTGCTCTCCCTGCCGTGCTCCACTCCTGTGCAAGCCTGGCTCCCCTCTGCTTTGGCCCATGCCAGCTTCTTTGTTTCGTGCATGTGCGTGGCCGAGATCGTCCTGCAGCTGGCCTTCTGCTTCTTTACATCTATCTGTGGCCTTCGTGCCTGGCAAGTGTTCGACAAAATATCCACAGGCCAATTGGTCTTAGTTTCATCTTCCCGGCGATCGTTACTACTTCCGCCAGCCTTCCTTGCTCCACTGAAGCTGGTCGACAGTAGCATGGTATAGCACAACACCGCATGGCCTCCAGTCCGCCCAGCCGTTCCCATCTCTGGTTCTCACCCGGCCGACAACATGTACTCCGTTGCCACCAACCGTCGCCCTGCTCTATATTGCTCGACCACCACACCGCAGCCAGCTCCACGCCAGTGTCTCGCTGCTGAATCGACCGCAGTTGGCCAGCTCGCATGTCGCCTCCAGCCCAGCGTCCTCGTCCGCCAGCAGGCCAAGAGGCTCCTTCTTCTCTGGTTCCATGTTCGCTTTGGTTCCCTGGCAGCACTGCACCACTCCACCTCGTCTCCTTGGGCGTGCAACAGCAGCAACACGTTCTAGCTATTGATCCTGGGAAGCGTGCCGCTCTTGGACATCATGGTCGCAACAAATACATGAATCAATTCAGCTCCTTGGGTGCTAGCTTGTTTATGTAGCTCTGTTCATGCCGGTGCGTGTCTTGCCCGTTATCTGTTCGATAAAAGACCCGTGAGGGTTTGACCTCTGCTTTTCCGCCCGGTGCGGCAGCTATGTCTCGGTTGTCCGACGCGATGCCGCCACGCCAAGGTCTACTTCCGCGATGCTCATCTACGATGCTACTTCTTTCCGGTATTGGCTTCTTACGCTAATTCTATGAGTTCGACTCTTCGATCCAAATGCGATTTGCTTCTTCCCGAATAGGACGTTTTATGGTGATGTGAGCAACGACAGGTTCTCCGGGTGTTCTTCGACCATCTTTTCAGGCGAGCTCTTTTTTCTCTACCCATTTAACACTTTTGCTCTCGCTAGCTCTATATTCTAGCCTTGTGTCGCGATGCTTTTGTTCGAGTCACGTGTCCTATCCACCTGTTTATCCAAAGCAAAGCCATAGAACCTTCCATACATCCTATTAACCGTGTGCTTGTTTTTTGAGTTGGCCTTGCAAGTCGTAGGCATGTTCAGGTTGATTCAATTGGTGTTATTTTATAGGGTTGGGAAAGTTATCACATGCTCTACATTATGGATATATGTTGTTGGAGATAATCATGGCTTACTTTTATGTTAATAATTAAAACTGAATTAAGCAGAGGCATCGGTGAGTCATTTTGCCAGTTTTACGACGGCTCACTTGTGTCCCCTAGGACCCCGAGATCGCATGAACTAAGACTAAGCGCTCTAACCAAGCGTGGGTACGTTTACGGGCCTCCCCTCGATCACTGCTGGAATCTACATACTTGTCCAGTGGCCACAAATAGTTCGCGGTGTTTCTATTTGGTTCTTGTCGGGCGTGTAACTTCTATCTTATGGTCTGATTTTACTTTGGGGGAAGCCTAGTGAGCCTTGTAACCCCTTGTTCTGCACGTCCGTATAGGTGCGGTATGACTGCAAGTGAACAACCTCCCCCAAAGAGAGGCTCCGGTTCACTCTGTAGCGTAGGCCCAAACAACTAGGTCCGTTCGGAGATTCGGTCGGACTCCCGATACGGGTTCAACTTAGTTAGGTGGCTTCCTGGACTTGTTTATAGTGAAGGAGAGTGCGAGTCGTGACCTCCTGCTGGCACACCATCGGAAGTGTGCTTTATCATGTGGCATCAAGGGGTGAACGTGCGTTTGGGTACATTTGGGCACCCCTGCAGGGTTAAATCTTTTTGAAAAGCCATGTCTGCGGTTATGGACGACTTGGAGCTGTACTACTCGATCATAGAATAACTTACACCTGTTATATCTCTTACTAATAATTTTTTGTAGTAAGTTAGCACAACTACAATAACAAACCTGCAATAAAACTTGTTAACTATGTGAGTGCCTTTGATATTGCTTCTTCGTGTGGGTGCGACGAGGTGATCCATCGGCTGGGTTATGTTTGGTGTTACTTTCTAGTTGGTTCTTTTATGCGCTCTCTTATCTTATCTATTTAGACGAAAGTTGTAGTTTGTCTCTGTAGTATGATTCTTTGTTGCCGCTAAGTCCACCATATAGCTCGGCGAGCACAGCCTTGTTCTAGCCTCGCAGAGTACGTGCCACGGAGTTCGTTCCTTGGTACTCACCCTTGTTTTTTTTCCTTTTTCTTTCTCCCTCCTTGTTCGGCAACCGTTAGCCCGATTCTTGTTCACAGGTTTGGGAGCGACGACGTTAGCAAATTTACCCTTCCTGCTTGGCCTGGGCAGGGTTATGGATGCCATCATTTATCTTTAGGCCTCTTAGGCCCATTTGTATTCTTGTTCGTACTCGAACGCTATTTTGCTTTATGTATGATTTGGACCTTTGTATTGTGTATTTGTATTCTTGACTCGTTGGAGTCTTTGTGGTTCTATTGTATTCTTTTGTGGGTTCCATCGTGAACTTGTGTAATGTTACTACCTTGATTCCACCCACATCGCGTGCATGTTGCGACGTGCACAAGGCGCTTGGTGGTGCGTTTCCAAAGCGACATCATGTAGATTGTGGTGTGATCGCTATAATCTGCAAGGTGCTGATTTTGGGGCGTCACAGAGATCTTCTTGCAAGACGCGCTGTTAGATATAAGTTATCTCCTGATGCTAAGTTTGTTGCTTCTCCCATAAATATTAGTGATAAGGACTATGATTTCTCTTTGTATCTGTCTTACATATCTATTGTTGAGAAAGAACCTTTTTGTGGTATTGAAAATGAAAGTGCTATGGGACATATGAATGAGCTCTCTTCTTTGAGTAATTTGTTTTCTGATGATACTAAGCTATGTACTTACTTTGTTGCTAAGATTTTCCCTTTTTTATTGAAAGGTGCAGCTAAAGTTTGGTTAAATAATTTGTCTCCTGGATCTATTGATAGTCCTATTGCTTTGGTTAATGCTTTCTTTTAGAAATATTTTCCTGCTAGTGCTCAACATGCTGCTTTGCAGAAAATCTTTGACTTTGAGCAGGTAAAAGGAGAGAAACTGCATGGATCATGGGGAAGGTTTTGTTCTTTAATTAGAGCACTGCCTGGAGAGCCATTGCCTAAAAATGAACTCCTTGATATATTTTATAATGGACTAACTGTTGTATCTAAGACATACTTGGATAGTTGCGCTGGTTGTGTTTTCAAGAAGAGAACCCTTGCTGAAGCTGAAGAATTAATGGCTAAAATAAGCCGGAATTATGATGATTGGACTATGGCTGAGCCAACACCGGCGCCAACACCAAATAAGAGAGGAATGATTGAATTAAATGATGAAGTGATGAGAGAAGCCAAGAAATCTCTTAAGGAGAATGGTATTAAATCTGAAGATGTGAAGAATCTACCACCTATAGAAGAATTATGTAAGGCAATCCCTCGCTCCTCCACTATTGAGGTACACTCTCTCCAACGCTTTGATAATAGATATATTCCTTACTCTAAAACTCCTGGTCAATGCTTAGATGAGTTTGATAATTTCATTGTTAAGCAAGATAACTTTAATAGAAGGGTGCAGAATCATTTGTTGGAGAATTCTAGAGCTATTAACAAGTTGCAGGATATTGTGGAGAGAACCTCCAATGATGTGAAGATGCTTGTTAAACATTTTCAAATGGTCCAGAGTCAAATTGATCTCCTCACTAAAGTTTAAAAAGATTTGCTAGTCAATGCTTCTAGAGAAAAACATGCTTGTGAAATAAGCACAAGAAGCGGTGCTACTACTCAGGATCCTTTATATCCCGAAGGACATCCTAAGAGGATAGAGCAGGATTCTCGACGTGCTGCAGGTGATGGTACTCCTTCTAAGAAAAAGAAGAAGAAGCATAAAACAGTTGCATAATCTTCCGAAACAGGTAAAGATCCTAATAGTGTTTCTATTTCTGATGCTGAAACCGAAAGTGGTAATGCTTCTGATAAAGAAGAAGTTGAGGATGAACCAGAAAAGCTCGCTAAAAATGCAAAGTACACCAAGGAAGATTTCATTGCCAACAACCATGGTAGTGAGAGAGAACCTTGGGTACAAAAACTAATGTCTTTTCCTGGTAAGAAACACAAATCCAAAGAACAAGAGCACTATAACAGGTTTTGTGAATGGATGAAACCTTTGTTTTTGCAAATTCCTTTGACTGATGCTATTAAAATGCCTCCTTATTCAAAGTATATGAAAAATATTGTTACTAACAAAAGGAAGATTCCTAGTGAGGAAATTTCCACTTTACTTGCTAATTACTCTTTTGATGGTAAAGTTCCGGAGAAGCTTGGAGATCCAGGTATACCAACTATTCCTTGCTCCATTAAAAATAACTATGTTAGAACTGCTTTGTGTGATTTGGGAGCTGGAGTTAGTGTCATGCCTTTTTCTCTCTATAAGGGACTTGATCTAGAAAAATGATATCAACTGATATATCTTTGCAAATGGCTGATAAGTCTACTACTATTCCTATTGGTATATGTGAGAATGTTCCTATTCAAGTTGCTAATAATTGTTTGATATTAACTGACTTTGTTGTGTTGGAAATGCCTAAAGATGATAACATGTCTATTGTTCTTGGGAGACCTTTTCTAAACACTGCAGGTGTTGTTCTTGATTGCAACCTAGGGAAAGAAACTTTTAATATTAATGATAAAGAGCACACGGTTTATTTTCCCAAGAAGATTGATAGAAAATATGTCTGAACTCAATCAAACATATTGAGACCATCAAAGTTGGAGAAATTAGTTGTTCAAGGCTAAAGCCCAAGGAAGAATATAAAATAGTTATGATTGGGACTATGCCTATCAAGGTCGAGGTAACATAATCATTTAGTGAAATGCAAAGTTTTTCTTCATAGAAAACTAGTTTGGTAACAAGACTTGATCAACCTTGTTAACAAAGCGGTTTTTTAATGAACAAAACTATGTTTTCACCGTATTTACTTTCTTTTACACCTTGTTCATTTTTGTTTCCGTTGTTTAGTTTCATACTAGAATATCTTAGAGCTGCTATAATGTAACGACCCGGAAAATTCCCCAATTAGATAATTGTTTGTTATTTTCTTTTCATGTCTTCGGGACGTCATGCATCATCATGCATCAATAACCTTTGCATGTTTTTGTCAAATCAGATATTATTTGGTACATTTGGGCACCCCTGCAGGGTTAAATCTTTTTGAAAAGCCGTGTCCGCGGTTATGGACGACTTGGGGCTGTACTACTCGATCATAGAATAACTTGCACCTGATGTTTCAATACGAATAAACTTGGGTAGTAAGTTAGTATAACTACAACAATAAACCTGCAATAAAACTTGGTAACAGTGTGAGTGCCTTTGATACATGCTTCTTCGTTTGGTCACGAGGAGGAGATTCATCGGCTGGGTTATGTTTGGTGTTAGTTTCTAGTTGGTTACTTTTATGCGCTCTCTTATCTTATTCTATTTAGACGAAAGTTGTAGTGTGTCTCTGTAGTTTAGTGCTTTTGTTGCCGCTAAGTCCACCATATGGCCTGTAGGCGAGCACAACTGAATTCCAGTCTCGCGAGTACGTGCCTCGGTACTCACCTTCATTTTCTCTCTCTCTCTTTCTCCCTCCTTTTTGGCAACCGTTGGCCTGATTCTTTCGCACAGGTTTGCGAGCAACGATGTTAGCAAGGTTACTCTTCTGGCTTGGCCTAGGCAGGGTTTGGACGCCATCATTTATCTTCAGGCCTCTTAGGCCCATTTGTATTCTTGTTCGTACTCGGATGCTATTTGCTTTATGTATGATTTGGATCTTTGTATGTATATTTGGATATTTTGACTCGTGGAGTCTTCGTTGTTGTATTATATGTTCTTTTGTGGGTTCCATTGTGAACTTGTGTAATGTTGCTACTTGATTCCACCCGCATCGCGTGCATGTTGCAACGTGCACAAGGCGCTTGGTGGTGCGTTTCCAAACCGACATCATGTAGATTGTGGCGTGATCGCTATAATCTGCAAGGTGCCGATTTTGGAGCATCACAAGTGGTATCAGAGCCAGGTTTTGTCGATACCCATGGGTCCAGTCTGCCTGTAAGATAACCTTGCCAACAGACGTTGTTGAGTCTAGTGTCAAAACTATTTTTGCTAAAAATGCGTTGGATAGATCTAAGTAGGTCTGCATTTTTCTCCTTACCTGCTATGCTTCTCTCCTCTTATCTTTGCGAGTTTTGAGTCATCTTTCTTACCTATTTCTCGGAGTTTTAGGTTCCCGTGTGGGTTGGACAATCTCTAGCGTTCTATCCTAATAGGTTCAATCTTTGGAAGCATCTCAACGAGAAGCACAATGTCGTCAACGTGAGCAAGCATCCCTTGTTTGTGGTGTCGAGAAGAAACCTCTTGTTAGTGGTGTCGCGAGGGTCAGCATGGCAGATGAAGATCCGATAGTTTACCCAACTCTTTCCCCTACACGAGCGTGGATCTCGGGGCGAGATCCCTTATTAGTGGTGTCGATTGTAATGACCCAGAAAATTCCCCAATTAGATAATTGTTTGTTATTTTCTTTTCACGTCTTCGTGACGTCATGCATCATCATGCATCAATAACCTTTGCATGTTTTTGTCAAATCAGATATTATTTGGTGCAAATATAATTTTATTTTGCTCATATGGTTTATAAATCATTCCCTTGCCTTTTCTTATTTTAATTAAAAATACCAAAACAAAAGTATTTGCAAACTTTGAAAATCTTGTGATAAAAAACTCAAGTTTCAATTTTTATTCAAACCCTGATTTGCAAATATTTCCAAAGTCCTCTCAATTCTTTCTTTCTTCCTTTGAACCTCCTCCAAAATCTGAGAAAATCACAAATAAATTCGAAAAAGGCCTGCAGTCACCCTTTCCGTTCAGGCCCATTCTTATCCCAAAGTCCATCACCACCACCAAACCAGTCCCTGTCGTCTTCCTCGATAGTCACACAGGAGGCGTGACCTCCTCCCGTGGCTCATGTCACCTCCACCAAAACCACTTCCCCCTCCCCCATTTAATCCCCAGATAAAGTCCGGGAAACCCTAGCCCCATCCTCTCTTCCTCCCCAATCCGCCGCCACTTCCTTCTTCTCTTCCTCCTCGCCCGAATAACACGTCTGCGGGAGCGCTTAGTCTCGTGTTCTGTCTTCGTCTTCACCATGGCCGGCCGCCGGTTGACGCCTTTGGTTCTTCTTCGACCTCTCCGAGAACGCCATGGACTTCCGGTGAGATACCACAACCTTTTTTTCACCCTTCCTCGGGGTTCTTCCGTCATCGATTCGTTGTCTCCATCCTAGCCAGTAACGTGTTCTTCATGAACGAGCTCGAGCTCGCACGCACGTTCCAGACACCAGCCATGTTTTTCTCTAGACAGAGCCCCTCCTCGACCAATCCATCTTCGGTCTCGTCCGTCTCGGGCGATCACGCGCTCGTGCGGGCCTTCATCGATCGCGTCACTGTGTCCCGTCTTCGACAGCAAGCAGCAACCTTCAGATCAGATCCTGACTTGTACATACAAAAGGGTGCGCCCCTCTTCTCTAACAAGATCTTCCTTGTGTACAGCTTGTTCGTTCCTTTGTCCTCGATCAGTAGATCTTGAGTTCGAATCCAATATCTGGCAAATAAACGCCACACTTTTTCCTCCATTTTTGTACAGATCCGATGCCAACTGGGCTTCGGCCCATCAGAATTCCTGTGCCCTGTCGCCGGCGTGCATCAGTTTCTATCTGTCGCCAATCGCCACTCGGTCTCAGGTCCGGACCAAGATTCAGCCTTCCTAGTTCTCTGTTTATTTTTCTAAAAATTGCTGCAAATGTGCAATTCTTGTATAAATTATATCTTTTAATTGGTAACTCGAAATGAAAATTATTTTATAAGGAAGTTTATCAGAAAAATGCATAGAACCTAAATATGCCATCTATAAACCTGTTTGCATCTCGCATCATGTAGTGACGTGGTAATTTGCATCCCACTTAATAAGTAACATATGGAGTATTTTGGGAAACGCTTATATGGTTTCCCCACTTCATTTAATTTTGTGTAGCTAACCCATATCTTGTCTTTGCCATGCTAATCAACATTTAAATTGTCGTGTAGTAAAATAACTTGAACCATATATGTGTGTGTTGGGATTCCGATTTTGGCTTAATTGGATAAGTTGCATTACACCATAATTGCCATGTCATGCATACATGCTTCACATAATCATGCCGATTGTTTTCCCGTAGTAGTAAGTGTTGCATCCTTTGTTTGTTGTAGCAATGTGCTTCTTTCCGGATAGTACGTTTCATGGTGATGTGAGCAATGACAAGTTCTTCGGAAGTTCTTCGACAACCTTTTCAGGCGAGCCCTTTTCTCTCAATCCATTTAATACTTTTGCTCTTGCTAGCTCTATATTCTAGCCTTGTGTCGCGATGCTTTGTTCGAGTCACGTGTCATATCCACCTGTTTATCCAAAGCAAAGCCATAGAACCTTCCATACATCCTATTAACCATGTGCTTGTTGTTTAAGTTGGCCTTGCGAGTCGTAGGCTTCTTCAGGTTGTTCGACATGTTTTTATCTTATTGGATCTATGTTGTTGGACATATACATGGATTACTTTAATGTTAATGATTAAAAACTGAATTAAGCAGAGGGATCAGTGAGTCATTTTGCCTATTTTACGACGGCTCACTTGTGTCCCCTAGGACCCCGAGATCGCATGAACTGTTCTGAGACTGAGCGCTCTAATTATACGTGGGTACGCTTCTGGGCCTCCCCTCGATCACTGCCGGAATCAACATACTTGTCCAGTGGCCACAACTAGTTTGAGGTGTTTCCATTTGGTTCTTGTCGGGCGTGCAGCTCTTGTATCTTAACGGTCCGATTTATTTTAGGGGAAGCCCAAGAGTGCCTTGTAACCCGTTGTTTCTGCACGCTTGTGTAGGTGCGGGACGACTGCAGGTGGGCACCCTCCCCAGAGTGAGGTTCCAGCCCATTATGCAGCGCCGGCGCAAACAGCTAAGTCCGTTTGGAGATTCAGTCGGACTCTCGATACGGGTTAAACTTAGTTAGGTGGCTTTCTAGACTTGTTTGTAGTGAAGGAGAGTGCAAGTCGTGACCTCCTACCTGCACACCATAGGAAGTATGCTAATCATAGGCATCAAGGAGTGATCGTGCATTTGGGTACATTTTGTAACATCCCAAGTTTTCAAATATAAAAATTCATCATGCATTCATGGCATATTGCATTTCATGGTCATTTCTAAAGTTTTGAATCTTATTTCTTCAAAGAATATTGTTTTATTTACCATTTTACACCAAGTCTAGAAACAAAAGGTTTTCAGTAAGAAGGTATTTAAAATAGTTCTATTAGTTATGGGAACTATTTTAAATTCCTTTAGTAAGTATTTTTGATTACAAAACTCTACTTTTAAGTGCTTCAAAAGTGTTTAACTGTTTTATATTCAAAAGCACTACTGTTTTATTTATCTTCTTAAATAATTTTTTTTGGTAATCAAATATCCTAGAAAGCTATTATTTAAAATTTAGCTTCCTAGTTATTTGAAAAACTATGTTTATTTTCTTGCATTTATTCTTTTTCAAAATAACACTAAACCTTTGTTTATGTGTTTGAAAGACACCATTCAAAGTTCAGAAGTGGGCAGTTTTGAAATTATTCAAATCAAACAAGTTTAGCTAATTCAAAACCTAAATCAGAAAATCAGAAAACAAAAGAAAAAGAAAGCAGAACAAAAAAAGAAAAGGAGAGGGCAGCAGCCACCTGTGCCGTGCCCGGGGCCCAAACCAGCCGAGCCAGCCCAGCCTCGCCTTCCCCCCCTCTCTCTCGCTGCCCGGTGGGACCCACCTGTCGGCATCGTCTCCTCCACCTTCTTCTCCTTCTCTCTTTGGTTTGGAAACCGCCGGCGTTACTCCCCGTCACCGCTAACCTCGCGCGCGTTAATGCCTTCAAGAGCCGTCCTTAAGTCCCCGTGCCCTCCCCTCTCTTCTTTCCCTTCCTCTCCTCGAATCGGGCCGCCAGGCTGCGGAATTTTCTTGCCGTCTTCCGCCATTACAGGGAGCTTGAGCTCCAAATTCCGGTGAGGTCTGGACGCTTCATAGCTCCTTTTCTGCCCCTCACCCTTCCACTCTCCCGCGCACACCTCCTCATCATTTCGGTTTGCCCCAGGAAGCCCCAGAACAGCATCCTCGTCGATCACCGGAGCCGCCCGAAGCTAACGCCACCTCCAGTCGTCGTTCCCCGTCGCCACCGGAGGAGATCCTCGTCGCTGATCAAAGTTTCGAGCTCGCCGTCGCCGTCTGCACGTGGTCCACCTCTTCCTCGCCGTCGCCGACCACCGAAGCCTCGCCGACGTCGACCTTCTAGATGCCATCGCCGGACCTTGCCTCGCCGGTAAGTCCACCCCCTCCTTTTCTTTCCTGTCCCTCCGATCGGAATCCTACGGTCCCGATTAGAAGCATCAAACCGAAGCGGTACCAACCTATAGGAGGCTGCCACGTCGGCCAGGCTGGTCAGTCCCCCGGTCAAATGGGTCAAAATCATTTGAATTCAAATTTTCAAATTCCAGTTTCTGTGCAGAACTGGTAAAATCGATATAAAATAAAAATACTTGGCCAAAAATTACAATTTTGGTATCCCTAAAATCCCTGCAAAGTGTAGAACATAACTATGTAGAGAAACAATAGTGGTTATGTACAAAGTTTTGAAGTGAAAAATAAA
The DNA here is from genome assembly GCA_007115705.1 of Dactylis glomerata. Lineage (NCBI taxonomy): Eukaryota > Viridiplantae > Streptophyta > Magnoliopsida > Poales > Poaceae > Dactylis > Dactylis glomerata. The sequence continues at coordinate 521,495 of QXEO01001145.1, forward strand.
ATAGCAAAATGACTTATAAACACCATAAAATTCATAACTTTTGTTCTGTAGATCCAATTGCTACAAATTTGTAGTCTATGGATTCCTTGGAACATGTAGATCATAATAGAATCAAAAGTTTTCAAACTTGAAACGTGCACAAACTTGCTACTGTTAAATTTACTCAAATCACTATTTTGATCATCATTTGATTTCTAAAAACTAATTTGGAGTGAAACCACTTGCAGTGGCTTCATAATACTGTTATCTATCCAGTGGGTTCATAACCCAATTTTTGCAGAGCAATACCAAACCAGAACCATTTTTGGGAAGTGTTAGCTCAATTTTCCAATTAACCATTTTGGTTTATTGCTTTGCTAAATAATTAAGAAAGTTTTTGCAACACCGCACTTGTTTTCTAAACAGCATGTTTCACTAAATACAACATTTTCACACACTAGCTTAGTGTGTGAAATTAAAATGACATTTGCATACATGCATACATGTCTATCGTTGCCATTAGAAATAGAGTATTTATGCTTGTTCCATTTTGTTTGTTTAGATTGTGAAGAGGAGCAGAACAACTACTGTGACTGTTGTGAGTGTGCAGGCTGTTATCAAGGCAAGTGACACACATGTCCCTTTACCCATTTTACTATATGCATTAGTGTTTTACTTGTAGTATGCATGATAGCTTTATAGGTGACATGAGTTTGCATGCTTGTTCTATTGTTTAGAAATGTTATTTTGATAGATTTTACCCCTCTTGCAACTCCCTATAGTAGTTCCCTTCATTTGTTTGTCTCAAAATCACTTTTTATGAGGTTTGCCTAAAAATTTCAGAAATGGAGGAGAATGGATATCAACTTATTCAACAAGAATTAGAAGTGCATGAAGTCATGAATGTCCACCATGAAGAGGGAGTCTTTCCCTCAATCTATCCATGCTCGGAATTCATGAATGCTGTTGGGATCCTGCAGGACTTCCAAACTCTAATTTCTAATGCAGGATTGGAATATTTTGTTGATGGTGAACCTCACCAATATGCTAAACTAACCATGTCTGTGGTGCAGGATTTTAGATTCAGTTGGTCCTCATCTAACCCCATGGTTCATTATAAAATTTAAAATAAATCCGTGGACTTGCCCTTTGATGTTTTCTGTGCAGCTATTAGAGTACCACAGTGGGGATTGCACGAAAAGATAAAGGAGAAACCCAGGATGTTGATGGAATTGTATGAAGAGATTTGTCAAGGAAGAAGCTTCTCAGAGCAGAGTGGTAAAATTAGGAGTATTCATTTCCCATCTATTCGATATTTTGCCTATTTTATTGCCAAGTGTGTTCTTGCTAGGAAAGTTGCAAACAAGTTATCCTCTTCTGATTTAGCTTTTATTTCAGCTGCTTTGAAGCAAGATAGGACTTATAATTTGGGTGCTTTGATAGCTTTCCGTCTTGCTGCTAATCGCGAGAAAGGGGGAGTTTGTGGAGGTCTTATTGCTTCTTGTTTATTAGCTTTGCATGGTGTGGTACCGCATGATTTAGACATTCAGTTCCCCATAGGGAGGCTTTATCTTAATTCTATGATTCATCATAAGTTTATTTCCTCTTAGGCTTGGTTGGGCAACTTGTCTTTTGAGTTAACATTTTTCAAGAAAACAACCTAGAGAGTAGTTAAGTCTGACCGATAAGTCCATTTGCCTGCACCTCTTTTGTTTAACCTTGATGGCAGGAATGGATGGTCACTCACGGAAGGTGAGCTTGACGCGTACATAGAGGAGCACCCTTAGCCCGTACACGAGGATGGGGAGGAGACCGAAGATAATTCTGTCCAGCCCTTCAACACTTGGGAGTTTCCGTACCAGCAGTCCTATTTTGATTATGCACAATCTGCTTCATCTTCATGAGAGCCAGATTATGGTCATGCCAACGATGACCCACCAGCTTGGGGCGATTACTGGAGTTGGGATTGATCTCCACTTAGGCCAAAAGCATAAGCTTGGGGGGAGGTACGCCGACGATTCACTCATCTATACATCATATTCTGTCGGTACTTTGTGTATCCATGTTTCGCTTTCTTGTCTATTCTTTGATTTTTCTTGTTCTTATTTCTACTTTCCAAAACACAAAAAGACCAAAAATATTTCCTTTGTTTCTATTTGTTTGCCTCTTTAGTTTTCTAGTCTTGGTTTGCTTTGTTTTCTATTCTTGGTTTGGTATTCGAAAAATCCAAAAAGATTTTGCTTTGTTTGCTGTTTCCTTCTGTTCTTGTTTCAAAATTTGAAAACCCAAAAATATTTGTTGTTCTTTTCCGGTTTTGTAAAGTTTGTTGCAGAGTTCAGTCTCCTGTGACTCCATTGGAGCTTGGTTATCACTTCATATTATTCAAGCCACACAAGTGAAAGGCAATAATGATGACATATGACAATTCAAAATGTGGTGAGAGGCTGGTATGAACTCTATTTGTTTTCATTTTTGTACATATACTCATCTATATGGACATGCTTAGTTTGTTCGTGTAAGGTATATGTTATTTAATGGATGCTTAGTAGTTCTTTCTCTCATATGATTAGTTCCAATTTACTAATAGTTTGTAGCATGTCATGTAGATGTTTGCTTGCATTGTTTTATTCATAAAACGGTATGACTTTGTGGTATCCTCCTCTGAAAAGTTTTATTTGAATCAACTTGGCACATGCTCAAGCATGCATATGACTGAACAAAAAGTCAATTAAGCCTCGATGATTTACTTTGCTTCAGAGCTCTTGTATCGTTTTTATGCCTATATTAATTTTGTTTTGTCGCAAGCATGATTATGATAGTTATTGCTCTCTCGATTATCGCTTCCCATCCTTTTGCTAGCCTTCATTTGTACTGAGAGGGAATACTTCTCGTACATCCAACTCCTAAAAACCAAGTAATCCCAAAGAGTCCACTATAAATTCCTATGCATGGTATTTCAAAGCCATTCCAAGTAAATTTTCATGTGCTACCTTTCAAAAACCTTCAAATACTTCTCATTTTGTGCCACTGTTTTTAGCTCATGAGGACGTAGTGGTCAGAATTGCTATCTTCCATATTGAATTAAGTACCCCTCGACTTGCATGCTTCATCTGCTCGTCAAAAAAGGCACTCCTCCATGGTATGTGAAAGTTGGTGGGCACCCGATGGAATCGGTTAGCCATGGTTTGTGAAAGGAAAAGTGGGGAGGAGTGCCAAGCTTTATAAAAGAGCACCAATGTTCCAATTTTTCAAAGAACTCGGAACCGCTCTCACTTGTTTAGTATGGAAGATAGCAAGAACCCCATTGCCAGTCGTTGACATGAAACAACCACCTCTCAAAGAAATTTTTTACCTCTGTTTTACAAATGAAAAGCTCTAACACATGTTAAATCCCTGCTTCCCTCTGTGAAGGGCCCTTCTTTTACTTTATGTTGAGTCTTCATCTTCTACTTTAAGCACTTTCTTGAGAGCATGGTTGTCGTTCTTAGTTTAATGTGCTTGTCCCAGAACACGGTTAATTGGGGTATAACTTTGATGCTTGCATCTTTGATATTTCTACTTCTAGTCTTCTCTTGAACTTCAGAGGTGCCTTAGCATTTATGTTTTGCCCCACAAATAAAGGCAAGCGAGATACCACTCTTTCATATCTTATTATGAGCATTACAATCTTGTAGCTTCTTATGTTTCATGTTGCTTGTTATTAGTGTATTGGCACTCTTTCATAGCTTGAATAACTATGAGATAACATTAGTTGCATATTTCTTATTATGAATTTCCTGTATACTTGATCATATAGTGAGAATATATACATCTTATGAAGCAAATGTGTTCGTGAAAGTGTTTTTTATCGCTCTCAGTTGTTAACTAAATTGCTTTAGGACAAGCAATAAGCTAAGCTTGGGGGGAGTTGATACGTCCAAAACGTATCTACTTTCCCGAACACTTTTGCTATTGTTTCTCTTCTAATTTGTGTGTTTTGAATACAACTAACCAGGACTAACGCTGTTTTCAGCAGAATTGTCCCGGTGTCTTGTTTTTGTACAGAAATCCAACTTTCAGGAAAAATCCCGGAAAATACTGCAAAAATCCTATTTTACCAGAAGACCCATGGAGCCAGAATACAACACGGAGAGGGGCCAGGAGGCCACCACACCACATGGTGGCACGGCCTAGGCCTGGCCATGCCAGGGGGTGGTGTGGCCGCCCCAGCCATCTCCTCGAGCCCCCCTTCCGCCTACATATACCCTCTAACCTGAAAATATCGGGGGTTCGGCATTTTTCCCAGATAGAAACCACGATTCAGAACCAGAAACCGCCTATGCCGCCACCATCAGAAACCGCGATTCAGAACCAGAAACTCTATTCTGGCACCCTGCCGGGACGGGGATTTGGAGGAGATCTTCATCATCATCACCGACGTCCCTCCATCAACCATCCATGATTCCCCCATCCATGTGTGAGTAATTCCCGCTGTAGGCGAAGGGGATGGTAGGGATTGGATGAGATCATTCATGTAATTGCTATGAGATTGTTAGGGCATGGTGCCTAGTATCTAGGGATTTCTATTTTCGTGCCCTCGGGTCCTTAGTTGTGCTCAGTTTTCCCCAGCCGCTTAGTTTTTCCTCAGTTTTGCCCAAGCGCTTGTCTGAAACCCTCACAAGGAGCTCAGACGGGAGGAATCCCGTTTAGTTGACCGTTGGTTGGTGCTGGCAAGTGGGACCGCTGTTGGTGCCCCGCAGTGGACACGTCTCCACTTATCCAAATCATCGTGGGACCCACAACTTGTCGACGTTAGCGCGCCGGACCCACAGCTTACCCAGGTGACCATTGCAAAATGGGAGCCCGAGCCAGCCCCGCGCCCGTGCCCGTGCCATTGCTTCCCCTTTCTTTCCCCGCGCCCCATTGTTCTTCTTCTCCGCCAGCGGCAGCCTTTCTCCGGCAGGCGGGTGATGTCTAGTTTCTCTTCGACCTCCCGTTCTTCATGGTCGCAGTATGGACCCGTGCCTTTGACAAGATGCGCTGACTGCCCACGCCAGGAGCCTCTGAAGCGGTCGATCTGTAAGACGGACGACAACGGCAACCGTGGACGTGAGTTCCTTGCATGCGAGAGCTTGCCATATATAGAGGGGGATAAGGTTAGATCTCGCTCCAATTGCTCTGTTTTCTCTCGATTTTCTTGTTATTCCCTCGAATTTGGGATTTAGGGTTCACGTTGTTGTTTTCAGATCCTGAAGAAATGCAGGTATTTCGAGTGGATCGATGTGTACGTTCAGAGGCTTAAATTGTAGGAATCAATTGGCGCTATTGGGGAGCGCAATTTGGGAGGGGGAACTTGCTGTAGAGAATGCGGTGGAGAGAGGAGCCGTTCCGATTATGCCTAATGCTCCCAATGCAGAACTGGTGGAAGTGAAGGGAGAACTGAAGAAAATGAACAAGCAGTTAAAGCAGCTGATCGAGTTGAAGAAGCAAGCTAATCTGATGGTTGGTTGTTTTTTTGGTGTATAATTGCGATCGGATTCTTATCATTGCTCATCAAGCGCTAGAAGTTCTTATAAGGGATCCCTTGTTACAAATCCATTATTCAGTTACATGTACTTGTAGTTGTTTTCAAAGTTAGTGTGTGCATTCACCGAAATTACCAAAAAAATAGTGTTAGGGAATATAGGAATGTTAAAGATAGTTGATAATTGTTAGAGGGGTGACAAATAATGCATTCACCGAAATCCCACAAATATGTATGTCTCATGTTTATACCAAAATTATACCAATTTTGGGATGTTTCAAATAACCAAAACTATATCACAAACTATATTCCCTAAAAGAAAAGGAATGCTAAAGATAGTTGATAATTTTTAGAGGGGTGATAAATAATCCATTCACCGAAATCCCCCAAATATGCCAAATATGTATGTCTCATGTTTCTACCAAAATTATACCACTTTTGGGCCATTTCAAATTACCAAAACTATATTCCCTGAAAGAAAAGGAATGCTAAAGATAGTTGATAATTGTTAGAGGGGTGATAAATAATCCATTCACTGAAATTCGCAAATATGTATGTCTCTTGTTTACACCAAAATTATACCACTTTTTAGTTTAACATTTTTAAATCGTGGAAAATAATGCATAAATAGAGGGAATATAGTTACGTGGCAAAATAATCCATAAATGTATGTCTCTTGTCACACGGATCGACTCCACCAACCGTTGATCCACCGACAGAGAGAGAGAGGGGTGGCCACGAAGAGAGAGAGAGAGGGGTGGCCACGAAGAGACGGAGAGGGGTATACTGCCCGTTAGATCAGTGGATCAACGGTTGGTGGAGTCGATCCGTGTGACAACGGCTCAACCAATCAGGATAAGTTTGGGCTTCTATGAGCATTTGTGACAGTACTTGAGGGCAAAACTGAGTAGTACTAAGAAACCAAGGGCACGTAAATACTAAATAGACTAAGGGATTCAAACAAAAGAATTACAAAATGAAAAATGCGTGTTTTGTACAATATAATTCATATTGGGCTACATCAAATTATTTGCAATTCAAATATACATGAGTGTGACAATTATGGCCTCATTTAGACAAACTATGTTTTGGGGAAGATGTTTTGCAAAGGGGTTTGAGTGGAAAACCATGCATCTTCATAGCTACTAGTGATTCTGAGAAGTGGCAATTTGTGGTAAAACTTGATTTATCTATGTTTGTTAAGGTTTCCTAGGTGGCAGGTTGCGTAGGAAGACTCCATGAGTAGGTGCCACTATGTTTTTTTTTTGGATTTTTTGCGCATGAAATGACTCAATTAGCTATGTTAATCTCATTTGTTGACTCTTTGTTGACCAGCTACTTGAGGGTAGAATTGAGTATATTGCACTTGCCAATCTAAGTACTCGAGGGGAAAACTGAGTACAGATAAAATTTCTGTATAAGGCCCGAGGTTAGAACTGAGTACACCAAACGTCGAAGGGTTAGCCTCGTGTCGTGGTGCACGCTGCAGCCGTGCATAGCGGACGCGTGTTTCGGTACACGCCACCTTCGTCTTTATAGAGCCCCTCTTTCTCTCCCTCGACGCTCTCCCACTCTCTCATTCTCACTGCAACCGCATCTCCTATCCCATCATCTTCTCCACTTCGCATAGAAAAACCCCGAAGAAAAAACCCCGGCGATGGAGAAGAATGAGATGCCCATTGTCGACGCTTCCGACGTAGCCGCCGGCACATCGGCCGCCGCCCCCGTCCAGGCCCCCATCGCTGCTTCGAACGTAGCCGCCGGCGCATCAGCCGCCGGCGCATCGGCCGCCGCCCCCGTCCAGGCCCCCGTCGCTGCTTCCGACGTAGCCGCCGGCGCATCAGCCGCCGGCGCATCGGCCGCCGCCGCCGTCTAGGCCCCCGTCCAGCCCCCGTCGATTGGGACCCGTACGAATAAGTGCCGTACATCGCGCCGGAGAATCCCTATGACACCAGCATCATCGACGACGAGGAGGTAACCCTTTGTTTCCTTGTTCTTATCCCATTTCAATCCTTTTGTGTTAGATCTTGCGTTATTAGGGTTCATCTGTTCCTAGTTCAATCCTTTTGTGTTAGATCTTGCGTTATTAGGGTTCGTCTATTCCTATTTCAATCCTTTTGTGTTAGATCTTGCGTTATTATGGTTCGTCTGTTCCTAGTTCTATCCTTTTGTGTTAGATCTTGCATTATTATGGTTCGTCTGTTCCTAGTTCAATCCTTTTGTGTTAGATCTTGCGTTATTAGGGTTCGTCTGTTCCTAGTTCTAGATCTTGCGCTATTAGTGTTTGTGATTTGCTTTTGTTTAAGATTCGGTTAAACTTATGTGAGTAATCAATCCCACCCGGTTAATTTGTGCCGATGATGATGAATATTTGGGCACAAATTGATTCAGGGTTTGTTCAGTGAACAATTGGTGTGTACAAATTTGTTGTGCATGATCTTTGGTTCACTGACTCAAATCCGGGATATAAGTGTGTCCAATGTAACTGAGGCTACCTCTTTTTTTCGTGCCCATATTATCATGCATGATCTTTTGTTCACTCTCTGTTCCATCATCCCTGCAATTGACTCCGTGTTTTTCGATCTTTGGTGCTACGTGATAGGTGCAGAGCAGCGACGTCGACAGCGATGACGAGTCCTTCCACACCAAGACTCGTCACGTCCTCAGGAGGCTGCAGTCCGGCCATTACGATCGCCACTTTGCTCGAGGCGTTTATAGGTGCCCCTTTTGCAACAGGAGGCTCCGCGCCACCGACTTCAATTGCCTGGTGAACCATGCTGAATCCATTGACAGAGCCATTGGCGGCGCTAGAGTTGGAACGACCATGAACATGCATGCGTTCATGGCCAAACACAAAGCACTTGGGATTCACCTGCGCAGCCTCCAAGCTTAATCCCATGTAAAATGTAGCTTATGTTGGATCTCGGTAGTACTGTTGGATCTGTCGTGATCCCATATATCTATGCTATGTTGGCTGCTGTATGCAGCTTATTGTATATTTTCTCTGGATTTGTGCCCTAGATTTCCTACTCCCTCTGATCCATATTACTCTTCGCTAATGTGGTTGTATCTAAACACATTTTAGTGGTAGATACATCCGTATTAGTGAAGAGTAATATGGATCGGAGGGAGTACCTGATTGGGTAAAAATGAAGGCATAAAAAAATGAATGGCGTTAAAAAACAGAAGGAGAAGCTGCTCTAGATTTGCTACCAATTTGGGCAATCAAGAATGAATGAGATCGAGCGAGAGAGAGGAAAAAGGTGCATTGAAAACTGCTAATCTGGGCGAAAGAGACAGAAACCACTCGTGCCCACGTCTCGGACCCACACGGCTCCACACGCTACGGCCCCACATGCTACGGCCCCAGCTCCGCTCGTATGACCAAACACGGTCTCGTCCTGTCGCACGCGGTCCCTTTCTACCAGCCCCACACGATGCGGCCCCACACGACGCGGCCCCACTCGTCAGCACGGAACGGTCAACTGAACGGGATTCCCCCCGTCCGAGCTCCTTGTGAGGGTTTCAGACAAGGGCTTGGGCAAAACTGAGGAAAAACTAAGGAGCTGGGGAAAACTGAGTACAACTAAGGACCCGAGGGCACGAAAATAGAAATCCCTAGTATCTATTGTTAGTGCTTATGACATTGTTGCAACTTGTTGTGCTTAATGCTTGTCACTTTGGGCCCGAGTGCCATGATCTCATATTTGAACTTGTTATTGTTTTATGATGATAATTGTTGTTTATGATCTTACCTGCAAGTTGTATATACATATCGTTGTCCGGAACCCGAGGCCCCAAAGTGACAATAATTGGGATAACCCGAGGGGATGGCTGTGATGTGAGGATCACATGTGTTCACTGAGTGTTAATGCTTTGCTCCGGTACTCTATTAAAAGGAGTACCTTAATTACCAGTAGATTCCCTTGAGGCCCCGCTGCAAACAGGCTGGTAGGACAGAAGATGTCGTGCAAGTTTCTCATTGCGAGCACGTACGACTATATATGGAACACATGCCTATGGTTGTTTAGTACTAGGATGCTTTATCATTATTTATCTGCAATTGCCCATGTCTTGATTATTACATGAATTATCTTGTCCATGCAACGCCCGTTCATCCATCCCTATGCCTACAGTATTTAATCCTATTGTTTACTATTGATCACGTTACCGTCTTTATTTTACTATTGCTATTACTATTTCACTACTGCCATTGCTATAAAACTGTTGCTACTGATAAACTGCTGCAAGCAAGTCTGTTTCCAGGTGCAGCTGAATTGACAACCCATCTGTTAAGGCTTATAAATATTCTTTGGCTCCCCTTGTGTCGAATCAATAAATTTGTGTTTTACTTTCCTCGAAGACTGTTGCGATCCCCTATACTTGTGGGTCATCAGTTGTCATGTTTATTGTGTTGATAATTGCCACGCAAATACTTACATACAAAATGTTATAAAAGATGAGGCTTTACCAAAATATGATAGGACTAATATGTGTTTTGTTCTTATTAATGAAAAGGAGGAATCGTCCAAAGTTTCTTCTATATGTGGAGAAGCTTCCTTTCAAGCCTCTCCCTCTTAAAGAGGGTAAGAAGAAGAAGAGGAGAAGGAGTAAAAGGAGAGAGGAAACGGTATCTTCCCCTAAGCATGTTGCTCCTATTATAGTTTTTGCTGATGAGTCTGAACTCAATGATTTTCCTATGCATGTTACCTACAGTAGTGATCATGATTAGGAAAAGCACACTACTTTTGATATTGAAAATCTCTTGCATACCAATTCTGAAAATGATGATGTTAATAATTGTTGTACTATTAGTGCTATCCATGTTCCCTCCGATGATGATATGTTTACAAATGAACACACTTTGGAAGATAGCTATTCTATTGCTTATGATGATTGTGATATTTCAGTCCACCTACTATTGAGGAAAATTAGTTATGATTACAATATGCCTCCTATATTTGATGACTATGGTGATGAGAATAATAATGATAGCTATTTTGTTGAATTTGCTCCCACTATGATTAATAAGAATGACTATGTTTATGTGGAGAGTAATAATTATTTTATACATGTGGATCATGATAAGAATGTTTTATGTGATAGTTATATTGTTAATTTTGTTCATGATGCTACTGAATTTAATATGAGAGAGGGAAACATGGTTTTATGCATCTCAATAATATTAAGTTTTCCCTCTTTATGTTGAAAATCTTGAAGTTGCACTTGTTTTGCTTTCCTATGCTTGTTGCTTTGTGCTTTCATGACTTGTTTCTTTACAAGATTATTTTTCATAGGAAGTGGGTTAGACTTAAAAATGTTTCGTATTTGCTTTTTGATGCTCTCTTTTGCTTCAAGCTCTTTTCTGGTGCTTACGTGAGCATCTTTTAAAATCACTATGCCCATCTTAATGGCTATAAAGAAAGAGCTTTTGGGAGACAACCCATTATATTTTTGCTTTCAGTTTATTTTTGTTTCTTTGAGTCTTGGAAGTTGTTACTACTATAATGACCTCTCCTTATCGTTTTTATTTCGTTTTTTGGCCAAGAACAGCCTCTAATAGGAGGAAGGTAAGATTTGGGAAAGTTGCTGTCCCGAAACAGATTTCTGCACTTCGCTGTAAAAATTCGTGAAAAATCCCAGAACGTCGTATTGATCTGCAATTTTTTGTGCACATGCCCCAGGTTATTATCTAACTTTCATTAGCTTTGCACTTTTTGATTTGAGCAACAGAAGATTTTCGGAAAAATCGATCTTTACCTGCCATTCTATTTTGACAGATTTCTGTCACTATTTGCATTTGTCTCTTGATCTCTTTCTTTTTGAGTTCTTTTGATCGGAAGAATTTTTAAGAGAAGTTGATAATGTATCTAATGTTTTAATGGATGTTGTAATTGATTTAAAACTGAACCAAAAGTGGATCTACAATCTTGCATAAACTAATGTTGCTAATGAGAATTGTGTGAAGTTTTGTATGAAGGAAGTTTTCAAGTGTAGGGAAAGGAGAATGATGAGATGAGATGAAGGATGGAAAAAGCTCAAGCTTGGGGATGCCCATGTCACCCCAAGAAATATCCAAGAGGTACAAGCATCAAAGCTTGGGGATGCCTGGTGGTGCGGTGTTGATGTAGGAGTTTTATATATGACCGCCCAGTTGGAAACCCCAAGAGAAGGTTATGATGAGCACAGCAGCAAGTCTTCCCTCAGTTGTGAAACCAAGGTTTATCGAACCAGTAGGAGAAAGAACCAAACTTCAGAAGGTTGATGCCCGCTAGCTTTGCAACAGTCCCGGACAATGGCGTCAGAAAACTTGTCCAGGGTGTTGTCGGGGGAGTGACCCCCGGTAGGGTCAAGAGAGTAGAAAGACACAAGGTCTATGATTGACTTTATGCCGGGTTATCAAGAAAGGGCCTGGCCGGATTATAAGAGCATCGGCCAGGCCGGCATATAATGTGTATCCCGGCTGATACTTGGATATGCCGGCATAGCCGGAATACTAGTATAGGTGTGCCGGCATATACTCAGATATGCCGGCCTAATTATTTTGTGTGTTGTGCAGGAGCAGGGGAGGCCGGATTACCCAACCCTCGTAGGTCGTTGGTCCGGCATATATGTCCTGGGTATGGCCAACGGTCATATCCAGGATACTTAAGTCAACTAAGGTGTCACATCCCTACAATCAAGGAAGAAAACATCCAAGCATGGTAGCAGAGTAAGATGGCAGGGTGCACAGTGGAGGTTACCTACCCTCACTGTGCACAAGTACAAGCTTACCTCAGAATGGTAAGGTCACAGTTCAAGAGGTACAAGGTACAGCAAGGGGAGTCCCATCGAGAGCAATCAGGGAGAAAGTCGTGGGCGTCTGCCCTCGACAGCAAGTCCTGTTTGGAGTGTAGTTGGTGTCTCCTGGTCTTCTATGACCGTTGTAACCCTGGCCACCACTATATAAGGTGGCATAGGGAGCCCTGGTAAAGGGTAGGTCGCTGGAAGAAGGTTGAAGGTTAGAGGTTTGTTGGTCACTCTGTGTTCCTACACTTAGCAGTTCATCTTCCTTCTCTAGCAGAGAGCTTGGAAGCACCATTGTTGTGTACTACATCGACCCATATATACAATCAGTAGAGCAGGAGTAGGGGTGTTATCTCCTTACGAGAGCCCCGAACCTGGGTAGATCAGTGTCTCTTTCTGTCGTGCTTTTTAGCTCGTTCCCCTCTCCCGAATCCTCCAGCATCTAGTTCGGCCCCCATTTAAGCCATCCTATGGCATATGTTGTTTCACCACGACGACATTTGGTGCCCACCGTGGGGCAGATCGATATGCTGGGCGGAGTGTTCATTCGGACGGGGTCTGTAATAGCAGCTTCGGGAGTGCGCGTGGTCTCTGGCCTCGTCCAGAGGCTAGGCTCGCTCAGTTTCGTCAGTGACAACGCCGGTTGTCTCGGTGGCCGGCCGTTCCCCAGGGATGGCCGGATTATGTCTTTCAGTTCCCACGAGGTGTACGTGGGGACTGAGAGAATTTGCAGGAAGGAGGTGCTGGTGGCGTCGGATCCTCCGTCACATCGGCTGGCTCACGCTGGGCGTAGCGCTCGCTCAGTAGAGTCGGCTGAGGTGATGATGGCCGGCACATCCGTGCCGCCGGCGGAAGATGCCGGCAAAGCAGCAGCGGCCGGAGCTTCTCCTCCGGAGCCGCCGAAGGTCAAGAGATCGGCGCGTCCTCCGTTGGAGCGTGCGGAGAACCTGGCCGGCACTTCCGGTGTGCCGGCTAGGGGCGAGGTTCTTCTTCCCATCATCGACCGGCTTCTCGAGCCGGTGCGATCCGGCGTAGATCCGGAGCAGACAAGGGAGGTCCTGGAGGGATCTCGTCAGGCCCTCGTCGACGAGGCCCTGGCCATGAACCAGGAGCGCGAACGGTTTAACCGGCAACTCCGTGAGTATGAGGCAGCCCATGGTTTTACTCCTGTAGTAATCCGGCCTAGCCGGATAGAAGAGGTTAGAACTAGAGGCAGAAATCTTAATGCTGAGATAGGAAAAGATGCTAGAGATAAGAGTCATACCGCAACTAGTACTATGCCTAAGGTAGTCTATAGTTCGCCAGTAAAGAACCTTAGAGCGGCGGCCGAGGTAGCTAAGGATTTATCTTGTTTATCCGGCGAAGCACTGCGTGAGCAGCAAGCCCGGCTTAACCAACTTTTGTCTGAAGCTACAAAGCAGCAGGAGGCCTTTAAGAAGGCAAACCCAGGTGCCGGGGCATCCCAGTACATTGTGTCGGCGGGAGGTGCCGGTGCGAGGTCGAGGGGCCAAGCCTCGTCCCCGCATCCTAGCGCCCGGCGTGCCGGAAGTGTGACCTCTGGCCGCCGGGACAAGCAGATCCAGGTGTACGATCGGCTGCCGCCAGAAAGCAGGCGATGGTGCAGAAGAATGTCGGCCAAGCTGACAAGTATGTCGGCAGCAAGAAGCCCGGCCAGAGTGTGCCGGCCGGGCATGAAGCAGGTACGGCCGGTGGTGGCCGGAGTAACAGTGCAGCCCGGCGTCAGCAACAGGGCGCCGGAGGTGCAGCGCAGCAGCAGGGTGCAGGCCATCCGGGACATCGAGAGGATGACGGCAATTCCGCCCTTGCCAGGGCGGGATATCAGCAGCAGCATCAGCAAGGCCGGCATAGTGAGCAGCATCAGCCGGAGCAGCAGCAGCAGATGATCGCAGGCCCAATAGCATCCCGGCTTGGACCTCGGTCCTTGGAAGCTAATGATGCACGTTTCAAGCTGGACAAGCTCCACCAATCAGAGTTGGTGGAGAGACAAGGAGCTCCGGGCCCTATGTGTTTCGGACCCCGGATTATGGGGGAGCCGGTGCCTTACTTCTTCCAGCTCGCGCGTGGCGCGAGGACATATAATGGCAGTACGAAGCCGGAAGATTGGTTGGAGGATTACTCCACAGCGGTGAACATCGCCGGAGGAAACCTCAGATGGGCGGTACGATATGTGCCGCAGATGTTGGAAGGTCCAGCCAGGATATGGCTGAATAATTTGCCGGCCGGGAGTATCAACGGCTGGATTGATTTCGAAGAGCAGTTTGTGTCGAACTTTACCAGTACATACAAGAGGCCCAACCGTCCGCAGCAGCTGGCTAACTGCCGGCAAGGAGTGAATGAGACTGACCGTGACTATCTGACCAGGTGGTGCACGTTGCGCAATTCCTGCGAAGGAATCAATGAGCAGCAGCCATCATGTGGTTCGCTCATGGGTGCCACATGGCACCATGCTGTGGCAAAAGCTTCAGAGGCAAATGCCGGCCACGCTGGCCGAAACAATCAAGATCGCTGATAGTTATGCTCTGGGAGATCCCAAGCAGCCCAGTCTCGATTCACAAGGACAGGGGCAAACCCAGGGGAACACCAGCAATGCCGGTGCCCGGGCAGATCTTATCGCCCGGATAACCGGAATAAGAGAGAGATGAGCGGCCGGATTATCGGTATGGGCAGCACAAGTTGCAGCTGTGGAGGAAGAGCAAGGGGGCGCCGGCAGTAGCCAGCGTCCGAGATATGAGAACTATCAGCAGCCTCAGCAGCAGCCGCAGCAGCAAGCACAGCCGTTCCAGAAGAAGAATGTCTGGACCAACAAGAATGCCGGCGGAGCCGCCGGCCAGAAGAAGCAGTGGCCGAAGTATACTGTGGGTCTTGCCATGGACAAGCCTTGTGTGTTTCCACACATTCCAGCCGGGAAAGCCGGCAAACCATTTGACAAGGAACTGTTCGTGGCTGGACGACATATTAGCAGGTCGTGCAGGTCCCTGGGGACCGGCTAGACCCTCTGTCCCGGCAGCTCCATCGCCGTTGACAGGTGCAATACATTGCAGTCCCACCTAGGCCGGTTAATCCTGGGAATCAGAGCAACGCCGGAAATGCCGGCGTAAATCAAGTTGACCAGAGCTATAATCCGGAATATAACGCCGGAGGCCCAGGAGCGGGCCGGAATGAGTACAAGGAGTATGATCAGAGCTATATGGTCTTTGAGACCGAGAGAACAGACAAGCAGAGCTTGTACCGGCGGAGTCTGGAGGTGAATGCCGTTATGTCGGCTGTGCCAAAGCTGATGTACTGGTCTGACCAGGCTGTTGGTTGGGACAGGGCAGATCATCCCCGGATCATGCCAAATCCCGGCGGATATGCTCTGGTGATGGATCCGACATTCGTCGGGCCGGCTAATAACGTAAGATTCAGCAAGGTCCTCATTGATAATGGAAGCAGCATCAACATCATGTATCGGATACGATGGAGAAGCTGGGAATCAAGGAAAATATGCTGGAACCAAGCAAGACCACGTTCCACGGCATTGTGCCGGGACTTTCGTGTGCGCCGATGGGCAAGATCCGGATGGATGTCATGTTTGGCAGCCGGGATAACTGCAGGGTGGAAAACCTCATGTTCGAGGTGGTTGATCTGGAGAGCCCCTACCATGCTTTGCTGGGTAGACCGGCACTGGCAAAATTCATGGCCTCTACGCATGTGGCGTATCTGAAGATGAAGATGCCGGGACCCAAAGGAGTGATCACCATCATTGGTGATTACAAGCGTTCGATGGCATGTGCCACCGCCGGATCCAATCTGGCCGAGACTCTGATCATTGCAGAGGAGAGGAAGAGGCTCAAGCGAGCAGTGGAGATTGCTGAGACGGTCGTGGCCGGCAAATATATGCCGGGCATGACAAATCCCGGCGGCAGTGCTTCTTTTCAAGTAGCAAGGAAGTCAAAAAGGTGTCTGGATGAAGCTTTCCCGGAGCGCCATGCCCTGGTTGGGGCAAGTTTGGATCCCAAATAGGAAAGCGAGCTCATCAGCTTCCTCCGTGAGAATCGGGATATCTTTGCATGGTCTACTTCGGACCTGCAAGGTGTGCCGAGGGAGCTGGCTGAGCACGCATTGCACGTGAGACCCGATGCTAAGCCAGTGAAGCAGCCGCTCCGGCGGAATGCCGGCGATAGAAGGAAAGCCATATGGGAGGAAGTGGCCAGGCTCTTAGCCTCTGGCTTTATCAAGGAAGTACTTCATCCGGATTGGGTGTCTAATCCGGTTTTGGTGGAAAAGAAGAAAGACGAGCCCGCCATAGTGAAAGTATGGCGGATGTGTGTTGATTACACCAACTTGAACAGCATGTCCTAAAGATCCATTCCCGCTGCCTCGGATCGATCAAGTGATTGATTCCACAGCCGGATGTGAACTGTTATCATTTGTAGATGCCTATTCTGGTTTCCACCAGATCCCCTTGGTTGAGCCAGATCAAATAAAGACATCCTTTATTACCCTTACGGGGCTTATTGCTATCTCACTATGCCGTTCGGTTTAAGAAATGCCGGCGCAACTTACCAAAGGTGTATGCAAAAGTGTTTGCAACGATCAGATAGATAAAAATGTGCAGGTATATGTCGATGATATCGTCATAAAAACCAAGGAGAGCAAGACTCTCATAGATGATCTCCGGGAATCCTTTGGGAACCTGAGGAGATTCCGGATGAAGTTGAATCCGGCTAAGTGCACCTTTGGTGTGCCGGCGGGCAAGTTGCTCGGTTTCCTTGTTTCCAGCCGGGGTATTGAGGTGAATCCCGGCAAGATTCATGCCCTAGAAAGGATGAAGCCGCGACAGATTGAGGGAAGTACAGAAGTTCACTGGGTGCCTCGCATCCCTGAGCCGCTTCATAAGCCGGCTGGGAGAGAAAGCTCTGCCGTTATATCAGTTGATGAAAAAGTCCGACACATTTGTCTGGACAACACAAGCAGATGCAGCTTTCAAGGAATTGAAACAGTTGTTGTCAACAGCGCCGGTATTAGCGTCTCCGATGCCCCGGGAGCCAATGTTGCTCTATATAGCGGCAACCAACCGAGTTGTCAGTGCTGTGGTGGTAGTAGAGCGAGAGGAAGGAGGCAAAACCGTGCAGCGCCGGTATATTATCTGAGTGAAGTCCTCTCCACCTCAAAGCAAAATTACCCCCACTATCAGAAGATGACCTATGGTGTCTATATGGCGGCCAAGAAGCTCAAGCATTACTTCCAAGAGCATCCAATCCGGGTAGTGGCCGAGGCCCCTATCTCGGAAATTATAGGCAACAAAGATGCCAGCGGCCAGATAGCAAAGTGGGCAATAGAGCTTTCACCATATACACCACAGTACGATAAGAGGGATACAATCAAGTCCCAGGTCTTGGCGGATTTCTTTATTGACTGGGCCGAGATACAGTATGAGCCACCATTGCCAGATGCCAATTATTGGAGGATGCATTTCGATGGGTCCAAGACAATCCATGGCTTGGGTGCCGGCATAGTTCTCAGTTCACCAAAGAATGACCAGCTGAGATACGTCCTGCAGATTCACTTTGCAGCATCAAATAATGTGGCAGAATATGAGGCACTTGTGCATGGCCTGAAGGTGTCTAAGGACATAGGAATTCGCCGGATTATGTGCTTCGGGGATTCTGACTTAGTGATTCAGCAGTGTTCCGGCATATGGGACGCGCATGATGCTAACATGGCATCATACCGTTTCCTAGTGCAGCAGTTAAGTGGTTACTTTGAAGGTTGTGAGTTCCGGCACGTTCTCCGGGCTCAGAACGATGCAGCCGATGCATTATCCAAGCTGGGGTCTTCCCGAGATTCAATCCCGCCCGGCATTTCGCTGGAGCATCTGAGGAAGCCATCGATCAAACCCTCGCCGGAGTCATCCTCCATTTATGTCCCGCCAGGTCCAGACGAAGCAGTTCCAATGGAGATAGATGCCGGAGCCAGGACGGATAACCCGGGGACTGTTCCTCAGTCCCGGGGACTGGGCCGGCATATGCTGTTAGTACAGTATTCCGGAGCAGAACTAAAGGCAAGGGTAAAATGTGCCAAGAGGTTGTGCCGGTATACCCGGGGACTGCTCCGGCATACCCGGGGACTGATTCTTCAGTCCCGGGGACTTCGCAGCCCATGGAGATCGATTATGTGTCGGTCGAAATGATGGAAATAGATCAGGCAGTGTTCACTGTCAGGGAAGTGCCCTCATGGGCACGTCCTATCATGAACTTCATGGTGGATGGTCAAGTGCCGGCGGATGAAACCGAGGCCCGCCGGGTTATAAGGAGATCCAAAGCGTATACCATCATCAACAAAGAAATATACAAGAGAAGTACCACCGGAGTATTGCAGAGATGTGTCGAATCTGCGGAGGGTCTGGAGATGCTCCGGGAAATTCACCAGGGGGAGTGTGGTCACCATGCTTCGTCCAGGGCATTGGTGGCAAAGGTATTCCGGCATGGCTTCTATTGGCCAACGGCACTGCAAGAGGCAGAAAACTTGGTCCGGAAATGTAATGGGTGTCAAAGATATGCCCACCAGATTCATCAGCCGGCATCTGCCCTGAAAACTATCCCAATAACCTGGCCCTTTGCTGTTTGGGGCCTGGATATGGTCGGGGCTTTTAAGCCGGCCAGAGGGAAAATGACCCATATCCTGGTCATGGTGGACAAGTTCACCAAGTGGATTGAAGTGAAGCCCATAAGCAAGTGTGATGGTCACACAGCAGTGAAATTCTTAAAGGATATAATCTTGAGATATGGTGTTCCTCATAGCATCATCACTGACAATGGGTCAAACTTTGCCCAAGGGCCATTTGCCAGATTTTGTGAGGAAGTGGGAATCCGGCTGGACGTTGCGTCGGTTGCCCACCCTTGTGCCAATGGCCAAGTAGAGAGATCGAATGGGCTAGTATTATCCGGCATAAAACCCCGGCTGATAGAGCCCCTGGAGAAAACTCCGGGATGTTGGCTAGATGAGCTGCCAGCAGTGCTGTGGAGTTTAAGAACAACTCCGAATAGATCAACAGGCTACACACCATTTTTCCTGGTGTATGGAGCAGAAGCTGTGCTTCCAACAGATGTAATACATGATGCACCAAGAATAGTGCTATATACTGAGGAAGAGGCTAAAGAAGCCAGAGAAAATGATGTTGATCTGCTAGAGGAAGCAAGGGAAATAACTCTGTCAAGAACAGCAGTATATCAGCAGAACCTCAGACGCTATCATGCGCAGAAGGTAAATCCAAGGAGATTTCAAGAGGGAGATCTAGTACTCCGGCTAAAGCAAGGAACAGAAGGCCGGCATAAGTTAACTCCTCCATGGGAGGGGCCATTCATTGTGAGCAGAGCTCTGCACAATGATGCCTATTATCTTATAGATGCGCAGGACCCAAGAAGAATAAGGCGGACAGGTCCGGAGAAGAAACCAAGAGGCCATGGAACATAGCTCTACTGCGCCCCTTTTACTCCTGAGCAACACAATGTATGTATTTCCATATTTTCCTTTGTATGTCGGCGTGTTGTGCCGGCACAAGACTAATGAATGAAATACCGGCATCCCGAAGAAGCCGGGTAACTAGCTCCGAGGTATATTTGTGGTTTATTTACAGTTTTTTGTTATATGCCGGCTGGCTTTATTTGAATGTTTCCTATGTCGGCCTAGTAATGTGTCGGCACCAAAGGCCACTCTTCGACTCAGCTGCTGTCCGAAACCCGGCTTCATGGCTAGCAAGAGTAGATGCCGGAGATTGTCCACACATGGAAAACGGCTAAGGAAATACAAAGCAAGCGAACCGACATTTTCGTTAAAGCTAAAGTTGAAATTTAAAGTGTCGGATGATTTGAAGTCTAAGTCTCAAAGTTAAAGTACTGTATGTTCGAGGAAGCAACCTTGAGACTCATACGTCGAAAGCCAATTAAGGTAGACAAGTAGCCAAGGTTGTGAAATTGAGGAAACAGGAAAACAACTCGATGACTTAGCCAAAAGATGATCCGGCATTAGTAACAAGCAAACCAAGATAAAACTTGTTCAGGAAGCAAACCAAAGGAAATTAAACGTGTATATTACAACTGCACCCGGCATACCGGGGATCTGATAAAGCTTAAAGTGTTTTTGGTGCAAAGATTCAAGGGGCAGACGCGGGGCCGCCAGCAGGTGGAGCAGTAGCAGTCGAGATGTCGGCCTCAGGTGTGCCGGACCCAGCAGATGGAATGGAGCCGTCGCCTCCGCCCGGGGCAGATGCCTGTTCCGGAGCTTCAGTGTCGGCTTCCTCAGCTTCATCTTCATCTTGGCTGGAGTCGGAACCCTCAGCAGCGGCAGATGTCCCGGCATCGTCATTCTTCTCCGGCTCGCGGATGTCCCGGACGAATTTGTCGGTGTCGGCATAGTCCACATAACTATGGGCCAACTCCTTGCGGCGACGGATATGATCCGGATCCGTGGTCCAGATGGATCCTTCGCGCACGGTGCGCAAAGTCTCCAAGTCTGCCTTTTCATACCAAGACAAGAAGTAGCTGAGGGCTTCGTCAGCTCCAACCCTCGCGCCGGAATCTCGCCACTCCCGGAGGCGAACCTTGGCAAGCTGCAGGTCGTTGCCGAGGTCAACCGGGTCAGTGGGAGTCCTTTGTCCCGGCCAGAGGGCAGAGAATGCCTCCTGGGCGCCGTAGAAGAGCTCTTCAGTGTAAAGGGTCATGGCCTCCTTCCGGGACTGCAGGGCCAGCAGCTGCTCCGACATGTCCCAGTTGGGCGAGTCAACCGGAACACCCCGGTTTTCTCGGTCCAACTGCAAAGCCCTCTCAACGTCTGCGACGGAAGCGGGAAACATGCCTGCAGAATAGAAACAATGTTAGCAAAAGGAAAATATGTCGGCATAGATGCTATGCCGAAAAAGATTACACTATGTCGGGAAGGATAAAAGGGGAAAGGATTTGAAGCTTACGGGCAAGGTCGGCATTCAGCTGTGCAACTGTAACCTCCCATTTGGTGGCCTGCTCCTTCAGGCTATCCAGTTCAGCGTGGGCGTTGGAGGCATCAGTCTCGGAGGTAACAAGCAGGGTCTGGGTTTTCTTTAGTAGGCCCTCCCTCTGTTCCTTTTCGTCCAGCAGCTCGGTGATCCGGCCCTTCAACTGCTCAACCTCGGCCTTGTGACCGGCATCCCGGTCGTCCAGTTGCTTGGCCACATCCACCGAGGACACACAATCCTGGTGGCGTGCCTCCAGTGCAGCCTTCTCATCTGCAAAGATTTCAAGTTAAAAGGATTTGAAGAAAGAAAACAGTGACAAAGAGTAAAGGATTTGAAGTATAAAGTAGCTATCCGGGTAACAGCAGGATCCGGCATACCAGTAAGCTCTTTCACCCTCGTAAGAAGCGCGGCGACTTGTTTTTCAGTGCCAGCTGCAGAATGTCGGCACAAGGTTATGTGTCGGTAAGAAGAAGTATTGCAAAGTAAAGAGAGGAAAGATATCCGGCATATAGCGGTATGTCGGCAAAGATTACCTTTCTGGGACAGCTCCTGCTGAAGCTTGCTGTGTGCGTCAGATAGCTTCCGGTGCTCGCACACCAACTCATGGAACATGTCGGCCCGGGTGTTGTTCATGCGCTGCAAAAATGCCGGGATTTGAAATGTCAGCAGAGAAATTTGACATGATAATTAAAGTGAAGATTTTATCAAGTGATCATTCTTTTAAAGACCCGGCACAGGTGCTGCGCACCTATCCCGGCTCTCGGTGACTAGGATTTGAAGCTCGAATCGAGCTTATATCCCGGTCAAGAGGATTTGAAAGATAATAGAGATGTGAAATTGTTAAAGACCCGGCACAGGTGCTGCGCACCTATCCCGACTCTCGGTGACTAGGATTTGAAGCTCGAATCGAGCTTATATCCCGGTCAAGAGGATTTGAAAGATAATAGAGATGTGAAATTGTTAAAGACCTGGCACAGGTGCTGCGCACCTATCCCGGCCCTCGGTGACTAGGATTTGAAGCTCGGATCGAGCTCATATGTCGGCAGTTAATTCAAAAGGAGCTAGCTAAAGGACTATGAGAAAATCCCGGATGTCCATATCCCGGACAGCCGACATTTTCGGGGACTGGGGATATGTGTGTAAATAGAGAGGACTTACGTTGGTGGCAGAGGCCAACTTGTGAAGTCTTTGCTGGATGCTGAGGAGCTCGCTGGCGATCGGTATGGGCTTCGCTGCCAGGAAGTCGCTTGGGTCGCCACTGGTCTTGGCTTCGGCCAGCTTCTTGCTCCTTGAGTCCGCAGTGTCCATGTTGCTGGCGTCGTTCCACTTGATGCACTGCTCCTTAAGAGAGCCGAGGCTCTGATCACTTTTCGTCGCAAGAGGGACGAGGCCCTCGAGTTCTGGGGTGTCGAAGAAGCTGGTCCGGTACCCCGGCCGGGCTGCTGCCCTGCCAAGATGCAGGGCCAGAGCAGAGCTGGTCCGGGACGCTGCCTTAGGAGGAGCAGTTGCGGCAGATGGTGTGCCGGACTTGGCCGGCTGAATCTTCAACGTGCCGGTCTGGGCCGGTGCAGTGGTCTTGGCCGGGGCAGTGGACTTGGCCGGTGCAGTGGTCTTGGCCGGTGCAGTGGTCTTGGCCGGTGCTGGGGTCTTGTCAGCTGAAGGAGTCTCGGGTGCGGGCTGTTCCGGCGCGGCCGGTGCATCTTGGCCAGCAGAGGCAGGATCCGGAATAGTCCGGACTTCCGGCACTAAAGGGCCTTTACCCTTGATGTCTGCTCCGGCGTTTTCAGTTGTGCCGGCGTCGCCGGTGGGCGCGCCGGAGTCTGGTGCTTCTTGGTGGGCTCCTGTGTCCATGTGGACATCAGGAGCCAGAGGTTCCTGTTGAGCCCCCGAGTCCATGTGGACGTCGGGGGCAGAGGTGTCTTGTTCTGGCGGAGGAACGTCCTTCGCCGGGGAGGAGGTCTTGTCGGGCGCAGGCGAGGATGCCGGCGCCGGGGAGCTCGTGTGACTGGCAGAGGGAATGTCGGAGGTAGCAGGGGCAGCGGGCTTGGTAACCTTCGGGTCGCCGCTCAAGCCAGAAGCTTGTTCCGGCTCAAGAGGAGCACTGAAAGAGAGAAAACACCAAGTCAGTAATACAAACAAGAGATATGTCGGAGGAAATGCAAAGAAAAGGAAATTTACCCCGAGGCAACAGGCCTCTGTTTCTTCTGTTTGGGCACGCCGACCTTCTGCCTTTTCGACCTCTGAGGTATGTCGGACGGGGGCTTCACACCTCGCTTCCGGCCGGCACGTCCGCCGGTGGAAGGAGGTCCCTGGTTCAGAGGGGCGGCGTCGATAACCATATCGTCCGGGATAGCTGAGGACGGCATTGCAAACTCGTGAGCAATAGGTGTTTCTGGAAAGGCGTACGCAAGTGGCATCGGGTCATAGTACAGCAGGATCTCCTCGTCAGAATCAATCTCACTCCGGTCTTGAGTATAATGCCGGGATGAAGAGCCCTTACCCATGGCAGCTGCAGCACGGGTGCTCCTGGGAAGCTTATCCCAATGATCCGGATCTTCAACATCCGCAACGGTGCGGTCCGCCGCGATCTTGATCCGGGAGTTCTCCATGGTTTGGAAGCTGAATTTCTGTATAAACAGCAAAGTCAAGTATTCAGACAAGGAAATATGCCGGTGGAAGAGGTATGTCGGATCAATATGATATGTGTCGGCAAACAGACATGTATCGGCTTAAGTATCTATGTGCCGGACATGGACTTTATGTATCGGATAAGATGGTTTACCGTTGGGGCGGGCCTATCCCGGCTGTATGGTTCTAGCCCCCAGGCAAAAGTGGCCTGAGAGGACTTGCAGACATCCTTAATCCGGCACAGAATGTCGGCCGGAGTCAGCTCGTGTGTGGAGTGCCGGGTGGGGTCCATTGGCCCGCTCATCTGACAGATCTTGTGCGACCGGCGCTGCAGAGGGGAGACGCGCCGGCTTATATAGTAGGCCACCAGGTCTTGAGGAGTAAGACCGGCATCCAGGAGCTCGCCCTTAACCCGGTGAAGCGCATTCACCGGCATCACCGAGTTCTTCGGGTTATAGGTCCAGTTCGTCATGGCCAAGGGTGGCTCGTCCACAAATGGCGGCAGGTTGAGCAGATCCTCGTCGGTGGTGTTCTTGACGTAGAAGAAGCTTTTCTGCCACTTCTTGCAAGATTCCAGGAGTTCCACCCTGGGGAAGTCCGAGCCCTTTCGGGACATGATGGTGGCCGCGCCGCAGAGGGTCATGGGGCAGTCCTTCTTTTCCTGGGCCGTCTCCGGCGGGTCGTCCTTGCTCCGGGGCGGCTCTTGGACGACTTGCTTCCGCAGTTGGAAGTACTTCGCCCAGCCTTGAGTAAGGGCCTCTATGCCGGCATAGCCCTCGCAAAAAGCAGCGAAGGCGGAGAGGATCATCACGGCATTGGCCGGGATATGATGAGGTTGAAGATCATAGGTGTTGAGGAAGTCCCGGAAGAAGTCCGATACCGGCAGACCGAAGCCCCGCTCGAAGTGGGCGATGAAGACGACGCGTTCGCCGGGTTCAGGTGCCGGCACAGTTTCTCCCGCTGGTAGCCGGCATGCTACGCCCTCCGGGACTCTCCTGGTGGAGGTGACCCAGGATATGTTGGCCGGAGTAACCTCCGACCCCTCCCAGCCGGAGCGTCCTTGGGCTCGGGCCGAGGTATCTTCCTCAGAGGCCGAGGTACCCGTCATGCTTGAAGATGCCATCTTAGTGGCCGGGATAAGGCGTGAGAGCCGGAGTCCCGTGATGTTATTCCTATCAAGGCCGGAGAAAAGAGGGAGGTTAGTCTCTCCGGCATACCACTCTCACAGATGTTAGCAGGAATAGAAGATCTACCGAGGCAGTTAAAATCGGAAATAATCAGGGATATAATTTCTGCGGAAGAACACCTGTGAGCTGTTACGAAACACTGCTAGCAATGCTAATCGAAGCAACGAAATATCCAGCAAAGGAACTACCATGGATACAAACCAGTGAGGCTACCGCAGCCTAGTTGCAGAAGAGCAGGGAAAGGGAGAACAGAGGAAGAGGAACTCACCGGAGCTTGGCCTACGGCGATGGAGCGGCGGCGGCAAGTGTGCAGAGGAAGATCCAATCTCCCTGCAAGGCTGCGGGGAGAAGAGGCGGCGGTGGCGTCGTCGACGATGACGCCGGACGTCGGCAAGCGGAGGCGCCGGCGTGCAGGTGGACGACGGCGGCAGCTTCCCTTCTCGATTTCTTGGTCCGGCGGCGAAGCGCAAGGGGCAGAGGATCTGAGGAAGAAGGCACTGTGGCGGGGGTAAAAAGAATAAGTTACCCCCACCCCGTATTTATACCAAGGAGGCCGGTCGTGGGGGTCGTGGGGAGGATAGTGCTCCACTCCCCCGACCGTTTCTGTGGCGAGGCGCCACGTGGCGGCACAGAGTGGGGCGGCGGTTCCTGTAACCGTGCCATGACGCAATGATGGCAAGAAGTAACTGCTGCACTGTGAACCGTCGCATCGTGGGTGACCGTTCGAGGTGGCAGGGCAGTTACAAGTTTCGATGCAAAGCTGTCAGGCATGGCTTCTCGAGGAAGACTCGTCTATACGTCGGATTAATTGCCCGATGTATATGTTCCGTCTGGAATACCCTCGGGACCGGCCGGAATAAGTTTTGGAACAGGAACAGAGGCCGGGATATGTGCAGATGTGCCGGCATATAAATCTGATCGCCGGGGCATAATGAAGAAAGGTATGTTGAACCTGTCAAGGCTCCACAGTTATGACTGGGGAACCTCGGCAGCTTCGGGGACTAGTGTCGGGGGAGTGACCCCCGGTAGGGTCAAGAGAGTAGAAAGACACAAGGTCTATGATTGACTTTATGCCGGGTTATCAAGAAAGGGCCTGGCCGGATTATAAGAGCATCGGCCAGGCCGGCATATAATGTGTATCCCGGCTGATACTTGGATATGCCGGCATAGCCGGAATACTAGTATAGGTGTGCCGGCATATACTCAGATATGCCGGCCTAATTATTTTGTGTGTTGTGCAGGAGCAGGGGAGGCCGGATTACCCGACCCTCGTAGGTCGTTGGTCCGGCATATATGTCCTGGGTATGGCCAACGGTCATATCCAGGATACTTAAGTCAACTAAGGTGTCACATCCCTACAATCAAGGAAGAAAACATCCAAGCATGGTAGCAGAGTAAGATGGCAGGGTGCACAGTGGAGGTTACCTACCCTCACTGTGCACAAGTACAAGCTTACCTCAGAATGGTAAGGTCACAGTTCAAGAGGTACAAGGTACAGCAAGGGGAGTCCCATCGAGAGCAATCAGGGAGAAAGTCGTGGGCGTCTGCCCTCGACAGCAAGTCCTGTTTGGAGTGTAGTTGGTGTCTCCTGGTCTTCTATGACCGTTGTAACCCTGGCCACCACTATATAAGGTGGCATAGGGAGCCCTGGTAAAGGGTAGGTCGCTGGAAGAAGGTTGAAGGTTAGAGGTTTGTTGGTCACTCTGTGTTCCTACACTTAGCAGTTCATCTTCCTTCTCTAGCAGAGAGCTTGGAAGCACCATTGTTGTGTACTACATCGACCCATATATACAATCAGTAGAGCAGGAGTAGGGGTGTTATCTCCTTACGAGAGCCCCGAACCTGGGTAGATCAGTGTCTCTTTCTGTCGTGCTTTTTAGCTCGTTCCCCTCTCCCGAATCCTCCAGCATCTAGTTCGGCCCCCATTTAAGCCATCCTATGGCATATGTTGTTTCACCACGACGACAGGTGTAGCTTTACACCAGTAGCAACGTGGAACCTGCACACAACACAACCAAGTACTTTGTCCCAACTTACGATGAGGTTGTCAATCTCACCGGTTTGCTGTAAACAAAGGATTAAGCGTATCGAGTGGTAAAAGATATTAGTTTGCAAGAATGTAAATAAAGCAAGTAAAAGGTAAACGGTAATAGCAATGTAAAAGAATGGACCGGGGTCCACAGTTCACTAGTGGTGTCTCTCCATAAGATAAATAACAACATGCTAGGTAAACAAGTTACAGTTGGGCAATTGATAGAATAAAGCAAGCGTACAAATGTCATGAGGATCACTATGAGATTCACTTGAGCATTGCAACATAATACATAGACCGTAATCCAACTGCATCTATGACTAATAATCCACCCTCCGGATGTCATCCGAGCAACCATTGGGTATTAAGTTGCAAGCAACCGATTGTCACCTTAAGCAAAGTGTGTAATGTAAACAATACGAATATCCTTGAACATAAGATTGTTGTTTTCTCCCTAGTAGCAATAGCACATCTACAACCTTAGAGATTTCTGTCACTCCCCCAGATTACTAGAGGCATGAACCCACTATCGAGCATAAATACCCCCTCTTGGAGTCACTAGCATCTACTCGGCCAAGATATCTGATGTCTACGCACGCTTCTGTTCTTGTAGACAGTGTTGGGCCTCCAAGTGCAGAGGTTTGTAGAGCAGCAGCAAGTTTCCCTTAAGTGGATCACCCAAGGTTTATCGAACTCAGGGAGGAAGAGGTCAAAGCTATCCCTCTCAAACAACCCTGCAATTACGATACAGAAAGTCTCTTGTGTCCCCAACACACCCAATACACTTGTCAGATGTATAGGTGCACTAGTTCGGCGAAGAGATAGTGAAATACAAGCGGTAGTGATGATTATAAGTAGTAACTGTGATATGAAATAAGTATCGCTACAAGCAAACATGTAACAAAACAGGAAGTAAACGGTGTGCAATGCTTGGAAACAAGGCCTAAGGATCATACTTTCACTAGTGGACACACTCCCAACAAATATAACATGATTGAACAAATAAACAACTTCTCTTCACTATGGTACTCTGAATTACTCTCCTATTGAACAACACTAATCATTGCGTAGTGGCTACAGAAGCACCCCTTAAAGTTCATCAAGTACTTGACAAACACCACTCATAGAGATATCCAAATCAAATCACAATTCAAGATAAATATTATTGCAACTTAGACCAAGTACTAACACGGTGCACACACTGTCAACATTACACCATGAAAGGAGGAATAGATCACTTCAATACTATCATAGCGATAATTATTCTCATAATCCATAAGAGATCACAATCGTAGCCTAGACCAAGTACCACCACGATGCACGCACTGTCACCGTTACACCATGGCAAGAGGAATAGATTACTTTAATAACATCACTAGAGTACACATAATATCTGAATAATAACATCTACTTGTTCAACATGATACAAAGCTCACGATCACATAAAGATCACATCATGGGAGAGAGAGGTGAACCACATAGCTACCGGTAGAGCCCTCAGCCCCGGGGATGAACTACTCCCTCCTCATCATAGGAGACAGCAAGGTTGATGGAGATGGCGGTGAGGTCGATGGAGACAGCGAAGACGGCGATGGAGACCGATGGAGATGGCTTCGGGGGCACTTCCCCGTCCCGGCAGGGTGCCGGAATAGAGACTTCTGTCCCCCGAAATTTGGCTTCGACGGCGGCGGCGCTGCGGAACTGTTCTGGAAATTTCGCCGACCCTTTTAGGGTTTTCCGTCCCGAGGCTTCTTATAGGCGAAGGGGCATCGTCAGGGGGCAGCCAGGGGCTCCTCGCACCAGGGTGGCGCGGCCAGGGCCTGGGCCGTGCCACCTATGTGTGAGGGCGGCCTCTGGCCCCCCTCCGGCTCTCTTTCGGTCTTCGGGAAGCCTCCGGGAAAAATAAGACTTCTGGCTTTTGTATCGTCCAATTCCGAGAATATTTCCTGTGTAGCTTTTCTGAAACACAAAAACAGCAGAAAACAGGGAACTGGCACTGTGGCATCTTGTCAATAGGTTAGTTCCGGAAATCGCATAAAAACGCCACGAAGTGTAACGAAACACAAGGCAAATGGTGTAAAAACAAGCATGGAGCATCAAAAATTATAGATACGTTTGAGACATATCAGCATCCCCAAGCTTAACTCCTGCTCGTCCTCGAGTAGGTAAGTGATAACAAAAGAAATAAGTTTTGAGGTGACATGCACCTACACAATCTTGATCATATATGTAAGCATTTGAGAGCTGGGATCATAAGAACTTAAAACATGGGCATGGAAGATATAATCTTGACAATAGAAACTTAGCAACCATGTTATAACATGCAAATGAACACAAACAAAAGATCATGAAAATGAAACAATGAAAGTCAAACGTGTGTTTAAATCATAAGGAAAAACATACAAATGGTTTTCAGCTTGTCCTTCATGGAGAGCAAAACATAAATGCATAGGACACCTTCAAGTTTAAGAGGGTGACTAGATACAAATAATTTGAGAACAAGTGAAACCAACAATATGAATCAATCAATGAAAACTTTGGGACAATGCACATTCTACTAAGAATGACAACTATGCTCTCTTAATGGTGCATAAAGATAGAAGGTGGTGACTCCACATAAAGTAAAAGAAAGGCCCTTCGCAGAGGGAAGCATTGATTGCAAGTTTTATAACCTTCAAAAATTATGGTACTTACCGGCTTTGAGCTCTCATTGCTCCCATCATAAGCATCTTGAATGGTTAAAGTTAATGCGAGAACAATTATGATGCATATGCTTGACAAATCATAAGTTGAAAACCTCGTGCCCCGTGAATACGAGTACCCAAACCTCATGCTACTTTACTTAGAGTCCCAAGCAAGGCACTTGTCATTGTAAATATATGCATATCATTGAGAACCGCCAATGGGGTACCTCCGTGCCCGATGACATGGAACAAGCTCACACCAAAATGACAGGACAAGCAGACAATGAACACCTCGACATCTCTTTTATTTACCATTTGTTTAGCTTTTTATTGTGAGATGCGTCGTCGAATGTTCACCATGGGTATGCTGCAAATTTCCACCATGAATTATGCATGGCTTAGATTAGCGGCCCGGCGTTTCCCTAACACATATACAAAATCCATGATCCCCACAAGATTCCCAATTCATTTCACACCGCGGGCATCCATAAACAAAAGATCACGATATCAACTCAAATAAGAAGTGCAATGTTGAAAGCTTGCCCATGACTGCATGGCTGGGCTAGTCTCCAACTTACAACTTGCAAGCATAACAACTCACCATAAGAGACCACAATGTCAAATTTTTAAGAACAGGAAAAAGTAAAGTGTGCCTTCCGGTTCATGAGAGCTTTACTGACCGAATTTCGCATAACACTGGTAAGAGTTTAATTTGAAGAGAAAATAAAAGCAAGTCAAATTTACTTGGAATAGCAAATTGCTAGTAGGTATGTATGGTGGACACTTTGGAAAACTTTGGCTTTTAGGAGTTGGATGCACGAGTAGAGCTCATACTCAGTACAAGGCGAGGGCTAGCAAAAGACTGGGAGCTACCAACTAAGAGAGCAATAATGGCCATAATCATGCAAAGCGACAAAGCGACATTAAAAGAAGCATAAGATGGCATCAAAAGTCAAAAACTAAATGATCATAGAGGCTATTGGCGACTTTGTAAGAGTCTAACATCTGTGAGCATGCGCCAAGTCAACCCAAATAAAGCATCAAGGAGAAAACCAAAATAATGCTTCCATACAATAAAAACAACGCATGATTTTTTCAAAGGCTCATTAAGCAATCTCAGTTATTTGAGATAAGTCATGCTACAGCAAAACCACTAAGCATACTATCAAAAAGACATCAAGCATGACATGAAAAAGCCTAAGCCGCAGTCTACACAAGCTCCTTCTTGTACCACTATTTTGCATAAAGCCTTTTCTCTTTTCCAACACCATTCAAACTTTTTATAAACACCTCTTTTGATGAAAACCAATAAAGATCAGAGGCAAAAATACACCTTGATGAAAAGATATAACAAGATCTGAACACAAATCAAGGCGAAAAATGCAAGCTAAATGCAGTAGCAGAAAAAGAGAACACTCGTTGAACGATAAGAGTGAAAACTAGAGTGTTCTTGGCAAATGAAAAGCGATTTCATCTCCTCCAAAAGAAACATGATGTGATCTAACCATTTATTGCAGAAAACTAAACTAAACTAATACTGAAAACAAAAACAACTGACGCTCCAAGAAAAACGCATAGTGCATGAAGCAATAAAAATATAGTGTCTTGAAAGGTGACCTGATTTTTGCCGATGAAGAAGGGGTGCCTCGGGGGCATCCCCAAGCTTTGACGCTTGTATTTCTTGGATATTTTGTTGGGGTGATGCATGGGCATCCCCAAGCTTGAGCTTTTGTCCATTCTTCAACTCATCTCATCATTCTCCGATCCATACACTTGAAAACTTCCTTCATACAAAACTAAACACAGTTCTATTAGCAACATTAGTGTAGCATAACATATAATCAACCTCTTTTTTCTTCAGGTTTCAACTCAAAACCACCACATATATAGCATATACTGCTGTAGCAACTTCCCCAAAAGTTTCATGATCAAAAGAACTCAAAAGAAAGCGATAAAGTGGCAAACGCAAATATTGGCAGAAATCTGTCAAAACTGAACAGCTCACAAAGGTCGAATTTTTGAGGGGTTTTCTGTTGCTCAAATAAAAAAGTGTTCAACTAACGAAAGTTTGGATATAACCTGGGGCATATGCACAAGAAATCGTAGGTCCAAAATATATACAGAGAATTTTCACGAATTTTTACGGTGCAGCACCGAAAACAGTTTCAGGACAGCAACATCCCCAAATCTTTACCTCACTCAATTAGAGGCTTCTCTTGGAACAAAAACAAAAAAATAAAAAGGATAAGGAGCGGTCATTACAGTAGTAATAACTTCCAAGACTCAAATAAAAGAAAAAGTACTGGAAATAAAACATTGGGTTATCTCCCAAGAGTGCTTTTCTTTAACGCCTTTGAGCTAGGCGCAATAATTTGCAAAGATGCTCATGTGGGCGCCATATAAGAGCTTGAGGCAAAGGCGCCATATAGGAACTTAAAGCAATAGAGAGCATCAAAAAGCAAGTATGGAACACATTTAAATCTAAACCACTTCCTATGAAAAATAGTCTTGTAAAGAGACAAGTCATGAAAGCGCAAAGCAAAAAGCATAGGAAGGCAAAACAAGTACAACTTCAAGAATTGCAACATAAAGAAGGGAAACTCAATATTGTTGAGATCCATCAAACCATGTTTCCCTCTCTCATAATAACTTTCAGTAGCATCATGAATAGAACTAACAATATAACTATCACATAAAGCATCCCTATCATGAGCCACATGCATAAAATGATTAATACTCCCTACATGAACAATAGTAGTAGGAGCAGATTCAATAGAATAATTATTCTCATCACCATAATCATCAAAAACAGGAGGCATATTGTAATCATAACTAATTTTATCCTCAATAGTAGGTGAACTAAAAATATTATACTCATCATTATAACCATCATAAACTAGAGGACTACTATGTCGCAAAGCATATTCATCAAATATGTCATCATAAGTAGGAACATGGATAGCACTAATGGTACAACAATTATTAACCTTAGAATTGGTACCAAAAAGATTTTCAATATCAAAAGTAGAGTGTTTTTCCCAATCATGATCACTAACATAGGTAACAGGCATAGGAACATCATCCCAATCAGAATTATCATAATCTATAGCAGGATCATAACGCTTAGGGGAAGATACCGTGTCCTCTCGCCTTTTACTCCTCTTCTTCTTCTTCTTACTCTTCTTACTCTCTCCTTTAGGAGGGAGAGACTTGAAGGGCATCTTCTCCACATAATCTGGTTTGCTGACAGAAACAACAGAAGAAACTTTGGAGGATTCCTCCTCTCTATTAATAATATCGAAACATCTATTAGTCCTGTCATAGCTTGGCAAAACATCATGTTTTATAAGATCTTGTAAGTAAGTATTTGCGAGGCAGTCTTTAGCACAATAGAGATGACAACCAAGAAGGGTGATATTAATATCAACATCATTCATGTCTACCAAAGCAATATTTCTAGATATCTCTTCACAATTCAAAAACAAAGTAAGCTCATCATACTGATTGAATGTAATCTTATCATCACAATACAAATCTGTGGTACTCGTTCGATTAATTGGGCATTGAAAATTAAAGTGCCCCTTTTCACCGCAAAATTCACAAAAAAAGGATAAAGCTCACAAACCCATTCACCAAGCACATCTAGATCCTTGAGCCACATACTGGTTTCTTCATTTGCGTGGGTGATGCAATAATCTTCCTTATTGTAACTCTGTTCACAAGGTCTATGTATTCCACAAAAATTAACATGCTTATAAGAAATAGTACTTTTAGAGACAGTAGCCATGGGGAGGCTTATCGGAGGGGCTCGACGTTGGTGACGATGGGTCCGGCTCGGGATTGTGCCAACAGAGACACCTCGGTTTACCCAGGTTCAGGGCCCTCCCGGTTGGAGGTAAACCCCTACTTCCTGCCTGCTTCGTATTGATTAGGCAGTCACGATTACAGTGCTCCTCGAGCTGTTCGGCTAGAGGAGGAAGAAGAAGATCGGATCTCCCTACGCTAAGGGTCCAGGCCCCCTTATATAGACGGGGGCCTGGTTACAGGTTTTGGTAGCGATTCGGCCGGCTGCCGGCTCCTCGGCGGCGGCGTCCTTGGCGTGATCCTCTGACCCTGCTCTGGCAAAGACACTTTATAAAGTGTCTTTTCCCTAGACCGGCATCTGGAGGGCATATCCCCTCTCCTATGCCTCGGATCCCGTCGTGGGGAAGAGTCTTCGATCTCTCATTGGTTGGACGTGGTCGTGGCGCTCGTCACTCCTGTCCTGCGCCCCTGCCGATCTTGTCGGGGCCGTTCTGCTTTTGGCCAGACAACCGTTGAGAGGCCTTGTCTTCATCGCCCGGCTCCAGTTCTCCTCGGTGGAGTCGCCAGCCAGCTGCTGGCGCAGCCGGTCCTTCGGTCAGAGCCAGTCTTCTTGTGCTGAAGCCGTGGGGACTCCTGGGACGCCAGCCGGCATATTGCCCGGCCCGTGGTGTGCCCCCTAAGTCATCCCCACGACACTAGCCCCCGAAACTGGCGAAGTCTCATGGGCTTGCATGGGGCTTTGGCGGGTTCTTCTTCTCGCCGAAGTCTTGCTCGCTTTCGTCGAAGTCCCAGGATTTCTGACCCGGCTTGGTCGCTCCAGTCCTTGCGGACAAGTTTCGCGGAGTTTCTCCGGCCGTCTCGGGACGAACCGGTTCCAGTGGTGGCCCGGCTAGCGACCGCGAGCCGGGGAGCCGCGAGCCGGCGTGCTGCCTCCTGGGAACTTGCGCCGCTTTGGGTCTTGTTCCCACGCGGCGGCCGGTGCAGCGTGCCAGTGGCCAGTCTTGTCATCTTGACTTCAGAATCCCCTCCGTCATAACTTCTCGAGTCGTCATGCGAGGTAGACCGGCATACATCAGCGACGCATCCCATCAACCCCTCCCACGATCCGCTGCGGCCACTACCGCGGTGGCGCACGATGTGGAAGTTGGTTACTGAAACATCGGGAGTTACCCTTCCGCCGCTCTCCTTTAAATTCTGAGCGTGCTCGTTGCCCAGGGCGTCTCCCACTTCTCCTTCGCGCTCGAGCCCTCTCTTCTTGAACTCGGCCCGACCATGTCATTCCCTAGCCGCTCCTCTGCCGACGGCGACAAGGTCCCGGAGGGGGACAGGGAGGAGGTTGAGGTGCCGGAGATGGCGCCCTCCGCACCCCGAGGACGCGGTCGCCCAAAAGGAAGCCGCAACAAGCGCACCTTAGAGGTCCTCGCGGCGACAGCCGCCGCCGCCGCCTCCTCCTCCGTCGCGCCCCAGGCGACCGGAGCTCCCAGCGATGCGGGCATCCTGGAGAAGCGGAAGCCCGGCCGCCCGAAGGGGAGCGGGAAGAAGACTGCCCCCGCGGCGGTCGCCGCTCCTTCTTCGTCTCGCCGCCGCGGGCGGCCGCCGGGCAGCAAAAACAAGAAGGCCCCCATCGTTTTCAGGGTCGACGCCACTCCCGCGCGGCCCCGCGCGACGGCTCCTCCTCCGCTAGGCCCCTCGCGGCCCTGGCTGGAGAAGCCGGCGCTCCAGCCGCCAGAGTACATCTCGGCGCAGGGATGGTCCACCTGCATCATCCCTGTGCTCGCCGGTGCCCGGGATCGTCTCCGCCTCCCGACCCAGTTCACCAGATCGATGGAGGACCAAGAGATGGCTTACGCCAAGCTGCGGGAATGCAGCGGTGGCCAGCCCACGTACTGCGTCGAGGTCTATTACGACGGCCAAGGGGTGTGCTACTTCCGCGACGGGTGGTCGAAGTTCTTCATCGACTACGGCGTGCACGAGGGCTGGTTCATCCTTCTCACCCGCCAAGATGAGAAGAATGACTTCACCATCTGCCTCTTCGATGGTACCCTCTCCGCTCGCGCCTTCGCCGCCCAGCCGTGAAGGACGGGGGCTCCATCGGCCTCCGGCATGGGCTTCTCCGGGACGAAGTCCATGCGGCGCTCGCGCCAGGCTGAGGAAGGCGAGGATCTCCCGGACGAGGGATCCTTGGCATCCTTAGGGTAGTAGTTTAGGGGACTTTTGTAATCGTCAGACTTCTTAATGAACTCTTCTAATTTCCTGCAAATCTTTGCTTGCTCTGTGAATGCTCTTGCGTGAGACTGTCTTCTGCTTGACACCATTGCAATGCAATGATCCTTCCCTTGACGAAACCGCTGTTCGTGCGAATTCGTAGATAGGGACTATGATAGTTAGTACCCTGCGCAGATGCTTCAGGCGGGCTCTTCCGGCCTCAACGCGGAGGGAACAGTGCTTCCGCTTGCCGGCTCCGGGGGGAACGGACCAGTCCCGGCTCCACGGAGTTGGAGCGGAGACTGAGTCTTGTACTGGCTCGGGCGAGGTCGAAGCCGGCATGTTTCCCCTCCCAGGCCTTCGCACGTCCC
The DNA here is from genome assembly GCA_007115705.1 of Dactylis glomerata. Lineage (NCBI taxonomy): Eukaryota > Viridiplantae > Streptophyta > Magnoliopsida > Poales > Poaceae > Dactylis > Dactylis glomerata. The sequence goes on from QXEO01001145.1 coordinate 557,666, forward strand.
AAGCCACGGTTGGAGTAGCCTTCCCAACTTCCGGCTCTAGCCGTTGCCTTATGCGTGTCAAGTTTCAATTTTGATGCTCGTTTGCTCATCGTGTCGCAGCGCCAGCTGAACGGACAGCCGGCGAGGTACTGGAGCCGACCTGCTTCTGAGGGCCAATTCCCTTTCCCCCTAGCCCCCGAGTTTTGGGGTAGCTAGACTAACAACTAGCTCGGAACTAACCTTTCGCGAATGATGCCAATGTCAAGCGAGGTAGCCCTTGCTTCGAACCTCTTAGACGTGGCTTCTCAGCCCAAGCGTTGAGAGACTGTGACTATCAACTATTCGCAGGTTTTGCCTTTGCCCGGTTCCCTCAACCTTTTCCTTAATCTTCCCACCCTTCGGCCCTTCTACCCCCAACCGGCAGCCTGGTGCCGGTTGGTCTCCCTTGGGCCGGCAGCCGAATGCCGGCCTAGGGTGGGAGCGTGCCGCGGAGTGAGAAGTAGTACTTCGGTCTATCGGGCCCCCGACTCGTGCTAACCAACGCTTAGTTAACAGTCACTGCCCTTAACACCTGGTCGAGCGATTTTTCTATCGTTTGCGGTTCTGCTCTGCGGCTTTCCTTCGTATGTGGCCTGCCGGCTCCTATCCGTCCGGCTGCGCGGAGCCGGAAGGCGGAGATTGGGCTCGAGACCTTCGTCATACGTAGTACTCATCCGGCTGGCAAGAGATCGATCTTTTTCGGGGCTGCCGGCTGTGGCTCGGTGCCTGGAGATGGCTGTCGGTCAAGTGAATAATGCAGGAAGCAAAACATACACGAAGTGTTTTCCTCGGAACCGGCCGTAACTAGCCGCTCCGTTTTCCTTTATTCATTGACACGTTTTTCGGGGTACAAGCTTTTGCCTTAGCAGAAGAAAGGTCTAAGGAGACTGACATTCCAGGGACGCTCGGTCTCCTTGTCAGAGTTATCTGCCTTGTTCTTTCTGGGCTCTTGTGCGTCGATGAGGTAATATGCCCCATTGCCCAGCACCCGGCTGACAATGAACGGTCCCTCCCAGGGAGGAGACAGCTTGTGCATGCCTTTAGTGCTTTGGACCAGCCGGAGTACGAGATCTCCTTCGCGAAACGCGAGCGGGCGAATTTTCCAGCTGTGGTATCGTCGCAGCTGCTGCTGGTAGAGCGCTGATCTAGCCAGAGCCTGCTCTCGAGCCTCCTCGAGGAGGTCGACGCCATCTTCGCGAGCTTCTTTTGCTTGTTTCTCCGTGTACTGGACAATTCTGGGCGCATCGAACTCGATGTCTGTGGGCAGCACCGCTTCTGCTCCATAGACCAGGAAGAAGGGTGTGAAGCCGACAGAGCGATTTGGAGTGGTGCGCAGGCTCCAGAGCACTGAGGGTAGCTCTTCGACCCAACAACCGGCTGAGCGTTCGAGAGGCTCGACCAGTCTTTGTTTGATGCCGGCCAGGATCAGCCCATTTGCCTTCTCCACTTGTCCATTTGACTGAGGGTGCGCTACTGATGCTAAGTCCAGCCGGATGCCTTTCTGACCACAGTAATCAGCAAAGACTCCCTTCGCGAAGTTCGTCCCATTGTCGGTGATGATGCTGTGGGGAACTCCATATCTTGTGATGATCTCGTTGAAGAACTTGATCGTGGACGAACCGTCGAGTTTTTTGATTGGCTTGGCCTCGATCCACTTGGTGAACTTGTCCACAGCAACCAGCAGATGCGTCAAGCCCCCGGGTGCGGTCTTGAATGGCCCTACCATGTCCAGGCCCCAGACAGCGAACGGCCAGGTGAGCGGGATGGTCTTGAGGGCTGCCGCTGGAGTGTTTCTGTGCTTGGAGAAGCGTTGGCAGCCATTGCACTGCTTCACCAGCTGCTCTGCATTCTGCTTGGCCGTTGGCCAGTAGAAGCCATGGCGGAAGGCTTTGGCCACCAAGGCTCTGGAAGATGCGTGATGTCCGCACTCCCCTTGGTGTATCTCTCTTAGCAGCTCTGTCCCTTCTTCCGGCTCGATGCACTTCTAGAAGATGCCTGACACGCTGCGCTTGTACAGCTCGCTGTTGATGATGGTGTACGCCCCAGCTCGACGCTGAATTCGCCTAGCTTCCGCTTCATCTTGCGGCAAGTCCCCAGTGATGAGGTAGTTGGAGAATGGTTCCGCCCAGGAAGGTATCTCCCGTATGTGGAAAACACTGGCGACCAGAGGGTCAGCAGCCCCCGGGTTCGTCGTTGAGCCGGCTTCGCCTGATCGTCCGGCTGGGGGAGCGGGCGCGGAGCCGGCAATCCCCTTGTCCTTCGTCGAGCCGGCCGCGCTGGGCTGGCCGGCTGCCTCCTTCAGCCCCGAGACGGCAGCCCCCGGGTTCGGTGGCGGTACCTGAGCCGGGGTTGGGTCTCCAGGGACATAGATGGATATGGACTCCGGCGAAGGTTTGATAGACGGCTTGTGGATGATCTCCAGGGACACCCCGGCTGGGATATCCTGCTTGGTGGAGCCAATCTTGGACAGCCGGTCTGCTTCCTCGTTGTTTGCTCTGGGGACATGGTGGAACTCGCAGCCCTCGAAGAATCCGCTGAGCTGCTGCACGTAGAAGCGATAAGAGGCCATGTTGGCGTCCTTGGCGTCCCAGTCCCCTGAGACCTGGTGCGTCACCAGGTCGGAGTCTCCAAAACAGAGGATCCTCCTGATGCCGATCTGCTTGGCCATCTTGAGCCCATGTACCAGGGCTTCATACTCGGCGACGTTGTTCGACGCACGGAAGTGCATCTGCAGCACGTACTGCAGCTTGTCTCCCTTGGGAGAGGTGAGGACGACGCCGGCTCCCAAGCCCCCGAGCAACTTGGAGCCATCGAAGTGCATGCGCCAGTGGGTGGAGTCCGGAGCCGGCGGCAGGTACTGGTGCTCTCCCCAGTCAGCGAAGAAATCCGCTATGATCTGTGACTTGATCGTCGTCCTGGGCTTGTACTGAATGGTATGAGCCGCGAGCTCGATCGCCCATTTAGCCACTCTTCCTGACGCGTCCTTGCACCCGATGATCTCCGAGAGCGGAGTGGTGCTCACCACCGTGATTGGGTGCTCCTCGAAGTAGTGCTTCAACTTCTTGGCCGCCATGTACATGCCGTACGCGACCTTCTGGTAGAGCGGGTAGTTCTGCTTGGAGAGAGTGAGCACCTCACTCAAGTAGTACACCGGGCGCTGAACCGGCAGCTCTTTGCCTTCCTCGGTGCGCTCCACCACGATCACCACGCTGATGACGCGTGGGGTTGCTGCGATGTAGAGCAACATTGGCTCTCACGGAGCCGGCGCTGCCAAGATTGGCGCGGTAGACAAGGCTCGCTTGAGGTCATTGAAGGCGTCATCAGCGCGCTGGGACCAAACGAAATGATCCGTCTTCTTCATCAGCTGGTACAGCGGCATGGCCTTCTCCCCGAGCCGGCTGACGAACCGGCTAAGCGAGGCCAGACAGCCAGCAAACTTCTGCACATCTCTGAGCTAGGTGGGCTTCTCTAGGGCCTCGATGGCTTTTATCTTCGAGGGGTTAGCCTCGATCCCTCGCTGGGAAACGATGTAGCCTAGGAGCTGCCCAGCCGGCATGCCAAAGGTGCACTTCTCTGGGTTGAGCTTCATGCGATAGCGCCGCAGGTTGGTGAAGGTCTCCTTGAGATCGTCCAGGAGCGTGCCGCCCTGCTTGGTCTTCACCACCACGTCGTCCACATAAGCGTGCACGTTCCTCCCAATCTGCTCCTGCAGACATCGCTGCATGGTTCGCTGGTAAGTGGCTCCAGCGTTCTTCGGGCCGAACGGCATGGTAACGTAGCAGTAGGCTCCAAACGGGGTGATGAAGGAGGTCTTGATCTGATCCGGCTGGAAGAGCGGGATCTGGTGGTAGCCGGAATAGGCATCCAGGAAAGACAACAGGTCACAGCCGGCTGTGGAGTCGATCACCTGGTCAATTCGTGGCAGTGCGAAAGGATCCTTGGGGCAAGCCTTATTGAGGCTGGTGTAGTCGATACACATTCGCCAAGTGTTATTCTTCTTCAGAACCAACACTAGGTTTGCGAGCCAGTCAGGGTAAAACACCTCTATGATAAAGCCGGCTGCAAGGAGCCGGGCAATCTCCTCGCCAATAGCTTTCCTCTTTTCTTCTGCGAACCGCCGCAGCGGCTGCTTGACCGGCTTGGCGTCCGGCCGGACATTAAGTGCGTGCTCAGCCAGCTCCCTCGGCACACCAGGCATGTCCTTTGGAGACCATGCAAAGATGTCCCGATTCTCACGGAGGAAGCTGGTGAGCTCGCTTTCCTATTTGGCAGACAAGCCGGTGCCGATGATGACGTACTTGGAGGGGTCGCTCTCATCCAGCAGGATCTTCTTGGTGTCGTTAGCCGGCTTGAATTGCTCCACAGGTGACTGGCAAACCGATACGTCTTGCTGGGTCAGCTCCACACGATGCAGAAGCTGTCTTTTCTCCTCGGCAACGACCAGCGCCTCTGCCAGCTGCGAGCTCTCCTTTGCGCAGGCCAAGGACTTCTTGAAGTTTCCCGAGGCTGTGATCACACCTCTGGGCCCTGGGAGCTTCATCTTCAGATAGGCGTAGTGCGGAACCGCCATGAACTTGGCCAGGGCTGGACGGCCTAGCAGCGCGTGGTAGGGACTGCTGATGTCCACCACCTCGAACCAGATGGGCTCGCGGCAGCTATTCCCCTTCTTTCCGAAGTGAACCTCCAGCTGCACCTTGCCCAAAGGGGTGCAAGAATGCCCAGGCACGATGCCATGGAAGGTGAGCCGGCTAGGTTTCAGCTGAGCAAGCGGGATGCCCAACTTCTCCAGAGAGCTCCGGTAAAGAAGGTTGATACTACTACCGCCATCGATGAGCACGCGGGAGAAACGGCACATGTCCGTATCGGAACACACGACCGGATCCACGACCAGAGCATACTCTCCAGGGCTGGGCATCAACCTCGGGTGGTCCTCGCGCCCCCAGGTAATGGCCGCCTCGGACCAATGCATGAACTGGGGTTCTGCAGGCATCACGGCGTTCACCTCTGCCTCATGCCAAAGGTCGCTCCTTTTGTCCTTGCCGGGGGTAGTGAAGATGTGATACTGCTCCACGTCCGTCGGGAAGTCATCATCTTGATCCGGCTCGCCTCCAGCTGGGTCGCGTTGTTGGTCCTCCTGACCTTCAGCCAGTTGCGCTTGCGACGCACCAGGGATCTGCCGAGCGCGCTGCTCCAGCTCTCTCGTGAAACGGCACTGACGCGTGGAGTGGGTCGCTTCCCTGCCCGGGGAGGTGTGGAATTTACACAGCTGATCAAGCGCAGCATCGAGGGTGTACTTGCCCTCTTTGCGCCCGTGACCGCTGCGTGCAGCTCCCGGGCCTCCTTGGTCGGAAGCCGCTCGCTTTGAGCTAACAGATCCTCTGGGAAGCGCCTTGGTGTGGTCAAGCCACAGGTGGATGTGCAGCGCAGATGGGCGAGCCTAGGACTCCGACCCTGGCGCTGACTCCTCGATCGAACATGATCTGCTCGCTCCGCCGCCTTGCTGGGCGCGGCGGCCTTGGGCGTTGCCGCTCGGAGCACGGCCGCCCTGTCGACGCCCTCCGCGGCCTCAGCTTGCCGATGGCGACCGCTGGATCTGGCCGGGGACGACGGTGGCGAAGCTGCGGCACGAGTCATGGGCGAGCTCGGTCGGTGCGTCTCCATGCACGTCGTAGAATTCGCTGAGCGTGGTACTTGCACGGCGCCGGTTTGCCTCGTCCTCAGTCACCTTGCCAAGGAGAACGAGGCGCGTCCGCTCCAGGGCCTCGGCGACCCGGGCGGGATTGACGACGCGGCCGAGGGGAGCGCGCAGGTCCACCATGGAGATGTCCGGGGCGTCCCGCTCTGGGAGTGGGGCGTCTTGCTCCTGAGGAGGTGGGCGCTCGAGCGACGGGCGCTCGGGGCGCGGTAAGTCGCCGCCCTCATCCTCTCCCAGGGTCATCACCTCGACCATGGCGCCGAGATTGCTGCTTTCACCGCAGCTCGAGCCTCCGTCGCAGAGGGAGTCGGAGACATCGGTGACCTCCTCCGGGAAGGGCTTGGCGATGTAGAAGCGGTGGCTACCGACGTCGAGGAAGGAGCCGCTGTTGCCGAAGCCGTTCTCGAAGTAGGCTAAGTTGTCGCTGACGCAGTCGAAGGTGCCGAACCTCCAGACGAGGCCGGAGGCGACCCTCTCGCCGGAGGGTCCCGGCCGGAACTTGACTCCGCTCGCCACCGCGCTTTGCCCCACGGTGGGCGCCAACTGTCGTGGGAATTTAGAGACAGTAGCCATGGGGAGGCTTATCGGAGGGGCTCGACGTTGGTGACGATGGGTCCGGCTCGGGATTATGCCAACAGAGACACCTCGGTTTACCCAGGTTCAGGGCCCTCCCGGTTGGAGGTAAACCCCTACTTCCTGCCTGCTTCGTATTGATTAGGCAGTCACGATTACAGTGCTCCTCGAGCTGTTCGGCTAGAGGAGGAAGAAGAAGATCGGATCTCCCTACGCTAAGGGTCTAGGCCCCCTTATATAGACGGGGGCCTGGTTACAGGTTTTGGTAGCGATTCGGCCGGCTCCTCGGCGGCGGCGTCCTTGGCGTGATCCTCTGACCCTGCTCTGGCAAAGACACTTTATAAAGTGTCTTTTCCCTGGACCGGCATCTGGAGGGCGTATCCCCTCTCCTATGCCTCGGATCCCGTCGTGGGGAAGAGTCTTCGATCACTCATTGGTTGGACGTGGTCGTGGCGCTCGTCACTCCTGTCCTGCGCCCCTGCCGATCTTGTCGGGGCCGTTCCGCTTTTGGCCAGACAACCGTTGAGAGGCCTTGTCTTCATCGCCGGCTCCAGTTCTCCTCGGTGGAGTCGCCAGCCGGCTGCTGGCGCAGCCGGTCCTTTGGTCGGAGCCGGTCTTCTTGTGCTGAAGCCGTGGGGACTCCTGGGACGCCAGCCGACATATTGCCCGGCCCATGGTGTGCCCCCTAAGTCATCCCCACGACATAAAAGCAGACCCCACTTGGTGTCGACATCCTTGCTTGTGAAAGACCCATCAAAGCATGCATCTAGATAGTCCTTGTAATATCCTGAAAGCCTTGCATAAAAATTATTAATAACAATATTACGGGGAAGATCATGAATAGGACATTTGTGCATTAGTAACTTCAATCTTCCCCATGCTTGGGCAATGCTTTCTCCCTCATGAGGCCAAAAGTTATATATCCGATTACGATCTTTATGAATTTCACTTGGAGGATAAAACTTGGAATAAAAGAGAGACACAATTTCCTCCCATGCAATAGATGGACCATCTTCAAGCAGCCGATACCATTCCTCAGCTCTGCCTTTCAGTGACAAAGAGAATAGCTTCTTCTTAACTTGGTTCATTGAAATACCTGCACACTGGAACAATTCGCATAATTCATGTATAAAAAGCAAATGATCACCAGGATGGACAGTTCCATCTCCTAAATAGCAGTTATTCTTAACATGATCAACAATTTTCATAGGTATTTTAAAAGGATGAGGAGCACAAGAATCATTAGAAACATCACATATGGGAGATAAAATATCATCAGAGCAAACTTTCTCCACTAAAGCTGAGGGACTAAAAATATCATACTTAACAAAACCAGCTTCCCCAAGCTTAGACTTTTCTATAGCATTAGCATTAACGGTATTCAAAGCATTCGTACTAATAACATTGCTATGCGAAATAAGCTCCAAGGGATTTTCAATTTTCTCTTCAAATCTAAAATCAGGAAAAAGACTAAAGAACTCTTTGTTTTCCATTAAGCCTAACTAGTGAAAATAAAAACAAGAAACAAAAAAGATGTAATTGCAGAATCTAAAGGAAATAACTCCGAGCACTCACACAGGAGGATGCGAGTACCTTTTACCTTACCTCCCCGGCAACGGCGCCAGAAAAGAGCTTGATGTCTATGCACGCTTCTGTTCTTGTAGACAGTGTTGGGCCTCCAAGTGCAGAGGTTTGTAGAGCAGCAGCAAGTTTCCCTTAAGTGGATCACCCAAGGTTTATCGAACTCAGGGAGGAAGAGGTCAAAGCTATCCCTCTCAAACAACCCTGCAATTACGATACAGAAAGTCTCTTGTGTCCCCAACACACCCAATACACTTGTCAGATGTATAGGTGCACTAGTTCGGCGAAGAGATAGTGAAATACAAGTGGTAGTGATGATTATAAGTAGTAACTGTGATATAAAATAAGTATCGCTGCAAGTAAACATGTAACAAAACAGGAAGTAAACGGTGTGCAATGCTTGGAAACAAGGCCTAAGGATCATACTTTCACTAGTGGACACACTCCCAACAAATATAACATGATTGAACAAATAAACAACTTCTCTTCACTATGGTACTCTGAATTACTCTCCTATTGAACAACACTAATCATTGCGTAGTGGCTACAGAAGCACCCCTTAAAGTTCATCAAGTACTTGACAAACACCACTCATAGAGATATCCAAATCAAATCACAATTCAAGATAAATATTATTGCAACTTAGACCAAGTACTAACACGGTGCACACACTGTCAACATTACACCATGAAAGGAGGAATAGATCACTTCAATACTATCATAGCGATAATTATTCTCATAATCCATAAGAGATCACAATCGTAGCCTAGACCAAGTACCACCACGATGCACACACTGTCACCGTTACACCATGGCAGGAGGAATAGATTACTTTAATAACGTCACTATAGTACACATAATATCTGAATAATAACATCTACTTGTTCAACATGATACAAATCTCACGATCACATAAAGATCACATCATGGGAGAGAGAGGTGAACCACATAGCTACCGGTAGAGCCCTCAGCCCCGGGGATGAACTACTCCCTCCTCATCATAGGAGACAGCAAGGTTGATGGAGATGGCGGTGAGGTCGATGGAGACGGCGGAGATGGCGATGGAGACCGATGGAGATGGCTCCGGGGGCACTTCCCCATCCCGGCAGGGTGCCGGAACAGAGACTTTTGTCCCCCGAAATTTGGCTTCGACGGCGGCGGCGCTGCGGAACTGTTCTGGAAATTTTGCCGACCCTTTTAGGGTTTTCCGTCCCGAGGCTTCTTATAGGCGAAGGGGCGTCGTCAGGGGGCAGCCAGGGGCTCCTCACACCAGGGTGGCGCAACCAGGGCCTGGGCCGCGCCACCTATGTGTGAGAGCGGCCTCTGGCCCCCCTCTGGCTCTCTTTCGGTCTTCGGGAAGCTTCCGGGAAAAATAACACTTCTGGCTTTTGTTTCGTCCAATTCCGAGAATATTTCCTGTGTAGCTTTTCTGAAACACAAAAACAGCAGAAAACAGGGAACTGGCACTGTGGCATCTTGTCAATAGGTTAGTTCCGGAAATCGCATAAAAATGCCACGAAGTGTAACGAAACACAAAGCAAATGGTGTAAAAACAAGCATGGAGCATCAAAAATTATAGATACGTTTGAGACGTATCAATATCTACTAGCAACGGAGAGCATGCAAGATTATAAACAACATAGAGATAACATAACGATCATAAATCAACAATTCAACTTGACATAGTACCAATATTCATCGGATCCCAACAAACACAACATGTAGAATTACACAATGATGATCTTGATCATGATAGGCAGCTCACAAGATCTAAACATGAAGCACATGGAGGAGATGACAACCATCTAGCTGCTGCTACGGACCCGTAGTCTAAGGTAGACTACTCACACATCACTCCGGAGGCAGGCATGGTGATGAAGAAGGCCTCTGGCGGTATTCCCCTCTCCGGCAGGGTGCCGGGAAGAGCTTCTGGACCCTCTCGATCTCGCGTCGACGACGGCGGTGGCTTACAGTAGGTTTCGTGGAAAAGTGATCGGGGCTTTTAGGTTTTCCCGTCGAGGGGAATATATAGGCGGAAGGGCAGCGTCAGAAGGTGGGCCAGGGGGCCTAGTCCCCCTCCGTCTCATCTTCGGACTTTGTCTTGTGTCGGGAAAAATAGGAATTCTGGCTTTTGTTTCGTCCAATTCTGAGAATATTTCCTGTGTAACTTTTTTGAAACACAAAAACAACAGAAACATGGAACTAGCACTGTGGCGTCTTGTTAATAGGCCAGTTCTAGAAAATGCATAAAAACGCCACGAAGTGTAACAAAACACAAAGCAAATGGTGTATAAACAAGCATGGAGCATCAAAAATTATAGATACGTTTGAGACGTATCAAGCATCCCCAAGCTTAACTCCTGCTCGTCCTCGAGTAGGTAAGTGATAACAAAACAACAATTTTTGAGGTGACATGCACCATCAAAATCTTGATCAACGATGTAAAGCATTGATTGTTGAGATCAAAGTACTCTAAACATGGGCATAAAAGACATAATATTGACAATAAAACTTAGCAACCATGTTATAACATGAAAAGTAACACAAACAAAAGATCATGAGTAATGAAACATTGAAAGTCAAGTGTGTGTTTCAACCATATAGAAAAACAAAGCAAAGTGGTTTTCAGCTTGTCCTTCATGGAGTAGCAAAACATAAATACATAGGACACCTTCAAGTTTAAGAGGGAGACTAGATACAAATAATTTAAGAACAAGCAAAACCATAATCATGAATCGATCAATAATAAATTTTGGGACTATGCACATTAAACTCAGAATGACAACTATGCTCTCTTAGAAGGTGCATAAAGGTAGAAGGTGGATACTAAACATAAAAGTAAAAGAAAGGCCCTTCGCAGAGGAAAGCAGTGATTAAACATGTGCTAGAGCATTTCAGTTGTAAAACAGAGAGATAAAAAATTGTTTTGAGAGGTGGTTGTTCTTGTCAACGACTGGTAATGGGGTTCTTACTACCTTCCATACTAAGCAAGTTTTTGAGAGAGAGAGATTGGCACTTTGTGCTCTTTTATAAAGCTTGGCACTCCTCCCCACTTTTCCATTCACAAACCATGGCTAACCGATTCCATCGGGTGCCCACCAACTTTCACATACCATGGAGGAGTGCCTTTTTTCCCCATTTTTCTTTTTGGAATAAAACAATATGGAAGATAGCAAATCCGACCACTACGTCCCCATGAGCTGAAAACAGTGTCACAAAATGAGAAGTATTTTGAAGGTTTTTTTGAAAGGTAGCACATGCAAATTTACTTGGAATGGCTTGCAAATACAATGCATAGGAATTTATAGTGGACACACTGGAAAACTTGTTTTTTGGGAGTTGGATGCATGAGAAGTATTCCCTCTCAGTACAAAATGAAGGCTAGCAAAAGACTGGGAGCGGCCAACTAAGAGAGCAATAACGGCCATAATCATGCATAGCGACAAAACATCATTAACCGAAGCATAAAGTGGTATCACAAGTCAAAAACCAAATGATCATAGAGGCTTATGGCGACTTGTTAGAGTCAAACATGTTGTAAGCATGCGCCAAGTCAACCCAAATAAAGCATCAAAGAAGAAAACCACAATAATATTCTCCCATATAACAAAAACAACGCATGATTCTTTCAAAGGCACATTAAGCAATCTCAGTAATTTGAGACAAGTCATGCTACATCAAAAACCACTAAGCATACTATCAAAATAACATCAAGCATGACATGCAAAAGTCTAAACCACAGTCTAAACAAGCTCTCATTTGTACCACTATAGGCATGAAACTTTTTCTCTTTTCCAACACCATTCAATCTTTTTGAAACCACTCTTTAAGATGATAACCAACATAGACCAGTGGTATAAATACACCTTGATACAAAGATATAACAAGATCTGAACAAAAATCAAGGCAAAAAATGAAAGCTAAACGTAGTTCTAGAAAAAGAGCACACTCGTTGAACGATAAGAGTGAAAACTAGAGTGTTCTTGGCAATGAAAGACAAAGTGTGTCTTCTCCAAAAGAAACTTGTTGGGGTCCAATCATTTATTGCAGAAAACAAAACAAAAGAAAACTGAAAGCGACAGTAAAGACGCTCCAAGAAAAACGCATAGTACATGAAGCAATAAAAATATAGTGTCTTGAAAGATGACCTGATTTTTGCCGATGAAGAAGGGGTGCCTCGGGGGCATCCCCAAGCTTTGACGCTTGTACTTCTTGGATATTTCTTGGGGTGACATGGGAATCCCAAGATTGAGCTTTTGTCCATACTTTATCTCATCTCATCACTCTCCTTTCCCTACACATGAAAATTTCCTTCATACAAAACTTCATACAATTCTATTAGCAACATTAGTATAAGCATGATAGTAAATCTACCCTTTTGGTTCAGTTTCAAACTCAAATATACCATCCATTAAAGCTACTGTAGCAACTTCCTCAAAAGTTCCATGATCAAAAGAACTAAAAAAAAGCGATCGAGAGGCAAACACAAATAGTGGCATAATCTGTCAAAACAGAACAACTGACAAAGATCGATTTTTTTCGAGGACCTTCTGTTGCTCGAATCGAAAAGTGCAAAACTAATGAAAGTTTGGAAATAACCTGGGGCATGCGCACAAGAAATCGCAGATCAAAAAGATATTCTGGGAATTTTCACGAATTGGTACGGTGCAGCGCAAAAATCTGTTTCAGGACAACAACTTCCCCAAATCTTACCTTCCTCCCATTAGAGGTTCTTCTTGGCACAAAAACGAAATAAAAATTATAAGGAGAGGTCACTACAGTAGTAATAACTTCCAAGAATCAACAAAAAGAAAAAGTACTGAAAAGAAAACATTGGGTTATCTCCCAAGAGTGCTTTTCTTTAACGCCTTTGAGCTAGGCGCAGAAAGTGCAAATCAAGTATTTTTCAAATGAAGCATTAAGATCAATTGCTTCCTCAAGAGAACCACTTACCACACTAGGCACCTTAGGAGCCTCTGAAGATGATTCAACCTGCAAGTCACTCTTAGTTGAATTAAAAGTCTTACCAATCTTAAAAACATGCTGCAGTTTTGGCACAGATACCTTGGGAACATACATAAATTTTTGCTCTTTTCCAACAAAAGCTTTCTCCTTCTTAAACTTATGAGAAGGGAAAATTAAACTTAAAGTTTCCATAGACTCCTCTAGTTTACCAATCCTAAGGTTTTGACTATCATGAGTAGTACTATCCTCTAAAACAGTGATTCTCTTACCGATACTTTCTATCGATTCATTGACCTGGCTAGCGTTATCGAGGATATTTGGCAAACTTTTTTCTAAAGAGCTAAGTTTTTCTAAAACTTCCTCCAAAGTGATCTCAGTTTTAACAACATTAATAGGTGGTACTCCAACTAAACTTTTAATTAAAGTGCATGCTTCCAAAGCAGGAGTACCCAGAAAATTACCTCCTGCAAGAGTATCAAGAATGTACCTATTCCAACTAGATATACCAACATAAAAATTCCTAAGGAGGATCATGGTAGAATGCTTCTTCGTACACCTATGATGAGCATTACTAATGCGGTACCAAGCATCTTTCAAACTCTCTCCCCCTTGTTGCTTAAAAGTACGAACCTCAACTTCAGGATTACTTATTCTAGCAAGACTAAAAAGCAGGCAAGTAAAAATAACAACAATAAAGGTACTAATTTTTTTGTATTTTTGATAAAAAGATGCAAGCAAAAATAAAATAAAGCAAAACAATAACAAAGTAAAAGATTGGAAGCGAGAGATTCCCCTTGCAGAATTCTTCTTTCTCCCCGGCAAAGGCGCCAGAAAACTTGTTGGTGGTGCGGTGTTGATGTAGGAGTTTTATATATAACCGCCCAGTTGGAAACCCCAAGAGAAGGTTATGATGAGCACAGTAGCAAGTCTTCCCTTAGTTGTAAAACCAAGCTTTATCGAACCAGTAGTGTCGTCGTGGTGAAACAACATATGCCATAGGATGGCTTAAATGGGGGCCGAACTAGATGCTGGAGGATTCGGGAGAGGGGAACGAGCTAAAAAGCACGACAGAAAGAGGCACTGATCTACCCAGGTTCGGGGCTCTCGTAAGGAGATAACACCCCTACTCCTGCTCTACTGATTGTATATTTGGGTCGATGTAGTACACAACAATGGTGCTTCCAAGCTCTCTGCTAGAGAAGGAAGATGAACTGCTAAGTGTAGGAACACAGAGTGACCAACCACCTTCACCCTTTACCAGGGCTCCCTATGCCACCTTATATAGTGGTGGCCAGGGTTACAACGGTCATACAAGACCACAAGACACGGGCTACACTCCAAACAGGAGCTGGTGACGATGGCAGAGACCCTTGACTTCGCCCCTGATTGCTCTCGATGGGACGCCATATCCCTGTACCTTGTACCTCTTGAACTGTGGCCTTACCTCTGTGCGGTAAGCTCGTACTTGTGCACAGTGAGGGTAGGTAACCTCCACTGTGCACCCTGCCATCTTACTCTGCTACCATGCTTGGATGTTTTCTTCCTTGATTGTAGGGATGTGACACCTTGGTTGACTTAAGTATCCCGGATATGACCGTTGGCCATACCCAGGACTTATATGCCGGACCAACGACCTACGAGGGTCGGGTAATCCGGCCTCCCCTGCTCCTGCACAACACACCAAATGGTTAGGCCGGCATATCTAAGTATATGCCGGCACACATATACCTAGTATTCCGGCTATACCGGCATATCCAGACACCAGCCGGGATATACATATATGCCGGCCTGGCCGATGCTCCTATATTCCGGCCAGGCCTTTTCTTGGTCAACGGCATAAAAGTCAACCATAGACCTTGTGTCTTTCTAGTCTCTTGACCCTACCGGGGGTCATCCCCCCGACACTAGTCCCCGAAGCTGCCGAGGTTCCCCAGTCATAACTGTGGAGCCTTGACAGGTTCAACATACCTTTCTTCATTATGCCCCGGCGATCAGATTTATATGCCGGCACATCTGCACATATCCCGGCCTCTGTTCCTGTTCCAAAACTTATTCCGGCCGGTCCCGAGGGTATTCCGGACGGAACATATACATCGGGCAATTAATCCGACATATAGACGAGTCTTCCTCGAGAAGCCATGCCTGACAGCTTTGCATCGAAACTTGTAACTGCCCTGCCACCTCGAACGGTCACCCACGATGTGACGGTTCACAGTGCAGTTACTCCTCGCCATCATTGCGTCATGGCACGGTTACCGGAACCGCCGCCCCACTCCGTGCCGCCACGTGGCGACTCTCTGCAGGAACGGTCGGGGGAGTGGAACACTCCCACGATCCCCACGACCCTGACCTGGCAGATCTATAAATAGGGCGGCGGGGGTAAACTTATCTTTTTACCCCCCACCATCGTCTTCCTCGCCTGCTCCTTTGCCTCCTGCGCTCCACCGCCGGTCCGAAGAACAGCATCTCCGCCGCAGCCGTCCTGCTCCCCGCCGACGCCGACGCTCGACGGCGCCCGGCATCTCCGTCGACGACGCCGCCGCTGCCGCACCGTTCCTCCGCGACATTGCAGGGAGATTGAAACTCTTCCTGCACGCTCGCCGCCGCTCCATCGTCGCCGGCCAAGCTCCGGTGAGTTCCTCTCTCCCTCTGTTCTTCCTCTTTGATGCTTCTTCATAGCTTCTCATTGGTAGCCATATCCGCATAGATCTAGTGCAGTTCCTCTCTGGATTCGACTAGCATTGCTAACAGCGCTCACAGGTGTTCTTCCTTAGAATTTTTACCCTTATTTGTTTCCTGTTTTAACTGGCTCGGTAGATCTTTGATTTCTGCTAACCTTGGGGAGAGTGGTATGCCGGAGAGACTAACCTCCCTCTTTTCTCCGGCCTTGATAGGAATATCATCACGGGACTCCGGCTCTCACGCCTTGTCCCGGCCACTAAGATGGCATCTTCAAGCATGACGGGCACCTCGGCCTCTGAGGAAAATACCTCGGCCCGAGCCCAAGGACGCTCCGGCTGGGAGGGGTCGGAGGTTACTCCGGCCGACATATCCTGGGTCACCTCCACCAGGAGAGTCCCGGAGGGCGTAGCATGCCGGCTACCAGCAGGAGAAACTGTGCCGGCACCTGAGCCTGGCGAACGCGTCGTCTTCATCGCCCACTTCGAGCGTGGCTTCGGCCTGCCGGCATCGGACTTCTTCCGGGACTTCCTCAACACCTACGACCTACAACCTCATCATATCCCGGCCAATGCCGTGATGATCCTCTCCGCCTTCGCTGCTTTTTGCGAGGGCTATGCCGGCATAGTGCCCCTTACTCAAGGCTGGGCGAAGTACTTCCAACTGCGGAAGCAAGTCGTCCAAGAGCCGCCCCGGAGCAAGGACGACCCGCCGGAGACGGCCCAGGAAAAGAAGGACCGCCCCATGACCCTCTGCGGCGCGGCCACCATCATGTCCCGAAAGGGCTCGGACTTCCCCAAGGTGGAACTCCTGGAATCTTGCAAGAAGTGGCAGAAAAGCTTCTTCTACGTCAAGAACACCACCGACGAGGATCTGCTCAACCTGCCGCCATTTGTGGACGAGCCACCCTTGGCTATGACGAACTGGACCTACAACCCGAAGAACTCGGTGATGCCGGTGAATGCGCTTCACCGGGTTAAGGGCGAGCTCCTGGATGCCGGTCTTACTCCTCAAGACCTGGTGGCCTGCTATATAAGCCGGCGCGTCTCCCCTCTGCAGCGCCGGTCGCACAAGATCTGCCAGATGAGCGGGCCAATGGACCCCAACCGGCACTCCACACACGAGCTGACTCCGGCCGACATTCTGCGCCGGATTAAGGATGTCTGCAAGTCCTCTCAGGCCACTTTTGCCTGGGGGCTAGAACCATACAGCCGGGATAGGCCCGCCCCAACGGTAAACCATCTTATCCGATACATAAAGTCCATGTCCGGCACATAGATACTTAAGCCGACACATGTCTGTTTGCCGACACATATCATATTGATCCGACATACCTCTTCCACCGGCATATTTCCTTGTCTGAATACTTGACTTTGCTGTTTATACAGAAATTCAGCTTCCAAACCATGGAGAACTCCCGGATCAAGATCGCGGCGGACCGCACTGTTGCGGATGTTGAAGATCCGGATCATTGGGATAAGCTTCCCAGGAGCACCCGTGCTGCAGCTGCCATGGGTAAGGGCTCTTCATCCCGGCATTATACTCAAGACCGGAGTGAGATTGATTCTGACGAGGAGATCCTGCTGTACTATGACCCGATGCCACTTGCGTACGCCTTTCCAGAAACACCTATTGCTTACGAGTTTCCAATGCCGTCCTCAGCTATCCCGGACGATATGGTTATCGACGCCGCCCCTCTGAACCAGGGACCTCCTTCCACCGGCGGACGTGCCGGCCGGAAGCGAGGGGTGAAGCCCCAGTCCGACACACCTCAGAAGTCGAAGAGGCAGAAGGTCGGCGTGCCCATACCGAAGAAACCGAGACCTGTCGCCGCGGGGTAAGTTCCTTTTCTTTGCATTTCCTCCGACATATCTCTTGCTTGCATTACTTGACTTGGCGTTTTTTCTCTTTCAGAGCTCCTCTTGCGCCGGAACAAGCTTCTGGCTCGAGTGGCGACCCGAAGTTACCAAGCCCGCTGCCACTGCTACCTCCGACATACCCTCTGCCAGCCACACGACCTCCCCGGCGCCGGCATCCTCGCCTGCGCCCGACAAGACCTCCTCCCCGGCGAAGGACGTTCCTCCGCCGGAACAAGACACCTCTGCCCCCGACGTCCACATGGACTCGGGGGCTCAACAGGAACCTCCGGCTCCTGATGTCCACATGGACACAGGAGCCCACCAAGAAGCACCAGACTCCGGCGCGCCCACCAGCGACGCCGGCACAACTGAAGACGCCGGAGCAGACATCAAGGGTAAAGGCCCTTTAGTGCCGGAAGTCCGGACTATTCCGGATCCTGCCTCTGCTGGCCAAGATGCACCGGCCGCACCGGAACAGCCCGTGCCCAAAACTCCTTCTGCTGAAACGACTCCTGCACCGGCCAAGACCACGGCGCCGGCCAAGACCTCTGCCCCGGCCAAGTCCGGCACATTGAAGATCCAGCCGACCAAGTCCGGCACTCCATCCGCCGCCACTGCTCCTCCTAAGGCAACGCCTCGGACCAGCTCTGCTCTGGCCCTGCATCTTGGCAGGGCAGCAGCCCGGCCTGGCTACCGGCGCAACTTCTTCGACACGCCAGAACTTGAGGGCATCATCCCCCTGGTGACAAAGAGTGACCAAAGCCTCGGGTCTCTCAAGGAGCGCTGCGAGAAATGGAATGACGCCGGCTCCCTGGACACAGCTGAATCCAAGAAGAAGAAACAGGCCGAAGCTTCGGCCACCGGCAACCCAGCTGATATCCTGGCCGCTAAGCCCATTCCTATTGCCTGCGAACTTCTCAGTCTTCAGCAACGACTTCATCGCCTGGCCGATGCCACCAACGTAAGTCCTTTACATATAGATATCCCCAGTCCCCGAAAATGTCGGCTGTCCGGGATACGGACATCCGGGATTTTCCAAGACCTTTTGCACTTAGCTGCTTTTGCAATTAACTTTCCGACATATGAGCTCGATTCGAGCTTCAAATCCTAGTCACCGAGAGCCGGGATAGGTGCGCAGCACCTGTGCCGGGTCTCTACAATTTCACATCTCAATTATTTTTCAAATCCTCCTGACCGAGATATAAGCTCGATTCGAGCTTCAAATCCTAGTCACCGAGAGCCGGGATAGGTGCGCAGCACCTGTGCCGGATCTCCTATAGCATAAATAGTTCGTATAATCTTCAACTGTACTGGCATGCTTTAGTTATCTCATATCCCTTCAAATCCTAATACTTTTGCAGCGCATGAATAACGCCCGTGCCGACATGTTCCATGACTTGGTGTGCGAGCATCGGAAGCTTTCCGACGCACACAGCAAGCTCCAGCTGGAACTGTCCCAGAAAGGTAATTTCAGCCGACATACCTTGCCCTTCTCAATAGTCCTCTGGCCGGTACATCTTAATATGCCGACACCTAATCTTTGTCTGACATTTGGCAGCTGGTGCCGAAGCACAAGTCACCGAGCTTGCCAAGAGAGTGAAGGAGCTTACTGGTATGCCGGATCCTCTTAACCTTGAACTAATCCTTCTGTACTTCAAATCCTTTAATCTTTTCACTGTTTTCTTTCTTCAAATCCTTGTTTTGACTTCAAATCTTTTCAGACGAGAAAGCTGCACTGGAGGCACGCCACCAGGACTGTGTGTCCTCAGTGGATGTAGCCAAGCAACTGGACGACCGGGATGCCGGTCACAAGGCCGAGGTTGAGCAGCTGAAGGGCCGGATCACCGAGCTTCTGGACGAAAAGGAACAGAGGGAGGGCCTACTGAAGAAAACCCAGTCCCTGCTTGTCATCTCCGAGACTGATGCCTCCAACGCCCACGCTGAACTGGATAGCCTGAAGGAGCAGGCCACCAAATGGGAGGTTACAGTTTCACAGCTGAATGCCGACCTTGCCAGTAAGCTTCAAATCCTTTCCCTTTATCCTTCCCGACATAGTGTAATTCTCTCCGGCATATTCTCCTTTTGCTAACATTGTTTCTATTCCTCAGACATGTTTCCCGCTTCCGTCGAAGACGTTGAGAGGGCTTTGCAGTTGGATCGAGAAAACCGGGGTGTTCCGGTTGACTCGCCCAACTGGGACATGTCGGAGCAGCTGTTGGCTCTGCAGTCCCGGAAGAACGCCATGACGCTCTACACTGAAGAACTCTTCTATGGCGCCCAGGAGGCATTCTCTGCCCTCTGGCCGGGACAAAGGACTCCCACTGATCCCGTCGACCTCGGCAACGATCTGCAGCTGGCCAAGGTTCGCCTCCGGGAGTGGCGAGATTCCGGCGCGAGGGTTGGAGCTGACGAAGCTCTCAGCTACTTCTTGTCCTGGTATGAAAAGGCTGACTTGGAGACTTTGCGCACTGTGCGCGAAGGATCCATCTGGACCACGGATCCGGAACACATCCGGCGCCGACGGGAGCTGGCCCACAGCTATGTGGACTATGCCGACACCGACGCCTTCGTTCGGGATATCCGTGAGCCGGAGAAGAAGGACGATGCCGGGACATCCGCCGCTGCTGAGGGCTCCGACTCCAGCCAGGATGAAGATGAAGCTGAAGAGGCCGACACTGATGTCCCGGAACAGGCATCTGCCCCGGGCGGAGGTGATGGCTCCATTCCATCTGCTGGGTCCGGCACTCCTGAAGCCGACATCTCCACCGCCACTGCTCCACCAGCCGGCGCCTCTGCTTCTGCCGCTGCTCCTTGACTTTGCAGCACAAACACTTTAAGTTTTATCAGATCCCCGGTATGCCGGGTGCAGATGTAATATACACGTTTAATTTCCTTTGGTTTGCTTCCTGAACAAGTTTTATCTTGGTTTGCTTGTTACTAATGCCGGATCATCTTTTGGCTAAGTCACCGAGTTGTTTTCCTGTTTCCTCAATTTCACAACCTTGGCTGCTTGTCTACCTCAATTGGCTTTCGACGTATGAGTCTCAAGGTTGCTTCCTCGAACATACAGTACTTTAACTTTGAGACTTAGACTTCAAATCATCCGACACTTTAAATTTTAACTTTAGCTTTAACGAAAATGTCGGTTCGCTTGCTTTGTATTTCCTTAGCCGTTTTCCATGTGTAGACAATCTCCGGCATCTACTCTTGCTAGCCATGAAGCCGGGTTTCGGACAGCAGCTGAGTCGAAGAGTGGCCTTTGGTGCCGACACATTACTAGGCCGACATAGGAAACATTCAAATAAAGCCAGCCGGCATATAACAAAAAACTGTAAATAAACAACAAATATACCTCGGAGCTAGTTACCCGGCTTCTTCGGGATGCCGGTATTTCATTCATTAGTCTTGTGCCGGCACAACACGCCGGCATACAAAGGAAAATATGGAAATACATACATTGTGTTGCTCAGGAGTAAAAGGGGCGCAGTAGAGCTATGTTCCATGGCCTCTTGGTTTCTTCTCCGGACCTGTCCGCCTTATTCTTCTTGGGGTCCTGCGCATCTATAAGATAATAGGCATCATTGTGCAGAGCTCTGCTCACAATGAATGGCCCCTCCCATGGAGGAGTTAACTTATGCCGGCCTTCTGTTCCTTGCTTTAGCCGGAGTACTAGATCTCCCTCTTGAAATCTCCTTGGATTTACCTTCTGCGCATGATAGCGTCTGAGGTTCTGCTGATATACTGCTGTTCTTGACAGAGTTATTTCCCTTGCTTCCTCTAGCAGATCAACATCATTTTCTCTGGCTTCTTTAGCCTCTTCCTCAGTATATAGCACTATTCTTGGTGCATCATGTATTACATCTGTTGGAAGCACAGCTTCTGCTCCATACACCAGGAAAAATGGTGTGTAGCCTGTTGATCTATTCGGAGTTGTTCTTAAACTCCACAGCACTGCTGGCAGCTCATCTAGCCAACATCCCGGAGTTTTCTCCAGGGGCTCTATCAGCCGGGGTTTTATGCCGGATAATACTAGCCCATTCGATCTCTCTACTTGGCCATTGGCACAAGGGTGGGCAACCGACGCAACGTCCAGCCGGATTCCCACTTCCTCACAAAATCTGGCAAATGGCCCTTGGGCAAAGTTTGACCCATTGTCAGTGATGATGCTATGAGGAACACCATATCTCAAGATTATATCCTTTAAGAATTTCACTGCTGTGTGACCATCACACTTGCTTATGGGCTTCACTTCAATCCACTTGGTGAACTTGTCCACCATGACCAGGATATGGGTCATTTTCCCTCTGGCCGGCTTAAAAGCCCCGACCATATCCAGGCCCCAAACAGCAAAGGGCCAGGTTATTGGGATAGTTTTCAGGGCAGATGCCGGCTGATGAATCTGGTGGGCATATCTTTGACACCCATTACATTTCCGGACCAAGTTTTCTGCCTCTTGCAGTGCCGTTGGCCAATAGAAGCCATGCCGGAATACCTTTGCCACCAATGCCCTGGACGAAGCATGGTGACCACACTCCCCCTGGTGAATTTCCCGGAGCATCTCCAGACCCTCCGCAGATTCGACACATCTCTGCAATACTCCGGTGGTACTTCTCTTGTATATTTCTTTGTTGATGATGGTATACGCTTTGGATCTCCTTATAACCCGGCGGGCCTCGGTTTCATCCGCCGGCACTTGACCATCCACCATGAAGTTCATGATAGGACGTGCCCATGAGGGCACTTCCCTGACAGTGAACACTGCCTGATCTATTTCCATCATTTCGACCGACACATAATCGATCTCCATGGGCTGCGAAGTCCCCGGGACTGAAGAATCAGTCCCCGGGTATGCCGGAGCAGTCCCCGGGTATACCGGCACAACCTCTTGGCACATTTTACCCTTGCCTTTAGTTTTGCTCCGGAATACTGTACTAACAGCATATGCCGGCCCAGTCCCCGGGACTGAGGAAACAGTCCCCGGGTTATCCGTCCTGGCTCCGGCATCTATCTCCATTGGAACTGCTTCGTCTGGACCTGGCGGGACATAAATGGAGGATGACTCCGGCGAGGGTTTGATCGATGGCTTCCTCAGATGCTCCAGCGAAATGCCGGGCGGGATTGAATCTCGGGAAGACCCCAGCTTGGATAATGCATCGGCTGCATCGTTCTGAGCCCGGAGAACGTGCCGGAACTCACAACCTTCAAAGTAACCACTTAACTGCTGCACTAGGAAACGGTATGATGCCATGTTAGCATCATGCGCGTCCCATATGCCGGAACACTGCTGAATCACTAAGTCAGAATCCCCGAAGCACATAATCCGGCGAATTCCTATGTCCTTAGACACCTTCAGGCCATGCACAAGTGCCTCATATTCCGCCACATTATTTGATGCTGCAAAGTGAATCTGCAGGACGTATCTCAGCTGGTCATTCTTTGGTGAACTGAGAACTATGCCGGCACCCAAGCCATGGATTGTCTTGGACCCATCGAAATGCATCCTCCAATAATTGGCATCTGGCAATGGTGGCTCATACTGTATCTCGGCCCAGTCAATAAAGAAATCAGCCAAGACCTGGGACTTGATTGTATCCCTCTTATCGTACTGCGGTGTATATGGTGAAAGCTCTATTGCCCACTTTGCTATCCGGCCGCTGGCATCTTTGTTGCCTATAATTTCCGAGATAGGGGCCTCGGCCACTACCCGGATTGGATGCTCTTGGAAGTAATGCTTGAGCTTCTTGGCCGCCATATAGACACCATAGGTCATCTTCTGATAGTGGGGGTAATTTTGCTTTGAGGTGGAGAGGACTTCACTCAGATAATATACCGGCCGCTGCACGGTTTTGCCTCCTTCCTCTCGCTCTACTACCACCACAGCACTGACAACTCGGTTGGTTGCCGCTATATAGAGCAACATTGGCTCCCGGGGCATCGGAGACTGCTAATACCGGAGCTGTTGACAACAACTGTTTCAATTCTTTGAAAGCTGCATCTGCTTGCGTTGTCCAGACAAATGTGTCGGACTTTTTCATCAACTGATATAACGGCAGAGCTTTCTCTCCCAGCCGGCTTATGAAGCGGCTCAGGGATGCGAGGCACCCAGTGAACTTCTGTACTTCCCTCAAATCTGTCGGCGGCTTCATCCTTTCTATGGCACGAATCTTGCCGGGATTCACCTCAATACCCCGACTGGAAACAAGGAAACCGAGCAACTTGCCTGCCGGCACACCAAAGGTGCACTTAGCCGGATTCAACTTCATCCGGAATCTCCTCAGGTTCCCAAAGGTTTCTCGGAGATCATCTATGAGAGTCTTGCTCTCCTTGGTTTTTATGACGATATCATCGACATATACCTGCACATTTTTATCTATCTGATCGTGCAAACACTTTTGCATACACCTTTGGTAAGTTGCGCCGGCATTTCTTAAACCGAACGGCATAGTGAGATAGCAATAAGCCCCGTACGGGGTAATAAAGGATGTCTTTATTTGATCTGGCTCAAACAAGGGGATCTGGTGGAAACCAGAATAGGCATCTACAAATGATAACAGTTCACATCCGGCTGTGGAATCAATCACTTGATCGATCCGAGGGAGCGGGAATGGATCTTTAGGACATGCCTTATTCAAGTTGGTGTAATCAACACACATCCGCCATACTTTCACTATGGCGGGCTCGTCTTTCTTCTTTTCCACCAAAACCGGATTAGACACCCAATCCGGATGAAGTACTTCCTTGATAAAGCCAGAGGCTAAGAGCCTGGCCACTTCCTCCCATATGGCTTTCCTTCTATCGCCGGCATTCCGCCGGAGCGGCTGCTTCACTGGCTTAGCATCGGGTCTCACGTGCAATGCGTGCTCAGCCAGCTCCCTCGGCACACCTTGCAGGTCCGAAGTAGACCATGCAAAGATATCCCGATTCTCACGGAGGAAGCTGATGAGCTCGCTTTCCTATTTGGGATCCAAACTTGCCCCAACCAGGGCATGGCGCTCCGGGAAAGCTTCATCCAGAGGCACCTTTTTGACTTCCTTACTCACTTGAAAAGAAACGCTGCCACCGGGATTTGTCATGCCCGGCATATATTTGCCGGCCACGACCGTCTCAGCAATCTCCACTGCTCGCTTGAGCCTCTTCCTCTCCTCTGCAATGATCAGAGTCTCGGCCAGATTGGATCCGGCGGTGGCACATGCCATCGAACGCTTGTAATCACCAATGATGGTGATCACTCCTTTGGGTCCCGG
This sequence comes from Dactylis glomerata, assembly GCA_007115705.1. Lineage (NCBI taxonomy): Eukaryota > Viridiplantae > Streptophyta > Magnoliopsida > Poales > Poaceae > Dactylis > Dactylis glomerata. Next base: position 582,280 of record QXEO01001145.1, read on the forward strand.
CATCTTCATCTTCAGATACGCCACATGCGTAGAGGCCATGAATTTTGCCAGTGCCGGTCTACCCAGCAAAGCATGGTAGGGGCTCTCCAGATCAACCACCTCGAACATGAGGTTTTCCACCCTGCAGTTATCCCGGCTGCCAAACATCACATCCATCCGGATCTTGCCCATCGGCGCACACGAAAGTCCCGGCACAATGCCGTGGAACGTGGTCTTGCTCGGTTCCAGCATATTTTCCTTGATTCCCAGCTTCTCCATCGTATCCCGATACATGATGTTGATGCTGCTTCCATTATCAATGAGGACCTTGCTGAATCTTACGTTATTAGCCGGCCCGACGAATGTCGGATCCATCACCAGAGCATATCCGCCGGGATTTGGCATGATCCGGAGATGATCTGCCCTGTCCCAACCAACAGCCTGGTCAGACCAGTACATCAGCTTTGGCACAGCCGACATAACGGCATTCACCTCCAGACACCGCCGGTACAAGCTCTGCTTGTCCGTTCTCTCGGTCTCAAAGACCATATAGCTCTGATCATACTCCTTGTACTCATTCCGGCCCGCTCCTGGGCCTCCGGCGTTATATTCTGGATTATAGCTCTGGTCAACTTGATTTACGCCGGCATTTTCGGCGTTGCTCTGATTCCCAGGATTAACCGGCCTAGGTGGGACTGCAATCGTATTGGCACCTGTCAACGGCGATGGAGCTGCCGGGACAGAGGGTCTAGCCGGTCCCCAGGGACCTGCACGACCTGCTAATATGTCGTCCAGCCACGAACAGTTCCTTGTCAAATGGTTTGCCGGCTTTCCCGGCTGGAATGTGTGGAACACACAAGGCTTGTCCATGGCAAGACCCACAGTATACTTCGGCCACTGCTTCTTCTGGCCGGCGGCTCCGCCCGCATTCTTGTTGGTCCAGACATTCTTCTTCTGGAACGGCTGTGCTTGCTGCTGCGGCTGCGGCTGAGGCTGCTGATAGTCCTCATATCTCGGACGCTGGCTACTGCCGGCGCCCCCTTGCTCTTCCTCCACAGCTGCAACTTGTGCTGCCCCATACCGGTGATCCGGCCTTTCATCTCTTCTCTTGTTCCGGTTATCAGTGCGATAATATTGCCCTGATCTCCCGGCATTGCTGGTGTTCCCCTGGGTTTGCCCCTGTCCTTGTGAATCGAGACTGGGCTGCATGGGATCTCCCAGAGCATAACTATCAGCGATCTTGATTGTTTCGGCCAGCGTGACCGGCATTTGCCTCTGAAGCTTTTGCCACAGCATGGTGCCATGCCGGCACCCATGAGCGAACCACATGATGGCCTGCTGCTCATTGATTCCTTCGCAGGAATTGCGCAACGTGCACCACCTGGTCAGATAGTCACGGTCAGTCTCATTCACTCCTTGCCGGCAGATAGCCAGCTGCTGCGGACGGTTGGACCTCTTGTATGTACTGGTAAAGTTCGACACAAACTGCTCTTCGAAATCAATCCAGCCGTTGATACTCCCGGCCGGCAAATTATTCAGCCATATCCTGGCTGGTCCTTCCAACATCTGCGGCACATATCGTACCGCCCATCTGAGGTTTCCTCCGGCGATGTTCACCGCTGTGGAGTAATCCTCCAACCAATCTTCCGGCTTCGTACTGCCATTATATGTCCTCGCGCCACGCGCGAGCTGGAAGAAGTAAGGCACCGGCTCCCCCATAATCCGGGGTCCGAAACACATAGGGCCCGGAGCTCCTTGTCTCTCCACCAACTCTGATTGGTGGATCTTGTCCAGCTTGAAACGTGCATCATTGGCTTCCAAGGACCGAGGTCCAAGCCGGGATGCTATTGGGCCTGCGATCATCTGCTGCTGCTGCTCCGGCTGATGCTGCTCACTATGCCGGCCTTGCTGGTGCTGCTGCTGATATCCCGCCCTGGCAAGGGCGGAATTGCCGTCATCCTCTCGATGTCCCGGATGGCCTGCACCTTGCTGCTGCGCTGCACCTCCGGCGCCCTGTTGCTGACGCCGGGCTGCACTGTTACTCCGGCCACCACCGGCCGCGCCTGCTTCATGCCCGGCCGGCACACTCTGGCCGGGCTTCTTGCTGCCGACATACTTGTCAGCTTGGCCGACATTCTTCTGCACCATCGCCTGCTTTCCGGCGGCAGCCGGATCGTACACCTGGATCTGCTTGTCCCGGCGGCCAGAGGTCACACTTCCGGCACGCCGGGCGCTAGGATGCGGGGACGAGGCTTGGCCCCTCGACCTCGCGCCGGCACCTCCCGCCGACACAATGTACTGAGACGCCCCGGCACCCGGGTTTGCCTTCTTAAAGGCCTCCTGCTGCTTTGTAGCTTCAGACAAAAGTTGGTTAAGCCGGGCTTGCTGCTCACGCAGTGCTTCGCCGGATAAACAAGATAAATCCTTAGCTACCTCGGCCGCCGCTCTAAGGTTCTTTACTGGCGAACTATAGACTACCTTAGGCACAGTACTAGTTGCGGTATGACTCTTATCTCTAGCATCTTTTCCTATCTCAGCATTAAGATTTCTGCCTCTAGTTCTAACCTCTTCTATCCGGCTAGGCCGGATTACTACAGGAGTAAAACCATGGGCTGCCTCATACTCACGGAGTTGCCGGTTAAACCGTTCGCGCTCCTGGTTCATGGCCAGGGCCTCGTCGACGAGGGCCTGACGAGATCCCTCCAGGACCTCCCTTGTCTGCTCCGGATCAACGCCGGATCGCACCGGCTCGAGAAGCCGGTCGATGATGGGAAGAAGAACCTCGCCCCTAGCCGGCACACCGGAAGTGCCGGCCAGGTTCTCCGCACGCTCCAACGGAGGACGCGCCGACCTCTTGTCCTTCGGCGGCTCCAGAGGAGAAGCTCCGGCCGCTGCTGCTTTGTCGGCATCTTCCGCCGGCGGCACGGATGTGCCGGCCATCATCACCTCAGCCGGCTCTACTGAGCGAGCGCTACGCCCAGCGTGAGCCAGCCGATGTGACGGAGGATCCGACGCCACCAGCACCTCCTTCCTGCAAATTCTCTCAGTCCCCACGTACACCTCGTGGGAACCGAAAGACATAATCCGGCCATCCCTGGGGAACGGCCGGCCACCGAGACAACCGGCGTTGTCACTGACGAAACTGAGTGAGCCTAGCCTCTGGACGAGGCCAGAGACCACGCGCACTCCCGAAGCTGCTATCATAGACCCCGTCCGAATGAACACTCCGCCCAGCATATCGATCTGCCCCACGGTGGGCGCCAAATGTCGTCGTGGTGAAACAACATATGCCATAGGATGGCTTAAATGGGGGCCGAACTAGATGCTGGAGGATTCGGGAGAGGGGAACGAGCTAAAAAGCACGACAGAAAGAGGCACTGATCTACCCAGGTTCGGGGCTCTCGTAAGGAGATAACACCCCTACTCCTGCTCTACTGATTGTATATTTGGGTCGATGTAGTACACAACAATGGTGCTTCCAAGCTCTCTGCTAGAGAAGGAAGATGAACTGCTAAGTGTAGGAACACAGAGTGACCAACCCCCTTTTTCACCCTCTACCAGGGCTCCCTATGCCACCTTATATAGTGGTGGCCAGGGTTACAACGGTCATACAAGACCACAAGACACGGGCTACACTCCAAACAGGAGCTGGTGACGATGGCAGAGACCCTTGACTTCGCCCCTGATTGCTCTCGATGGGACGCCATATCCCTGTACCTTGTACCTCTTGAACTGTGGCCTTACCTCTGTGCGGTAAGCTCGTACTTGTGCACAGTGAGGGTAGGTAACCTCCACTGTGCACCCTGCCATCTTACTCTGCTACCATGCTTGGATGTTTTCTTCCTTGATTGTAGGGATGTGACACCTTGGTTGACTTAAGTATCCCGGATATGACCGTTGGCCATACCCAGGACTTATATGCCGGACCAACGACCTACGAGGGTCGGGTAATCCGGCCTCCCCTGCTCCTGCACAACACACCAAATGGTTAGGCCGGCATATCTAAGTATATGCCGGCACACATATACCAGTATTCCGGCTATACCGGCATATCCAGACACCAGCCGGGATATACATATATGCCGGCCTGGCCGATGCTCCTATATTCCAGCCAGGCCTTTTCTTGGTCAACGGGCATAAAAGTCAACCATAGACCTTGTGTCTTTCTAGTCTCTTGACCCTACCGGGGGTCATCCCCCCGACAAGTAGGAGAAAGAACCAAACTTCAGAAGGTTGATGCCCGCTAGCTTTGCAACAGTCCTGGACAATGGCGCCAGAAAACTTGTCCAGGGTGTAGCTTTACACCAGCAGCAACGTGGAACCTGCACATAACACAACCAAGTACTTTGTCCCAACTTACGATGAGGTTGTCAATCTTACCGGTTTGCTGTAAACAAAGGATTAAGCATATCGAGTGGTAAAAGATAGTAGTTTGCAAGAATGTAAATAAAGCAAGTAAAAGGTAAACGGTAATAGCACTGTAAAAGAATGGACCGGGGTCCATAGTTGACTAGTGGTGTCTCTCCATAAGATAAATAACAACATGCTAGGTAAACAAATTACAGTTGGACAATTGATAGAATAAAGCAAGCATACAAATGTCATGAGGATCACTATGAGATTCACTTGGGCATTACAACATAATACATAGACTGTAATCCAACTGCATCTATGACTAATAATCCACCCTCCGGATGTCATCCGAGCAACCATTGGGTATTAAGTTGCAAGCAACAGATTATCGCCTTAAGCAAAGTGTGTAATGTGAACAATACGAATGTCCTTGAACACAAGATTGTTGTTTTCTCCCTAGTAGCAACAACACATCTACAACCTTAGAGGTTTCTGTCACTCCCCCAGATTACTAGAGGCATGAACCCACTATCGAGCATAAATACCCCCTCTTGGAGTCACTAGCATCAACTCGGCCAAGATATCTACTAGCAACAGAGAGCATGCAAGATCATAAACAACATAGAGATAACATAAAGATCATAAATCAACAATTCAACTTGACATAGTATCAACATTCATCGGATCCCAACAAACACAACATGTAGGATTACACAATGATGATCTTGATCATGATAGGCAGCTCACAAGATCTAAACATGAAGCACATGGTGGAGATGACAACCATCTAGCTACTGCTATGGACCCATAGTCCAAGGTAGAATACTCACACATCACTCCGGAGGTAGGCATGGTGATGAAGAAGGCTTCCGGTGGTGGTTCCCCTCTCCGGCAGGGTGCCGGGAAGAGCTTCTGGACCCTCCCGATCTCGCGTCAACGATGGCGGCAGCTTATAGTAGGTTTTGTGGAAAAGTGATCGGGGATTTTAGGTTTTCCCGTCAAGGGGAATATATAGGCGGAAGGGCGGCATTAGAAGATGGGCCAGGGGGCCACACCACCTGGTGGCGTGGCCAGGGGCTGGGCTGCACCACCCTATGGTGCGCCAGTCCCCTGGTCCCCCTCCGTCTCATCTTTGTACTTCGTCTCGTGTCTAGAAAAATAGGAATTCTAGATTTTGTTTTGTCCAATTCTGAGAATATTTCCTGTGTAGCTTTTCTGAAACACAAAAATAGCAGAAACAAGGAACTGGCACTATGGCGTCTCGTTAATAGGTTAGTTCTAGAAAATGCATAAAAACACCACGAAGTGTAACAAAACACAAAGCAAATGGTGTATAAACAAGCATGGAGCATCAAAAATTATAGATACGTTTGAGACGTATCAATGCCCAAGGCACCCCCTTCTTCGTCAACAAAAATATCAGGTCATCTTTCAAGACACTATATTTTTATGGGATTTCTATTTTCGTGCCCCTGGTTCGTTAGTTGTACTCAGTTCTCCCCAGCCGCTTAACTTTTCCTCAGTTTTCCCCTCGCTCTAGTTTGAAACCCCTCGCAGACGCTCGGACGGGAGGGTTGCGGTCTGGTCAGAGGCCTTAGACCGTTACCGGTGACGGCTAGGGAGCCGCGGTGGTTGTGAATGGACCGTTGCTTTTGAATGGTGTTGACTGTTGACCCAATGAGACACGTCGGACTGGCGGTCTGTCACTCACCCAAAGCTTTCCCCTCCGCCCGAGACTGGAAGAGCTCACACACCGCCCCTCCGCCGCCACGCCGTCCTGCCCTCCTACCTTACGGCGTCGTCCGCCACCGAGCCGGCCCCGCCCCCACCACCTCCCCCGGGAGGCGGAGAGGGCTCCGCCTCCAGTAGATCTAGATCTACCCCTATGGAGGTAGAGTTTGTACATCCGTCTAATGTGCCGATTATGCCCCTCAACAGCGGAGAAGATTGGGAATCGGAGGGATCTAACACATGGATTACATCTGGGTAAGCATCGTCTGCCTATGTGAATTAAGAGTACGCAGTTTTTGAGCGCGAATCGTTGTTGCTCAACTAACTGCGTTGCTTTTCGAATAGGATTGATCCAGCGCTGGCTTTTCGGCTGGTGGTTAGGCTGCACACTAGCTTTTTGCGTGATTCTGAACGCAATGTGACCGGATTTTACATCCCAGCGGTGGTTGCAACTACCATCTCGTTGAGGGATTTAAAAGATAACATCTTCGCTCTGTACCCCTGGGGCGCTGGCGATTCAGTTGATTTCCAATATTTCAACAGCACGGAGGGAAGATTTGTTCCACTAATTTCCGACGACGATCTGGGAATTCTTTTTGCTTTAAATGATTCTTGCCGTGTCGGTAAAATTCGAATCCATGTGGACAGGTTCCAGGCATCATCTGGTGTTGGGGCATCATCAGGTGGTCAGGCATCATGTCTCTCTAGTGTTGCTGCCTCTGCTAATCGTGTGCGCCGCCCCGCTCCTTGTAGGTCCACAGCAGCACCATCTGTCCCCAATGCTAGTGGTAGCCAGATTGTTCCTGCGGTCGATGTGGAGGATGATGCAGAGATTGAGGATCCGTCTCCTCAAGATGATGAGGATGAGTTGATGTTTCCTGAATTGGTAGATCGATGCAGTAAGCAGGCAATGGAGGATCAATACATGGAAGATATTTCACAAGGTGCCAGATTTGATGACACTGATGAAGAAGAGAAGGATGAGAACAATGGCAGCCTTGTTTTAGCCGATTACGAAGATGATGACTTGCCAACAATTGAGTGGAACAGGGAGGATCCTCAGCTTGCAGAAGGCACCGTATTTCAAACGATGATGGACTGCCGTAATGCAATTACTACATATTGCATTCTCACCAAGAATGATTATGAGGTTATTAAAAGTGAGCCAGGTAGGTTCACAGTTAAGTGCCCATACAAGAGGTGTAGGTGGAGGCTGCATGCATCCACAATGCTCAGAAGCACCGTGGTTCAGGTACTACGCCAACCAGTTGTGTATTTTAGATCACGGTGTAAAATTTGTTAACTGTTACTGACATCCCTTATAATTATGTTTCAGATAAAGAAGAACTCGATCGACCATACTTGTCCACCTCGAGCGGGAGCGCCAGAGGAGAAATCAAAGCTAGCGAAGACTAGGTGGTTGGCAGATGCAATCATAGATTGGCTGAGAGAAACTCCAACACTTGGTCCAACAGCACTCATAAAATTGATATCTGATAAGTTTACTATAAACATACCTTACATGAGGATGTTCTATGCAAAGGAAATGGCTCTTGACAGGATAAATGGTCCATGGAATGAAAGCTTTCAGTTGCTTTAGACTTTCAAAGCTGAAGTGGAGATGGCTAGTCCAGGCAGTGTTGTAGCGATAGACAAGCATACAGTTCCCTACAAATTGAAAAGCGGGAGGATAATGCAGAAGGAATGTTTTAGAAGGGCTTTTGTTTGTTTCAAAGCTTGCTGGAAAGGCTTTCTAGACGGTTGCAGGCCTTATTTGGCCGTGGATGCAACAGCTCTTCATGGCAGGTTTAAAGGACAGCTAGTTGTTGCTACTGCAGTTGATGGACACAATTGGATGTCCCCTGTTGCTTATGGAGTTTTGGAGGTTGAGTCAGAGGAAAGTTGGACTTGGTTTCTGCAGAATTTGCGCGACCTTATAGGTCATCCACCAGGACTTGCTATCCACACAGACGCTTGCAAAGGTTTGGAGAGTGCAGTAGAAGCAGTATTCCCTGGAGTGGAGCATAGGGAATGTATGCGACACTTGGTACAGAATTTTACAAAGAAATTCAAGGGTAAAGTTTATACTGACAACCTATGGCCAGCTGCATACACATGCAGCATTAGGAAGCATCTGTTTCATTTGGAAGTGTTGTATAAACAAAAAACTGGGGTGAAGGAGTACTTGGATGAACATCATGGTAGGTTGTGGTCAAGAAGCCAATTCAATGAAATTTGCAAGGTAGACTATGTAACAAGTAACCTTGCGAAGAGTTTCAATGCAAAGGTCAAGTCATTGAAAGGGCTTATGTTGTGGCAAATATTTGATAAGATTAGGCAGATGATCATGATAAAAATCGATCTGCGTCAAAGAATTGCAGCCACAAAATATGTTGGCCATCTCATGCTCCCATCTTTGATTAAGTCTTTGCATGCCAGGGCAAAACAATTGAAGATGAAATGCATCAGAAAAGGAATGGAGGCTGAGGTAACCTACACTGACAGTAAAAACAGGCAGTGGAGGTATCCAGTGAGTTTGGTTGATAGGACATGCCATTGTAGGCGATGGCAGATCCGTGGGATACCCTGCATACACGCATTGTTTTTCATGAGTGTTATAGCGGGTGCAGAAGGTGAAGTTGATCAGTATGTGTCAGAGTATTTCTCTGTTGGCAAATTTAGGGCTGCATATGCTATGAATGTTCCTACCTTGTTGGGAAAAGACCAATGGATGAAAGTCGATCCAGGCTTCAAACTGTACTCTCCAGTTTTGACTAGACCGGCAGGTAGGCCGAGGAAGAATAGGATCAGAGCTAGTGCAGAGGGTGGTCCACCGATTCGACGACGTAAGTGCAAACGTTGTGGAATCCCTGGACACATTGCTAGGCTTTGTAAAAATCCAGTTGACCCAGCTTTTGGAATGGAATATCAGGCGGGAGCAGCAAATGCAGAGGAGAATGAAGAAGCAATTCAACATGAGGAGATTGAAGCAATGGATCATGAGGAGATTGAAGCAATGGATCATGAGCTGCTTGAACCGATGGATCCAGAGCAGATTGAACCGATGGATCGAGAGCTGCTTGAACCGATGGATCGAGAGCAGAGGGAACAGATGGATCGAGAGCTGCTTGAACCGATGGATCGAGAGCAGAGGGAACAGATGGATCGAGAGGCCTTTGAAGCAATGGATCGACAGCTGCTTGAAGCATTTGAAGAAAATGCATTAGAAGAAAGAGCACAAGCTTCATATGATATGGTTGTCTCGGTCTTGGCACAACCCGAAGAGAAGAAGAAGAACAAGAAAGATGGCAAAAGGAAGGTAGACACCGGTAATATCCCGGGTAGGGTTACCCGGAGTAAGGTGGTGGACCCAGCGAGTCACACCAGGAGCAAGAGAAATATTTTATTTTGAACAATTAATTTGAATTTGTATGAACAATTTGTATTGGGGATCCCTTTGTATTGAATTCGAACTAGTGTGACGTTCCTAGGTTTGTATGTTGAATAATCACAATAATGTAGGGAATATATGTGTTATTTGCTTGAATAAGTTCCTAGTCCATGAGCTACTAGCTATAGTTCATCGCTTGAGGTTTCCTCACTTTTCCCCCTCTTAGTGACTAAACTCAAAAAATATAGTTTTGGGTTTATTTTAATTCATAATAATTCAAAACATGGTGGAACCTTCCCATGGAGTCTTGTTATGTTACCTACAACCTAGAGAAATAATAATGGAAAAGGATATATAGAGATATGAAGTTTCCCTTTCCCAAAACCACTTCCTAGTCCATGAGCTACTAGCTATGAAGATGCAGGGCTTTCTACTCAACACACCTCCCAAATGCCCACAATGCTTACAAACTTTGTCCAAATGAGTCCAAATTCGTCACACTTGTGTATCTTTGAATTGCAAACAATATCACGTCGGCCAAAATGTACTATATTGTTCAAATAACACAATCTAACAATTTTTATGCCAAAAGCTTCAATTTCCCTTACTCCCTTTATTATTTTGGTGCCCCTGTTTTACTTAGTTTTACTCAGTTTTCCCCCTCCGGGTCCACTTGTTTTATTCAGTCCTACTCAGTTTTGCCCTTCCGATAAACATTTCCTCACTTTTCCCCCTCTTAGTTCTACTCAGTTTTCCTCCCTTGTACTCACTGGCTGATCTCTGATTGGTCGAGATGTATTTCACACGAATCTTGGTTGGTTGATAGCTCAACGCACGCTTGCACCGTTGGATCATTTATGATCGGACGGCCTGTCAACCCTGGCGGTCGCGGCGGCGCGGATCTGCAGAGCACATACCTACCAACCCTGGCAGTCGCATATTCCAGTCGCATCTTCCTCTCTTACTCTGGCGGTCGCGGCGGCGCGGATATGCAGCGTGCGTGCGTGCGTGCGGCGGCGCGGATCTAACCGTGGGTGCGGCGGCGCGGATCTAACCGTGCGGCGGCGTGGATCTAAGAGTGCCGGTGAGGATCTAACCCTCAGAAATAGTTGAAATGTCTCTCTCTGTCTCACTTTCGTTTATCTTCTCAGATCTGTTGATGATGAAGAACACCAAGACGGTGGCCGTGTCGACAGTGCTCAGCGATCATCTTGAAGCCATCGCCTACAACATCGCTGCGACCTACAACATCGCTGCGACGGCGCAGATCCAGCCTTCAATGTCGGAGCCTGCCGATGTCTCACTTCCGTTACCCTCCTTAGATCTGTTGCTGATGGACACCAAGACGGCGGCCGTGTCGACAGTGCTCAGCGATCGTCTTGAAGCCATCGCCTACAACATCGTTGCGACCTACAACATCGCTGCGACGGCGCAGATCCAGCCTTCAATGTCAGAGCCTGCCGATGTCTCACTCTCGTTGCCCTCCTCAGATCTGTTGCTGATGGACACCAAGACGGCGGCCGTGTCGACAGTGGTCATCGATGACAAGACGATTGAAGCCATCATCCACAACATCGCTGCGACGGCGCAGATCCAGCCCTCCTCCATGTCCGAGTTTGCGGATGGCGCAGATCCAGCCCCCTCAGTCGCCCGTCGTCCAGGCCCTTCTAGCCCATCGGTGCGCGGCCGTGTTCGACGCCGCAAATTGGGATAAATTATGATAAATTTGTATTTTTCAATTTCAATTTGGGATAAAATTGTTCGAACTACTACCTCCGTGTCAAAAAAAGCTTCTCCACTTTCTCGATGTGTCCCTGTATATCCGAATGTATGATTTGAATTCTATCCCAACTTGATTGGGAAGATTGATATGTATTTGATCCGAGAGGCTGGTACATGCTTTCACTTTTGGGATCCCTTCACTTTTATAAGATGTTCATGCATGAAAATTATCGCGCGCATTACTTAGCACAACTAGGAAATGGTACGACAAAATACAGTGGTTAGAGCCACACCAAAATACAGTGGTTAGAGCCATCTACTGAATAACAATTCTATACTATCTAAATCATCTACCACAACCACATAACTGCTAGGACAGGGATGACACCTAATAAAACTGCCCAGATGAATCTACTTTTCGCCTCTCCCATCACTTGAAGTTCATGTTCTAGATTTTCTACCACTTGATCAAATAAGGCAAGATCTGTCTCAAGTATCAACTTCTCCTTGCGAATAAGCTCTGAATTGTTCTTTTCTTCCTCCACAGTATGCTTCAGCTCGAATATCATCAGGTTTTTACGGGCCAATTCATCACCTAAATTGGCCACCTTCTCCTCCAAATCCATCCTCTGGCTACACCACTGGGTTGATTCATCTTGGTATGCAATGTACCATGGATCATCGGCTTGCCTGGCGAACTGTAACAATAATGGAAAAAAGAACAACTGAAATCACTCCAACAGGCCATGGCGGCACTTCAAATTCAACGGTAGTACAGAGAGCACAAGCTAGATACCTGCACTTCCGACGAGGTAGGAGAAGTAGAACGTGGCCACGACATGATCGAATCCCCACCCTCGCCGGTGTACCCGCTACGACCAGACATTGAGGACTATTTCGCACCTGCAAACTCCAAATAAATTAAGCGGACTGTGGGGCGGGGGAGGCGGAAGCAGAGGTCATCGTGGGCGGCGGATCTGCTTGCGGCGGAGCAAATCCCGGTCGTCGTGGGCGGCGGATCTGCTTGCAGCGGACTTTCCTGCGGTGGGTACAATGCGTGCGGACGAAACAAGTGCTGGAGCTGTGGTTGACGTGCAGCACCGCAGTCCGTCCGACGCCGCCGGGGAACAGAGCCGACAGCGCGACGAGGCGCCGGTGATGGCTGCTCCGTCCGAGGGTGGGGAACGAGGTTCTCCGATGACTAATGAGATGCACAACACTAGGTTCCAGCCATGTTTAGCACAAGATTCACTTTAGATTAAGCTGCGAAAATAGTCACCTGCTGGGTCTAGTTTAAGAAAAATTAATTAGCGAACTTGTTGCTTCTCTCTAACTAAAAGCACGGATATATGCCTTTTCACTAAGGGAGACCCCAGCGGTCATTGGCTGAGGCAGCCCCACAGAGCGGCTCTATATGATTTTCTCTAAATAAATAGACGACCCCAGCGGTCATTGGCTACGGAGGCCCCACAGAGCGGCAATATATGATTTTCTCTAAATAAATAGACGACCCCACTGGTCATTGGCTGCGGCAGCCCCACAGAGCGGCAATATATGTCTTTTCCTGAAAAATACACGACCCCACTGGTCATTGGCTGAGGCGGCCCCACAGAGCGGCTCTATATGATTTTCTCTAAATAAATAGACGACCCCAGCGGTCATTGGCTGCGGAGGCTCCACAGAGCGGCAATATATGATTTTCTCTAAATAAATAGACGACCCCACTAGTCATTGGCTGCGGCAGCCCCACAAAGCGGCAATATATGTCTTTTCCTGAAAAATACACGACCCCACTGGTCATTGGCTGAGGCGGCCCCACAGAGCGGCTCTATATGATTTTCTCTAAATAAATAGACGACCCCAGCGGTCATTGGCTGCGGAGGCCCCACAGAGCGGCAATATATGATTTTCTCTAAATAAATAGACGACCCCACTGGTCATTGGCTGCGGCAGCCCCACAGAGCGGCAATATATGTCTTTTCCTGAAAAATACACGACCCCACTGGTCATTGGCTGCGGCAGCCCTATAGAGCGGCCCTATTTGTCATTGGCAGCACCGCGTATACAATCAGGAAATAAAACAGCCCACACGTCAGCGATAGATGGATGGCTGCTCCGACGTGTCTCCTGACCCTACCCGTCAGCACCATTCAAAAGCATCGGTCAATCCACAACCACCGCGGCTCCCTAGCCGTCACCGGTAACGGTCAAGGCCTCTGACCAGACCGCAACCCTCCCGTCCCAGCGTCTGTGAGGGGTTTCAAACTAGAGCGAGGGGAAAACTGAGGAAAAACTAAGCGGCTGGGGAAAACTGAGTACAACTAACGACCTGAGGGCACGAAAATAGAAATCCCTATTTTTATTGCTTCATATGCTATGTGTTGTTCTTGGAGCGTCTTTATTTTTTGTTTTCTTTTTTCTTTTGTTTTGTTTGCTGTAGTATATTGTTGGATCCCAGCATGTTTGCTTGGGAGAGAGACACGCTCCATTTTCATTACCTAGAACACTCTAGTTTTCACTCTTATCGTTCTATGAGTGTTCTCTTTTGCTAGTACTGCTTTTAGCTTTTGTTTTTCACCTTTATTTTTGTTCAGAACCTATTAGTACTTTGGAGCTAGGTGTGTTTAGAGCTTTGGTCTTTGCTGATTTTTATCCTTGAGAGTTGTTTCAAATAGGTTGATTGGTGTTGGAAAAGAGTAAAATGTTTCATGCTTATAGTGGTGCAAAAGGGAGCTTGCTTAGACTGTGGCTTAGACTTTAGCATGTCATGCTAGATATTAAATTGATTATATGCTTAATAGTTATTGTTGTAGCATGACTTGTCTCAAATGATTGAGAGTGCTTAATGTGCCATTGAAAGAATTATGTGTTGTTTTTATCATATAGAAGCATAATATTGTGGTATTCTCCTTTGATGCTTTATTTGGGTTGACTTGGCGCATGCTCACACCATGTTATGACTATAAACCAGTCACCTCAAGCCTCTATGATCATTTAGTTTTAGACTTGTAATATCACTTTATGCTTTGATTAATAATGTTTTGTCGCTATGCATGATTATGACCGTTATTGCTCTCTTAGTTGGTCGCTCCCAGTCTTTTGCTAGCCTTCATCTATACTGAGTATGAGCTCTACTCATGCATCCAACTCCCAAAAAGTTTGCCAATGTGTCCACCATATCTACCTATTAGCATTTTGCTATTCCAAGTATATTCATCATGCATTTATCTATCTTCCAAATTGAATTTTGTTATGAGAAAATTAGTTAGTAAAGCTCTCACGAACTTGATGGCACATTTTACTTTCTTGCACTTGATAAACTTGACCATTGTGATTCTCTTATGAAGTTTGTATGCTTACAAATTGTAAGTTGAAAGTTAGCACAACCATGCATTCATGGGCACATTTTCAACATTGCACTTTTTCCTATTTAGTTGATATCATGCTCTTTTGTTTATGGATGCCTAGCGGGGTGAAATAAGTTGGAAGCTTGTGAGCTCATGGAGTTTGTATATGTGTTAGAGAAATGCCTGGGCCGCTAATCTAAACCATGCATCATTCATGGTGGAAATTTATAGCATAACCATAGTGGGCATTCAACGACACATATCATAATAAAAAGCTATACCCAATGGTAAATAAAAGAGATGTCAAGGTGTTCATTGTCTGTTTGTCTTGTCATTTTGATATGGGAAAGTTTCCATATCATCGGGCAGGAGGTACTGATGTGGTACGGTGGTGTTATCTTTTCACCGTCCAGTTGGGAACCCCAAGAGGAAGGTATGATGAATATAGCAGCAAGGTTTTTCCCTCAGTTAAGAAACCAAGGTTTATCGTTCACGAGAGGAAGGAGCCAATACAACTGAAGGTGATGCTTGCTAGCTTGCGACAGCTCAAGACAATTTATAGGGCGCCTCGTCCAAGCTTTGCTTTGCTAGCTGCAACGCGGAACCTGCACACAACACAACCAAATACTTTGCTCCCAACTTACGATGAGGTTGTCAATCTCACCGGTTTGCTTGAAACAAAGGGTATGAGCGTATCGAGTGGAAAACAATAGTAACAGTATGCGAGTAAAATAAACAGTGTGAGTAAAGTAAACAGGTGATAGCAATATAAAGGAAATAGGACCGGGGTCCACAGTTCACTAGCGGTGTATCTCCATAGATAAAATAATACATGCTGGGTAAACAAATTACAGTTGGGCAATTGATAGAATAAAGACAACGTGCATATGATGAGAGGATCACTATGAGATTTACTCTGGGCATTACAACAAGATACATAGACCGCCATCCAACTGCATCTATGACTAATAATCCACTCACGGGGATATCATCCGAACACCCCATGAGTATTAAGTTGCCAACAACAGATAACTGCATTAAGCAAAGTGTGTAATGTAAACAAAGCATATGCCCTCGAGCATATGAATGTTGTTTTCCCCCTAGTAGCAACAGCACATCTACAACCTTAGATGTTTCTGTCACTCCCCCAGATTAAATAGAGGCATGAAACCACTATCAAGCATAAATACCCCCTCTTGGAGTCACTAGCAACTACTCGGCCAAGATAGCTACTAACAACAGAGAGCATGCAAGATCATAAACAACATAGAGATAACAAAAGATATATTTCAGTACTTCAACTCAAGCATAACACCAATATTCATCAGATCCCAACAAACCAAACAGGTAGAATTACATAACGGTGATCTCAATCATGTAGGGCAGCTCATGAGATCTAAACATGAAGCACATGGTGGAGAAGACAACCATCTAGCTACTCCTACGGACCCATAGTCCAAGGTAGACTACTCACTCATCGCTCCGGAGGCAAGCATGGCGATGAAGAAGACCTCCGGTGGCGATTCCCCTCTCCGCAGGGTGCCAGGAAGAGCTTCTGGACCCTCCCGATCTTCGGGTCGACGGCGGCGGCGGATCGCGATGTGTTCTGAAACACTAAGCAAATGGTGTAAAAACAAGCATGGAGCATCAAAAATTATGGATACGTTGGAGACGTATCAGCATCCCCAAGCTTAACTCTTGCTCGTCCTCGAGTAGGTAAGTGATAACAAAAGAAATAATTTTTGAGGTGACGTGCACCTACACAATCTTGATCATGTATGTAAGCGTTGTGCGCTGGGATCAAAAGAACTTAAAACATGGGCATGAAAGATATGATCTTGATAGAAGAAACTTAGCAACCATGTTATAACATGAAAATGAACACACACAAAAGGTCATGAAAATGAAACAATGAAAGTCAAATGTGTGTTCAAATCATAAGGAAAAACATACAAATGGTTTTCAGCTTGTCCTTCATGGAGAGCAAAACATAAATGCATAGGACACCTTCAAGTTTAAAAGGGCGACTAGATACAAATAATTTGAGAACAAGTGAAACCAACAATATGAAACAATCAATGAAAACTTTGGGACAATGCACATTATACTAAGAATGACAACTATGCTCTCTTAATGGTGCATAAAGATAGAAGGTGGTGACTCAACATAAAAGTAAAAGAAAGGCCCTTCGCGGAGGGAAGCAGTGATTGCAAGTTTTATAGACCTTCAAAAATTATGGTACTTACCGGCTTTGAGCTCTCATTGCCCCCATCATAAGCATCTTGAATGGTTAAAGTTAATGCAAGAACACTCATGCTGCATATGCTTGACAAATCATAAGTTGAAAACCTCGTGTCCCGTGAATACGAGTACCCAAACCTCATGCTACTTTACTTAGAGTCCCAAGCAAGGCTCTTGTCATTGTAAGTATATATGTATCATCGAGAACCGCCAACAGGGTACCTCCGTGCCCGATGACATGGAACAAGCCCACATCAAAATTACAGGACAAGCAGACAATGAACACCTCGACATCTCTTTTATTTACCATTTGTATAGCTTTTTATTTTGAGATGCGTCGTCGAATGTCCACTATGGGCATGCTGCAAATTTCCACCATGAATTATGCATGGCTTAGATTGGCGGCCCAGGCGTTTCTCTAACACATATACAAACTCCATGATCCCGCAAGATTCCCAATTCATTTCACACCGCGAGTATCCATAAACAAAAGATCACGATATCAACTCAAATAAGAAGTGCAATGTTGAAAGCTTGCCCCATGACGGCATGGTTGGGCTAATCTCAAACTTACAACTTGCAAGCATAACAACTCAACATAAGAGACCACAATGTCAAATTTTTAAGAACGAGAAAAAGTAAAGTGTGCCATCCGGTTCGTGAGAGCTTTACTGACCAATTTTCGCATAACACTGGTAAGAGTTTAATTTGAAGAGTAGATAAAAGCAAGTCAAATGTACTTTGGAATAGCAAATTGCTAATAGGTATGTATGGTGGACATAATGGCAAAACTTGGTTTTTAGGAGTTGGATGCACGAGTAGAGCTCATACTCAGTACAAGGTGAGGGCTAGCAAAAGACTGGGAGCGACCAACTAAGAGAGCAATAACGGCCATAATATTGCAAATCGACAAAGCGACATTAAAAGAAGCATAAGATGGCATCAAAATTCAAAAACTAAATGATCATAGAGGCTATTGGCGACTTTGTAAGAGTCTAACATGTGTGAGCATGCGCCAAGTCAACCCAAGTAAAACATCAAGGATAAAACCAAAATAATGCTTCCAAACGATAAAAACAACGCATGATTTTTTCAAAGGCTCATTAAGCAATCTCAGTTATTTGAGACAAGTCATGCTACAGCAAAACCACTAAGCATACTATCAAAAAGACATCAAGCACGACATGCAAAAGCCTAGGCCGCAGTCTACACAAGCTCCTTCTTGTACCACTTTTTTGCATAAAGCTTTTTCTCTTTTCCAACACCATTCAAAAAAATTATAAACACCTCTTTTGATGAAAACCAATAAATACCAGAGGCAAAAATACACCTTGATAAAAAGATATAACAAGATCTGAACACATATCAAGGCGAAAATCGAAAACTAAACGCAGTTCTAGAAAAAGAGAATACTCGTTGAAATTATAAGAACGAAAAACGGAGTGTTCTTGGCAAATGAAAAGGAAGGCAACTTCTCCAAAAGAAATTTGTTGGGGTCCAACCATTTATTGCAGAAAACTAAACTAAACTAAACTAAACTGAAAACTAAAAACAACTGACGCTCCAAGAAAAATGCATAATGCATGAAGCAATAAAAATATAGTGTCTTGAAAGGTGACCTGATTTTTGCCGATGAAGAAGGGGTGCCTCGGGGGCATCCCCAAGCTTTGACGCTTGTACTTCTTGGATATTTCTTGGGGTGATGCATGGGCATCCCCAAGCTTGAGATTTTGTCTGTTCTTCAACTCATCTCATCACTCTCCGATCCCTACACTTGAAAACTTCCTTCATACAAAACTAAACACAAATCTATTAGCAACATGAGTGTAAGCATAACATAGAATCAACCCTTTTTGCTTCAGGTTTCAACCTAAAACCACCACATATAAAGCATATACTGCTGTAGAAACTTCCCCAAAAGTTCCGCGATCAAAAGAACTAAAAAAGAAAGAGATAAAGCGGCAACACAAATATTGGCAGAAATCTGTCAAAACAGAACAGCTGACAAAGGTCGAATTTTTGAGGGGTTTTCTGTTGCTCAAATCAAAAAGTGTTCAACTAATGAAAGTTTGGATATAACCTGGGGCATATGCACAAGAAATCGCAGGTCCAAAAGATATACATAGAATTTTCACGAATTTTACAGTGCAGCACCGAAAACTGTTTCAAGACAGCAACATCCCCAAATCTTACCTCACTCAAATTAGAGGCTTCTCTTGGCACAAAAACGAAATAAAAAGGATAAGGAGAGGTCATTACAGTAGTAATAACTTCCAAGACTCAAATAAAAGAAAAAGAACTGAATGTAAAAACATTGGGTTATCTCCCAAGAGTGCTTTTCTTTAACGCCTTTGAGCTAGGCGCAGAAAATTGCGAATCAAGTAATATCAAGTGATGAAGCATCAAGCTCATAATTTGCTCTAAGAATAGAGTCAAACACTAATTTATTTCTCTTTCTAGGGAAGTGTTTCATACCTTTCTTGAGTGGGAATTGATATTTGATGGTGCCTTCCCTCATATCAATGATGGCACCTACAGTTCGAAGAAAGGGTCTTCCCAAAATAATAGGACATGAAGCATTGCATTCAACATCCATGACAAGAAAATCAATGGGAACAAGGTTATTATTAACCACAATAAGAACATCATTAATCCTTCCCAAAGGTTTCTTCTTAGCAACATCAGCAATAGGAACATCATAATAACACCTTTCAAGCGGTGGTAAATCAAGCATGTCATAAATTTTTCTAGGCATAATAGAAATACTAGCACCTAGATCACATAAAGCATGGCAATCAAAACCATTAACATGCATATCAATGATGGGTTCCCAACCATCTTCTAATTTCTTCGGAATAGAAGCTTTTTGCTTTAACTTTTCATCCCTAATTTTCATGAGAGCATTGGTAATATGCTTAGTAAAAGCAACATTTAAAGAACTAGCATTGGGAGTCAAAGCAAACTTTTGCAAGAACAAAATAACTTCAGATATATTGCAGCCATCAACATCAAAATCATTAAAGGAAATAGAGCTATCATCTCCTACACTCCAAAAAATTTCAGCACTCTTTTGAGAAAAAGTTTTGGCAGTTTTAGGCTTTTTAACACAAGGAGTGGGAGTTTTCTCTACACCAATCAAAGTAAGAGGATTGATAGCATTAGGAGCAACATCATTAGAGGTAGTAATGGTACATACCTTGATCTCTCTAGCCATCTCATCTTCTCTTTCCCACCTGGCATGCAATTCCGCTAACAATCTAACATTTTCATCAATTCTAACTTGAATAGCATTAGCAGTAGCAAAAAGATTGTTCTCTTTCACCTCATTAGGCAACACTTTTAATTTCAGAAGTTCAACATCACGAGCAAGGCTATCAACTTTAGAAGCAAGAATATCAATTTTGCCTAACTTTTCCTCAACAGACTTGTTAAAAGCATTTTGCTTACCGATGAAGTCCTTGAGCATTACCTCAAGCTCGGAGGGCGCGGCCCTAGTGTTGTTGAAGGAATTACCATAAGAGTTACCATAACCATTACCATTGGTAGAAGGATACGGCCTATAATTGTTACTAGCAAAATTGTTCCTATAAGCATTGTTGTTAAAATTATTATTTCTAATGAAGTTTACATCAACATGCTCTTCTTGAGCAACCAAAGAGGCCAAAGGAACATTATTAGGATCTACATGAGTCCTATCATTTGAAAGCATAAGCATAATAGCATCAATCTTATTGCTCAAGGAAGAGGTTTTCTCAACAGAATTTACCTTCTTACCTTGTGGAGCTCTCTCGGTGTGCCATTCAGAGTAATTTACCATCATATTGTCGAGAAGCTTCGTTGTGGCGCCCAAGGTAAGGGACATAAAAGTGCCTCCAGCAGCTGAATCAAGTAGGTTCCTCGAAGAAAAATTCAGTCCTGCATAAAAAGTTTGAACAATCATCCAAGTAGTCAGTCCATGAGTGGGACAATTCTTTATCATAGATTTCATTCTTTCCCAAGCTTGAGCAACATGTTCATTATCAAACCGACTAAACTTCATAATATTGCTATGCAAAGCTATAATCTTAGCAGGAGGATAGTATCTACCAATAAAAACATCTTTACACTTAGCCCATGAATCAATACTATTTTTAGTCAAAGATAGCAACCAATCCTTAGCTTTTCCTCTCAAAGAAAAAGGAAACAACTTAAGCTTAATAATATCACCAACAACATTCTCATACTTTTGCATCTCACATAGCTCAACAAAATTGTTGAGATGAGCTGCAGCATCGTCAGTACTAGCACCAGAAAATTGCTCTTTCATAACAAGGTTCAACAAAGCAGGCTTAATCTCATAAAAATTTGCAGTAGGAGCAGGTGGCACAATAGGAGTGCAGATAAAATCACTATTGTTCGTGCTAGTAAAGTCACACAACTTGGTGTTTTTAGGAGTAGCCATTCTAGCAAACTAAAAGTAGACAAGTAAAAACAACTATCAAGGATTCTATTTTTTTGGGTTTTTGATAAAATGATGCAAGTAAAAATAAAGTAAAGCAAAGCAAAACAATAAACAAAGTAAAGGATGTGCGTGCGAAAACTCCCCTCGCAGAAGTCTTCTTCTTCCTCCCCGGCAACAACGCCAGAAAAAGAGCTTGATGCGGTACGGTGGTGTTATCTTTTCATCGTCCAGTTGGGAACCCCAAGAGGAAGGTATGATGAATATAGCAGCAAGGTTTTTCCCTCAGTTAAGAAACCAAGGTTTATCGTTCAGGAGAGGAAGGAGCCAATACAACTGAAGGTGATGCTTGCTAGCTTGCGACAGCTCAGGACAATTTATAGGGTGCCTCGTCCAAGCTTTGCTTTGCTAGCTGCAACGCGGAACCTGCACACAACACAACCAAATACTTTGCTCCCAACTTATGATGAGGTTGTCAATCTCACCGGTTTGCTTGAAACAAAGGGTATGAGCGTATCTAGTGGAAAACAATAGTAACAGTATGCGAGTAAAATAAACAGTGCGAGTAAAGTAAACAGGTGATAGCAATATAAAGGAAATAGGACCGGGGTCCACAGTTCACTAGCGGTGTCTCTCCATAGATAAAATAATACATGCTGGGTAAACAAATTACAGTTGGGCAATTGATAGAATAAAGACAACGTGCATATGATGAGAGGATCACTATGAGATTTACTCTGGGCATTACAACAAGATACATAGACCGCCATCCAACTGCATCTATGACTAATAATCCACTCACGAGGATATCATCCGAACACCCCATGAGTATTAAGTTGTGAACAACAGATAACTGCATTAAGCAAAGTGTGTAATGTAAACAAAGCATATGCCCTCGAGCATATGAATGTTGTTTTCCCCCTAGTAGCAACAGCACATCTACAACCTTAGAGGTTTTTGTCACTCCCCCAGATTAAATAGAGGCATGAACCCACTATCGAGCATAAATACCCCCTCTTGGAGTCACTAGCAACTACTCGGCCAAGATAGCTACTAACAACGGAGAGCATGCAAGATCATAAACAACATAGAGATAACAAAAGATATATTTCAGTACTTCAACTCAAGCATAACACCAATATTCATCGGATCCCAACAAACCAAACATGTAGAATTACATAACGGTGATCTCAATCATGTAGGGCAGCTCATGAGATCTAAACATGAAGCACATGGTGGAGAAGACAACCATCTAGCTACTGCTATGGACCCATAGTCCAAGGTAGACTACTCACTCATCGCTCCGGAGGCAAGCATGGCGATGAAGAAGACCTCTGGTGGCGATTCCCCTCTCCACATGGTGCCGGGAAGAGCTTCTGGACCCTCCCGATCTTTGGGTCGACGGCGGCGGTGGATCGTGATGTGTTCTGGAAAACTGATCAGGTACTTAGGTTTTTCTCGTCGGGGGGTCTTTATAGGCGAAGGGGCATCGTCAGGAGTGGACCGAGGCGGTCTCACACATAGGGGGCGCGGCCAGGGCCTGGGCCGCGCCGCCCTGGTGTGTGGCCACCTCGTGGCCCCACTCCGTCTCCTCTTTGGTTCTCTAGAAGCTTCGGTGAAATTCTGGGCGACTGGCTTTGGTTTCGTCCAATTCCGAGAATATTTCCTGTGTAACTTTTCTGAAACACAAAAATAGCAGAAAATAGGGAACTGGCACTATGGCGACTTGTTAATAGGTTAGTTCCGGAAAATGCATAAAATTACCATGAAGTGTAACGAAACACTAAGCAAATGGTGTAAAAACAAGCATGGAGCATCAAAAATTATGGATACGTTGGAGACGTATCAGGTACCCCGTTGTCATTCTTGATGATACATGTATGCTTACAATGACAAGAACTTGCTTGGGACCTAAGTCGAGTAGCATGCGGATTAGGTACTCGTATTCACGGGACATGAGATTTTCAACTTATGGTTTCTCAAGCATATAACTCGTACTTGTTCTCACATTAGCCTTAACCACTCAAGATGCCAATGATAGGGGCAATGAGAGCTCAAAGCTAATAAGTACCATAATTTTTGGAAGCTTTATAAAACTTGAAATCCCTACTTCCCTCTGCGAAGGGCCTTTCTTTTACTTTTATGTTGAGTCTTCATCTTCTATCCTTATGCACCAATTAAGAGAGCATAGTTGTCATTCTGAGTATAATGTGCATAGTCCCAAAATTTATTATTGATTGATTCATGATTATGGTATTGCTTGTTCTCAAATTATTTGTATCTAATCACCCTTTTGAACTTTGAAGGTGTCCTATGCATTTATGTTTTGCTACTCCATGAAGGACAAGCTGGATACCACTTTGCTATGTTTTATCTATGCTTCAAACAAACAAATGAGTTTCAATGCATTATTATTCATGATCTTTTGTTTGTGTTGTTTTTCATGTTATAACATGGTTGCTAAGTTCTAGGGATTTCTATTTTCGTGCCCTCAGGTCCTTAGTTGTACTCAGTTTTCCCCAGCTCCTTAGTTTTTCCTCAGTTTTGTCCAAGCCCTTGTCTGAAACCCTAACAAGTGCTGGAACGGCCGGTTGCCCGATGGGTCAACAACTTTGACCGTTATCTGCTGACTAGTGGGGCCACGTAGAGCCCGCAAAGACACGTCAGAGCATCCATCTTTGTTTGACCGTAAGCATCGCCGTATCCCTGACCAAAACGCAGACGAGTGGGGCTTCGGTATATCGAATGACAAGTGGGGCCATGACGCTGATACAAGGGGCAATACACGGGTAGGATTAGATTTTTAAACGGAGCTCTACAGCGATGGCACGGAGGAGGTGGCCTGCGGGGTGCCAAGATGAGATCGAAATCCACAAAGAACTGCATGAGGCGAGACCAGACGCATTAGATAGATATGAACTAGACACGTTTAACCATGCAAAGAAGAGAAGAAATGGTCGAGGACATCGACGACGACCTCAACACTTTGACTGACGGTGTCGGACACGAACACGAGCAATGTAGAGAAAACTAGTGTCTCTCCTTTCTGACGTGTATAGATAGGTGCTAGGGGAGTGTGGTGGCGAAGGGAAAGACCTCGTGGTAGTCTGTGGCGTCCAGCATAGCGGGGTGGCGTGGCCATGCCCACAGCAGCGTGCATGTTCGGCATTGGCATCAGCATGTACGTTCGTCATTGACCTCGGCGGTATCTCTGGTGTGTCAGTGATCGAATGAGGGGACGAGATTAAGGGTGCATCCCGACGGTGACCTAGCAGTGGCGGCGAGCATAGCCGTTCTGACCATGCCGATATCGGCATCGGCATCATTTGGAGGTTGTGGTGCTCGAATCATGGTGGAAATTGCGATTCCCTATTATTTTTACATGCATAATATATAGAAAATAGCTAGATCTCTAAATCGATGCATATGAAGCTACATATATATTCTTGGTCATAATCCCCTTAGATGTATGGCTTCACGTCGTCATCGCTTTCATCGTCAGTATCTTTGTCGTCCATGTAGTAGTACTTCCTGCACGTTGTTCCGTCGAACACCTTCACTGTGAGCACATCATCGCCTTCATATTTGAAGTGTAGGAAGCAGCCGAAATCCACACCGTGCGCGATGGCGAAATTCTCCCAGCCCTTGTCGAGGTACATCCGGCCTTGTCCGTCAAATAGGACCTCCACAGTCCAGAGATGAGGACCGCAGTCAGCTGCTCGCAGATACACCTTAGCGGGCTCCTGGCCGTCAAGATAGTCTGCAAACTTTTTTGGGAGTGCCTGCAAAGAGATCGAGCGCCGATCGTTTGAAATTAAAGGTTTTTTAGAACATGCACATAATTAATCACATGCATCATATATGTGGGAACGCGTACGTACCTTCTTGGTCAAAGGGTCTTCATAGATGGCGATGAAGAACTCCTCTATGATCAATGGCAGTGTTGACGGTGGTGGTGGCAATGATGATGATCCACCACCCCGGCCGCCCCTTCCCCTTCCCCTTCCCCTTCCGGTCGGCGTCCGAGACGTGGAAGCCATGGCAATGGATCAAGTGTATGTGAACGAAGAAGAGAGAGGCAGAACCTATTGACATGAGGGATGGCCATTATGGGGGTTTATAAGGGAGAGATGACCGTTGTGGGGTTTACACCATAAATTAAGGTAGAGATGACCGTTGTGGGGTTTACACAATAAATTAAGGAGGAGATGACCGTTGTGGGGGTTTATATCTCAACAAAAAAGTAATGCCTAAAAGAAATGGAAATTTGTGTTAGTTTATCATTTTACCGTGAAAAGTAATGCCTAAAGGAAATTCGTGATAGTTTATCATTTTACCATGAAAAGTAATGCCTACAAGAAATGGAAATTCGTGATAGTTTATCATTTTACCGTGAAAAGTAATGCCTACAAGAAATGGAAATTTTTGATAGTTTATCATTTTACCGTGAAAAGTAATGCCTACAAGAAATGGAAATTCATGATAGTTTATCATTTTACCGTGAAAAGTAATGCCTACAAGAAATGGAAATTTCTGATAGTTTATCATTTTACCGTGAAAAGTAATGCCTAAAAGAAATGGAAATTCGTGATTACCAAACTTGTTGAATCCGGTGGCAAACTCATTATTTAGCATACATAGAGGGGTAGTAGTTTGCCACCGACAGATAGAGAGAGGGTGGACATGATGAGAGAGAAAGAGGGGTTATCCTGCCCGTTAGATCATAGGATCGACGGTAGGTGGGCACGATCCGTGTGACAACAGCTCGACCAGTCAGGCCAAGTTTGGGCTTCTGTGAGAAGGGAGAGGGTAAAACTGAGTAGTATCAAGGATCCAAGGGCAAGTAAATAGTAAACAGGCTAAGAAATTCAAATAAGAGATTTAGAAAAAGAAAAACACATGTTTTGTACAATGAAACCCAGGTTGGCCTACCTCAAAGTATTAGCAATTCAAATATACATGAGTGTGAAAATGATGGCCTCATTCAGACAGACTATGTTTTGGGTATAGATGTTTTGAGAAGAGGTTTGAGTGGAAAGCCATGAACCTTCATAGCTACTAGTGATTTGACAAGTGGCCATTTGTGTTAAAACTTGATTTATATATGATTGTTATGATTTCCTACGTGGCAGGTCGCGTAACAAGACTCCATGAGTAGGAGGCACTATGATTTTTTTTTTGAATTTTTTTGCACATGAAATGACTCAATTAGATGGCTTAATCCCATTTGTTGACTCTCTGTTGACCAACCACTTGAGGGTAAAACTAAGTATATTGCACTAGCCAGTATTAGTACTCGGGGGGAAAACTGAGTACAGATATTTTTCCAGTGTAAGACTCGAGGGTAGAACTGAGTACACGTAACGGTGCAGACGTACAGTACCACAGACGCGTGTTGAGACCAAACTGCTGAGACGAACCGTCACTTTGCCAGTACAGAGCCCCTCTCTCCCTCCCTCTGCACACAGTCTCATTGTAACTCACGCACGCAACCATGCCTCTCACGTCCCATCACCTTCTCCAAATCGAAAAAACCCCAACCGCCCTACGCGCGCTCCCTTACCGGCGATGGAGAAGAAGAATGCGCCGACGGCCGTCGCCCCCGAGCCCGTCGCCTCTGAGCCCGTCGCCTTCGAGCCCATCACCTCCGAGCCCGTCGCATCCAAGCCCGTCGCCGCCGAGCCCATCGCATCTGAGGTCGTCGCCGCCGAGCCCGTCGCCTCCGAGGGTGGCGCATCCAAGCGCGGCTCCTCCGTGAACTGGGCCTCTCTTAAGGGTGATGGACCACTTCACAAGATCGGCGACTGCTTACTGGCGAACGAGGAGTACGTGGACACCTACTCTGCTTTGAGGCAAGTTTGTACAAATTGGCGCTCAGATTTACCTGAGCCCGACGTGCACCTGCACGAATGGATCATG
This sequence comes from Dactylis glomerata, assembly GCA_007115705.1. NCBI lineage: Eukaryota > Viridiplantae > Streptophyta > Magnoliopsida > Poales > Poaceae > Dactylis > Dactylis glomerata. Next base: position 609,401 of record QXEO01001145.1, read on the forward strand.
GTAGAGCACGCCCTTCCACGCGCCGCTGAGTTCTCCTTCCTCAACCTCCGCACATCCCGCTACGTCACCATCGATTTAACGGAAGTTCATGCAAGATTCAAATTCCTCCATATCTATAGAGTTAATCTATTTTTATTTTCAATCGTAAACATCTTAGTGATGAATGTTATCTTCATCAATATATTTTAGATACTACTTCGTCGGCTTTTATCGTGGCGTCATCGTGCTTGCCCAGAAGAACCAGCCGCACAAGATACGGCTTCTGAACCCACTCACAAAGACATTGAACACTACGTTTGAGGCGCAGATGCCATCTGTTATTGTGGAGTCAGTCGCTATAATGAAGTCCCCGACTATGGTCTTCGTTTGCACAGGTTACCCCATGGAAATTGTTTGGGTCGATGAGAGCTCTCCAACTAAGGATATAGATGAAGAAGATTGGGGAGAAGGAAGATTTTCGATCGAGGACCATTCTCTGCGTTGCATTACCCCGTTCAATGGTGAATTGTATGCAATAGCTGTGAATGAGTTCGGAACATTAGTGTGCACCAACAATGTCCAGTTGGAGCAGCGCGCGAGCACTGTTAACATGGAGACACTATTTTCATTTCTAGAACTTGGAAATGATTCCAAGTTCTACCTTGTGAAGTCGGATGGTGATCTGCTGCTTGTGTTGTTGGGCGGCAGCATTGACAACAACAGGCATTTGGAGGAAGGTCAACCATTGGTGTACCGTGTGGACACTGAGAGCCGCTCTCTCCATGCCATCAGTAACATTCGCAGTTGTGCCTTCTTCATCAATTATATCCGGTGTATCTCCGTCGACACTATAGTGCACCCGATAGTTCGACCTGGCTGCATCTACTATGTGGATTTGGGTTATATTAGAGAGTACTTTGATGATAGAAAGGCTTGGGATGAGTGGCCACGACGTGTGGATAGATTAGGATACTACGGTCTGAGAAATGAACAAAGGCCATACCGTTTGGACGATGTATTGGCTGCACACTGCAGACGGAAGGAGTTCAGTGAATATTTCTTTCATCTCATGGAATGTAGCGACGACAAAATATATGACGAATGAAGAATAGATTTGTTATTGGCTGCTTTTGGCTGCTGTATACAGTTTATGTATTATACTTAGTTTTCTGGATTTATTATGCTGCTGTGAATTTATCCTATACTAGCTTCTAGATTTGCTACTAGATTTGTTACCATATTGGGCAAAAAATGAGGGCCAAAAGGCAACAATCATTGAAGAAAGACAAAAATAGAAGCTTCTCTAGATTTGATACTAATTTGGTAAAAAGAGAGAGAACTGTTACAGAGAGAGGGGAAAAAGGCGCTCTGAAAAGGCGCACTGAAAAATGCCAATTTGGGCCGAGAGAGACAGAACCGAGCTCTCACGTACAACCAAACGCGGTCTCGTCCTGTCCCACGCGGTCCCTTTCTACCAGCCCCATGCGACGCAGCCCCACACGACATGGCCCCACACATCAGCACGGAACGGTCAACTAAACGGGAATCCTCCCGTCCGAGCTCCTTCTGAGGGTTTCAGACAAGGGCTTGGGGAAAACTGAGGAAAAACTAATGAGCTAGGGAAAACTGAGTACAACTAAGGACCTAAGGGCACGAAAGTAGAAATCCCAGCTTTAGAGTTATATCTTTTATGCCCATGTTTAGAGTACTTCGATCTCAGCTTGCAATGCTTTACATTGACTTGATCAAGATTGTGTTGGCTGCATGTCACCTCAAAACTTATTTTTGTTATCACTTACCTACTCAAGGACGAGCAGGAGTTAAGCTTGGGGATGCTTGATACGTTGCAAACGTATCTATAATTTTTTATGCTCCATGCTTGTTTTACATCAATTGCTTTATGTTTTGTTTACACTTTGTGGCATTTTTATGCATTTTATGGAACTAACCTATTAACAAGATGCCAAACTGCCAGTTCCTGTTTTCTGCTGTTTTGTATTTCAGAAAAGTTATATAGGAAATATTCTTGGAATTGGATGAAACAAAATCCAAAACTTCCTATTTTTCCGACACGAAGACGAAGTCCAAAGTAGAGACGGAGGAGGGCCAGGGGCTGGCCACACCATGGGGTAGCGCGGGTCCCCCTGGCCGCGACACTAGGTGGTGTGGGCCCCCCAGGTGCCCTCTGACATCGCCCTTCCGCCTATAAATTCCCTTCAAGGTGAAAACCCTAAAATAATCGGCCTCCATCCACGAAAAGTTCCACAGCGCCGCCGCCATCGAAGACCAATTTCGGGGGACAGAAGTCTCTGTTTCGGCACCCTGCCGGGATGGGGAATTGCCCCCGGAGCCATCTCCATCGACTCCACCGCCATCTCCATCGACGTTGTTGTCTCCAATGATGAGGAGGGAGTAGTTCTCCACCAAGGCTAAGGTCTCTACCGGTAGCTATGTGTTCATCTCTCTCTCCCATGATGTGATCTATATATGATCTTGAGCTTTGTAATCTAGTTGAATTGATAGATGTTGCTCTTCATCTATTATGCTACTCAAGTGCTTTTATTAATGTAATCTCCGGAGACACCTTGTCCCACGATGTGAAGTTGACAGTGTGTGCATCGTGTGTGGCTCTTAGGCTAAAGTTTACTGTAATACTTATCATGAGTTATGATTTGAGTTGGATGTCTCTATGAATTGTGGTGTTTGTCTGGAACCGTCTAGTGCACTCAAGGTGATAGTGGGGTAATCTAGATTGGGGAATGCGAACTTTAAGGAGTGCTTTGTAGCCCTACGCTTGATTAGTGTTTGTTATCCAACCAAAGAGTAGTTCGATGTAGCATAGTGAAGAAAGATATTTATGTGTTCAATTATGTTATAATTGTTGAGAGTGTCCACTAGTGAAAGTATGATCCCTAGGCCTTGTTTCTAAGCATTAAAAAACCGTTTACAACCAGTTCTGCTATATGTTTGCTCGCAGCGATTTTTATTTCAGATTGCAATTACCACTTATAATCATCCATATTACTTGTATTTTATTATCTCTTCGCCGAACTAGTGCACCTATACATCTGACAAGTGTATTGGGTGTGTTGGGGACATAAGAGACTTATTGTATCTTAATTGCAGGGTTGCTTGAGAGGGATACCTTTGACCTCTTCCTCCCTAAGTTCGATAAACCTTGGATGATCCACTTAAGGGAAACTTGATGCTGTTCTACAAACCTCTGCACTTGGAGGCCCAACACTGTCTACAAGAATAGAAGCGTTCGTAGACATCAGTTGGCAGGTTCAGCAATTTCTATACTACAAGTTTTCAAGATGACCTGCATGACTTGTCAGTGGCAGATCTGTAACATCCCAAGTTTTTGTTTCAAATTTTGGAATAAAAAAATGTTTTGTTTGTGTTGATTGAAATTCCACAAGGAATTAAAACTTTTTGAGTCTATTTAAAAGATTTATTAGAAAACTATTTTAAACTTTCTATTATTTCCTTGAAGAACTCTTATGAGAAAATAGATTTCCAAAATACTATTTTGCATTTATTCAAATCCTATGCAAGCTTATTTCCAGGGGAAATATTCCCAAAATGGTTTATGAAGGTTGCATTACTAAAAAGGTGTTTAAAAATGAATTTCAGATATTGTTTTATAAAGTTTATTCTCTGATTTTTAAAGGATTACTTTCAAAACCCAAATCCTATTTTGCATTATGCAAATAAAGCCCTTTGGCCAATTTATAAAGTTTTACTTGAAAAATGTTTTATTACGAAAACTTGTTTCTTACTGTTTTAAAATGTTGCTCTGACTTTTAGAAAATTTTAGACTTTGGTTTGAATCATTTTGGAACTCTTTTGAAAAAGTTATAAGAGAAAAGAGAAAACAGAAAAACGGAAACAAAAAAGGGGGGCAACTAGCCCAACTGGGCCAACCCTGGGGCCCAGGCCACCAGCCCAGCCCGCAACACCCCCTCTCCCTCTTTCTTTTATTTTTCTATTTCTTTTTCCCGCTAATAGGTGGGACCCACCTGTCAGGGCATTCTTCTTCCTCGCGCTAAAATCGCGCTCGTTCCCTCCGCTCGCAGTGACTCACCCCGGCGTTAATTCCCGGTGATTGAGGCCTTAATAGCCTGCCATGTTTGCGCCTATAATAAGCCCTCGAGCCCCTCTCTAGTTCCCCTATGTTTCCCCTCTCCGTTGGCCGCCAGGCTACCGCAATCAAGCGAGAGACCTCCGCAGACTCCGACGATCACTGGCGACGATTCTGGTGAGAAGAACCCCCCTGAACCCTCTTCTTTGCTGCCATTCCTCTCCTGGTAATCCCGCACACCTCCCTGGCATGGTCCGGTAATTATCCGGGCGCCAGATCATCGGGAATGCCCTCAAGCCGAAGCCACTGTCCGCAGGCACCACTCTGGCGAGCGATTACTGGAGAACTAGGGCACCTCGAGCTCGCCAACTTCGCCACCGTGGTTGCCTTGACGCCCTCCATCTCCTAGTAAGATTGCCACACTCTCTTCCCCTCTGTATCCGATGAGATCGTCCGCGCCCAGGACATCACCGTCGCGCCATTAACCTCTAGCCGTACCTCTCCTCCTCTGTAGGACGAAATCGACATCATCGACCAGGCCATCATGTTTGCCTCAGTCTTCTATGCCCCGTCCACCCATCCGCCAGCACCGGAGATTGCCGGAGCATCGCCATCGTCAACTCTCTGGCCGCATCTCACCAGAAAACCCCACCGGAACCCTAGCCAGTGAGCTCTCCCTCCCTCTTCTCTGTTCACCGTCCGATCTGGATCCAAGCGCCTAGATTAGATCACTTACCTGAAGGGGTATCAGCTAATCTGAGCCACCCAGATCTAATAAGATCTAACGGCCGAAAATGGTGATCCACCCGAATCGGTACGGGCGAATCAGAATCAGCCACGTGGCCCTGCTCAGTTTCAAATTTGTTTTAAATAGAATTCAAACACCTGAAACTTGTAAAATTCATATCTCTCAAACCGTTGATCAAAAATAACAAATAATATGTCTCTGGAAAGCTAAGAATGTGTAGAATCTATTGGTGCAATGAAATCCTATAGTTTCTGTAGTCAATTTGAATTGAATTTCAAATTGATTCAAACCCATCTGTTACACCAATTAATTCATAACTTTTGTTCTACACATCCAAAAATCACAAATTTGTAGTCTTTGGAATCATCTGATCATGTAGAACATCCTAGAATCAAGAAACATCAAATTTGTTACGTGCACAAACTTGGTACATTCAAATCCATCCAAATCACTATTCTAATCATGTTTTGAGTTCTAAAATTGATTTTGGAGTGAATCCAGTTGCAGTAGCTTTGTTTTACTATACTCTATCCAGTAGCATAATTTCCCAAAATATTTGAACCTCTTTGCAAATATTTAAATTCAAATATGGGAATTTGAGTATTTTCATTATAGGAATAATTCTATTTATTTTCAGCTTATTTCCTTTTACAAAAGTAAATCCTATGATCATACCTATCCATCAAGATAATCTTGACACCACCCTGATCCAATATCATGTCTATATAAATCTTTCTTGTCTAGCTCACATATATTCAATTACAATTGTGTTATTTGAGTAAGTGGTGTTGCAACTCAATCATAGGTTTTGTTCTTGCTATTGTGGTGTTGATTCAATCCACACCATAGCACTTGTAAATACTTCTTGTGTATAATAGAACCTCTGAACTATATTCTCAAATATCATTCATACATGTCCAACCCCATGTCCACTTGATCTTATTGATCATCATTGAGCTATTCAATTTGCAAAAGTGTTAATTGAGTAATTAAGGGTTTCACAAATCCATGCCCAATGCCTAAGTGTAATGTATACTATTTATGGGTAATTATTGTCACACTTACTCAATAGTATTGTTATTGCAATATTTGACACCTATGTGACCCTTGCCACGAGCACTACTGCGAGTGCCCGAGATCGGTGAGACCACTGCCACCGAGCGCTCGGCCTTGGAGACCTAGGATGACGCTGCCACCTCCTTAGCAAGGTCCGGGCTGACCGAGGTAGCAGGAGGATTCTCAACCTCCCCATCTTGTTTCTTCTTTAGCTTATGTTGGCCCAGCTACTAGGATACCGGCCCAAGGCATGCTGGGTCTGGCCGATTTCTTGATGTGTCGGCCCAAGTCATCCTTTGTCCTATTTACTCATTATCTTGACTATCAGCTAGCCCGTAAATGCTACAATAAATCCATGAAACAAGTGTGCCTAAGGTACCTGGGGTTATATCCCCGACAGTATGAGATGGCGATTTCTAATTTACATAGTCTATCTTAGACATAGAATAATTTAGAAAGGGACTATTTTCAAAATAAAAAGCACACATATGTAGTTGCTAAGAATTTAAGCGTACCTAAGAAGCTCGAAGTCTCCAACCTCCAAAGTCACTTCATCATGCGGGTTGGCGGCTAATTGGCTGAATGCTTATGTCATACAGGATACTATGCATTCAAAAACATGTAGTATCTTCTCGGATCCAATGGATGTCGTCGGGTGGTGAGGAGGCGTAGACAACCCTGAACAAGAGAGGGGATCTAGAGGCTGGAGATAGGAGGAGAAGAAGAGCGGCTCAAGGGTATCGCCGATTGCCTAGACTCAGCCGGCTGGGCTCTTTTTTTTGCTCCAGCGCTGCTCGACTTTGGCCGTTGTCGAGAGATTCGACGCGCTCGCTCGCCGGTCCATGCTGCTGCCCCCGGGCGCGTCGTGTGTCCCGACCAAACCATTGCGCCACGTGTGCCCTTCAGCGAGGCTGAGGAGACCAAGGCGCATGCGTCATCGTCGGTGACCTCATACCACGTCGAATTGGACGTACTCCAGAAGAAGGAGGGCATCCGTCCTCAAGGTTCTGGGTATGTCGCATGGGAGACGGGAGCAGCGGCGACCGCGCAACTGATGTCTACGCACGCTTCTATCCTTGTAGACAGTGTTGGGCCTCCAAGTGCAGAGGTTCGCAGAACAGCAGCAAGTTTCTCTTAAGTTGATCACCCAAGGTTTATCAAACTCATGGAAGAAGAGGTCAAAGCTATCCCTCTCAAGCAACCCTGCAATTACGATACAGAAAGTCTCTTATGTCCCCAACACACCCAATACACTTGTCAGATGTATAGGTGCACTAGTTCGGCGAAGAGATAGTGAAATACAAGTAATAGTGATGATTATAAGTAGTAAATGTAATCCAAAATAAGTATCGCTGCAAGCAAACATGTAACAAAACTGAAGGGGCATCCCCAAGCTTTGACGCTTGTACCTCTTGGATATTTCTTGGGGTGCGTGGGCATCCCCAAGCTTGAGCTTTTGTCCATTCTTCATCTCATCTCATCATTCTCCAATCCCTACACTTGAAAACTTCCTTCATACAAAACTCAACACAATTCTATTAGCAACATTAGTGTAAGCATAATAATGAATCAACCCTTTTTGGTTCAGGTTTCAACTAAAAAACACCACATATAAAGCATATACTACTGTAGCAACTTCCCCAAAAGTTCCGTGATCGAAAGAACTCAAAAAGAAAGCGATCAAGAGGCAAACACAAATAGTGGCAGAAATCTGTCAAAACAAAACAGCTGACAAAGGTCGATTTTTTAGAGGGTTTTCTGTTGCTCAAATCGAAAATTGTGAACTAATAAAAGTTTGGAAATAACCTGGGTCATATGCACAAGAAATCGCAGGTCAAAAAGATATTCAGAGAATTTTTACGAATTTTTACGGTGCAGCACCGAAATCTGTTTCAGGACAGCAACTTCCCCAAATCTTACCTCACTCAAATTAGAAGTTTCTCTTGGCACAACAACGAAATAAAAAGGATAAGGAGCGGTTATTACGGTAGTAATAACTTCCAAGACTCGAATAAAAAGAAAAGGTATTGAAAATAAAATAATGGGTTATCTCCAACGAGTGCTTTTCTTTAGCGCCTTTGAGCTAGGGTTATCTCCAACGGTAGTAATCTTGTCATCACAATACAAACTTGCAGTACTCATTCAATTAGAAAGGTGACTATTAGGGCCTGAGCATTGAAAATTAAAATGACCCTTGTCATCGCAAAGTTCACAAAGAAAAGGATAAAGCTCACAAACCTTTTCACCAAGCTCATCTAGAGCCTTACCCCACCTTCGGGTTTCTTCATTCCTGTGGTGGATACAATAATCTTCTTTGTCGTAACTCTGTTCACAAGGTCTAAGTACTCCACAAAAATTAACATGCTTATAAGAAGTAGTATTTTTAGAAGTTTGAGCATGTTTATTGCAATCATCAATAACAATATCATTTTCTATGCAAGTGTCTTTAAAAGGTTCATGATACACGTCCCCATTTCCTTTGGGAACATTAATATGGGAAGCAAAGGCTCTAAAACAATCAACCATAATTTGAGGATCAAGACCATACTTAGCACTAAGCTCTTGAAAATCAGCAGGTTCAGCGAAAGACTTAATGCAATCATACTCATAATTTATACCTGATCCTTTACCTTTGTCGCTATCCCAATCTTTAATATTGTTTTGAATTGTTTCAAGCAGATCCCACTTCACGTCAACATCCTTGCTTGTGAAAGACCCATCAAAGCATGCATCTAGATAGTCCTTGTAATATCCTGAAAGCCTTGCATAAAAATTATTAATAACAATGTTATGGGGAAGCTCATGAATAGGACATTTGTGCATTAGTGACTTCAATCTTCCCCACGCTTGGGCAATGCTTTCTCCCTCATGCAGATGAAAATTATAAATATAATTCCTATCCTTATAAACCTCACTAGAAGGATAGAATTTAGAATAAAAGAGAGGTACAATTTCCTCCCAGTCGATAGGTCGGCCATTCTTCAGTGTTTTATACCATTCTGCAGCTCTGCCCTTCAGTGATAAAGAAAATAGCTTCCTCTTAACTTGGTTCATCGAAATACCTGCACACTTGAACAACTCACATAATTCATGTATAAAGAGCAAATGATCACCAGGATGGACAGTTCCATCTCCTAAATAGCAGTTATTCATAGCATATTCGATAATTTTCATAGGTATTTTAAAAGGATGAGGAGCACAAGCATCATTAGAAACATCACATATGGGAGATAAAATATCGTCGGAGCAAACTTTCTCCACTAAAGCTGGGGAACTAAAAATATCATGCTTAACAAAACTAGCTTCCCCAAGCTTAGACTTTTTTATAGCATTAGCAATAACGGTGTTCAAAGCATTCATACTAACAACACTATTAGCATGCGAATAAAGCTCCAAAGGTTTTTCAATTTTCTCTTCAAACACTTCATATCCTAACATAGGAAAAATACTAAAGAACTCTTTGTTTTCCATTAAGCCTAACTAGTGAAAATAAAAACAAGAAACAAAAATATATAATTGCAGAATCTAAAGGAAATAACTTGGAGCACTCACACAGGAGGATGCGAGTACCTTTTACCTTACCTCCCCGACAACGGCGCCAGAAAAGAGCTTGATGTCTATGCACACTTCTATCCTTGTAGACAGTGTTGGGCCTCCAAGTGCAGAGGTTCATAGAACAGCAGCAAGTTTCCCTTAAGTCGATCATCCAAGGTTTATCGAACTCAGGGAGGAAGAGGTCAAAGCTATCCCTCTCAAGCAACCCTGCAATTACAATACAGAAAGTCTCTTGTGTCCCCAACACACCTAATACACTTGTCAGATGTATAGGTGCACTAGTTCGGTGAAGAGATAGTGAAATACAAGTAGTAGTGATGATTATAAGTAGTAAATGTAATCTGAAATAAGTATCGTTGCAAGCAAACATGTAACAAAACTGAAAGGAAACAGTGTGCAATGCTTGGAAACAAGGCCTAGGGATCATACTTTCACTAGTGGACACACTCCCAACAAATATAACATAATTGAACCAATAGATACTAACTTCAATATGCAACTCAAAACAATTCTCCAATGGAAAACGAACACTAATCATGCGTAGGGCTACGAAGCACTCCTCAAAGTCCGTATTTCCCCAAACTAGATTGTCCCACACTGTCACCGTGAACGCACTAGATGGTTGATACGTCTCCAATGTATCCATAATTTTTGATGCTCCATGCTTGTTTTTACACCATTTGCTTAGTGTTTCGTTACACTTCGTGGCACTTTTATGCATTTTCCGGAACTAACCTACTAACAAGTCGCCACAGTGCCAGTTCCCTGTTTTCTACTGTTTTTGTGTTTCAGAAAAGCTACACAGGAAATATTCTCGGAATTGGATGAAACCAAAGCCAGTCGCCCAGAATTTTACCGAAGCTTCCAGAGAACCAAAGAGGAGGTGGAGTGGGGCCACGAGGTGGCCACACACTAGGGCGGCGCGGCCCAGGCACTGGCCGCGCCCCCTATGTGTGAGACCGCCTTGGTCCACTTCTGATGATGCCCCTTCGCCTATAAAGACCCCCCCGACAGAAAAACCTAAAGACCCGATCAGTTTTCCAGAACACATCGCGATCCGCCGCCGCCGTGGACCCGAAGATCGGGAGGGTCCAGAAGCTCTTCTCGGCACCGGAGGTCTTCTTCATCGCCATGCTTGCCTCCGGAGTGATGAGTGAGTAGTCTACCTTGGACTATGGGTCCATAGCAGTAGCTAGATGGTTGTCTTCTCCACCATGTGCTTCATGTTTAGATCTCATGAGCTGCCCTACATGATTGAGATCACCGTTATGTAATTCTACATGTTTGGTTTGTTGGGAATCGATGAATATTGGTGTTATGCTTGAGTTGATGTAATGAAATTTATCTTATGTTATCTCTATGTTGTTTATGATCTTGCATGCTCTCCATTGTTAGTAGCTATCTTGGCCGAGTAGTTGCTAGTGACTCCAAGAGGGAGGTATTTATGCTAGATAGTGGGTTCATGCCTCTATTTAATCTGGGGGGTGACAGAAACCTCTAAGGTTGTAGATGTGCTTTTGCTACTAGGGGGAAAACAACATTCATATGCTCGAGGGCATATGCTTTGTTTACATTACACACTTTGCTTACTGCAGTTATCCGTTGTTCGCAACTTAATACTCATGGGGTGTTCGGACGATATCCCCGTGAGTGGATTATTAGTCATAGATGCAGTTGGATGGCGGTCTATGTATCTTGTTGTAATGCCCAGAGTAAATCTCATAGTGATCCTCTCATCATATGCATGTTGTCTTTATTCTATCAATTGCCCAACTGTAATTTGTTTACCCAGCATGTATTATTTTATCTATGGAGAGACACCACTAGTGAACTATGGACCCCGGTCCTATTTCCTTTATATTGCTATCACCTGTTTACTTTACTCGCACTGTTTACTTTACTCACATATTATTATCACTTTCCACTCGATACGCTCATACCCTTTGTTTCAAGCAAACCGGTGAGATTGACAACCTCATCGTAAGTTCGGAACAAAGTATTTGGTTGTGTTGTGTGCAGGTTCCGCGTTGCAGCTAGCAAAGCAAAGCTTGGACGAGGCGCCCTATAAATTATCCGGAGCTGTCGCAAGCTAGCAGGCATCACCTTCAGTCGTTTGGCTCTTTCCTCTCCTGCTCAACAAACCTTGGTTTTGTACTGAGGGAAAATCTTGCTGCTATATTCATCACACCTTCCTCTTGGGGTTCCCAACGGGCCGGTCATTTGCTCGGCATCAAGCATATTTTCTGGCGCCGTTGCCAGGGAGGAAAAAGAAGACTTCTGCGAGGGGAGTTTTTCGCACGCACATCCTTTACTTTGTTTATTGTTTTGCTTTACTTTATTTTTACTTGCATCGTTTTATCAAAAACCTAAAAAAATTAGAATCCTTGATAGTTGTTTTTACTTGTCTGCTTTTAGTTTGCTAGAATGGCTACTCCTGAAAACACCAAGTTGTGTGACTTTACTAGCACAAACAATAGTGATTTTATCTGCACTCCTATTGCGCCACCTGCTCCTGCTGCAAATTTTTATGAGATTAAGCCTGCTTTGTTGAACCTTGTTATGAAAGAGCAATTTTCTGGTGCTAGTACTGATGATGCTGCAGCTCATCTCAATAATTTTGTTGAGCTATGTGAGATGCAAAAGTATAAGGATGTTGAAAGTGATATTATTAAGCTTAAGTTGTTTCCTTTTTCTTTGAGAGGAAAAGCTAAGGATTGGTTGCTGTCTTTGACTAAGAATAGTATTGATTCATGGGCTAAGTGTAAGGATGCTTTTACTGGTAGATACTATCCTCCTGCTAAGATTATAGCTTTGCATAGCAATATTATGAAGTTTAGTCAGTTTGATAATGAACATGTTGCTCAAGCTTGGGAAAGAATGAGTTCTATGATAAAGAATTGCCCCACTCATGGACTGACTACTTGGATGATTGTTCAAACTTTTTATGCAGGACTGAATTTTTCTTCGAGGAACCTACTTGATTCAGCTGTTGGAGGCACTTTTATGTCCCTTACCTTGGGCACCGCAACAAAGCTTCTCGACAATATGATGGTAAATTACTCTGAATGGCACACCAAGAGAGCTCCACAAGGTAAGAAGGTAAATTCTGTTGAGGAAACCTCTTCCTTGAGTGATAAGATTGATGCTATTATGCTTATGCTTTTAAATGATAGGACTCATGTAGATCCTAATAATGTTCCTTTGGCCTCTTTGGTTGCTCAAGAAGAGCATGTTGATGTAACTTCATTAGAAATAATAATTCTTATAGGAACAATTTTGCTAGTAACAATTATAGGCCGTTTCCTTCTAATGGTGATAATAGCTATCTTGGTAGACCTAAAATGCCTAGTGAAGAAAGAATTTTTGAACTTGAAAAGGCTACCAAGAATTTTATGCAGGCGCAATATGAGCAGAACAGGGCTTTCACCAAGACTATGGAGGAGCAATCAGCTCTGTTGAGGACTATTAGTCATCAACTTGAAAATTTGAACAAGGCTATTCCTGAGTTGCAAGCTAAGGTTTCCAAAGCTGAAACCGATATTTCATCTTTGTCTAATGTGCAATCTTCTTTGGTTAACAGAATGTCCGCTAAGCCTGATCCTTTTGCTACTGCTAATGCTATCCAAGTTAGAATTGATGAAAATGTTAGGATGCTAGCAGAATTGCATGCCAGGTGGGAAAGAGAAGATGAGATGGCTAGAGAAATGAAGGTATGTACCATTACTACCTCTAATGATGTTGCTCCTAATGCTAGCAATCCTTTTACTTTGATTGGTGTAGAGAAAACTCCCACTCTTTGTGTTAAAAAGCCTAAAACTGCTAAAACTTTTTCTCAAAAGAGTGCTGAAATTTTTCGGAGTGTGGGAGATGATAGCTCTATTTCCTTCAATGATTTTGATGTTGATGGCTGCAATATATCTAAAGTAATTTTGCTCTTGCAAAAGCTTGTTTTGACTCCTAGTCTTAGTTCTTTAAATGTTGCTTTTACTAAGCATATCACCAATGCTCTTATGAAAATTAGGGATGAAAAGTTGAAACAGGAGTTAGAAGATGGTTGGGAACCCATCATTGATATGCATGTTAATGGTTTTGATTGCCATGCTTTATGTGATCTAGGTGCTAGTATTTCTATTATGCCTAGAAAGATTTATGATATGCTTGATTTACCACCGCTTGAAAAGTGTTATTATGATGTTCCTATTGCTGATGTTGCTAAGAAGAAACCTTTAGGAAGAATTAATGATGTTCTTATTGTGGTTAACAATAACCTTGTTCCCGTTGATTTTCTTGTCATGGATGTTGAATGCAATGCTTCATGTCCTATTATTTTGGGAAGATCTTTTCTTCGAACTGTAGGTGCCATCATTGATATGAGGGAAGGCACCATCAAATATCAATTTCCACTCAAGAAAGGTATGGAACACTTCCCTAGGAAAAGAAAGAAATTAGTGTTTCACTCTATTCTTAGAGCAAATTATGAGCTTGATGCTTCATCACTTGATGTTACTTGATTCGCAATTTTCTGCGCCTAGCTCAAAGGCGTTAAAGAAAAGCACTCTTGGGAGATAACCCAATGTTTTTGCTTTTAGTTATTTTTCTTTTATTTGAGTCTTGGAAGTTATTACTACTGTAATGACCTCTCCTTATCCTTTTTATTTCGTTTTTGTGCCAAGAGAAGCCTCTAATTTGAGTGAGGTAAGATTTGGGGATGTTGCTGTCCTGAAACAGTTTTCGGTGTTGCACCGTAAAAATTTGTGAAAATTCTCTGTATATCTTTTAGACCTGAGATTTCTTGTGCATATGCCCCAGGTTATATCCAAACTTTCATTAGTTGAACACTTTTTGATTTGAGTAACAGAAAACCCCTAAAAAATTCGACCTTTGTCAGCTGTTCTGTTTTGACAGATTTCTGCCAATATTTGTGTTTGCTGCTTTATCGCTTTCTTTTTGAGTTCTTTTGATCACGGAACTTTTGGGGAAGTTGCTACAGTAGTATATGCTTTATATATGGTGGTTTTAGGATGAAACCTGAAGCAAAAAGGGTTGCTTCTATGTTATTCTTACACTAATGTTGCTAATAGATTTGTGTTTAGTCTTGTATGAAGGAAGTTTTCAAGTGTAGGGATCGGAGAGTGATGAGATGAGTTGAAGAATGGACAAAAGCTCAAGCTTGGGGATGCCCATGCATTACCCCAATAAATATTTAATAAGTACAAGCGTCAAAGCTTGGGGATGCCCCCGAGGCACCCCTTCTTTATCGGCAAAAATCAGGTCACCTTTCAAAACACTATATTTTTATTGCTTCATGCATTATGCGTTTTTCTTGGAGCATCAGTTGTTTTTAGTTTTCAGTTTAGTTTTGTTTGCTGCAATAAATGGTTGGACCCCAACAAATTCTTTTGGAGAAGTTGCCTTGCTTTTCATTTGCCAAAAACACTCCGTTTTTCACTCTTACCGTTTTAACGAGTGTTCTCTTTTTCTAGAACTGCGTTTAGTATTCGTTTTCACCTTGATTTGCATTCAGATCTTCTTATATCTTTTTATCAAGGTGTATTTTTTCCTCTGATCTTTATTGGTTTTCATCAAAAGAGGTGTTTATAAAAAGTTTGAATGGTGTTGGAAAAGAGAAAAAGCTTTATGCAAAAAAGTGGTACAAGAAGGAGCTTGTGTAGACTGCGGCCTAGGCTTTTGCATGTCATGCTTGATGTATTTTTGATAGTATGCTTAGTGATTTTTCTGTAGCATGACTTGTCTCAAATAACTGAGATTGCTTAATGAGCCTTTGAAAAAATCATGCGTTGTTTTTATCGTTTGGAAGCATTATTTTGGTTTTCTCCTTGATGCTTTATTTGGGTTGAGTTGGCGCATGCTCACACATGTTAGACTCATACAAAGTCGCCAATAGCCTCTATGATCATTTAGTTTTTGACTTTTGATGCCATCTTATGCTTTTTTAATGTCGCTTTGTCGCTTTGCATGATTATGGCCGTTATTGCTCTCTTAGTTGGTCGCTCCCAGTCTTTTGCTAGCCTTCATTTGTACTGAGTATGAGCTCTACTCGTGCATCCAACTCCTAAAAACCAAGTTTGCCAAAGTGTCCACCATACATACCTATTAGCAATTTGCTATTCCAAAGTACATTTGACTTGCTTTTATCTACTCTTCAAATTAAACTCTTACCAGTGTTATGCGAAAATTGGTCAGTAAAGCTCTCAGGAACCGGATGGCACACTTTATTTTTCTCGTTCTTAAAAATTTGACATTGTGGTATCTTATGTTGAGTTTTTATGTTTGCAAGTTGTAAGTTCGAGATTAGCCCATCCATGCCATCATGGGGCAATCTTTCAACATTGCACTTCTTATTTGAGTTGATATCGTGATCTTTTGTTTATGGATACTCGCGGTGTGAAATGAATTGGGAATCTTGCGGGATCATGGAGTTTGTATATGTGTTAGAGAAACGCCTAGGCCACCAATCTAAGCTATGCATAATTCATGGTGGAAATTTGCAGCATGCCCATAGTGGACATTCGACGACGCATCTCAAAATAAAAAGCTATACAAATGGTAAATAAAAGAGATGTCGAGGTGTTCATTGTCTGCTTGTCCTGTCATTTTGATGTGGGCTTGTTCCATGTCATCGGGCACGGAGGTACCCCGTTGGCTGTTCTCGATGATACGTATATACTTACAATGACAAGAGCCTTGCTTGGGACTCTAAGTAAAGTAGCATGAGGTTTGGGTACTCATATTCACGGGACGCGAGGTTTTCAACTTATGATTTGTCAAGCATATGCAGCATGAGTGTTCTCGCATTAACTTTAACCATTCAAGATGCTTATGATGGGGGCAATTGGAGCTCAAAGCCGGTAAGTACCATAATTTTTGAAGGTTTATAAAACTTGCAATCACTGCTTCCCTCCGCGAAGGGCCTTTCTTTTACTTTTATGTTGAGTCACCACCTTCTATCTTTATGCACCATTAAGAGAGCATAGTTGTCATTCTTAGTATAATGTGCATTGTCCCAAAGTTTTCATTGATTGATTCATATTGTTGGTTTCACTTGTTCTTAAATTATTTGTATCTAGTCGCCCTCTTAAACTTGAAGGTGTCCTATGCATTTATGTTTTGCTCTCCATTAAGGACAAGCTGAAAACCATTTGTATGTTTTTCCTTATGATTTGAACACACGTTTGACTTTCATTGTTTCATTTTCATGATCTTTAGTTTGTGTTCATTTTCATGTCATAACATGGTTGCTAAGTTTCTTCTATCAAGATTATGTCTTTCATGCCCATGTTTTAAGTTCTTTTGATCCCAGCGCACAACGCTTACATAGATGATCAAGATTGTGTAGGGGCATGTCACCTCAAAAATTATTTCTTTTGTTATCACTTACCTACTCGAGGACGAGCAGGAGTTAAGCTTGGGGATGCTGATACATCTCCAACGTATCTATAATTTTTGATGCTCCATGCTTGTTTTTACACCATTTGCTTAGTGTTTCGTTACACTTCGTGGCACTTTTATGCATTTTCCGGAACTAACCAACTAACAAGTCGCCACAGTGCCAGTTCCCTGTTTTCTACTGTTTTTGTGTTTCAGAAAAGCTACACGGGAAATATTCTCAGAATTGGACGAAACCAAAGCCAGTCACCCAGAATTTTACCGAAGCTTCCAGAGAACCGAAGAGGAGACGGAGTGGGGCCACGAGGTGGCCACACACCAGGGCGGCGCGGCCCAGGCCCTGGCCACGGTGTGAGACCGCCTCGGTCCACTTCTGACGATGCCCCTTCGCCTATAAAGACCCCCCGACGGGAAAAACGTAAAGACCCGATCAGTTTTCCAGAACACATCGCGATCCACCGCCGCCGTTGACCCGAAGATCGGGAGGGTCCAGAAGCTCTTCCCGGCACCCTGCCGGAGAGGGGAATCACCACCAGAGGTCTTCTTCATCGCCATGCTTGCCTCCGGAGCTATGAGTGAGTAGTCTACCTTGGACTATGGGTCCATAGCAGTAGCTAGATGGTTGTCTTCTCCACCATGTGCTTCATGTTTAGATCTCATGAGCTGCCCTACATGATTGAGATCACCGTTATGTAATTCTACATATTTGGTTTGTTGGGATCCGATGAATATTGGTGTTATGCTTGAGTTGATGTACTGAAATTTATCTTATGTTATCTCTATGCTGTTTATGATCTTGCATGCTCTCCGTTGTTAGTAGCTATCTTGGCCGAGTAGTTGCTAGTGACTCCAAGAGGGGGGTATTTATGCTCGATAGTGGGTTCATGCCTCTATTTAATCTGGGGGAGTGATAGAAACCTCTAAGGTTGTAGATGTGCTATTGCTACTAGGGGGAAAACAACATTCATATGCTTGAGGGCATATGCTTTGTTTACATTACACACTTTGGTTAATGCAGTTATCTGTTGTTCGCAACTTAATACTCATGGGGTGTTCGGACGATATCCCCGTGAGTGGATTATTAGTCATAGATGTAGTTGGATGGCGGTCTATGTATCTTGTTGTAATACCCAGAGTAAATCTCATAGTGATCCTCTCATCATATGCACATTGTCTTTATTCTATCAATTACCCAACTGTAATTTGTTTAGCCAGCATGTATTATTTTATCTAAGGAGAGACACCACTAGTGAACTGTGGACCCCGGTCCTATTTCCTTTATATTGCTATCACCTGTTTACTTTACTCGCACTGTTTACTTTACTCGCATATTATTATCACTTTCCACTCGATACGCTCATACCCTTTGTTTCAAGCAAACCGGTGAGATTGACAACCTCATCGTAAGTTGGGAACAAAGTATTTGGTTGTGTTGTGTGCAGGTTCCACATTGCAGCTAGCAAAGCAAAGCTTGGACGAGGCGCCCTATAAATTGTGTGGAGCTGTCGCAAGCTAGCAGGCATCACCTTCAGTCGTTTGGCTCTTTCCTCTCCTGATCGACAAACCTTGGTTTCGTACTGAGGGAAAATCTTGCTGCTATATTCATCACACCTTCCTCTTGGGGTTCCCAACGGGCCGGTCATTTACTCGGCATCAATGGTTCCAACAAACACCAACAATTCATAGAGACATTAACCAAAAAGACACACATGATGCGCACACTGTCACCTTCACACCATGATACAAGGTATCTCCGGAGATTACAATAATAAAGCACGGGAGTAGCATAATATCTGAATAATAGCATCTACCAATTCAACTAGATACAAAGCTCACGATCACATAAAGATCACATCATAGGAGAGAGAGGTGAACCACATAGCTACCGGTAGAGCCCTCAGCCCCGGGGGAGAACTACTCCCTCCTCATCATAGGAGACATCAAGGTTGATGGAGATGGCGGTGAGGTCAATGGAGATGGCGGAGACGGCGATGGAGACCGATGGAGATGGCTCCGGGGGCACTTCCCCGTCCCGGCAGGGTGCCAGAACAGAGACTACTATCCCTCGAAATTTGTCTTCGACGGCGGCGGCGTGATACGTCTCAAACGTATCTATAATTTTTGATGCTCCATGCTTGTTTTTACACCATTTGCCTTGTGTTTCGTTACACTTCGTGGAGTTTTTATGCGATTTCCGGAACTAACCTATTGACAAGATGCCACAGTGCCAGTTCCCTGTTTTCTGCTGTTTTTGTGTTTCAGAAAAGCTACAAAGGAAATATTCTCGGAATTGGACAAAACAAGTTCTAGAAGTCTTATTTTTCCCAGACGAAGGACGAGGACCAAACGAGAGCCCGAGGGGGGCCAGGGGCTGCCCACACACCAGGGCGGCGCGGCCCAGGCCCTGGCCGCGCCCCCTATGTGTGAGGCCACCCTGGCAGCCCCCTGACGACGCCCCTTTGCCTATATAAAGCCTCGGGACGAAAAACCCTAGGGGAGTCGGCAATTTTCCAGAAAGAGTTTCGTAGCTCCGCCGCCACTGCCGACGAATTTTGGGGGACATAAGTCTCTGTTCCGGCACCCTGCCGGGACGGGGAAGTGCCCCCAGAGCCATCTCCATCGACCTCACCGCCATCTCCATCAACCTTGATGTCTCCTATGATGAGGAGGGAGTAGTTCACCCCCGGGGCTGAGGGCTCTACCGGTAGCTATGTGGTTCACCTCTCTCTCCCATGATGTGATCTTTATGTGATCATGAGCTTTGTATCATGTTGAATAAGTAGATGCTACTCTTCATCATTATGTGTACTCTAGTGGTGTTATTAAAGTAATCTATTCCTCCTGCCATGGTGTAACGGTGACAGTGTGTGCATCATGGTGGTACTTGGTCTAGGCTACGATTGTGATCTCTTATGGATTATGAGAATAATTATCACTATGATAGTATTGAAGTGATCTATTCCTCCTTTCATGGTGTAATGTTGACAGTGTGTGCACCGTGTTAGTACTTGGTCTAAGTTGCAATAATATTTATCTTGAGTTGTGATTTGATTTGGATATCTCTATGAGCGGTGTTTGTCAAGTACTTGATGAACTTTAAGGGGTGCTTCTATAGCCACTATGCAATGATTTGTGTTATTCAATAGGAGAGTAATTCAGAGTAGCATAGTAAAGAGAAGTTATTTATTTGTTCAATTATGTTATATTTGTTGGGAGTGTGTCCACTAGTGGAAGTATGATCCCTAGGCCTTATTTCCAAGCTTTGCACATCGTTTACTCGCTGTTTTGTTACTTGTTTGCTTGCTGCCATTTTTATTCCAGATTACATTTACTACTTATAATCATCCATACCACTTGTATTTCACTATCTCTTCGCCGAACTAGTGCACCTATACATCTGACAAGTGTATTGGGTGTGTTGGGGACACAAGAGACTTTCTGTATCGTAATTGCAGGGTTGTTTGAGAGGGATAGCTTTGACCTCTTCCTCCCTGAGTTCGATAAACCTTGGGTGATCCACTTAAGGGAAACTTGCTGCTGCTCTACAAACCTCTGCACTTGGAGGCCTGATACGTCTCCAACGTATCTATAATTTTTGATGCTCCATTCTTGTTTTTACACCATTTGCCTACTGTTTCATTACACTTCGTGGCACTTTTATGCATTTTCCGGAACTAACCTACTAACAAGTCGCCACAGTGCCAGTTCCCTGTTTTCTGCTATTTTTGTGTTTCAGAAGTGCTACACGGGAAATATTCTCGGAATTGGACAAAACAAGTTCCTGAAGTCTTATTTTTCCCGGAAGCTTCCAGAGATTCGAAGAGGAGTTAGAGGGGGGCCACGAGGGCCCCACACACCAGGGCGGCCAGGGCCGCGCCCCCTATGTGTGAGAGCTCCTCGGTCCACCTCTGATGATGCCCCTTAGCCTATAAAGACCCCCCGACGGAAAAAACCTAAGGACCCGATCACTTTTCCAGAACACATCGCGATCTACCGCCGCCATCGACCCGAAGATCGGGAGGGTCCAGAAGCTCTTCCCGGCACCCTGCCGGAGAGGGGAATCGCCACCAGAGGTCTTCTTCATCGCCATGCTTGCCTCCAGAGCGATGAGTGAGTAGTCTACCTTGGACTATGGGTCCATAGCAGTAGCTAGATGGTTGTCTCCTCCACCATGTGCTTCATGTTTAGATCTCATGAGCTGCCCTACATGATTGAGATCACCGTTATGTAATTCTACATGTTTGGTTTGTTGGGATCCGATGAATATTGGTGTTATGATTGAGTTGCTATACTGAAATATATCTTATGTTATCTCTATGTTGTTTATGATCTTGCATGCTCTTCGTTGTTAGTAGCTATCTTGGCCGAGTAGTTGCTAGTGACTCCAAGAGGGGGTATTTATGCTTGATAGTGGGTTCATGCCTCTATTTAACCTGGGGGAGTGACAGAAACCTCTAAGGTTGTAGATGTGTTGTTGCTACTAGGGAGAAAACAACATTCATATGCTCGAGGGCATATGCTTTGTTTACATTACACACTTTGCTTAATGCAATTATTTGTTGTTCGCAATTTAATACTCATGGGGTGTTCGGACGATATCCCCGTGAGTGGATTATTAGTCATAGATGCAGTTGGATGGCGGTCTATGTATTTTGCTGTAATGCCCAGAGTAAATCGCATAGTGATCTTCTCGACATATCACGTTTATCTTTATTCTATCAATTGCCCAACTGTAATTTGTTTACCCAGCATGTGTTATTTTATCTATGGAGAGACACCACTAGTGAACTGTGGACCCCGGTCCTATTTCCATCATATTGCTATCACCTGTTTACTTTACTCGCACTGTTTACTTTACTCGCATACTATTATCACTTTCCACTCGATACGCTCATACCCTTTGTTTCAAGCAAACCGGTGAGATTGACAACCTCATCGCAAGTTGGGAACAAAGTATTTGGTTGTGTTGTGTGCAGGTTCCACGTTGCTGCTCGCAAAGCAAAGCTTGGACGAGGCGCCATATATAAATTGTCTGAAGCTGTCGCGAAGCTTGCAAGCATCAACTTCAGTCGTTTGTCTCTCCACTCCTGAACGACAAACCTTGGTTTCTTAATTGAGGGAAAATCTTGCTGCTATATTCATCACACCTTCCTCTTGGGGTTCCCAACGGGCTGGTCATCAACCAAGCATCAAGCACATTTTCTGGCGCCGTTGCCGGGGAACGCAGAAGAATAATCTCCCTCGTCAACTGGGCGCCATCAAACAGCAACAAGACATTTTCTGGCGCCATTGCTGGGGAGGAAGTAGAAGACTTCCGCGAGGGGAGTTTTTTGCACACACATCCTTTACTTTGTTATTGTTTTGCTTTACTTTTTTTTCCTGCATCGTTTTATATCAAAAACCCAAAAAAATTAGAATCCTTGGTAGTTGTTATTTCTTTACTTTAGTTCATTATGTTGTTCCCTAAGTATGTTTTGGAGGATCTCTCAGTAGGTAGTGGTTCAATTATTGGGAAAGATAACATTGAGGAGTTCTTTAATCACATTAGTATGCATAAAGAAGTTGAGGAAAAGTCTTTGGTTGAGCTAGCTCCTAGTTATGAAGTTGCTTCCGCTTATTTAGTTCACATGTTAGAAGCTAGGTTTGCTAATCTTAATCCCTTTTTGCAATACATGTTCCTTAAGCTTCATGAAATTGAAGATCCTGAAAAGAAAGCTTTCATTTTGGAAACTATGCGCTTAGAATTTAAAGATGTTGCCAATGAGGCTAGAAAAGTTTTTAAGAAATTCAATAAGCTTGGCTCACCTGTAACGGTTGTTGGCACACCCAATGATTTTAGAGTGCCAATACCTTATAAACTTTCAGGAATACATGATGTTTGGGAAAACAATTCTAGTTGGATTTGTCCTGAAAATCCTTTCGATGAAAGTAGTGTACCAAAGCGTGATCATAAAGGATCTTCAAAAACTCATTTGGACATAATTCCTTGCATTGTTGAAAAGACTCCTATTGTGGATCCCGATGCTTCTTTCATAATTACTTCATCTCTTGATGTTACTTGATTCGCAATTTTCTGCGCCTAGCTCAAAGGCGTTAAAGAAAAGCACTCTTGGGAGATAATCCAATGTTTTATTTTCAGTACTTTTTCTTTTATTTGAGTCTTGGATGTCATTAATACTGTAATGACCGCTCCTTATCTTGTTTATTTCATTGTTGTGCCAAGAGAAGCCTCTAATTTGAGTGAGGTAAAGATTTGGGGATGTTGCTGTCCTGAAACTGTTTTTGGTGCTGCACCGCAAAAATTTGTAAAAATTCTCTGTATATATTTTGGACCTGCGATTTCTTGTGCATATGCCCCAGGTTATATCCAAACTTTCATTAGTTGAACACTTTTTGATTTGAGCAACAGAAAACCCCTCAAAAATTCGGCATTTGTCAGCTGTTCTGTTTTGACAGATTTCTGCCAATATTTGTGTTTGCCGCTTTATCGCTTTCTTTTGAGTTCTTTTGATCACGGAACTTTTGGGGAAGTTGCTACAGTATTACATGCTATATATGTGGTGGTTTTAGGTTGAAACCTGAAGCAAAAAGAGGTTGATTATATGTTATGCTACACTAATGTTGCTAATAGATTTGTGTTTAGTTTTGTATGAAGGAAGTTTTCAAGTGTAGGGATTGGAGAATGATGAGATGAGTTGAAGAATGGACAAAAGCTCAAGCTTGGGGATGCCCATGCATTACCCCAAGAAATATCCAAGAAGTACAAGCGTCAAAGCTTGGGGATGCCCCCGAGGCACCCCTTCTTCATCGGCAAAAATCAGGTCACCTTTCAAGCAACTATATTTTTATTGCTTCATGCACTATGTGTTTTTCTTGGAGCGTCAGTTGTTTTAGTTTTATTTATTAGTTTAGTTTTGTTTGCTGCAATAAATGGTTGGACCCCAACAATTTTCTTTTGGAGAAGTTGCCTTGCTTTTCATTTACCAAGAACGCTCTAGTTTTCATTCTTATCAAACCGAGTGTTCTTCTCTTTCTGCTACTGCTTTTGGTTTTCATTTTCGCCTTGATTTGCGTTCAGACCTTGTCATATCTTTTCATCAAGGTGTATTTTTGCCTCTGATCTTTATTGGTTTTCATCAAAAGAGGTGTTTATAAAAAGTTTGAATGGTGTTGGAAAAGAGAAAAAGCTTTATGCAAAAAAGTGGTACAAGAAGGAGCTTGTGTAGACTGCGGCTTAGGCTTTTTCATGTCATGCTTGATGTCTTTTTGATAGTATGCTTAGTGTTTTTGCTGTAGCATGACTTTTCTCAAATAACTGAGATTGCTTAATGAGCCTTTGAAAAAAAATCATGCGTTGTTTTTATCGTTTGGAAGCATTATTTTGGTTTTCTCCTTGATGCTTTATTTGGGTTGACTTGGTGCATGCTCACACATGTTAGACTCTTACAAAGTCGCCAATAGCCTCTATGATCATTTAGTTTTTGACTTTTGATGCCATCTATGCTTTTTTTAATGTCGCTTTGCATGATTATGGCCATTATTGCTCTCTTAGTTGGTCGCTCCCAGTCTTTTGCTAGCCCTCGCCTTGTACTGAGTATGAGCTCTACTCGTGCATCCAACTCCTAAAAACCAAGTTTGCCAAAGTGTCCACCATACATACCTACTAGCAATTTGCTATTCCAAGTAAATTTGACTTGCTTTTATTTTCTCTTCAAATTAAACTCTTACCAGTGTTATGCGAAAATTGGTCAGTAAAGCTCTCACGAACCGGAAGACACACTTTACTTTTTCCTGTTCTTAAAAATTTGACATTGTGGTCTCTTATGTTGAGTTGTTATGCTTGCAAGTTGTAAGTTGGATACTAGCCCATCCATGCTGTCATGGGGCAAGCTTTCAACATTGCACTTCTCTTTTGAGTTGATATCGTGATCTTTTGTTTATGGATGCCCGCGGTGTGAAATGATTTGGGAATCTTGTGGGGATCATGGAGTTTGTATATGTGTTAGAGAAACGCCTGGGCCGCCAATCTAAGCCATGCATAATTCATGGTGGAAATTTGCAGCATGCCCATAGTGGACATTCGACGACGCATCTCAAAATAAAAAGTTATACAAATGGTAAATAAAAGAGATGTCGAGGTGTTCATTGTCTGCTTGTCCTGTCATTTTGATGTGGGCTTATTCCATGTCATCGGGCACGGAGGTACCCCGTTGGCGGTTCTCAATGATACGCATATACTTACAATGACAAGAGCCTTGCTTGGGACTCTAAGTTGAGTAGCATGAGGTTTGGGTACTCGTATTCATGGGACACGAGGTTTTCAACTTATGATTTGTCAAGCATATGCATCATAATTGTTCTCGCATTAACTTTAACCATTCAAGATGCTTATGATGGGGGCAATGAGAGCTCAAAGCCGGTAAGTACCATAATTTTTGAAGGTTATAAAACTTGCAATCACTGCTTCCCTCCGCGAAGGGCCTTTCTTCTACTTTTATGTTGAGTCACCACCTTCTATCTGTATGCACCATTAAGAGAGCATAGTTGTCATTCTTAGTATAATGTGCATTGTCCCAAAGTTTTCATTGATTAATTCATATTGTTGGTTTCACTTGTTCTCAAATTATTTGTATCTAGTCGCCCTCTTAAACTTGAAGGTGTCCTATGCATTTATATTTTGCTCTCTATTAAGGACAAGCTGAAAACCATTTGTATGATTTTCCTTATGATTTGAACACACGTTTGACTTTCATTGTTTCATTTTCATGATCTTTTGTTTGTGTTCATTTTCATGTTTATAACATGGTTGCTAAGTTCTTATTGTCAAGATTATATCTTTCATGCCCATCTTTTAAGTTCTTTTGATCCCAGCTCACAACGCTTACATATATGATCAAGATTGTGTAGGTGCATGTCACCTCAAAAATTATTCTTTGTTATCACTTACCTACTCGAGGACGAGCAGGAGTTAAGCTTGGGGATGCTTGATACGTCTCCAACATATCTATAATTTTTGATGCTCCATGCTTGTTTTTACACCATTTGCCTACTGTTTCATTACACTTCGTGGCACCTTCATGCATTTTCTGGAACTAACCTACAAACAAGTCGCCACAGTGCCAGTTCCCTGTTTTCTGCTGTTTTTGTGTTTCAGAAGTGCTACACAGGAAATATTCTCGGAATTGGACGAAACAAGTTCCTGAAGTCTTATTTTTCCCGGAAGCTTCCAGAGATCCGAAGAGGAGTTGGAGGGGGGCCACGAGGGCCCCACACACCAGGGCGGCGTGGCCCAGCCCCTGGCCGCGCCCCCTATGTGTGAGAGCTCCTTGGTCCACCTCTGACGATGCCCCTTCGCCTATAAAGACCCCCCGACAGAAAAAACCTAAGGACCCGATCACTTTTCCAGAACACATCGCGATCTACCACCGCCGTCGACCCGAAGATCGGGAGGGTCCAGAAGCTCTTCCCGGCACCCTGCCGGAGAGGGGAATCGCCACCAGAGGTCTTCTTCATCGCCATGCTTGCCTCCGGAGCGATGAGTGAGTAGTCTACCTTGGACTATGGGTCCATAGCAGTAGCTAGATGGTTGTCTCCTCCACCATGTGCTTCATGTTTAGATCTCATGAGCTGCCCTACATGATTGAGATCACCGTTATGTAATTCTACATGTTTGGTTTGTTGGGATCCGATGAATATTGGTGTTATGATTGAGTTGCTATACTGAAATATATCTTATGTTATCTCTATGTTGTTTATGATCTTGCATGCTCTCCGTTGTTAGTAGCTATCTTGGCCGAGTAGTTGCTAGTGACTCCAAGAGGGGGTATTTATGCTTGATAGTGGGTTCATGCCTCTATTTAACCTGGGGGAGTGACAGAAACCTCTAAGGTTGTAGATGTGTTGTTGCTACTAGGGAGAAAACAACATTCATATGCTCGAGGGCATATGCTTTGTTTACATTACACACTTTGCTTAATGCAATTATCTGTTGTTCGCAATTTAATACTTGTGGGGTGTTCGGACGATATCCCCGTGAGTGGATTATTAGTCATAGATGTAGTTGGATGGCGGTCTATGTATTTTGTTGTAATGCCCAGAGTAAATCGCATAGTGATCTTCTCGACATATCATGTTTATCTTTATATTATCAATTACCCAACTGTAATTTGTTTACCCAGCATGTGTTATTTTATCTATGGAGAGACACCACTAGTGAACTGTGGACCCCGGTCCTATTTCCATCATATTGCTATCACCTGTTTACTTTACTCGCACTGTTTACTTTACTCGCATACTATTATCACTTTCCACTCGATACGCTCATACCCTTTGTTTCAAGCAATCCGGTGAGATTGACAACCTCATCGCAAGTTGGGAACAAAGTATTTGGTTGTGTTGTGTGCAAGTTCCACGTTGCTGCTCGCAAAGCAAAGCTTGGACGATGTGCCATATATAAATTGTCCGAAGCTGTCGCGAAGCTTGCAAGCATCACCTTCAGTCATTTGTCTCTCCTCTCCTGATCGACAAACCTTGGTTTCTTAACTGAGGGAAAATCTTGCTGCTATATTCATCACACCTTCCTCTTGGGGTTCCCAACGGGCTGGTCATCAACCAAGCATCAAGGCCCAACACTGTCTACAAGAACAGACGCGTGCGTAGACATCAAGCTCTTTTCTGGCGCCGTTGCCGGGGAGGTAAGGTAAAAGGTACTCACATCCTTTGGCTACTAAGTCTTTTAGTTGCTAGTGAGTGCTCGGAGTTATTTCCTTTAGATTCTGCAATTACATCTTTTTGTTTCTTGTTTTTATTTTCACTAGTTAGGCTTAATGGAAAACAAAGAGTTCTGTAGTCTTTTTCCTGAGTTTAGATATGAAGTGTTTGAAGAGAAAATTGAAAAACCTTTGGAGCTTAATTTGCATGCTAATAGTGTTGTTAGTATGAATGCTTTGAACACCGTTATTGCTAATGCTATAGAAAAGTCTAAGCTTGGGGAAGCTGGTTTTGTTAAGCATGATATTTTTAGTTCCCCAGCTTTAGTGGAGAAGGTTTGCTCTGATGATATTTTATCTCCCATATGTGATAATTCTGATCTTGATGATGTTCCTATGCCTGTTACCTATGTTAGTGATCATGATTGGAAAAGCACTCTACTTTTGATATTGAAAATCTTTTTGGTACCAATTCTAAGGTTAATAATTGTTGTACCATTAGTGCAATCCATGTTCCTTCTTATGATGATATGTTTGATGAGTATGCTTTGCGAAATAATTGCTCTCTAGCTTGTGATGATACTAAACCTCTAGTTTATGATGGTTATGATGATGGGTATAATATTTTCAGTTCACCTACTTTTGAGAAGAAAATTAGTTATGATTACAATATGCCGCCTGTTTTTGATGATTATGGTGATGAGAATAATTATTCTGTTGAATCTGCTCCTACTTATATTGTTCATGTGGGGAGTATTAATTCTTTTATGCATGTGGCTCATGATAGGGATGCTTTATGTGATAGTTATATTGTTAGTTCTATTCATGATGCTACTGAAAGTTATTATGAGAGAGGGAAACATGGTTTTATGGACCTCAACAATATTGAGTTTCCTCTCTTTATGTTGCAACTCTTGAAGTTGTACTTGTTTTGCCTTCCTATGCTTTTTGCTTTGCGCTTTCATGACTTGTCTCTTTACAAGACTATTTTTCATAGAAAGTGGTTTAGATTTAAATGTCTTTCACATTTGCTTTTTGATGCTCTCTATTGCTTTAAGTTCCTATATGGCGCCTTTGCCTCAAGCTCTTATATGGCGCCCACATGAGCATCTTTGCAAATTACTGCGCCCAGCTCAAAGGCGTTAAAGAAAAGCACTCTTGGGAGACAACCCATTGTTTATTTTCAGTACTTTTTCTTTTATTTGAGTCTTGGAAGTTATTACTACTGTAATGACCTCTCCTTATCCTTTTTATTTTATTGTTGTGCCAAGAGAAGCCTCTAATTTGAGTTAGGTAAAGATTTGGGGATGTTGCTGTCCTGAAACTGTTTTCGGTGCTGCACCGTAAACATTCGTGAAAATTCTCTGTATATCTTTTGGACCTGCGATTTCTTGTGCATATGCCCCAGGTTATATCCAAACTTTCATTAGTTGAACAGTTTTTGATTTGAGCAACAGAAAACCCCTTAAAAATTCAACCTTTGTCAGCTGTTCTGTTTTAACAGATTTCTGCCACTATTCGTTTTTGCCGCTTTATCGCTTTCTTTTCAAGTTCTTTTGATCACGGAACTTTTGGGGAAGTTGCTACAGCAGTATATGCTTTATATGTGGTGGTTTTGGGTTGAAACCTGAAGCAAA
Source organism: Dactylis glomerata (assembly GCA_007115705.1). Lineage (NCBI taxonomy): Eukaryota > Viridiplantae > Streptophyta > Magnoliopsida > Poales > Poaceae > Dactylis > Dactylis glomerata. The sequence continues at coordinate 638,576 of QXEO01001145.1, forward strand.
AAGAGGTTGATTATATGATATGCTTACACTAATGTTGCTAATAGATTTGTGTTTAGTTTTGTATGAAGGAAGTTTTCAAGTGTAGGGATTGGAGAATGATGAGATGAGTTGAAGAATGGACAAAAGCTCAAGCTTGGGGATGCCCATGCATCACCCCAAGAAATATCCAAGAAGTACAAGCGTCAAAGCTTGGGGATGCCCCCGAGGCACCCCTTCTTCATCGGCAAAAAATTAGGTCACCTTTCAAGACACTATATTTTTATTGCTTCATGCACTATGCGTTTTTCTTGGAGCATCAGTTGTTTTAGTTTTCAGTTTTCTTTTGTTTTGTTAGCTGCAATAAATGGTTAGATCACATCATGTTTCTTTTGGAGGAGATGAACTCGTTTTTCATTGCCAAGAACACTCTAGTTTTCACTCTTATCGTTCAACGAGTGTTCTCTTTTTCTGCTACTGCGTTTAGCCTTTGTTTTTCGCTTTGATTTTTGTTCAGATCTTGTTTTATATTTTTATCAAGGTGTATCTTTGCCTCTGGTCTTTATTGGTATTCATCAAAAGAGGTGTTTATAAATTTTTTGAATGGTGTTGGAAAAGAGAAAAAGCTTTATGCAAAAAAGTGGTACAAGAAGGAGCTTGTGTAGACTGCGGCCTAGGCTTTTGCATGTCATGCTTGATGTCTTTTTGATAGTATGCTTAGTGGTTTTGCTGTAGCATGACTTGTCTCAAATAACTGAGATTGCTTAATGAGCCTTTGAAAAAATCATGCGTTGTTTTTATCGTTTGGAAGCATTATTTTGGTTTTCTCCTTGATGCTTTATTTGGGTTGACTTGGCGCATGCTCACACATGTTAGACTCATACAAAGTCGCCAATAGCCTCTATGATCATTTAGTTTTTGACTTTTGATGCCATCTTATGCTTCTTTTAATGTCGCTTTGTCGCTTTGCATGATTATGGCCATTATTGCTCTCTTAGTTGGTCGCTCCCAGTCTTTTGCTAGCCCTCGCCTTGTACTGAGTATGAGCTCTACTCGTGCATCCAACTCCTAAAAACTAAGTTTGCGAAAGTGTCCACCATACATACCTATTAGCAATTTGCTATTCCAAAGTACATTTGACTTGCTTTTATCTACTCTTCAAATTAAACTCTTACCAGTGTTATGCAAAAATTGGTCAGTAAAGCTCTCACGAACCGGAAGGCACACTTTACTTTTTCTCGTTCTTAAAAATTTGACATTGTGGTCTCTTATGTTGAGTTGTTATGCTTGCAAGTTGTAAGTTGGGGACTAGCCCAACCATGCTGTCATGGGGCAAGCTTTCAACATTGCACTTCTTATTTGAGTTGATATCGTGATCTTTTGTTTATGGATGCCCGCGGTGTGAAATGAATTGGGAATCTTGCGGGGATCATGGAGTTTGTATATGTGTTAGGGAAACGCCTGGGCCGCCAATCTAAGCCATGCATAATTCATGGTGGAAATTTGCAGCATACCCATAGTGGATATTCGACGACGCATCTCAAAATAAAAAGCTAAACAAATGGTAAATAAAAGAGATGTCGAGGTGTTCATTGTCTGCTTGTCCTGTCATTTTGATGTGGGCTTGTTCCATGTCATCGGGCACGGAGGTACCCCGTTGGCGGTTCTCGATGATACATATATACTTACAATGACAAGAGCCTTGCTTGAGACTCTAAGTAAAGTAGCATGAGGTTTGGGTACTCGTATTCACGGGACACAAAGTTTTCAACTTATGATTTGTCAAGCATATGCATCATAATTGTTCTCGCATTAACTTTAACCATTCAAGATGCTTATGATGGGGGCAATGAGAGCTCAAAGCCGGTAAGTACCATAATTTTTGAAGGTCTATAAAACTTGCAAACACTGCTTCCCTCCGCGAAGGGCCTTTCTTTTTACTTTTATGTTGAGTCACCACCTTCTACCTTTATGCACCATTAAGAGAGCATAGTTGTCATTCTGAGTATAATGTGCATTGTCCCAAAGTTTTCATTGATTGATTCATGACTATGGTTTCACTTGTTCTTAAATTATTTGTATCTAGTCGCCCTCTTAAACTTGAAGGTGTCCTATGCATTTATGTTTTGCTATCCATGAAGGACAAGCTGAAAACCATTTGTATGTTTTTCCTTATGATTTGAACACACATTTGACTTTCATTGTTTCATTTTCATGATCTTTTGTTTGTGTTCATTTTCATGTTATAACATGGTTGCTAAGTTTCTATTATCAAGATTATGTCTTTCATGCCCATGTTTTAAGTTCTTTGATCCCAGCTCACAACGCTTACATATGTGATCAAGATTGTGTAGGTGCATGTCACCTCAAAAATTATTTCTTTTGTTATCACTTACCTACTCGAGGACGAGCAGGAGTTAAGCTTGGGGATGCTGATACGTCTCAAACGTATCTATAATTTTTGATGCTCCATGCTTGTTTTTACACCATTTGCCTTGTGTTTCGTTACACTTCGTGGCGTTTTTATGCGATTTTCGGAACTAACCTATTGACAAGATGCCATAGTGCCAGTTCCCTGTTTTCTGCTGTTTTTGTGTTTCAGAAAAGCTACACAGGAAATATTCTCGAAATTGGACGAAACAAGTCTTATTTTTCCCGGACGAAGGACGAGGACCAAACGAGAGCCGGAGGGGGGCCAGGGGCTGCCCACAGACCAGGGCGGCGCGGCCCAGGCCCTGGTCGTGCCCCCTATGTGTGAGGCCACCCTGGCAGCCCCCTGACGACGCCCCTTCGCCTATATAAAGCCTCGGGACGGAAAACCCTAGGGGAGTCGGCAATTTTCCAGAAAGAGTTCCGTAGCTCCGCCGCCACTGCCGACGAATTTTGGGGGACAGAAGTCTCTGTTCGGGCACCCTGCCGGGACGGGGAAGTGCCCTCGGAGCCATCTCCATCGACCTCACCACCATCTCCATCAACCTTGCTATCTCCTATGATGAGGAGGGAGTAGTTCACCCCCGGGGTTGAGGGCTCTACCGGTAGCTATATGGTTCACCTCTCTCTCCCATGATGTGATCTTTATGTGATCGTGAGCTTTGTATCATGTTGAATAAGTAGATGCTACTCTTCATCATTATGTGTACTCTAGTGGTGTTATTAAAGTAATCTATTCCTCCTGCCATGGTGTAATGGTGACAGTGTGTGCATCATGGTGGTACTTGGTCTAGGCTACGATTGTGATCTCTTATGGATTATGAGAATAATTATCACTATGATAGTATTGAAGTGATCTATTCCTCCTTTCATGGTGTAATGTTGACAGTGTGTGCACCGTGTTAGTACTTGGTCTAAGTTGCAATAATATTTATCTTGAGTTGTGATTTGATTTGGATATCTCTATGAGCGGTGTTTGTCAAGTACTTGATGAACTTTAAGGGGTGCTTCTGTAGCCACTACGCAATGATTTGTGTTATTCAATAGGAGAGTAATTCAGAGTAGCATAGTAAAGAGAAGTTATTTATTTGTTCAATTATGTTATATTTGTTGGGAGTGTGTCCACTAGTGAAAGTATGATCCCTAGGCCTTGTTTCCAAGCTTTGCACACCGTTTACTCGCTGTTTTGTTACTTGTTTGCTTGCTGCCATTTTTATTCCAGATTGCATTTACTACTTATAATCATCCATACCACTTGTATTTCACTATCTCTTCGCCGAACTAGTGCACCTATACATCTGACAAGTGTATTGGGTGTGTTGGGGACACAAGAGACTTTCTGTATCGTAATTGCAGGGTTGTTTGAGAGGGATAGCTTTGACCTCTTCCTCCGTGAGTTCGATAAACCTTGGGTGATCCACTTAAGGGAAACTTGCTGCTGCTCTACAAACCTCTGCACTTGGAGGCCCAACACTGTCTACAAGAATAGATGCGTGCGTAGACATCACGGCGCTGCAGAACTGTTCTGGGAAAAACGCCGATTGTTTTAGGGTTTTCCGTCGGGAGGCTCTTTAGAGGCGAAGGGGCGTCGTCAGAGGTGGAGCAGGGTGGCCTCACCATGGGTGGGCGCGGCCAGGGGCTGGGCCACGCCCCCTATGGTCTGGCCAGCCTCTGGCCCCTCTACGGCTCCCGTTTGGTCCTTATCCTTCGTCTGGGAAAAATAGGAGTTTCTGAACTTGTTTCGTCCAATTCCGAAAATATTTCCTATGTAGCTTTTTTGAAACACAAAAACAGAGAAAACAGGGAACTGGCACTATGGCATCTTGTTAATAGGTTAGTTCCGGAAATTGCATTAAAACGCCACGAAGTGTAACAAAACACTAAGCAAATGGTGTAAGAACAAGCATGGAGCATCAAAAATTATAGATACGTTTGAGACGTATCAGCGACTCGGTGCTAGGGTTTCAAGGGAGGAGGTCGGGTGATGATGGGTCAGGACAGTTGTTTACTTTTTCCTTGGTGGCGATTTGAACCGGTATTTGGCACTAATCGGTGGTAGAGAAGTGTAATTAGCTAACCTAATCATTATGGCACCATTAGATATAGATAAAATGGTCTAGATCTCTCTAATGTTTGATATCAAGCGTGTTTGATGGTGACCTACCGTAAACTCCCATTTAATAGTAAAGATAAATATTTCTAAAAGTTTAGGAAAGTGATATCACAACATCTTCTCTAACAAATTATCATTCCAAAGTCTACTATGATTGAGCACTAAAATCTTACAATTCACCATTAAAAAATTGCCCCAACTAAGAGAAAATCATGAATTCATAGACTAAGCAAATCATCGTTAATTTTATCTAGCCTTCGCCAAAAAACCACAAAGATGATAAGATCACACTAATACATCTCAAACGTATCTATGATTTTTGATGCTCCATGCTTGTTCTTACACCATTTGCTTAGAGTTTTGTTACACTTCGTGGCATTTTTATGCATTTTCCAGGACTAACCTATTAACAATATGCCACAGTGTCAGTTCCCTGTTTTCTGCTATTTTTGTGTTTCAGAAAAGTTACACATGAAATATTCTCGGAATTGGACGAAACAAAAGCCAAACCTCCTAATATTTAACGAAGCTTACAGAAGACCGGAGAGGAGCCGGAGAGGGGCCAGTGGCCAGCCTCACCACCAAGGGGCGCAGCCCAGCCCCTAGCCGCGCCGCCCTGTGGTGAGGGCCCCCTGGTCCACTTCTGACGCTGCCCCTTCGCCTATAAAGACCCCCCGACGGGAAAAACCTAAACACCCGATCAATTTTCCAGAAATACACCGCGATCCACCGCCGTCGTCGACCCAAGATCGGGAGGGTCCAGGAGCTCTTCCCGGCACCCTGCCGGAGAGGGGAATCGCCACCGAAGGTCTTCTTCATCGCCATGCTTGCCTCCGGCGCGATGAGTGAGTAGTCTACCTTGGACTATGGGTCCATGATGCGGTACGGTGTTGATAGCTTTTCACCGTCCAGTTGGGAACCCCAAGAGGAAGGTATGATGAATATAGCAGCAAGGTTTTCCCTCAGTTAAGAAACCAAGGTATGTCGATCAGGAGAGAAAGGAGCCAATACGACTGAAGGTGATGCCCGCTAGCTTGCAACAGCTCCGGACAATTTATAGGGCGCCTCGTCCGAGCTTTGCTTTGCGAGCGGCAACGTGGAACCTGCACACAACACAACCAAATACTTTGCTCTCAACTTACGATGAGGTTGTCAATCTCACCGGTTTGCTGTAAACAAAGGAATGAGCATATCGAGTGGAAAATAGTAATAGTATGCGAGTAAAGTAAACAGTGCGAGTAAAGTAAACAGGTGATAGCAATATAAAGGAAATAGGACCGGGGTCCACAGTTCACTAGTGGTGTCTCTCCATAAGATAAAATAATACATGCTGGGTAAACAAATTACAGTTGGGCAATTGATAGAATAAAGACAACGTGCATATGTCGAGAGGATCACTATGAGATTTACTCTGGGCATGACAACAAGATACATAGACCGCCATCCAACTGCATCTATGACTAATAATCCACTTGTGGCGAATCAATCCGAGAACTCCACAAGTATTAAGTTGCGAACAACAGATAATTGCATTAAGCAAAGTGTGTAATGTAAACAAAGCATATGCCCTTGAGCATATGAATGTTGTTTTCCCCTAGTAGCAAAAGCACATCTACAACCTTAGAGGTTTCTATCACTCCCCCAGATTAAATAGAGGCATGAACCCACTATCGAGCATAAATACCCCCTCTTAGAGTCACTAGCAACTACTCGGCCAAGATAGCTACTAACAACGGAGAGCATGCAAGATCATAAACAACATAGAGATAACATAAGATAAAATTTAGTACTTCAACTCAATCATAACACCAATATTCATCGGATCCCAACAAACACAACATGTAGAATTACATAACGGTGATCTCGATCATGTAAGGCAGCTCACGAGATCTAAACATGCAGCACATGGTGGAGAAGACAACCATCTAGCTACTGCTATGGACCCATAGTCCAAGGTAGACTACTCACTCATCGCTCCGGAGACAAGCATGGCGATGAAGAAGACCTCCGGTGGGGATTCCCCTCTCCGGCAGGGTGCCGGGAAGAGCTTCTGGACCCTCCCGATCTTCGGGTCGACGGCAGCGGCGGATCGCGATGTGTTCTGGAAAAGTGATCGGGCACTTAGGTTTTTCCCGTCGAGGGGTCTTTATAGGCGAAGGGGCATCGTCAGGAGTGGGCCGAGGCGACCTCACACATAGGGGCCGCGGCTAGGGGCCAGGCCGCGCCGCCCTGTTGTGTGGGGCCCTCGTGGCCCCACTCCGTCTCCTCTTCGGTTCTCTGGAAGCTTCGGTGAATTTCTGGACATTCAGCTTTTGTTTCGTCCAATTCCGGGAATATTTCCTGTGTAGCTTTTCTGAAACACAAAAACAGCAGAAAACAGGGAACTGGCACTGTGGCGACTTGTTAATAGGTTAGTTCCGGAAAATGCATAAAAGTGCCACGAAGTGTAACGAAACACTAAGCAAATGGTGTAAAAACAAGCATGGAGCATCAAAAATTATAGATACGTTGGAGATGTATCAGTCCATAGCAGTAGCTAGATGGTTGTCTTCTCCACCATGTGCTTCATGTTTAGATCTCGTGAGCTGCCTTACATGATCAAGATCACCTTTGTGTAATTCTACATGTTGTGTTGTTGGGATCCGATGAATATTGGTGTTATGTTAAGTTGATGTGCTGAATATTATCTTATGTTATCTCTATGATGTTTATGATCTTGCATGCTCTCTGTTGTTAGTAGCTATCTTGGCCAAGTAGATACTAGTGACTCCAAGAGGGGGTATTTATGCTCGATAGTTGGGTTCATGCCTCTATTTAATCTGGGGGAGTGACAGAAACCTCTAAGGTTATAGATGTGTTATTGCCACTAGGGAGAAAACAACATTCTTGTGTCCAAGGACATTTGTTTTGTTTACATTACACACTTTGCTTAATGCAGTTATTTGTTGTTCGCAACTAAATACTCGTGGGGTGTTCGGACGATATCCCTGTGGGTGGATTATTAGTCATAGATGCAGTTGGATGGCGGTCTATGTATTTTGTTGTAATGCCCAGAGTAAATCTCATAGTGATCCTCGTGACATATGCACGTTATCTTTATTCTATCAATTGCCCAACTGTAATTTGTTTACCCAGCATGTTGTTATTTATCTTATGGAGAGACACCACTAGTGAACTGTGGACCCCAGTCCAATTTTCTTTACATTGTTACACCGTTTTACTTTTACTCGCACTGTTTATTTTCTCGCATACTACTATTACTTTCCACTCGATACGCTCAATCCTTTGTTTACAGCAAACCGGTGAGATTGACAACCTTATCATAAGTTGGGAGCAAAGTTCTTGGTTGTGTTGTGTGCAGGTTCCACGTTGTTGCTGGTGCAAAGCAAAGCCCTGGACAAGGCGCCTTATAAATTGTCCGGAGCTATCGCGAAGCTAGCAGGCATCACCTTCTGAAGTTTGCCTTTTTCCTACTGGTTCGATAAACCTTGGTTTCTTACTAAGGGAAAACTTGCTGCTGTACTCATCATACCTTCCTCTTGGGGTTCCCAACTGGGCGGTCATATACATCAACACCGCACCGCAATCACACACCATATTTGGAAAGCTCGAAAAGGATAGCGCTGAGAGTACCCCGAGGGATCGGGGCTTCCGATCCCCCGCCTCGGGCATCTAACACATGTCTCCTCCAATAAAATAAAAGACATGAAATGGTATGCGCCTACCCGCTTTGTCCTCCTCTCCTCCTGGTCTCATTTTCCCCGCGATAATCATCACCAACTCTAGCCCCGATCTCTACCCCCGCAACACCTCTACTGCCTGAGTACCATGCCCATCTTATCCACGTTTGCAACCCCGTCCGACATTTGTACCAATTTCACTCCCCACTGGGAGCAACATCGTCCATCATTTGTAGCAACTCTGCTTCCCGCCGGAAGCAACACAGTTCCGCCGTTGGTAGCAACTCCACTCCCCACTGAGAGCAACGCTGGCTGCCGTCTATAGCAATGCCGGCCGTCGTCTGTAGCAACGTCGGCCGCCATGTATAGCAACATCGCTCCCCGCCGGGAGCAACGACAGCCGCTGCCTGTAGCAAAGCTGCTCCGCGCCGGGAGCAACGGTGGCCACCAGATGTAGCAACGACACTCCCCGCCGAGAGCAACACCCACCACTGTTTGTAGCAACGCTGCTCCCCGTCGGGAGCATAGCAACACTGGCCGCCACAGGAGCATCTCTGGGCGCCGTAGGGAGCAACTCCGGGCGCCCTAGGGAGCACCGCAGGGAGCAACCCTGGGCGTTATCTCAGAGTAGCCGCCGCTTATACTTGGAGCAGCGCAAAGCGTCGTGATGGGCGGCTCTATGAGGAATGCCTCCGATTGCAGCAACATCTTCATGGTCGGAGGTCACAGAAGACGGAGAGCCGCAGGAAGGCCTCCAGAGGTAAGGCTGGAGGACGACAAGAGGAGGTCGGGATGCAGAGAGGTCCTGGTGGACTGCGCCATGGGACTCAACGGTGTGCGAGCTCCCCTGATCATGGCCATGGCACATCTCACATGCGCGTAGATTGAAGGCCGGCGGAGCGCGAGGGACTAGGTGGCAGAGGAGATCCGGCGGTACGTGGGGGTGGGGGGCTTGCTGGTGGCGGCCTTGCTCCGGCAGTGTGGACCAGTCGCGGGCGGCGGAGACCAACTTCGGTAGTGTTCCTAACTACTGAGGAAAAAGATACCGTGGGAGGTGTGTGGGCGTGGGGATAGAACGCAAGGAGAAGAGATAAGGTGGACCCCACTCCACGCGTCGCGCTAGTGAGGCAGGGCACGCCAACATGTGATCCCCCGGGGGATAACCAGCATTTTCCTTATTTAAACCAAGATTAGCCAATGTGATGGCCAAATACGTGGACCCTTTACGCTATGAAAGCACAAACACAAGAAAATTTTATTTGCTCAGGTGATCAAGTCTCTTGCAATTTTTGCATTATCCTCTTTGCTTTGACTAAGTTCTACACAATTTCGGGATTCACTTTGGTAGATCTTGCATCCATCGATTCTCAGCTGTTAATTATTTTTACCGCATCATATATAAAAGGGGCAGCCAGGTCGAAACCCTAGCCGTCGCCCACCCAGTCGCCCTCTGGTCCTCCGTAATCCCCTCACGTCTCTCCTCTCACGAATCAGCGACGCCGCCATGCAGGAAGGAGGCCTAGGTGTGGCCACCGCCATCGTTCTCGCTCTCGGTGAGCAGAGCCGACCAATGAGGAGGCCAGCGATTAGCCCGCGGGACCGACGCCTTCTTCTTCTCCGGCCTTTCACTATGGAGGTTTCTTAGCACGATATCATAGGTAAAACGGTGATGCAGCACCCTATTTAATGAAAAAAAAGAGTGGTGTTGTATCTTAGCTAAGCTACAACGTTTGCATGGTATCATAGGTAAAATGCATGGTTAGCCCAATCACATACATGCATGTACACAAAAATCATTAAATATAAATACACCACTTAAGAGACAATGCATTATGATAGTCATCTCTTAAAATAAACCATTATCTAGGATATCGCGCTAAGATACAATGCATTGGAGAAAATGACAAAAAACTACCACAACTGGGCCAGCGGCGTCACATAACTACCAAAGTGGTTACACGCGTCACATGACTACCACTTTTGGGGCAGGGTCGTGATAGATAGCACTGATTCAACACTTAAACTATATTCTGACCGTTCGAGCCCACCTGTCGGGTTGACATGGCAAGTGTCTACTTAACCATCAATTTCAGTTTACAATAAAACCCAAAATTTTATTCTTCTTCCCACACAAAGGTCCTTGACTATTAAAAAAAGATAAAATAAGGAAATAAAAATCTGCGGCTGTCCTGTCGGAGGTGAGTCGCTATGCTGCAGCGCGGCCCCTCTAGCCGGCACCCCGACGTACGATAGGGCAAGAGGGAGCTCGTTAAGTGTCCCATCTGGACAAAAAGCTCACCGAATGATTTATTCATGCTCAGAGCGGGAGAACGGTGTTGGAGGAGCGCAAAACAATGGCGATGTCCTTCGACCGAAGTTGGGGATGACAACCTCGATTAGGCTAATTCCGGGTGTTCAGGCTCGACATCTACAGCGAGGAGGAAGATGGCTAGGCGATGGAGCTTGTGACGTGGTCAGAGAGGCTCGGGATCCGTCCCCGCCCCTGCCAGATTGAGCGCCACCCGCCGAGATCTCCCATCCGCCTGACCGTCCCTGCCCCTGCCACATCCTCTGCTGGCCAGATCGAGCGCTGCTCGGTTGTCCCCGCCCCTGCCACATCCTCCGCCGGCCAGATCGAGCGCCGCCCCTGCTGTGTCCTCCGCCCTTGTCGCGTCCTCCGTCGGCCAGATTGAGCGCCGCCCGGCCTTCCCTGCTCCTTCCACGCTCCTCCAACGGCCATAACAACCGCCACCCGGCTGTCCCCGCTCCTGCCACGTCCTCCACTGGCAGCGACGAGGTGTGGAACCCTCCGGTGGAGCTCACCATCCCCGGCGACCTGCTGGCACGGGGCGGTGCAAGATTTTTTTTAAATTATTTTTAGCTAGAAATTAGAGGGACCTTTGAGACAAGAAAATATTGATTTGGGTTTTTTTTTCAAAATAAAACTAGGTTTTAGGTTTTCACTTGCCACGTAGAACTGACAGGTGGGCCCAAACTATCAGAAAACATGTTAACGTGACTAAATCAAAAAGTTAGTGCTATCTGTCATGGCCCCGCCAAAAGTGATAGTCATGTGACGCACCTAACCACTTTGGTAGCTTAGTAACACCGTTGCGTCAATGTTATCTGCTATTTTAAACCCGGCTAAATGCTCGATCATGCTTGGACAAAATGTTTCTCGGGAGGATGGGAAATCCGTGGCTTCAATCCTGAATGTAGATACCTTGACTCTAGATGATAAATATCTTGGCCTACCTATACCAGAGGGATACGTGAAAGATGGAAAATTAAAATCAACAAAGGATAAATTGTCGAAGAAGTGCTCTGACTGGAACAAAAAGTACATGTCGGGTGCAGCTAAAGAAGCCCTTGTGAAATCAGTAGCGCAAGCGATCTCAACTTATGCAATGAGTGTATCCAAATTTTCCTGTGGGTTATGTGATGAACTTTCCCAAATATCAGGAATTTTTGGTGGGGAGATGAAAATGAAAGAAGAAAGGTTCACTGGATGTCGTGGGACAAAATGACAATGCCGAAAAGCCATGGTGAAATTGGTTTTCGAGATTTAAGAATCTTCAACCAAGCACTACTTGCTAGACAGGCTTGGAGACTTCTTGTGTACCCAGAAAGCCTCTGCGCAAGGTTACTCAAAGCAAAATACTACCCTTCTGGATATCTCACTGACGCTATCTTCGGTCAGAATGTCTCTCCGTGTTGGCAAGGAATAACCCATGGTTTGGAGCTATTAAAAAAGGGCATCATTTGGAGGATTGGCAATGGCACAAAGGTAAGAATATGGCGCGACAATTGGCTCCCTAGGGATAATCATAGGGTTCTGAACAAATCAAATAATCTACGATTAAGGTGGGTCTCTGATCTTATAAACCAGTCTACAAGAACCTGGAATGAAGCAAACGTCAGATCACTCCTATACCCTGCGGATGCTGATGAAGTAATGCGAATACCTATTCCCAAGAGATGATTTAATTGCTTGGGCTCATGAAAAGACATGTATATTCTCAGTTAGAAGTGCGTATAGACTGGGCATGCAACTTCAGCAAACAGAAAGGCAAACTTCAACCAGTACAAGTCCAGAGGGAGAAAGAGCCTTGTGGAATATGATCTGGAAAGCAAATATACCTCCAAAAATTAAAACTTTTGGCTAGAAACTTGCATCTAAAACGCTTGGCGTTCAAGTTCAACGCTGTTGAAGGAATATGGAAGTGTTGCCTACTTGCACACTATGTGGCATGAACCTGAATCGTCTCACCATGCTATGGTGTCATGTACAAAAGCAAGAGCACTAAGATACCACATGAGAGAAACTTGGGATTTACAACCAGAACATTATTTTAGATACACGGGAGAAGACTGGGTGCTAATTCTCCTAAACCAATGCACTGATGACATGAAAGTAATTTTTTTTCTTCTTTGGTGGCGTGCTTGGCAGTTGAGAAATAACTCGATATTTAGAGACGGAAAATGCAGTGTAGAACAATTAGCCACTTATATTCAACGCAAAATCTATTTAGCGACTGACCTCGATCTGTCCTTACAGCGAGGTCGCACGCGCTGCCGTAGGATGTCAATCTGGCGGTTCGCCAGCTCGTGGTATAAGTGTAGGTAGATGCCCTCCCGGCCTCCCATTCCGTTCCCCTCAACCACCGTTCCCGTCGCCACGCCCAATGTCTCAACCAGATCCCGACCACGCGCCCCCGCCTAGCAGCCGGTGCGCCGCCTCCGCCGCTGCCCGAGCTATCGCGTCGCCTTACCGCGAGCTCCCACGCCGCCCTAATACTCCTGCTGTCAGCCCCACGAGCTCCTGAGCCTCCATAGCCTTGCTTTGCCGTTGCCGCGCCCATGGAAGCCGCTCATGTGCTTTCGGCCGCCGGCCACTCGCTCATGCTCTGGGCGCCGGACGGCCACTCGATCATGCTCTAGCCGCCGGCCACTCGCTCATGCTTCGAGCCAACCTTGCTATCACAGTGCTCTCTCTGGCCCCAATCACCGTGCCGCTGCCCCAAAACTCTGGCCAGATCCACGACATCGCGGCAGGCTGTCGTGCCTGTGGAAGATAACGAAACAATGCACAGGCCCAATTGGGGCCGGCTGCTCTCGTATATATAGACAGATTTACAGATACAACTCTGAAATACACGGGGATCTATATCTATACAATATATATCTCAACACCCCCCGCAGTCGAAGGGTCGGCATGTAACAACCCCCTTGCCGGTTGATCGCCGGCGTGAGGTCCTCTCGCCTAGAACCAATTTCGTGGCAAGGAAGAAAGAAGATACAGGAAGGAAGACAGGATTCAGATTCAGTTTCTTTTCTTCAGTCATAACTTTACAACCAAGCGAACACATACAAGTAGTGCCGCACTGCTGGCCCTCGGCCCACACACACCACACACGCTGGCACGCAGGCCCCACACCTTGCACGCCACAGACCTGACTTGAGTACTCCTTCTAGAGCCTGGGGCTAAGGTGCGACGCCGGTCGTGACAGGTTCTCCCCCAGAAGCACTAGCTTGTCCCCAAGCTAGGATGAATGGAAACTTTGTTGACAGTGTAGTCCAATCCTCCCAGGTCGCCATGTCCTCAGTGAGAGTTGTCCATTTGATCAACACTTGAGGCAGTGCTGCATTCCCCTTCTTGACGAGACGACGATCAAGGATTTTCTCCGGGACAGTATCCAGTATGTCCAGAGTAGGAGCATTGGGCAGATCCTTGTAGATTGGAGAAAAATCCGGACGGAATTCTTTAATTTGTGAAACATGAAAGACATTATGTACCTTGCTCTCCGGCGGAAGCTCAAGCTTGTATGCAACTTGGCCTACTCGCTCCAGGACTGTGTAAGGACCAAAATACTTGTATGCGAGCTTGGGAAAAGGCCTGTTGACGACAGTAGTCTGGGCATAAGGTTGCAGTTTCAGTAGGACTTTGTCACCAACCTGAAAAGAGCGCTCAGATCGTTTCTTGTCTGCATAAAATTTCATGCGATTCTGAGCTGACAACAGGTGTGTCTTCAAGGTTTCTATCTGGTGAGCTCTGTCAGTCAGAATGCCAGCAACGGGAGAGGACTGATCCACGGCTGGCAGTGCGCCCAAGTCTGGATCATGGCCATACAGTGCTTTGAAAGGCGAGCATCCCAGAGTAGTATGGAAGGTTGAGTTGTACCAGAACTCGGCTAACGGCAGCCAGCGTCGCCATTGTTTCGGGTTATCCTGCACCATGCACCTGAGAAACATCTCGAGACATTGGTTTACCCTCTCACTCTGTCCGTCAGTTTGCGGATGGTATGCGGTGGTGAACTGGAGCTTGGTGCCGAGAGATTGAAACAACAGCTTCCAGAAATTGCTGGTGAAAATGGCATCACGATCCGAGGTAATGGAATGGGGCATACCGTGCAATTTGACGACCGAATCCACGAACACTCGAGCGACAAGAGGAGCAGAATATGGATGCTTCAGTGGCACGAAGTGCGCATATTTTGTGAAGCGATCGACCACAACGAGGATGACGTTGGCGCCCTCCGACAACGGCAATCCTTCAATGAAATCCATTGTTATGTCGCGCCACGCGCCAGCGGGAACTGGCAAGGGCTGTAACAGACCTGCAGGATGGGTATGGGTGTGCTTGGCTTGCTGACAAATCGAGCACTGGCTGACGAATTCCTCAACTGCAAGCTTCTGGCCATGCCACGCAAACAAGCGTTTGACACGGTGGTATGTGGCTTGAACACCTGAATGGCCCCCGACTGCACTAGCGTGCAACGCTGCGATCACCTTTGTTTGAATAGCAGAATTGGCGCCCAGCCAGATGCGACCCTTGAACCGAATCAAACCTTGAGTGAGTTCGTACCCGTGCTCATCCGGACTCACCAATGCCAGTTGCGCGAGGCGAGATTGTGCCTCTGTATCTGTTGCATAGGAGTTGATTACTTCTTGTGTCCAAGTAGGTTGCACCTGCGAGCATGCTTGGATCGTCATCAAGTGCCCCACCCTGGACAGTGCGTCCGCAACATAGTTCTCTGCCCCTTGGCGATAGAGAATCTTGAATTGCAATCCCATGAGGCGCGCCATGGCTTTGCGCTAGAGCGGAGACTGCAACACTTGATCATCCAAATAACTGAGGCTGTGGTGATCAGTTTTGACAATGAATTCCGCCCGCTGTAAATAGGGCCTCCAGCGTTCAACCGCCATTATCAATGCAAGAAACTCCTTCTCGTAGATCGAAAGCTGTTGATGTGCAGCACTCAAAGGTTTGCTGAGGAAGGCAAGTGGGTGTTGATCCTGCATTAGCACTGCACCAATTCCTGTGGCGCATGCGTCAGTTTCGACGACGAACTGTTTCTCAAAATCTGGCAGCTGCAGAACCGGCGTGGTCATCATGGCTTGCTTCAGAGCAAGGAATGCTGCAGTCGCCTCGTCGTTCCACTCGAACCCTTTCTTCTTCAGTAAGTTTGTGAGGGGCTTGGCAATTATGCCATAATGCCTGACGAATTTCCGATAATAACCAGTCAATCCCAAGAACCCACGCAATTCTGTAACATTTGTTGGCAGAGGCCAATTTTGCATGGCTTGCGTCTTCCGGGGATCAGTTGCTACGCCGTCGCCGGAGATGATATGGCCGAGGTACTCCAACTTGTTACAGGCAAACGAACACTTGCTGCGCTTGACGAAGAGTTGTTCCTGGCGTAGAAGATCGAGGACGACGCGGAGGTGCTCAGAGTGCGCCTCTAGTGAAGGGCTGTAGACCAAGATGTCGTCCATGAAGACGAGCACGAAGCGGCGCAGGCACGGACGCAACACGCTGTTCATGACACACTGAAAAGTGGCAGGCGCATTGCAGAGACCGAACGGCATCACTCTGAATTGGTAGTGCCCCTGGTGAGTCTTGAACGCGGTCTTTGGTTCATCCGCTGGGCACACGCGGATCTGGTGATACCCGGCGCGTAAATCAAGTTTGGAGAAGATCTTGGCGCCGGCTAACTCGTCGAGCAATTCGTCGATGACGGGCATTGGAAATACATTCTTCACGGTGAGCTCATTAAGGCGTCGGTAATCGATGCAGAACCGCCAGGTTCCGTCCTTCTTCTGAACGAGGAGAACCGGCGAAGCGAACGGCGACATGCTCGGGACGATGATGCCAGCGGCGAGCATGTCAGCCACCTGTCGCTCGATCTCATCCTTGTGCGCCGGTGAGTAGCGGTAGGGGCGCGTGTTAAAGGGCACCGCCTCAGGTTTGAGTGAAATGGAGTGGTCATACTCACGGGAGGGCGGCAGTGAGGTTGGTTCTGCAAACACTGAGTCGAAATTAGTGAGGATTTTCTGAATGTCAGGTGGCTCAACTGTTGCAGAAAACTCAGCCATGTCTGGAGTTGGATGAATCACTGCTACGGCCCACACCTCGTTTCCTTTAGTCCACTTAGCCAATTGTTCCACGGGGAGTTCACGGACTGAGCGCGGTTCAGAGTTTGCCACACCATGCAAAGTCACTTGCTGCCCTTTATAAGGAAAGGAGAGGAACTTTTTCTCCCAATCGGTTACCATTGGACTGTGTCGCTTTAGCCAGTCGATACCGAGAATAGCATCGTAGCCTCCCATATCGAGCACTCTCATCGGAGTGGTGAATGTGGCGCCGTGAGACCACCAAGTGAGCTCTGGCACCATCTTGCTTGTATAGATGAATTCCCCGTTTGCTAGTTTAACTGGAATAGGTGGTACATCTGTAATCACACACTGAATGCGCGGAAGCATGTGTGCATTTATAAAACTGCTGCTGCTGCCGGAATCTACCAAAATGATCATCACCTGATTGCCCACCATGGCTCGGAGACGCAAGCAGTTTGAACTTTCTGAACCAGCCAATGCATTCAGAGACAAGCTGAGTTGCTGTGCTTCAGCCAAGTCATGGATTTCCATCAGATTCAGTGCCTCTTCGGACAACTGTAGAGGACAAATTTCAGTTTCCAGTGCATTCAGATTTGCAACAGGTTTCTGACCACACTGATGCGAGGGGTCGAACTTGTCCCCGCACTTAAAACACAAGCCATTGGATTTCCTATAATCCCTAAGTTGCCTGTCTTTCCACAGATCGCTAGTACCAAACTTGAGTGTTGGCCTGGAAACATCAGAATGGGCACTTGGTTTGTCAGTACGAGTATAGGGTGGTGCTTTGGGCTTGCATGTCTTGTTTGTCTCAGAAATCTCTTGCTGCACTCGTGCCAGAAGCACAGCTCGTTCTAAGGTGTCAGGAACGTGAGATTCGACTGCTCCCCGAATTTCCGCTTTCAAACCCTTGATGAATTGAGAGATAAAGAAGTTCTCATCATAATTGGGATTGTACATGGACACCTGATACCTCAAGGTCTGAAACTCTCGGTAATATTCATCCACTGACCCATGCTGTGTCAAGTTAAGCAAGGACTTGAGACTCTGACGCTGATCATCTGCACCAAATTCCGCTTCAACTGCAGCGATGAATTGAGGCCATTGTCCTAGCGTGTGGCGTTGTTTGTAGGATTGCAGCCAGATTGCCGCATTCCCGTCCATATGCAGTGTCGCCGTGGTCAGCCATAGCGTTGGGCTGATACTGAATGCTCTGAAATAATCGTGGCATTTGTCACGCCATATGCGGGGATGCACGCCGTCGAACCTTGGGAAGGGCATCTTCGGCATGGGTGTGCGTCCTCCGTGGTGGTCACCGCTTGTCGAGCCTGGTCTACCGCCGCCAACACCGCCACATCCACCGCCGCCCAGAATACCCTCGCCTCCAGGATCAATCGCTACCCCGCCCGTGTGCGGCATGCCACTAGAAGAAGCGCCCGCAGCATTACCTGTCCAGCACGGGGAGGCTGGCTGCACGGAGGCCTTGCCGGTAGTCACGTTGGGGAGATCTGGCCTCGTCTCTGCCCGTAGCAGCTTCTCGGAGCCACCCCGCTCCAGGATTTGCAGCTAGTCGGCCAGCGCCGACAGGATACGCGCCGTGTCATCGTGCTTCGTGGAGCTGTCCGCAATCGCCGCCGCCTGATGCTCCATCTGCGCCCGCATGTGTTGCTGGGCCGTGTCGATGTTGGCGACGGTGCCGTGCAGGAGATCCAGGCTCGACTGGATTCGTAGTAGCGTGGTGCTTGTCTGCTCAACCGCTTCCCCCATGGCGTCGAGGACGAATTGTGTCTGGGGAGACGGCTGCGCGGTCTTGGATGGCGCCGTGGTGATGGACTGCTTAATCGAGCCGACCGGCGCGAGGATTTACAGTAGCCCCGAGGAAGACGATCGAGATCGAATCCCCACGGCCACGACCCGACCCCGGAATTACTAGCTCAAATCAAAGCAGATCGGCGCATCCCCACCAGCGAAGCGCACCCAGCGAGACGCCTAACCTCTGATACCAAGTGTAACAACCCCCTTGCCGGTTGATCGCCGGCGTGAGGTCCTCTCGCCTAGAACCAATTTCGTGGCAAGGAAGAAAGAAGATACAGGAAGGAAGACAGGATTCAGATTCAGTTTCTTTTCTTCAGTCATAACTTTACAACCAAGCGAACACATACAAGTAGTGCCGCACTGCTGGCCCTCGGCCCACACACACCACACACGCTGGCACGCAGGCCCCACACCTTGCACGCCACAGACCTGACTTGAGTACTCCTTCTAGAGCCTGGGGCTAAGGTGCGACGCCGGTCGTGACACGGCACCGACACATAGACTGGAGCGAAACTCAGGAAAAGTCGTGGACGGCAATCCCTTCGTCATGATATCGGCAAACTGCTGAGACGTCGGTACGTGAAGTACGCGAACGTGACCGAGGGCAACTTGCTCACGGACAAAGTGGATGTCCAGCTCGATGTGCTTGGTGCGTCGATGATGAACGGGGTTGGCGGAGAGGTAGACAGCCGAGACGTTGTCGCAGAAGACCACCGTAGCCTTGTCAACAGGACAATAGAGCTCGGAGAGAAGCTGACGAAGCCAAGTGCACTCAGCCACGGCGTTAGCCACGGCGCGGTACTCGGCCTCAGCGCTGGAGCGTGACACAGTGGGCTGCCTCTTGGAGGACCAAGAGACGAGCGATGAGCCGAGATAGACGCAGTAACCGCTGGTGGAGCGCCGCGTGTCCGGGCAGCCCGCCCAGTCCGCATCCGAGTAGGCGACGATGTCGGTCGGTGTCGAGGGCGAAGCGTACAACGACAGGCCGTAGCCCATGGTACCACAGATGTAGCGGAGTATCCGCTTCACCGCGGCCCAATGGGCATCCCGAGGAGCATGCATATGCAAACACACCTGTTGCACAGCATACTGGAGCTCCGGACGTGTCAACGTCAAGTACTGAAGAGCGCCGACGATGGAGCGGTAGAACGGTGCGTCGGAGGCCAGTGACCCATCACTAGCCGAGAGCTTGGCCTTCGTGTCGACAGGAGTAGGCGCAGGGTTGCAGTTAAGCATCCCGGCACGCTCGAGAAGCTCGTGAGCATACTTCCGCTGATGAAGGAAGAACCCGTCCGCACGCCGGACGACCTCGATGCCAAGGAAGTAGTGGAGCGGGCCGAGGTCCTTCAACGCAAACTCAGTGCGAAGACTGTCGGTGAGCTGTCGAAGAAGACCAGCGGTGGAGGCCGTCAAAATGATGTCGTCGACGTACAGCAGCAGATAGGCCATGTCGTTGCCGGTCTGGTAGACGAACAGCGACGCATCGGACCGCGTAGAGCGGAAGCCGAGCTGATGCAGAAACGCGGCGATGCGCTGGTACCAGGCGCGGGGCGCCTGCTTCAGTCCATACAAGGACCGAGAAAGCAAGCACACATCGTCGGGGCGCTCGGGGTCGACGAAGCCGATGGGCTGCTGGCAGTACACCTGCTCAGACAGATGGCCATGGAGGAAGGCGTTGGAGACGTCCATCTGATGGACCGGCCACGCACGGGAGGCGGCGAGGTGCAACACCGTGCGGATCGTGCCCGGTTTGACGACCGGGGCGAACGTGTCCGTGAAGTCGACGCCAGCACGTTGACGGAAACCGCGCACGACCCAGCGCGCCTTGTAGCGCTCGAGGGTGCCGTCGGAGCCGAGCTTGTGCTTGAAGACCCACTTGCCGGTGATGACGTTAGCGCGAGGGGGCCGGGGAACCAGCTCCCAGGTCCGATTGCGCTGCAGCGCGTCGTACTCCTCCTGCATGGCGGCGCGCCAGTGCGGGTCGCGCAGAGCGGCGCGTGCCGAGGTGGGCACCGGCGAGAGAGCGGAGGTGGACGGCGCGCTCGGCGGCGGTGAGGGCACCTCCTCTGCGCTTGACGAAGACACCCCGCCGTCATGCGGCAGGACGCTGTTGCCGCTGGCCCAGCAAACGTACTGGTCGGCGGGGTAACGCGTAGACGGCCGCCGTATGCCCGCACGTGCTCGGGTGAGCATGGGTGGAGGAGCCGCGGCGACGGGCGGCGAGGCGGGCGAAGAGGCGGCCGATGAAGCGGGCGAGGAAGTGGCCAGGCTGACCGACGGTGTCGACGCAGCGGCGGACGAGGCCGCAGGGGGCGACGGGGGCGCCGGGGGCGCCTCGGGCGTCGGGGGCGCCGGGGGCGCCTCGGGCGTCGCGGGCGACGGGGGCGCCGGGGGCGCCGTGGGCGACGGCGGCGCCGAGGGACCAGGCGGGGCCGGCGCAGATGGGGCCACCGTGGTCGGACGTCGGCGTGCGGGGCCGGCGGCTAGGGGGCCGGCGGGCGCCGAGGTCGTCGCCGAAGGTACCTGCTGAAAGGGGAACACCAACTCGTCAAAGTAAACGTGCCGGGAAGTGAACACGCGATGCGAGACCGGGTCGTAGCAGCGGTACCCCTTGGTGTTGGCGGGATAGCCGAGAAACACACAAGGGAGAGAGCGCGGCGCAAGCTTGTGCGCGGCGGTAGCGGCGGTGCTAGGGTAGCAACGGCAGCCAAAGACGCGGAGATCGGCGTAGGCGGGCGGCACACCAAAGAGAAGGTGGTGCGGCGAGTAGTGCCAACGCACGCGGTAGGGGCGGATGTTGACGAGGAGGGTCGCCATGGCAAGGGCATCCGGCCAGAACCGTGGGGGCATGTAGGCGTGAAACAGAAGGGTGCGCACGCAGTCATTAAGAGTGCGAAGAATGCGTTCGGCGCGACCGTTCTGCTGAGATGTGTATGGACACGTGAGGCGAAAAATGGCACCGTGAGAGGCGAGAAGTGTGCGAATGGTGATGTTGTCGAACTCTTTGCCGTTGTCGGTTTGTAGGGCGTGGATGGGGCAGCCGAATTGGGTGGAGACGTACGCGAAAAAGGCGAGGAGAGTGGAGGCGACGTCGGATTTTCGGCGGAGAGGAAACGTCCAGACAAAGTGCGAGTAATCATCCATAAGCACGAGATAATATGTATAACCAGAATTACTCGGGACCGGCGAGGTCCAAACATCACTATGAATAAGTTCAAAAGGAAAGGACGCAACACTGGAGGAGGAACTGAACGGAAGACGAACATGTTTGCCTAGACGACATGCTTCACAAGAATGAGCATCCGTTTTATTACAAGTAAAATCAAAGCTTTGTAGAATTTGACGCAGGGCGGTGGAGCTAGGATGACCGAGGCGGGCGTGCCAAAGATCGACAGCGACGGAGAGGGCGAGCGGGCGGCTGGTGGTGGAGGATGGCGAAACAGGGTACAGCTCGCCGGGGCTGTCACTGCGGTGGAGTAGCATCCGGGTACGACCATCCTTAACAGAAAAGCCAAACTTGTCAAATTCCACAGAAACATCATTATCACGAGTAAGAGAACGAACGGAAACAAGGTTGTGAATCAAGTCAGGAGAAATAAGAACGTTATTTAACGAGAGAGGAGTGGAGGTGGAGGGAAAAGGGGCGGAGCCGGTGTGCGTGATAGGAAGCGCATGACCGTTGCCGACGATTATGCGAGAGGGAGTGGAGGCGGGACTGGAAGTAGAGAGGTTACCGGGGTGGGCTGCCATGTGCGCGGAGGCGCCCGTGTCCATGAACCAGGGTGGGCTGCCACCGTAGGCGCCCGCGTCGGGGACGGACTGAAGGGCAGTCAGCAGGGCCGGGTCCCACTGTGACGCGTAGGGCGCGGCGTAGGGGGCGGCGTAGGGCGCCGCGTACCCGGGCGCGGCGTAGCCGTGGGCCGCGGGCTGGGGGGCCGCGGCGTAGAGCGCCTGGTGCGGAGCCGGGCGCTGCATCGAGGTGCCCGGGAAGGGAGCACGCGGCACGGGCATGGTGTAGGCGTGGACGACCCCTGTCCAGGGGTTATGGCCGGCGATCCATGGCGGGGTGGGGGCGGGCTGCCGAGGCTGGGGGGCGGGAGCGTTGTAGTTACCACCGCCGTTGCCACCGCGACGACGACGACGGCGTCCACCGCCACCGTTGCCACCGCCACCGTTGCCGTTACCGCCGGGAGGCGGGATAGGCGCGAGCGGCGGGGCGAGTAGAAACCCGGGGGGCGGGGCGCGGCAATCGGAGCAGGTTGGGTGGGAGCGGACCCGCCCTTGGAGACGCCGGCGACGAGGGCGGTGTGGGCCGCCCGAGCCCGGAGGTGCTGGAGCCGACGCTCCTCGAGGCGCAAGTAGGCCACGGCCTGCTAGAAGGAGGGCTTGGTGAGGAGCGTGAGGTTGGAGGCGGCGTTGCTCAAGTCTTCGCCAAGGCCAGCCGAGAGCGTGGAGAGCATGATCTTGTCATCGATCGGGAACTCCAAGTCGCGGAGCTCGTCAGAGAGGGTCTTGAGCTTGAGGACGTAGTCGTCGAGGGAGTGGCCTTCTTGGTGGGTGCCGAAGAACTCCTGCTGGAGGAAAGTGACGCACTGAATTTGATTGTCGGTGAAGAGCCCGGTGATCTTGCTCCAGACGGTGTGCGCGGAGTCGCCGTCGCGGACGACCGTGCGGAAGATCTCGGGGGAGACCGTCTGGTAGAACCAGCGGATGATGGTCGCGTCGATGGCCAACCAGTCGGGGTCGTGCGGCATGGCGAGGAGGTCGATAGTGCCGTCTACATGGTCTAGGAGATCGTACTCGCGGAAGAGGAGGCCGAAGTACGTCTTCCACGGGAAGAAATTGGCAGCGGTGTGAGAGAGCTTCACCGGCACGCGCTCTTGGATGGGGACGTCGCGGATGACGGCGACGGAGGGGCCGGCGAAGGGGTTGTTGCTGCTGCTCCCGGAGTCGCTGAAGGGATTCTTGGAGTCGGGAGATCGGAAGTCAGACATGGTGGCGGTTGGGGCGGAAGTGGTGGTGGGTGTGGTGGCCGGCGGCGCCTGGAGGAGAGGCGGCGGCAGGGGAGAGGAGGAGGGCCGGCGGCGCCTGGAGGAGAGGCGGCGGCAGGGGAGAGGTGGCCGGCGGCGCCTTGGGGGCGGCGGCTAGGGCAGGAGGCGGCTAGGTCAGGAGACCGTAAGGGCCTCTGATACCATGTGGAAGATAATGAAACAATGCACAGACCCAATTGGGGCCGGCTGCTCTCATATATATAGACGGATTTACAGATACAACCCTGAAATACACGGGGATCTATATCTATACAATATATATATCTCAACAGTGCCGCCCTGGATTCGTTACCGTTCCCCATTCCATCCTCTCTGATTCTTCTTTCGATTCACTGCGCCATGGGGGAGAGATTTGGACGGTGCTGCTCGTCGGCTCCGGCTACATCCTCGTGGAGGCGGAGGTTTCATCCTCGCGGTGGCGGACGGTACATCCTCGCGGCGGCGGAGGCTACATACTCACGGAGCCAGAGGGTTCTTACTCGCCGGCGGGAGGCTGCATCCTCGCGTGTTGTATCCCCGCGTATCTGCTACATCCCCTGCGATGCCAGCAACATCACCGTCTCTCCTGTTACATCGCCTTCAAGGTGATCGTTTTTCTATTCATGAATCTCTCGATGTACTAGTAGTTTTGGTGTCGTGTAGTCTGTGTGTTTGGTCTGATTTCTTTTGTCAGACTTTTAGATGTAACCTAGACGTGGAATTTAGGGATGTCATTTTAGGATTGGATTTTCTTAGTAGATGTAGCTATGCATCTATGCAGATGTAATGTATGAACAAATTCGAAGTTTTTATCTGCTCACCTTTTTTAGATTTCAATTACTGTGGTATATGAGTTCAGATGTAACACAATGTATGACACCAAAGATTCTTCTAGTTTTTATTTGTGATTAGATTCTAGGGATTTTTTATGGCCCCCATACATGTATTTTCTTACTTGCAGGATGGTATTTTTTTATTTGCTAGATGTGACTATTTACTGAAATCCAAACATGGACAAAATACATTTTCTGATGTTTTTGGTAGTTACATCATGAGAGTACTAATGTTCTGTTTAAATCAAAATAGATGTAATTTAGTCCATCCGCTGGATTTAGAAGGACGGCTCCAATTCGTCGATTTCATCCTGTTTCGCATCGCCGGGGGAGCTATTCATCGACGCCACCTGCTACCTTGCAGCAGAGAGTGCTTGTTTGCGGTGGCCGTCACTTCCTTGTGTCGGGGGCTGCTTCCTCGCGCCTTCGGTTCCTTCCTCGCTTCGGCGGCTACTTTCTTGCGTTGTCCACCTACATGCCCACGCCTCTAGTGAAATCGGCTGCATCTCCAGCTACATCCACTGTAAGTAATCGTTGATCTAACTGAAAACTTCTCCATCTAGTAGATCTGTGTAGTTTTTTCCGATTCATGCTAGGAGGGGGTCCTGCCGATGATGAACATGTGTTGCTCTCCACTATTTGTGTTTGTCTCTGCTTTGTAGATGTAACCTAGGATATTTTCCCCTCAGTAAATTACATGAGTCTTCTCAGCTATCCCATGAACACTAATGTAACGTAGATGTAAATGATGACGCTTTTATGGTATTGTTACATCCTTTTTGTTCTTTAGGATGTAATGAAATTTGTTAACTATTTGGTGCTGCCCTTTGCGTTTTAGTTTGATGGATTTTTTTTGACATAAGGTAGATGTAATCTACAAAGGAGGATACATTCTTTTTTTGTGTGTTACACCCGTTGTTAGATGTAACATAGTGCTTTTAAAATTGTTAAACTAGATGGGAGTTTTAGGGCAATATAACACATTGTATTTTTTGTAATACAGATGTAATCTCTCAAGGACGATACATGCTGTTATTTCTTTTGTGTGATGAGTGTTACATTCTATTCTTTATTGCGTAGTGCCATCCTCCGTGGAATGTAAGCTCCAGCCACACCTTTAAAGCCCTGAAATGTTTTATTGGAGAAGTTGGAGATTTCGATAGTGCCATCCTCTGTACTTGCAGCCCCATAACTAGATATAATCTAGTGAGATCATACATAATTTTTTTTCTTATTATCTTTTTATGATGTGAGTTTTAAGCAGTGGACAAGGTTTTTAATTTGTTTGATGCATAGATGTTACATTTTGAACAAGTGATATTTGTAACTAGGACGGTACTTTTGCATGGTATTCCTCTCTGTAGATGGATTTTATTTTACTCTTCTAGAGTTCATTTTTTACAGTGCAGCGTAGATGTACTATTGACCATTAAACATCTGGGATGTTATCTTTTTTATAACCAGCACTGGAACAAAAGAAGGTTACATTCTAATTTTTTATTGTCCACATATGCATATATGAACACTGATGCAAAATAAACTTGGATGTTACTTCATTTTTACTGCCAGCTGGAAAGTTTCCCTGCAGGCAGAACCTTTCCTTATGAGATCGAATTCATGCAAGGATTGCAAGTAAAACTAGATGGAAGTCATACATGCTGGGGTGTAACAGATTAGTCATTTTTTGCCCATTATATTCGTTGGAAAATGAGGCAGGGACATGAAATCAAGGCTGTAAATTTTACTTCAAACAGGTGAGCTCGTACATGTTCCCTGTTAGATTTACCTGTGATGTAGAAGGAGAAGTTTCTGTACTTTTTGCTCCTGAAAGCTTTGGCTGGCTTCGTCCAGTGATTATTCTCCTGGATGTATTTTTTCCTCTTTGTGGGGGCGGTGTCATTGGGCCTATTAATTCCCGTGCGTGTGCCAGCGCCTCATTTTCTTCCTGCGCGTGTTGGCTCTCGCGTTTCCCCTGCGAGTACCTATTTCGGGTAAGGGAATCTTTCTATAATAGGAAAGTTTCGGTGACCTCGCTGTAAGCTATATCAAGGTCGACCTTGATGTAGTCGCACCCTATATTCAATCGTACTTATCTATGTTTATGCAGATCAAAGATCCAGAGCTTGGGCAAGATTATAAAGGGAAGAAGCCTATGGTTACTATGGGTGATGGCCTGCCAAAACAAACAAAGGAACCATTGGGGATCTGGACAAGACCTGAAGAAGGATGGCATAAATTAAACATTGATGCAAGCTACTCACATGAGGAAAATAATGCCTCCTGGGGTGCTGTCCTGAGAGATAATGAAGGAAAAGTGGTCATGTCGACTTGGGGTATAATACCCTATTGTCAATCAGCCGAAACAACAGAAGCAATTTCAGTCCTAGAAGGTATAAAAACTATTACCCCTATGGAACCAAATCCTGTTGTTGTTGAATGTGATAATATTACAATAGTGAATGATTTGAAGGCATAAGAAGGAAACAGATCACAAATCTCTTTCATCTTGGCAGAAGCTAGAGACCTACTTACTCTTCTTCCTGGCTACAAAATCCAGAAAATAAACCATGCAAATAATAGAGTGGCTCGTGAATTAGCTAGGTTTGGTCCTAGTGCGTGGAGTGGGGGTGTTTTAATGAGCACGACTCTTACCTGTGTGTTGGACTCGGCTCAAAGAGATTGTAATGACAGTTGTAAGCGTACCATGCAAATAATAGTGGCTCGTGAATTAGCTAGGTTTGGTCCTAGTGCGTGGAGTGGGGGTGTTTTAATGAGCACGACTCCTACCTGTGTGTTGGACTCGGCTCAAAGAGATTGTAATGACAGTTGTAAGCGTAACTCTGTTGTTTAAGCAATATACACAAATTCAAAAAAAAAATGTTATCTGCTATTTTCTCAATGCATTGTGAAATTGTGAAAGGCAGCCCTAATTTCTCTTCTGTCCTCCCTCTTTGCCTAGCGGCGGCTACCTGGGAGTAGCAGCGGCGAGCAGGAAGCAACACCGCGACGACGAGGTGAAGACCCCGGCGGCTGCCTCCCCCAATGTCAGGAGATGATGGGAAAGGGATCCCCTTTTCCTCCACCCCTCGCTGGCGTTGGCCGCTAGCAGGCGGCATGCTCCCGCGCCGTCGGGCATCCTTGCTGCTGGGGATCCTGTGGAGGGGGGCGGTTATTGGTGGAGCGAGGGTGAGAGATTGTTGGCCGCGGCACCCCCACCTTGGCCGTCACCGGCGCCGCCGCGTCCAACAGGGAGTGATGCAGATAGCCGGCAAAGGGAGGCGCTGAGACAAGCAGGAGCCCAAGGTGGACGAGGCGAAGTGGAGAGGAATCACGATCGCAGGAGATTTTTTCAGGATGTTTTTCATCGAGAACCAAGCACCATGTATGCAGGCCAAGTTCTACGCCCCTGTGTACCTTCTCTTCTCTCAGGTATGCAAGCTGCTTGAGGAATTTCTGCACCTACAATCTTCTTAATTTTTTATAGCTTGTTTAGCTGAGAAATATGTCATGCATTGGCTGCTGCAACTTCCTTGGCGAATAGGCCTCACTGTGAGATGATGTCCATTTACTGCAGATTGGCGAAGACGGCGGCGAGAACAATCGCAATGAGGCAGTGGCGAGGATGCACCGGGTCTCAAGGGCGGCGGGGGCGGCTTGCACCGATGGCGGAGGTGGAGGCGGCTACCTTGACGACGCATAACACTAATCACACCAAACGTCTTATGGTAAGTTGTCCTGGAGTGAATCGTCGACGCTGCCCCCACTGCATAGTCTAGGGCCACTTTCTCAATCCTCCACATGATTTTAAGCTACCCACAACATGTATGATAAATTGTCTCGTCTATTCTTTCACCATCGTGTCTATCACTTTTATGTTTGTCCCTGCCCCAAACAAGGATCTTTATACATAATGACTGATAGAGCATGCTGATTACAATAAATTATTATAATGCTCATGTCTAATTGGCTTATGAATGGACTGTGCTCAAAAGTAAGAACACATTTCAGATTAGTGGTGCACATTGTATCCATGTCTTATTGGCATTTTTTAATTAGTTGATACGTTAGCTTTCTTTCAGATATTAATTTGGCATCTTTTCTAATTGATATTTGTTTCGGTATTGGTGCAACACATTGCATTTAATCGCCGCTTCTCTCATCAGGCTAGCACCAGAGAGAATTGAATTGGTCTGAGTGGCTCCATGGGTGGCAACACCTCTGTGTGCTTGATCAGGCCTGTGATAGCGAGCTGCTGGATGGGGCTGAAATTCCTTTCGGCTATTGACATCGATGGGTCCTGGAGGATTGTTTATGCCAATTCTATGAACTTGGCTCAGCATATGATCATGCACAACTCTGTTGCATGACTGGACATTAAATGCTCTGCCGAAAAATGCCATGCAGAAAATACCATGCTAGATAAATCAGCTTCATTAGAAAACCTTTGGTCCAATAATCCTTGGATTTGGTGCAGAAAACCTTTGGTCCAATAATCCTTGGATTGTCCCCTTGTCCTAGATATGGGTCGAAGTTCATTCAGTCCTAAAAAGATAGGTTGGGTATTAATATTACTATCTTTGCAAACATGTGCTTAATCTTTGGTCCCTCTGTCTGATGGTTTGCCAATCTATGTCCCTCTATCTAGATAACCAGCATGTAACCAATTAGAAGTTTTTTTCTTATAACTTGTAAGAGCTTTTCAGCATGATTTTTGTCATTTATAGATGCACGCTTACCCAGGATCAAATTTTAATTTCCCTTGTCTATCTGCAAGATTTTGGAGTTGGGTTTATTCGCTGTGACAGATGTTCTGTTCTGTTGCTTTTAGTAGTTCCAGTTTTCAGATGCTTTATCAAACCATTGTTAGGTGTCACCTCTAGAGTCTGTAACCCACCACCTTCTACACGAGTCCTTTTTCATGCATCATCGTATTTGGTATAGCAGGACATAGGACATTGCGCCATGCCGCTGGTACATCAACGAAGACCTCTCTAAAATCAATGAGCTGCAAACAAGCTAGGTGCTTCCAACATTTTTGAGGGGTTGATTTTGTCTTCGTGCCACTCTTATTTCTAGAGTTAATTGTCTAATTGGTCTTGCTTAATTCTTACAGGTTACAAGCCAGCATTCCTGCTGACCGTGGGTTAAATTCCCTCGGTGAAGTTTTGGCCGATCATGCTACCCATTGTCAGCCAAGTTCTTTAAACAGGACACTGAAATTTCTGATGATCCAGGCTCTAATAGCATTGGCGGTTCTATGGTAAGCTACTCAAAGTCTTTCTCTCTGGCATTAACGTCTGTCCTGTTATTGGTAAAGTAAATTATTGTGTGTTTATCTGTTGGGCCTCTATGTTCTGAATGTAATGTGTTTTTTTTCACATAAATGAATATATTTCCCTCCTACTTATTGGCTCTGCCGTCCCCTTTCTGTCGGTTTGGGTTCCCTTACTCATGCCGTCTTATTTATAGGTTGATTCTCAGACGATTTTCCGACAAACACCACACTCTGTCGTCAAACCCACTGGAGATAGGTATGTGTACCCATACTGAATTCGTACTCATTTAATCATCTGGATGGACAAAGATAGAGAACAAAACTGAGTTACTTGGTCCTTTCGCATAAGCTATGGTTGACAGATACCTATGTCAATCCTCATTGAATTGCTCTTCAAAAAAATGTATAGGAGGCTGGTCCTAACTGAATTTGAAAAAAGAGCTAGAACATTCAACTGGTGGAGTAGTTCTTAAGATTGTGATATCTATTTTTAGATTAAAAACTTATTATAAGTAATGATGGTGTTTTCTATTGCTTTATACAAATATTGATTTCATATTTC
This sequence comes from Dactylis glomerata, assembly GCA_007115705.1. Lineage (NCBI taxonomy): Eukaryota > Viridiplantae > Streptophyta > Magnoliopsida > Poales > Poaceae > Dactylis > Dactylis glomerata. The sequence continues at coordinate 668,684 of QXEO01001145.1, forward strand.
AGTAGATACGGTTCTTATTTTATTTTGTTGCACTGTCTGCGCTGCCAATAAATATGTTTGCATGCTGATAGAAACTGCAGAACACTGTAGTGTTATATTTTGGTAGGTGTCAGATCATGCCATTAATTGATACATTCACATGCGTGCAGTGCAGGTGTTTGCATCACTCATCTCAGTATTTACGTAGCCCACAGAATTAATATGAAATCGCTCATATGTCAGCTTATTTTATGATATAATGTTGTTGTTCGCTCACAATGTGTATGAATGTGCAAAACTAGCACACATGCTCTTCCTCACCAAAGTGAAATCATTTTGCTTCTGTATAATGAACTTGTCTAAACGGTTCTCCTTTGCAGTCTACATTATGCTTTACTGCAGATGGTAATCAAAGCTTGGATGGTACCCAGATCAGAGCGACCAACATGTGGAAAGAAGGTATACCATTTTTTTCCATTTCAGATGGTCTTAATACAAGCAGGTCAAGTGTTTGGCATAGACATTCACCTATCGAAGCCAGCTACAAAAAGATATTCTCTTTCCTACTGATGATACTCCCAAAAATCCTGTTAGCTATCCACCACACGATCTATTATGTTTAGGTGCTTTCTAGCTATAGACCCACACATCAATATCATTACGCCATGTCTGATCTTAGAGGAAATAGCAACTGTAGTCTGCAGCATGATCATTAGATTAATATATGCAGTACTGAAGAACCTTCTATTGCTGAAGTTGATGAGGATTTGCACTCCTAGCTATTACCTACTAACTCTTCAGTTTCTCATGTAAATTACTGAACAGTTTCTCATGTAACTTACTGAACATTTAATCCAAAACTCTTTCTCAAACGCTGTGTATAATTCTTCAATCAAGTCACCAAACCAAATTGGGAGGGTCTATTCACAATGCACAAAGCTCCAAATGATTCTCAGAAGTTATGAAATGTGAAGATGAAATAATGTACCCAGTTGCCAATTTGTTTCGGTGTTCAGCCTGTTTTTATTCATTCATCTATCAGGGAGGGAGAATCAATGGTTTTAACAATGCTCCTTTTCTCTAAGATAGTATACAGTTTTATGTTTTTTAAGGTTTGAGAGTGATGTACTACTGAAGCAGTTCAAATCTCCAAGATTGTGTTGAGAGTGGTTTGAGGATCGTCGATGAACCTTCAAGTTGAAACCTTCCGCCCATCTGTAATTGAGATGATGCTAAATTACTACTTTCCCTGTAGGTTGTTTGTACATGATTTTGCTACAAACAGCTCAAGCTCAATATGGAGTGTGTTGCTGGGACTATGCCACACATAAAGGAAACACTTGCACCACTGACATGCAATTTCTACTTCTGAATGATTTTGTCTGGTCATCTATATGTAGAAATTCATGATTATGATTTCCCTAACTATCAGTGGATGCTACACTATGAGAATTTGAGTTTTTACATTTTTCATTACAGATTACACATAACAGCATTACTTGCATCAGTTAGACAAATTTCTGAGATGGATCTGTGTAATGTACTTATTGAGCCAACCTATTGACTAGAGCAGATATACTTCTGAGATGGGTCTGTCCCAGTTGCTTTGTATCTGTAACTTCGAATATGATATGAACCTGATGTCTATTCAATAATAGTTCAATGATATTGTAAAGTATTGTTTCTACTAATATATTAATGTTGTCTCTTTGCCATTATTTGCTATTTTGTCGCTTTTTGCATGCCATGTGTTGTCACCCTGATCAGGTCGTCCTGGTTCTGGTAATTATGTTTACAATGTTTTCTCTAAGCTTATTATACAAATTGTTTTTCAAAATGTTCATCAGTGCGAAAGACTGAGAAAATGGGGTAATTTTGTTTATGACGTTCTTTTTATTCTATTCTCAGCCTACTATATAGTGTTTTATAAAAATGTTAATCAATGTGAAAGACGGGGCCGCGCGCCTTGGTGTGCCCCTAAATTTAGTATGTATAGTGGACCAACTCCTACGTCATATGAGGGACCTGCTTGTTCAATGCACTTTTAAAACTTTAGGTAGTAGTACGTAATGGCTGTCCGTACATACTGATGAGTATGTTTTCTGGCAACCTATAGAACCTTAATGCATTTATTTGCGGACAGACTGCCATCTTCAATGTGCCTTTATTGCTCAGCGAACAACAACTACTCCCTCCATCCCGGTTTTAAGGGCATAATTTGCATATCATGCAATTCCAAAATACCACCACCTTTTAGGGATATTAACATTTAAGGTGTTTAATTAGCAGTTTTGCATGGGCATTTTTTGCATTTCCAAGACCAAATAAACAATGCATGCACTTTTTACTAATTATTGGGTCTTTAAATGAGGAGAAGTGCTAAATCTCACCACCAATCATAGATCACCTAGGACCAAGATATTTACAAATTATGCCCTTAAAACTAGGACGGAGAGAGTACTAGGCTTCCAAAACGCAAGGTGGTGCCACATATATATGTTGATTTCCTTCAAAAAAAAGTGCATAATACTATCTAAACTATTAGTATATATATAGAAGAGCACCTAGTTGGTAACATCACAGGTGCATCCATTTAGCTTAGGCTCGTCTGTCTTTCCTCACCTCTGATCACCATGGAAAAACTAATGGGCGATGAGGTGAAGGTGGTGGAGTCGTCCATGGTGACGCCCAGCGGCGAGACGCCTAGAAAAGGCCTGTGGGTTTCCGCACTCGATCTCATGTTGGTCAACAATGGCCACACGCCAATCGTCTACTTGTACCGGTCCGACAGCAGCGCTGTCCATGACGACTTCTTCGACGTGGCCAGGCTGAAGGTGGCGATGGCCAATGCTCTGGTGGCCTTCTATCCCTTGGCCGGCCGTCTCAGCATGGATGCTGACGGTCGGCCGGAGATCGATTGCGCCGACCAGGGCGCGCTCTTTGTGGTTGCTCACTCGGACCTCACCGTCGATGATATCAGCAAGTTTGGGCCGTCACCGGAGCTAAGGAGTCTCTTTGTTCCACGCGTCGAGGATTACACGCCAGCCCTCATGTGCGGGATCCAGGTGAACTTCTTGAAGTGTGGAGGGGTGGCCTTGGGGACAGCGCTGCATCACGTCGCCATCGACGCTGTAAGCGCGTTCCACTTCATGCAGACGTGGTGTGCCTTCTCGCGTGGGGATGGCGATGTTGCGGGGCTGGAGCTCCCATGCCACGACCGCACCCTCCTCCGTGCACGCTCCCCGCCTACTGTCCACCCGGACGCTCTCACGGTGATGTACCCGAAACTAAGCCCATCTGAGCTCTCAGTCGCCGTCGTCAACAAGATTTTTGTCATCTCCAAGGATCAGGTCGCCGCTCTTAAGCGTGCCTGCACCGGCGGCGGAAGCGCCGGGACCGGGAGCACTTTCTGCGCACTCAGCGCCCACGTGTGGCGGTGCTTGTGCGCCGCCCGCCGGCTGCCTCTGGACGCCACAACACGCCTCACCTTGCCGGCCAACATCCGGCGCAGCATGAGGCCGCCGCTCCCGGCAAGCTACTTCGGCAACGGGATCATCGTATTGGGCGCCGCTGGCAAGGTGCGGGACATCATTGATCAGCCGCTGCCCTCCGTCGCCTGCCGGATCAGAGACGTTATCCGCCGAATGGACGACGAGCTAGTGCGTTCCGCCATCGACTACACGGAGATGGCGGGCAGCCTGCCAGCTCTGCATGCGGACAATATGCCGGTGACTGACCTGAGCGTGGTCAGTTGGCTAGGCATGCCAGTGTACGACGCAGATTTCGGATGGGGAAAGCCGCTGGTGATGCACCGCGCCGTGCAGCTCCGCGCCGGGGTCGTCTACCTCATGGACGATGATGGCGGCAGCGTCCGCATCCTCATGTCTATGGAGCCTCAGATCCTCAACGACTTGGAGCACCTGCTATATGCCAACCTCTAGCCTTTGGGTATGGACGTTCGTTAATACCCAAAAATGCACTTGACGCATGGCAAGCGACTCAGCGGGGGTCAGGTCAACTACTTGTATTTCTTACAGTGGCTACTATTCCCTCCGTTTAGAAATATAAGATGTTTTAGCTTTGTGAAATGAGTGTATTTAGACATCTTTTAGTGTATAAGTTCACTCGAATCTATACACTAAAAGATGTCTAGATACATTAGTTTCACAAAGCTAAAACATCTTATATTTCCAAACGGAGGGAGTACCTCTGTTCACTAATATAAGATGTTTTGGCAAACTATACAAGCTTTAGCTTGCCAAAAATTCCTATATTAGTAAACGGAGAGTGTTTTTAGTTCTTGAGCCAGAATAAAGTATTAAATATATGTAAGTCTATTTTGAAGTTGTACGCTAAGTTTTCAAAGTTTTGTAAGCCTATTTTAAACATAAAGAACGAAATTTAAAATAATGATGTAACCTATTTTTCATTTATTGAGCATGCACTGACTTGCGTTTTGTAAACAATATTAGTCAAACATTTGCCTTTTAGACCGACCGAACACACACCCTATATCGCGAAAGTGTGGGGAAGTTTGCGAAAGATCACTTCATCGTCGACTTGGGTTGGTGGGAAGATACTAGATAGTAGATGAAGGAAATTAATCCCAAAAAATTACTTGTTGCCTACAACACCTTTTTTAGACTACGTAAATATTGTACCTTAGTTTTTACAAAAGTAAGCAAACTTGTTTTGCAAGAGGCTACGCTGCTATCACAGAAGACTAGGAGAGATAGGCCAAACAAGCTGCCACACCTACATCCCACTGCTCCCGCCAACTTGACATTGCTTTTTTTTACGGAAAAGTTGACATTGCTTCGAGTCTTGACAGATCATATTGACTAGATGTCAACATGACGAACACAAAGATGTAATCGCAAAACATGTACATGCTTAAGAAATAGAGTAGGACACACGCATGTACTAATCGTTTGTTGCTGAAGTTATGTTGTTGCAGATGTAACGTTGTTGTTTGATAACACTAGTAAATGTGCACGTGCCACACATATATAATGTTTTGACATATATCAACAAAATTATCAAAGAAGTTCAATACTATCATGATCCAAGTGAAAATCCAACAATATAACAAAACCGGCACACATATATAACATTGTACTTATGAAATGAATATTTCCTCATCAGCTAGCATGTCTACCAACAGAATAATATAAAACGGAATGACACCGGATATAAAGAGGTTTAATGGTAAGAGGGCAGTTTAGATGGCCCTGGACAGGTGAGGTGCGACACCCAGCCAAGAGGAGGCTGCCGCACAACAAGAGCAGGGAGATACTTGGGAGGGATAATTGAGACTATTTTTTTGCTTGTCTATTGATTGAAAAGGCTAGGCATTATATAGCCAGCTTACAAGCTTGGAGGCTAAGCCAACTAACAAACTTGGAAATAACTAACTTGGAAATCAAGAAATATCTCTAAGAGATTTAAAATGCTAAGGATAATTAGGGATACTTATCCCTCTAATTCTATGACGTGCACCTCTCTTTGACTGCCTTCCTACGCCTAGGTCTGGCCCCACATAACATCTCTCCCCTCCTTTTGAAGCAGCTCGTCCTCGAGCTGGACTAATGATTGTCTTCCACGCCATCAGCCGCACCCGGATTGATCTCTAGGACAAAGAGTTTCTTGCAGCGGTGGCCAAGCACAAACCGTTCATCACAGTTGTAGCATAGGCCTTGTTCGCGGTGGTTTGCCATTGCTGCAGGTGTAAGCGTGCGGCGTGGTGTATTTGCTGGAGCTGCTACTGTCGCCTCTCCCGGAGGTGGTGCTGCTGGGATAGTAGGGGCAGCTAGTTGCTGATCTGTTGGGGTTGTCCATTGTGCACGCCGCTCGCAGGAGCGTGCCAAACTTATGGCGTCCATCAGGCTACCGGGCCTCCACATCTCCACATCAATCTGCAAAGGCTCCTGGAGGTTAGTGGTGTAGATGGAAACCACCTGATCTTCCGGAAGTTGCGGTGCTCGGCACAACAGTGCATTGAACTTCTTGTTGAACTCGGCAACAGTCCCGGTGCGCTTGAAGGAGATGAGCTCCCCTAGGGCATTACTACGAGACGGTGGCCCGAACTGAATATTTATCAATTCAGTGAGGCGGCGCCAGGTTGGATGTCCATGGGCACCCTTGTACTGTTGATACCACAGTTGTGCGTCGCCCGTCAAGTGGAAGGACGCAAGGCCCACCTTTTCAGTGGACGGTGTGCGCTGCGTGTCAAAGAACTGCTTGCAGTGGTTTAGCCATACCAGTGGATCAACTTCTCCGTCATAGATGGGAAATTCCATCTTGAAGAAGCGTGGGGGATGGTGGTTTGCAGCCCTGGGATCAGTTTCAGGTTGGGGCAGCAATCCATCAGATCCCTTTTGCTTGTCGTCTGCGGTGCCAGAGCTTTGTGGCGTGCCATTCTCTAACTTGATGATAGCCAGATTATGGGCACGGACCTGCTGCATGGTATCCCGCAGATCACCAGTCAAGGAATCAATCTTCTTGCCCTGTTCCGCCATCTGTTGGTCGATGTCGTCCAGACGCTTCATGAGGGAGATGAGGGTGGTGTTGATCTTGTCGAGATCTACAGCGGTAGCGGCCATGACCGATCTGAATCTGATACCAAGCTGTTATGAACGTGGTAGGAGGGTAGTTTAGATGGCCCTGGACAGGTGAGGTGCGACGTCCAGCCAAGAGGAGGCTGCCGCACAACAAGAGCAGGGAGATACTTGGGAGGGATAATTAAGACTATTTTCTTGCTTGTCTATTGATCGAAAAGGCTAGGCATTATATAGCCAGCTTACAAACTTGGAGGCTAAGCCAACTAACAAACTTGGAAATAACTAACTTGGAAATCAAGAAATATCTCTAAGAGATTTAAACTGCTAAGGATAATTAGGGATACTTATCCCTCTAATTCTGTGATGTGGACCTCTCTTTGTTTGCCTTCCTGCGCCTAGGTCTGGCCCCACATAACATCATCATTTAACAGAACTGGCCAGAAATGAAAGCCAAAAATGAAAGCTTTTTGTGTTACCCAGGGCATAATGAACTTGTCTAATCCCTGAGACAATCTTATTAAACCGCACATGTACATGTTTCCCTTGAGACCCAAAAATAGAAGCATCAATCAAGAAATCAACAGGTGACAAAACAATTGTAGCATTTAGTGATGATTTCAGATTACAAGTTGGGGCAGGCGAACTTCGACATCTGTATAAAACAAAGTCTGTAATCTATAAATTATCCATTTCAACGATTAAAGATAAAGTTGGAATCAAATTGTCCAGTGGAGCATCGAGGCCTGCATCAGTCCACTATACTGCTTGTGAATTTAGCGCCTCCTCACACGAAATCGACCGCTACGTAGCCATGTATCAATCTGCGTAAATGAGGACACATAAACACAAACAACTGGGGAAAACAGTAGATTGACAAATGCTCATGAAAGCGGTAGACCATATGAGTGAAAAAAATGCACAAAGATAAACTTTATAAGGAGTAACAAATTCATCTTATCAGATGACCTCTCTCCAAAACCCATAAAGTATATACATTTATCATCTTGCATAAAGCATGCACACGTAAGCGGAGAAAAATGCAACTGAACAATGCACTCAATATATTGTGATCTTCACATAGAAAAATATAGACTATTAGCAATAGCCTGAATTATATCATAGTATAAATTCAACATCTTAATGTGATACTGGTACTTAACTGTAAATTAACTTGTTGGCTTAATATACAAGCTGTCAAAAATCACTGGATTGGACGGTCACCTCAAGAATCACCCGCACCTGATAGGATCTGGGGACATCAACACCTGAACACGGAAACAACATTGGTAGCTGATATTGTAGAGCATATATATTTGTTGGAATAAATAAAACATGAGGGAGATGATATTATATTACCCGATATTCGGGTGAGTGAACCCGCTCCTACAAAATTAGAATGTGCAATAAGAATAGGTCCAGATCCTCTTGGTTTTGCTGAAGAGATGCTTCCATGCATTTTTGAAGAATGTGGTTCACGGTTGCATAGTGCTGAACATCCAGAGGCATACCTATAAATACATTGCAGTTACAAAATCAGCCTTTTCTATAAAATGGCACATCTGCAAATGCAATTATATAACACATTACCTTCTTCCGTAGCCCTGTATTGTATCTGGGTGACTCCAGATTGCCCAATTGCCTGTGTTTCATCATTTACAGCGGCCGTCGACTGTTTGTTGAGCTCCCGTAATTGGCGTTGGCATTTACAAATCTCATCTCTATTATTTGCATACCGCTCCCTATCTCTCTGCCTTTGGCCCTCTTTAGGATCTGCGTACACATCATCACACTTTAGTATTTCAGATAACAATGATGGTACTGAATATTGTCTTTGTTGTGAATTACCTTGATTTTTCTTGTTGGTTATATCCTGAACTGGAGTCTTTCTGGAAGACGACATACCGATTTGTTCGCTAATCTATATCTTCTCCAGTAAGATTAAACGGTATAGGTAATTCTCCAGTAAGATTAAACGGTATAGGTACTGCCTCACTACAGAACCTGAAGAGATATTAGTTTGCAAATCACATTGTTACAAAAACATACCGAGCTACAAAAGGCAATCAAGATAGTAATGTGGATTCCATAATTTTGAGTAATGTTGCAAGAAGTCACAGGAAACAACCGAACCTGAAGAAAGTCGGTGGTTGAACTACAGGGAAGAAGTGCAGAGCCGGTCACCGCATACTCCCGTGCAGGGCTTGGCGGAGCAGGGGCGACACAGCCGTCAACACCATCGTCAACCTGGCGGAGGAGGCCAAGCTCGCGCGCGAGGGGGTGAAGGGCCCAGGACACCAAGTCCTCACCGTCTGCAGGTCGCTCTTCGCCGACGGCGGCGCCGGTGGACTATCAAGGGCTGAAATTGCTCCGCTTGAGCAATCGAAGATCCTACTTCAGGTTCAAAATCCTCACAGTATCAAGTACAATGGTACAGTTCAAGGGCTGAAGTATATATGGAGAACCGAAGGCCAAATTCTGCTATAAAGTTCTCTTCTCCTCAGCGGGTGTTTTGTATCTTTACCGACAACACTCTGGGGATGAGAATGTTCAGTTCCCTCCAATCATGCGCCTTGGAGCTGGTGCCGGCGCAGCGACAGTGAGGACGGGGGCTGCGGCCGGAAGTGCTATGGCGGCGTGCGGCCGCTAAGCGGCGAGCAGTGGTGGCGCCCTCGATGCGGCGCCCTGGCCTGCTCGCGTGGTGGTCGCCCCCCTCGCCTGCGGGGCGGCGATCTCGCTTGCTTGCTGGCGACCTCGCGTGGTTGCTTGCCGGCTCGCGTGGGTGCTCGCCGGCGACCTCGCGGTGGGGCAGGTTCGCGTTTGACTGCAGTCGTGGTCGGTGTCCGGAGTGCGGGGGAGTCGGTCGTCGGGGACTGTTTTTCTCTCTCGCTAGGAGTAAGCACGGATTAGCGGTGAGGGATAGCAAATCCTATATCATTGAATCAATTTTGAACTTTTATTTTGGTAGTGTGGACAGTTGAGATCCTCCAGATCTGACAGTCTGTATCTTTTTTATAATAATAGAAATTAGCATAGTGGCTTTTAGTGTGCCAAAAGAATAATTTACATATATCTTACTGTTATTTTCCTTTTTATTGTGAAATTTATGATGTTTATGACATGTATACATTAGAGACCTATAACTTTAACCTTTAATTGATCCGAAATGCCATTTTGATCCCAGGTGCATATGCTCCCTTTATCTAAAAAATAAATTTTAAAATGTTAAAAAGATTAGGAAAAAATATTTGCATGTAGATCCCCACATTCTATGTGTTCACGCAAAGTTTCATTCAAAACAGATGTTTTTCTTGGCGCACATACAAAAAACACAAGAAACACATTGTGAAAAGACTTATTTTGGTACCGAATTTTTTCATTTTTACATAGGCAACATAAGAAGTCGGTTTTCCTTGAAACGATTTCATACACACGTAGAACATGGGGATGCGCACAAAACATTTTTGTTTGGAATTTTTTGACAATTTTAAATATTTTAAAATTGAATTTCGAAAAAAGGGAGCAAATGATCCTGGGAGCCAAAATGCCTTGTTCTTGATTGATTTGCATATGAATGTATTATTTACCAAGAAAGCATAAAAAGCTATGAATATTCTCGACAAAACCAAGCTTGATCGCCCAGTGGTTCGTGCTCTCGACCTGCATTTTATATGCTCGCAGCCGTCTCATTTTATGGCCTTTAGATTATACATCCATCGTCCATTCTCAAAATGACGTCTTATCATGTGCGTGGCGTATGGCCGTTCGGTGACAAGCGACTTGAATGATTGGGGTTAGGTTAATTGAAGTAGGTCGGACGGGGCGGCATGACCACATGTTCTGAAAATATGACCGGTCGATACGGTGTGCTATCCATCGAAGGATAACGTTTGCACATGTAAATGCATGCTGAAGATGCCCGCCGGACGTGAACTAAAACCATACCGCGAGAGCGACGTGTATTTTTTTTTTTTACCATAACCACGACAGTTCCTAGTTTCTCGTACGATATGCTCGAGTGCACACAGTGTATTTTTAATAGCACTGACAAGAGATTCTCCTTTATGTGATCCTCATGCAATAATACACTCTTTGTTTTTTTGTGGGGTACCAAGTTTATGTCCTTGTGAATTGAATCATCGGACTCTTGTTCATGTGAATAGCTAGTATCAAGTATATTCCTATCGATCACCTATTTTCATTAGAGAAAAAATGGTATGCATGTTAGGGTCCTCGTGTCTGTATATCTGATGTGCCCGCTACTATCTGATTGAGTGCCAACACCGTAGTTTTGATTCAACAACAATTTTATCATTGGAACTCGGTGCCTTTCGAACACTTTCACGTGTGAACCAAAGTTTCCGAACTCATGTCCCACGAAGACTTACCTATGCCAACGTCAAAATACCAGTGGGCATGGAGGTTTGGTAAAGCTTGGTTATGAAAAGTCGAGTTCGCGGCAGAGGATGACTCGGCATGAATACTTCGATTCTTCCAATTGTATGAAGTTTTCATCGCTGTGACTTAGGTAACTAAAGACCAAAGACCAAATGTTTGTTTGTCTAAATTATTTTCATCTTGTCCTCTGCTTTTAGTATTACATGACCCATTTAGGTTATCCATCAGAGGCATGTTATATTCATATTGTTCATCAGTCACTTCACACATCTACTCAACTTAATATTGGATTTTTATTGAAACCAAATGTCTTATTTATTTTGACATATTCATGTGACCTCATATATTATATTCAGGTGGATTAAATCGTAGTACAATTTTTCATATAAAGTCTGGTAGTTTCTGGACTTTATCTCAATCCTTATGGACCAAAACACAAACTCTCTTTCATTCTTACTTTAAATTTTTTATATGTTAAATATTGTAGCCTTGTGTATATCCAAGACAATCAAATTTTGTGTAAGTTTGAATTTCAAATTTGCCTCGCCACAATTTTATCCTATCAATAAAATTACTTCTACCATGAATTTCTGAAGTTGATTCGCCCAAGTTTTTTCAACTAATAAAATTAGTATGGAAATTCTACCTGGCTTCATGGAAAGACCTTATTTTATCCATTTCATCTCTGGCTTTTCAGCACATAGTCAATATGCATGAGAACTCTTTCTCTACTGGATGCAAAAATCGTACTGGATGCAAAAATCTTTTTTCTTTCTTTCTGAAGTCTGTCACATACAAAACCATACGAATTTATTTTGTTGCACACTGGAGCATCTTTGTACGTGTCAAATCTTAACTATTGCACGACCCATTTCGGTTATTCATCAGAGACATGTTATATTCATATTTTTCATCGGTCACTTCACACCTCTACTCAACTTAATATTGGATTTTTATTGGAACCAAATGTCTTATTTATTTTGACTTATTCATGGAGACCTTATGTATTATATTCAGCTGGACTAAATCGTAGTACTTCCTCTGTCCCGAAATGTAAGTCTTTTTAGAAAGCTAACTTAGCTCTCTAAAAAGGCTTACATTTTGGCACAGATGTAATACTATTTTTATATAAAGTCTGCTCAGAAATTCAGTTTTTTTGGACTTTATTTAAATTCTTATGGACCAAAATGCAAACTCTTCTTCAGTCTTATTTTAAATTTCATATGTAAATTATTTTTTGTGTTGTTTATCTGCTTAATAAAATTTTGTCTAAGTTCAAATTTCAAATTTTGCCTCGCCACAATTTTATCCTCTCAATAAAATTTCTTCTACCATTAATTTTTGAAGTTGATTCCCCCGAGTTTCTTCAACTATGAAAATTCTATTTGGCTTCGTAGCAATACATCATTTTCTTTCCATTTAATCTTTTCATCACCTAGTCAATCTGCATTACAACTCTTTCTCTTCTTCGTTTATTCTCTTGATATCAAATCCTCGTACCGCATGCAAACTCCTTTCTTTCTGTCTGATGTCTATCGCAACAAAAACATATGTATTTATTTGTTGCTCACATGGGCATCCTTATACATGCTAGATCCTAACTATTGCACACAGGATAGGTTCTACGTAATGTTTTGATATTATAATCTCAACTATTGTAATCTAAATCAATGGATTATATATTTATAATCTATGTGGATTAACATAGTGTCTCTATTTTAGATCTATATATTGTTTTTAGTATATAATAGATTAGATGATTGTTTTTGCTGTTTAGTCAAATTAGATGATGCATTGTGCTATTTATGTAATATTGATGATGCAATGGGCTATTTATATAATCCTACCAGCTCCAGTCGAAGAATAGCCACAACAATAAAAAATGACAAACGATGTATTCACTCGGATTTTAGTCAGAATTCCTCCGCACCCAACTTGCTTACTGATAGTATCAATGGACCATAAAAATGGAGTTACATTATGGGAAACAATGATTTCAGAAAAACAAACCCTGTCACGCAGCGAAGGAATCCCTTTTCTAGGATTTTTCACCAACAACTCCGAAGACAACTGATTCATCTAAGAGAATGATCTTTCCCAGCCATCTTACGAGAGTTGGCAATCTCGGCTTCTAGGACACTGTGCAAATTATATGTCCTAGGATGCCGCAATGGTTGGGTGCTACTTCATTGTCCACAAGGGACATGAAGGATATTAGCATGAGATCCAATTAGGAACGTTGAAATGTGTTGGGGTTCCGTGGCAGAAAACAAAAAAAAAATCTACGACATGAACAACATATAGCCAAGATCTATCCTATGCACATAGGTAAACAAGAGGTGATGGTGTTCATACCCTTGAAGACCGGTAGCGGGATAAACGTTCCCGCACAAACATTATAGATGGAGACAAGCGACGCCAACCTCAGGATCGTGTAGATGAACAGTCGACGGAGACAAGTGCTACAAAGGGCAGCACCTCCGTAGTTCTACACATGTACGGTTTATAGACATCCCCTGGGCTCCGGTCGAGCAAAGCAACAGAAGAAGAAGGACCCATATCGGAAATCCAGCAGCGTGACGACATCTCGAAGGTGGAAGCACCACTATCCCGCGAGCACAACTCCTAACAGGGGAGCCAAGCTAGAGGGCAAAGGGACTTGAGAGAGTAGGGAATGATTCAATGAGCAGAGGTGGAGGGGCTCCACTATATATATATGAGAAGGGGTAGGTAGCACCTCCCTAGGATAAGCCTCCTTAAGGGAGGCACCCCCACCTTGCCGTTGGCCACCCTAGGGTAAACCCTAGGGCGCCACCTCCACTTCTTGGAGCCGCCGGCTCTTTATGGGCTACCACATGGTGGCCTATTAGGGGCTGCCCTTTAATTAATTAATTTTTAATATTTAATTCAGTCAAGTTAAATACTAAAACTTGTTAATTAACTCCATATTATATTTCCTTTCACCCCGGAGCAATTCTGATTTCACCCAGAACCTTTCCGATACTCTCTTCTATATTTCCGGTAACTCCGAATCAATCCCTAAGCGTCATATACCCTTAAGGCCTTGTTTACTTCTAGGGTATTTGAGGGGATGGGAGGGGATTATCCTGTATCCCAGAATTTCGCCGGTAGGTTGTTTACTAGGCTGGGTTTTGAGGGGATAATCCCGGGATATCCCCACAAATCTCCTACACAATAGTGTATTTTTGGCTAGATTAAAAACTCTTCAGGCCTTGTTTACTTCTCCAATATTTTCACCCCCGAAAGATGTGGGGATATGTGAGGATATGGTGTTCACCCAATACTCTCAAATCCCCTTAAGGCCTTGTTTACTTCTAGGGTATCTGAGGGGATGAGAGGGTATTAATTCGTATCCCGGAATTTTCCTGGTAGGTTGTTTACTAGTCTGGGTTTTAAGGGGATAATCTCGGGATATCCCCACAAATCCCCTCCACTCTAGTGTATTTTTGGCTAGATTAAAAACTCTCCATCATGGTAGAGTATTTTTGGGGAAGGGTATTTGAGGGTATTGGGTGAACACGAAATCCCCAGATATCCCCACATCTTTTGGGGGTGAAAATACCGGAGAAGTAAACAAGGCTTAAATACTCTTCCCCAAAAATACTCTACCATGATGGAGAGTTTTTCATCTAGCCAAAAATACACTAGAGTAGACGGGATTTGAGGGAATATCCTGGGATTATCCCCTCAAAACCCAGACTAGTAAACAACCTATCGGGGAAATTCCGGGATACAAAATAATCCCCTCCCATCCCCTAAAATACCCTAGAAGTAAACAAGGCCTCATCATGGTAGAGATTTTTTGGGGAAGAGTATTTGAGGGGATTTGAGAGTATTGGGTGAACACCAAATCCATGTATATCCCCACATCTTTCGGGGGTGAAAATACCAGAGAAGTAAACAAGGCCTAAGTGTGCCACCCTACGGGTCGGGAGCACTCTAGACATGATCGAGACTCATTGATGACCCACAAGTATAGGGGGTGTATCGTAGTACTTTCGATAAATAAGAGTGTCGAACCCAACGAGGAGCAGAAGGTGTTGATAAGTGGTTTTGATCAAGGATTCACTGTAAATACTAGCAAACAGGTTTTCAGGGGTATTTGATAGTGCAAATAAATAAAGTGCGAGTAAATAAAAGATAGTAGTAACAATTGCAGCAAGTGGCCCAATCCTTTCTTCAGCAAAGGACAAGCCGGTTGTGTAACTTATAATAACCAAACGTTCTCGAGGACACACGGGAGTTTCTGTCAAGAGCTTTCGCTTCATACCGCTAATAGTCTTTATTGGTTTGATAGGTGTTATGGGGGTGAACTTGTGCTAGCGCACTACCCTTACTAGGATAAATACACACTTGTGATTATACCCCTTGCAAGCATCCGCAAATATAAGAAAGTAATTAAGATAAATCTAACCACAGCCTTAAACTCTAAGATCCTACGCTCCCTGGTGCAATGGTTTCCCAACGGAGGTTTAGGTTTCTGTCACTCCAGCAACCCCACAATTGGTAGCCAAATACACAATGCATCTCACTTGGCCCATAAATGGTGAAGTATCATGTAGTCGACGTTCACATGACACCACTAGTGAAATAGCACCACAACAATATCAAACCATTAAATATTTCTCAACAATAATTCACTACTAACATCTTGACTTCTCCCATGTCCTCAAGAACTAAACGAACTACTCACAAGACATCATATGGATCATGATCAGAGGTGAAATAATGGTAAATAACAATCTGAACATAAACCTTAATTCAATGGTTCCACTCAATAGCATCAACTACAAGAGTAATCAACACCGGGAAAGTTTCCCCTATGAATATAACAAGACCCAACTCAAGATGTTACAGCGGGATGGCGTGGTGATGGTGGAGATGAAGGTGCTGGTGATGGAGATGATGATGATGATCCCGATGAAGTCCGGTGCGATGGTGATGACGATGGCGATGATCTCCCCTCTCTGGGAAGGAATTTCCCCGGCAGATTTCTGCCTGCCGGAGAGCTTTTCTCTCTCTGGTATTTTCCGCCCCGCGGAGGCGGCTGTGTCTAACTTTGAGCCCTCCCTTGACTTAGGTTTTCGGGGACGATGAAGTACGCGAAGGGGCGAGACCAGAAGTGGGCCAGGGTGGCCTCACACAGGGCCAGCGCGGCCAGGGGTCAGGCCGCGCCCCCTGTGCGTGAGGCCGCCCCTGGCTCCTCTCTCCTTCTCCTTCTGGCTCCCAGAGTCTTTTGGTAAAATAGAATTTTCTGGTATTTTTCTAGAATTTTCCTGATCTTCCGAAATATGGTGTCTTGACGGTCCTTTTCCAGCGGAATCCTCACTCCGGCAGCAAATCCTCCAATGATCATCAAACATGTGAAAACAAAGGAAATAACATAAGTATCATATCTAAATATGAAATATATCAATGAATAACAGTAAATTATGATACAAAATAGTGATGCAATATGGACGTATCAACCCCCCCAAGCTTAGACCTCGCTTGTCCCCAAGCGAAAACTAAACTCGGTAAACATGACCACAGGTTTATGGAGTGAAGTGTCGATAATCAAAATAAGGACAAGAAGCATCACATTCACCAAAGGCACAAGTTATAATAGACAACAACTTCCCTTTATATAATATAGACTTGCAATAAGTAAAGAGAATCACATATAAAGATGCACAAAGTAAACTATAATTGGTGATGGCAAACCTTAGTTCTTGGTCAGAGAACAATGAACAACTATACTAGCCTTTTGAATGGAGCCTTTTTAAAACAGAGCTAATATAGCAAAAACCATATGCTCAACGAAACAAACTTTTTGCATTCATAGAAGGCTTTCAAAGATATATTCCTTCAGACAAAAACATTGTACAAAACAAGGAAGATAGTAAACATGATTAAACGGATCAACATATGGATGAGTGAAACATAACAACTCAAATGCTTGCTTGAGATAGAGGGGAATAGGTTGACTCAACATAAAAGTAAAAGATAGGCCCTTCACAGAGGGAAGCAGGGATTAAACATGTACTAGAGCTTTTCATTTGTAAAACAGAGGTAAAAATTGTTTTCGAGAGGTGGTTGCTTTTGTCAACGACTAGCAACGGAGTTCTTGATATCTTCCATACTAAACAAGTGAGAGCGGTTTCAAAATGTTTGATTAATTGGCACTTTGGTGCTCTTTTATAGCTTTGCACTCCTCCCCACCTTTTTCCTTTCTCAAACCATGGCTAACCGATTCCATCGGGTGCCGACCAACTTTCACATACCATGGAGGAGTGCTTCTTTTTCTTTTGTTTCTGAGATTATAATGGTCTGACCAGCTCCCTTGCAAAATTAGTGACGAGCAGATGAAGCTGCCTAGTCGAGGGGTACTTAATTTAGTATGGAAGATAACAAACCCATCCACTACGTCCTCATGAGCTAAAAACAGTGGCACAAAATGAGAAGTATTTGAAGGTTTTTGAAAGGTAGCACATGAAAAATTTACTTGGAATGGCTTAAAATACCATGCATAGGAATTTATAGTGGACTCTTTGGAAATGACTTGGCTTTTGGAATTTGGATGCACGAGAAGTATTCCCTCTCAGTACAGGTCTTTGGCTAGCAAGGCTGGGTAGCAAGCATAAGAATTGCATGAAACAAGCAAACATACATATAATAAGAACAATCATGCAAACTCCCTTGAAGGTACAATGATTTTAACTTTAAGAATAACAATGCTTATAAGACAAACATAAGGAAAACTGAAGTGATGTAACCACAAACACTTCTTTATTCTTTTCTACTCAAACCTCAAGATAATGCTGCTACTGACCAAGCTAAATTTGCCAAAACCAACTAAATTTACTCATGCTCCCAAAGTGATACCAATACTAATCAACAAGACTAATCATATAAGAGACTTTGCAAACTAAGATAAAGTGTGCGGAAAGTAAACGATAAAACTTCTCATTAATATTTCATTACCGCAACTCACACCCAGGGATACATAGATAACCAACTAAGGAGGATACTTCTACACTGCAAACTATTCTATAGGATAATTTCTCTATTCATGATATGACTCTACTTGAAAGGTAAATGAGTAAAAAGGTAATGATGTGATACCGCGGCACTCCCCCAAGCTTGGAACAAGCCAAGGGGATGCCTATACCGATGATGAATTACTCCTTTGGCGGTAGTGGAAGCAGCCTTGGATTAACAAAGTATTCCAGCATCCGACGAAGCCTAATATTCTCTTCTTGAAGCATCTCTACCTCCCTCTTCAAAACTCAATATTGAGCGCAAAACTCATCAGTGACCAGCATACCTTCTTTTATAATAGGCATGGAGTTTAGATCCAGAACATGTAGTGTTGGCCCCTGCATATCATGAGAAAAGATACGTCTAACTTTTGTTGGTCCTTCAAAAGCAGGGTTTCTTGGCTTTGCTCTTCCTGAACCTTGCTCCTCCTTCCACTTTTGGCTTTGGTGATTATCTATCCAGGGCCTTTTGCCCTTGTCGTCACTTGAAGAGGCCATGGTGCTCCCCCAAGCTTAAGATCAACTCCTGACAGAAACAGCTCGAAACAAAACACGACGAGAAAATGATATACAGACCTCGGGGACTCGGGGGGTTAAATAGGCAAAAATTATACATCAAAACGAAATCACAGGAGGAAACCGGGATGGAAACAAGTTCCGGTGTGCTCTCACACCAGGGCGGCGCGGCCAGAGGTGGGCCCGCGCCCCCTGTGTGTGAGGAGCACACGGACTCCTTTTCCTGCCCGTTTTCGTCTCGTGATTTTTCTTATTTAGTAAAAATAGCAAAAATAATAAAGTAAGAGTTTTTCGTGAACCTTTTCTGACTAGAACTGTTACTTATTCAAAAATGAACTCTGCAGGTACCTGCAATTTGTCTTCGATGAATTCTTCTGGAGAAACTGTTTCAATTACATCAACATCTTCATTATAAGAATCTCCAGAATTATAATGTTTGAGTCTTTTCCCATTCACCACTTGTGTAGAGTCATCTTTCAATGAAGCAATCTTAATGGCACCTGAGCGGTACACTTCCACAATAACATATGGTCCTTCCCATTTAGAGAGTAATTTCCCTGCAAAAAATCTGAGACGAGACCTATACAATAAAACTTTCTCACCAACATGAAACTCTATTTTAAGGATTCTCTTATCATGCCATTGCTTGACTTTCTCTTTGAAAAGTCTGGCATTCTCGTACGCTTCGTTTCTCCACTCGTCTAGAGAACTCAAATCTAACAACCTTTTCTTACCGGCTAGTTTAAAATCTCTATTAAGCTCTCTCACTGCCCAAAAAGCTTTGTGTTCTAATTCTAAGGGCAAGTGACACGCTTTTCCGTAAACCATCTTATAAGGAGACATACCCATGGGGTTCTTATAAGCAGTTCTATAAGCCCATAAAGCATCATTTAACTTACTAGCCCAATTTTTCCTAGATCTATTGACAGTTTTCTGCAAGATAGACTTGATTTCTCTATTAGAAAGCTCTACCTGCCCACTAGTTTGGGGATGATAAGCAGAAGCAATTCTATGATTAACATCATATTTAGCAAGAGTTTTTCTAAAACCACCGTGAATAAAATGAGAACCTCCATCAGTCATAAGATATCTAGGCACACCAAACCTAGGAAAAATAACATCCTTAAGCATTTTTAACGAGGTCTCACCATCGGCACTCTTTGTAGGTATGGCTTCTACCCATTTAGTAACATAATCAACAGCAACAAGTATGTGGGTATAGCCTTTTGAAGGAGGAAAAGGACCCATAAAGTCAAATCCCCAACAATCAAATGGTTCAATAACAAGAGTGTAACTCATAGGCATTTCATTGCGTCTAGAAATATTACCAACTCTTTGACATTCATCACAAGATAAAACATACCTTCTGGCATCTTTAAAGAGGGTTGGCCAATAAAAACCTGATTGTAGAACCTTTTGTGCGGTTCTATCTCTAGCATGATGCCCTCCATAAGCACTACCATGGCATTTTCTTAATATCTCTTGTTGCTCATATTCTGGTACGCATCTTCGCATAATACCATCAACTCCTTCTTTATATAAGTGTGGGTCATCCCAAAAGTAATGCCTCAAATCATAGAAGAATTTTCTTCTTTGATGAGCTGTAAAGGTTGGAGGCAAATACTTGGAAACAATAAAGTTAGCATAATCAGCATACCAAGGAAGGTCTCGCGAAGTTACATTTATTGCAGCTAACTGTTCATTTGGAAAACTATCATTAACATGAATAGGATCAAAAGAAATGTTTTCCAATCTAGACAAGTTGTCAGCCACAGGATTTTCAGCACCTTTCCTATCTACGATATGCAAATCAAATTCTTGTAAAAGCAACACCCATCTAATAAGCCTAGGCTTAGCATCCTTCTTAGTCATAAGATATCTAATAGCAGCGTGATCAGTATGAATAGTAACTTTAGAATCAACAATGTAACATCTAAACTTATCACATGCAAAAACAACAGCAAGAAACTCTTTCTCAGTGGTAGCATAATTCTTCTGAGCAGCATCAAGAGTCTTACTAGCATAATGAATAACATTCAACTTATTATCTACGCGCTGTCCAAGAACAGCACCAACAGCAAAATCACTAGCATCACACATAATTTCAAAAGGTAAATTCCAATCAGGTGGTTGAACAATAGGAGCAGTAGTTAAAGCTTTCTTAAGAGTTTCAAAAGCTTCATTACAATCATCATCAAAGACAAATGGTACATCTTTTTGAAGAAGATTAGTAAGAGGCTTTGAAATCTTAGAGAAATCTTTAATAAACCTCCTATAGAAACCAGTATGACCAAGAATACTACGAATACCTTTAACATCTCTGGGACAAGGCATTTTCTCAATTGCCTCCACTTTTGCTCTGTCAACTTCAATTCCTCTTTCAGAAATTTTATGTCCAAGGACAATTCCTTCATTTACCATAAAGTGGCATTTCTCCCAATTAAGAATAAGGTTAGTTTCTTCGCATCTCTGCAAAACTTTATCAAGGTTGTTGATACGTCTCAAACGTATCTATAATTTTTGATGCTCCATGCTTGTTTTTACACCATTTGCCTATTGTTTCGTTACACTTCGTGGCACTTTTATGCATTTTCCGGAACTAACCTATTAACAAGATGCCACAGTGCCAGTTCCCTGTTTTCTGCTGTTTTTGTGTTTCAGAGTGATACACAGGAAATATTCTCGGAATTGGACGAAACAAAAGCCAGAAGTCTTATTTTTCCTGGGAGCATCCAGACATCCGAAAGAGAGCCGGAGAGGGGCCAGGGCCTGCCCTCACACTAGGGTGGCGCGGCCCAGGCCCTGGCCGCGCCACCCATGTGTGAGGAGCCCCTGGCTGCCCTCTCGCGACGCCCCTTCGCCTATATAAAGCCTCGAGACGGAAAACCCTAGGGGATTCGGCAATTTTCCAGAAACAGTTCCGCAGCTCCGCCGCCGTCGCCGACGAATTTCGGGGGACAGAAGTCTCTGTTCCGGCACCCTGCCGGGACGGGGAAGTGCCCCCGGAGCCATCTCCATCGGTCTCCATCTCCGTCTCCGCCGTCTCCATCGACCTCACCGCCATCTCCATCAACCTTGCTGTCTCCTATGATGAGGAGGGAGTAGTTCATCCCCGGGGCTGAGGGCTCTACCGGTAGCTATGTGGTTCACCTCTCTCTCCCATGATGTGATCTTTATGTGATCGTGAGCTTTGTATCATGTTGAACAAGTACATGTTATTATTCAGATATTTTGTGTACTCTAGCAATGTTATTAAAGTAATCTATTCCTCCTGCTATGGTGTAACAGTGACAGTGCGTGCATCATGGTGGTACTTGGTTTAGGCTATGATTGTGATCTCTTGTGGATTATGAGAATAATTATTGCTATGATAGTTTGAGTGATCTATTCCTCCTTTCATGGTGTAATGTTGACAGTGTGTGCACCGTGTTAGTACTTGGTTTAAGTTGCAATGATTTCTATCTTGAATTGTGATCTGATTTGGATATCTCTATGAGTGGTGTTTGTCAAGTACTTGATGAACTTTAAGGGGTGCTTCTGTAGCCACTACACAATGATTAGTGTTATTCAATAGGAGAGTAATTCAGAGTGCCTTAGCAAAGAGAAGTTACTTGTTCATTCATGTTATATTGTTGGGAGTGTGTCCACTAGTGAAAGTATGATCCCTAGGCCTTGTTTCCAAGCTTTGCATACCGTTTACTTGCTATTTTGTTACTTGTTTGCTCGCAGCGATATTTATTTCACATCACGTTTGCTACTTATAACCATCTATACCACTTGTATTTCACTATCTCTTCGCCGAACTAGTGCACCTATACATCTGACAAGTGTATTGGGTGTGTTGGGGACACAAGAGACTTTCTGTATCGTAATTGCAGGGTTGCTTGAGAGGGATAGCTTTGACCTCTAACCTCCCTGAGTTCGATAAACCTTGGGTGATCCACTTAAGGGAAACTTGCTGCTGTTCTACAAACCTTTGCACTTGGAGGCCCAACAAGTGTCTACAAGAATAGAAGTGCGTAGACATCAGTTGTGCAAACAATTATCAAAAGAAGTTCCATAGACGGAGAAATCATCCATGAAGACCTCCACAATCTCTTCACAAAAGCCATGAAAAATAGCAGACATGCATCTTTGAAAAGTAGCAGGAGCATTGCATAAACCAAACGGCATACGTCTATATGCATAAGTTCCATAAGGACAAGTAAAAGTGGTTTTCTCTTGATCTTCCTTTTTAACAGTAATTTGAGAAAAACCAGAATAACCATCAAGGAAACAAAAATGAGTTTTCTTAGATAACCTTTCTAGCATCTGATCTATAAACGGTAAAGGATAATGATCTTTCTTAGTAACTTTGTTTACCTTCCTATAATCAATGCACATCCTATAACCAACTACTACCCTTTGAGGAATAAGCTCGTTATTCTCATTAGGCACAACAGTCATACCTCCTTTCTTAGGAACACAATGAACAGGACTAAACCATCTATTATCAGCAATAGGATAAATAATACCAGCATCAAGGAGCTTTAATACCTCATTTCTTACCACATCCTTCATCTTGGGAATTAGGCGGCGTTGATGCTCCACGACTGGCTTCGCGTCTTTCTCCATATTAATGGCATGCTGACATAAAGTGGGAGAAATCCCTTTTAAATCATCAAGAGTATATCCCATAGCTCCTCGGTGTTTCCTCAATATCTCCAATAATCTTTCTTCTTCCTTTCCTGAAAGTTTAGAGCTAATAATAACAGGATATATTTTCTTATCATCTATGTAAGCATATTTAAGATTATCAGGAAAAGGCTTTAATTCAAACACAGGATCTTCCTTAGGTGGCAAAGTGGTACCAAGATCCTCCATAGGTAGATTATGCTTGATTAATGGTGGTTGACGAAGAAGAATATCGTCAATCTCTTCTCTTTCCTTACTGAAAACATCACTTTCGTGATCTTCCATGAATTGCTGCAAGGCATTATTAGGAGCAAGCGCAATAGAAGCAAGCTGTTCAACTCGAAAATTTTCATTAGGCGTGTCATTTTCATAAGAAGTCTTAGCAAACTTGGAAAAATTAAACTCATAAGACTCTCCATTAAACTTAGTAAAAAAAATCTCCTTCTTACAATCTATCATGGCGCCACAAGTGTTCAAAAATGGTCTACCAAAAATAATAGGACAAGTTTTACTAGCCTCCTTACCAAGTACTAGAAAATCAGTAGGGTATTTAGTCTTACCGCAAAGAACTTCCACATCTCAAACAATACCAAGAGGCCAAACAGTCTCTCTGTTAGCAAGCTGAACAACCACATCAATATCTTCAAGTTCACAAGCGCCAATCTCATGCATAATTTCTTTGTAAAGCTCTAAAGGAATAGCACTTGCACTAGCACCAATATCACATAAACCATAATAGCAATGATCTCCAATCCTGACAGAAATAACAGGAACACTCATTTTCCTATGCTTTTTAGGATGTGAGAGAATATTAGAAGCATCTTCACAAAAAAGAATATATTCATCCCCTACATCTTTAGTAACAAGATCCTTCAATATAGCTACAGGAGACTTAATAGTAATTTGCTCATCAGGTTCTGCAGCTTTCTTAGTACTTTTATTAGACACACTTACCAAAGTAGAATACTTCTTTACCTTAGCAGGGAAAGGTGTCTTCTCAAAATAAGGTTCAGGCACAATGCTATCAACAGTACAAACTTCAGTAGCTGCAGCAGGTATATGACTAATAGAGTCTTTATAAGGCGCATGATATTTGTTCCAATCTTTCTTTGGAACATCAAGATAAGAGGCAATGGCCTTAAGACAATTAGCAAGTATTTGTGAATCAAGACCATAAGCAGTGCTAACACTATGAAAGTCATCGGTTCCCATAAAAGATTTAATGCATTCATAATCATAGTTTATACATGACTTCCTACCTTTGTTGTTTTCCCATCCTTCAGCATTCTCTTGTATACGGTCAAGAAGTTTCCACTTAGCATCTTCTTTCATATGAGTAAATGATCCAAAGCAAGAAGCATCCAAGTAATCCTTATCAGGAAGAGTAAGCCGCGCATAAAAATTATCAATAACAATATTATTGGGAAGCTCATGAATGGGGTATTTGAGCATTAGTAACTTCAATCTCCCCCACGCTTGGGCAATACTTTCTCCATCATGAGGCCAAAAATTATATATCCGATTACGATCTTTATGGATTTCACTTGGAGGATAAAACTTGGAATAAAAGAGAGGTACAATGTCCTCCCATGCCATAGATGGACCATCTTGGAGCAGTCGATACCACTCCTCAGCTCTACCTTTCAATGATAAAGAGAATAGCTTCTTCTTGACCTGGCTTGGTGAAATACCTGCACACCTGAACAACTCGCATAATTCATGTATAAATAGTAAGTGATCACCCGGATGGACAGTTCCATCTCCTGAATAGCCGTTATCCATAATATGCCCAACAATTTTCATAGGTATTTTAAAAGGATCAATTTTAGCAGGTGGTGGCGGTGGTGGTTCATCCACATGTGCAGCAGTAGTAGATGTGTTTCCAAATAGGAAACCAAATGGAGAGTTCTCCATAGCAGAGTAAAATAAAAATAAAAACAATACTCACAGTGACGGTTACCTTTACCAATTCCACTCTTCAATAGCGCTACACTCCCCGGCAACGGCGCCAGAAAATAGTCTTGATGACCCACAAGTATAGGGGGTGTATCGTAGTACTTTCGATAAATAAGAGTTAACCCAACGAGGAGCAGAAGGTGTTGATAAGTGGTTTTGATCAAGGATTCACTGTAAATACTAGCAAACAGGTTTTCAGGGGTATTTGATAGTGCAAATAAATAAAGTGCGAGTAAATAAAAGACAGTAGTAACAATTGCAGCAAATGGCCCAATCCTTTCTTCAACAAAGGACAAGCTGGTTGTGTAACTTATAATAACCAAACGTTCTTGAGGACACACGGGAGTTTCTGTCAAGAGCTTTCGCTTCATACTGCTAATAGTCTTTATTGGTTTGATAGGTGTTATGGGGGTGAACCTGTGCTAGCGCACTACCCTTACTAGGATAAATACACACTTGTGATTATACCCCTTGCAAGCATCCGCAAATACAAGAAAGTAATTAAGATAAATCTAACCACAGCCTTAAACTCTAAGATCCTACGCTCCCTGGTGCAATGGTTTCCCAACGGAGGTTTAGGTTTCTATCACTCCAGCAACCCCACAATTGGTAGCCAAATACACAATGCATCTCACTAGGCCCATAAATGGTGAAGTATCATGTAGTCGACGTTCACATGACACCACTAGTGAAATAGCACCACAACAATATCAAACCATTAAATATTTCTCAACAATAATTCACTACTAACATCTTGACTTCTCCCATGTGCTCAAGAACTAAACGAACTACTCACAAGACATCATATGGATCATGATCAGAGGTGAAATAATGGTAAATAACAATCTGAACATAAACCTTAATTCAACGGTTCCACTCAATAACATCAACTACAAGAGTAATCAACACCGGGAAAGTTTCCCCTATGAATATAACAAGATCCAACTCAAGATGTTACAGCGGGATGGCGTGGTGATGGTGGAGATGAAGGTGCTGGTGATGGAGATGATGATGATGATGATGATCCCGATGAAGTCCGATGCGATGGTGATGATGATGGCGACGATCTCCCCTCTCCGGGAAGAAATTTCCTCGGCAGATTTCTGCCTGCCGGAGAGCTTTTCTCTCTCTGGTGTTTTCTGCCCCACAGAGGCGGCTGTGTCTAACTCTGAGCCCCCCCTTGACTTAGGTTTTCGGGGATGATGAAGTACGCAAAGGGGCGAGACCAGAAGTGGGCCAGGGTGGCCTCACACAGGGCCGGCGCGGCCAGGGGTCAGGCCGCGCCCCCTGTGCGTGAGGCCGCCCCCTGGCTCCTCTCTCCTTCTCCTTCTGGCTCCCGGAGTCTTTTGGTAAAATAGACTTTTCTGGTATTTTTCTGGAATTTTCCTGATCTTCCGAAATATGGTGTCTTGACGGTCCTTTTCCAGCGGAATCCTGACTCCGGCAGCAAATCCTCCAATGATCATCAAACATGTGAAAACAAAGGAAATAACATAAGTATCATATCTAAATATGAAATATATCAATGAATAACAGTAAATTATGATACAAAATAGTGATGCAATATGGACGTATCACTCATCTCCAATCAATGATCAACAACAGGATCTGGAAAGCCATGTTGACCCATGTGCACTCCACGAAATTCATTGTTGAACCGTAAACACTGAGTCATATTCCCTTTGTTTCATGATACCTAGTTTGTCTGAGATCCGATCTTTGTTATCTTCATACCATGTTCGATCTTGTTATAGACAAACACTTTTACTCATTCTCATGACATTGCATTCCCGTGACATTGTCACATGCTTGCAAGATTTTATAGATGCAATGGTCATCGAGTGGGCCTAGAGTATCAATCTGTCACGCGGATGAACAAATCCCTCTCTTGATGCATACGGGTCAATATACTCCATTGGAATATTATGATCCCCAAGTGCAGGGAATCACTATAGCATAGTTCGATAAGTATTTTAGTGTCGAACCCACGAGGAGCTGAAGGTAAACTATCTATTCTCTAAAGCCCTATAACCCACTTATATGGCCATTTCTGCAATGCAATGAACTACAAGATGAAAAAGTATTTTGCTTGTAACTAGAGATCGGTAAAGTAAAACTACTTAGTGCTGAAAATAAATATGCAAAGCAAGGCTATCTAATGCAAGTAAAAATAAAAGCAAGTGAAGTAGAAAAGTGAAGAGAGAGTAAATCTTGGGAGCAAATGTTCTGGCAATTTTCTATTTCGTTTGTTTTGGTTCGCACAATTAGTGAAGCACATTTTATAGCTAGATGCATAAGTACTAAACGCAATAAAGCATAAAGAACTCAATGATTAAAATCCCAAGGTACTAGAATCTAGAGCAACAATAGGAGTAACTAAGGACATGTGCCTAGGAGGTGACACTCCTAACCATCACATCTAACTTGCATAGATAAAGTCTATTGTTTCTTCTAGGTGGAGCCATAAATAACGGAGTAATCAAGTAAATGAACTACCACACACCCTAGTGATTTGTCACTAAGCCAAGTGAATGTGCAAGGGATTCATTAAGACAAATATGTCCAACCACTGCTTTAAGTTCTAAGGTCCCCAATATATTTCCCGTTAATTAACCATGAATTAATATAGCATGCATATAAGACTTGAAATACGACTTCTATTCAACTCTGTCTGTCCCTCCTCCTAACAACATGTAACGGTGAAAACCTTATGCATCCCCCAACATATGTGTGCACTCATATATCAGTACATACGACCATCATAGAAGAAAACAAACTTTTATGCAACCAATCAACAAAGAATTTTACAATTGCCAAGAACAATCACTACTCAAACGTAGACATAGATACAATAGATCATGGGACAAACATGTTTTCCAAGAGATTACAGTATGGATGATGAAGTGTTGTAGATGTGCCTCCCCAAGGGGGAGAGGTGGCGGCCCGGCCGAAGGAGGCACTGGCGGAGGCGGCGGTGAAGGGCATCACGTCGCCGGTGGCAGCGTAGGGCGCCCCGGCGGCGGTCGGCCCTAGGGGAGCACTGCCCCCTTGTCCTTCTTCTTTCTTGGATCTACTTGGTGATGTAGATGAGCCCTCCCCCTTGGAGATGGCAGCCAAGAGGGAGGCAATTTCGTAGCTCTTGGTGGTGCCTATAGAAAATAGGGTTTCCATCAATATATAGTGTTGGAGGCTTCACCGGGGTCATTGGATCAAAACCCTTGGATTCAAGGGCTCTTAGGACCTCTAGAACCTTCATGGTGACTCCAAGAAAGGCCCATAAGTCTCCAAATTCGTGACTTGGCCGAATTGATCTCATATGGCAAGAGTTTGAGTCAACCATATCACCAACTTTCGAAATCCCGAAACTGCTTCTGTACCCTTCCGTAATAAGGACATAAATGACGCACCAGGACTCCATTTTGGACGATTTTTAACTCTAAATCGTACAGATTGAAATTTCCCACAACTTTCATGTTAATCACTTTTTCATTTGACGTCATCTTCAAACTCCTTCGGGTCAATCTCTAAAAAGTGTTCAGCAGGACAGATTTCAACTATTAGTAGATTAGTCCCAACTAGCTGAATGCCCATGCGTTGCTACGGAAAATAAATAATTATAATCAACTGTATTTTAATAAAACAATTGTTCATAAAAAATGTAATAATAAATTATACTTATGTACCGAAGACAGCTATTGTGGATCTCATCTAAGAGTGAAAGAGAACTTACCTAGCTATGTGTACAACAGAGTTTGATCATGCAATCCAATATCTCGAAGTTAGTCTTTTATAACAAAAAAATTATTACTCCCTCCGATCGGAAATTAGTGTGGGTGATTTTGTACTAATTTGGTATAGAGTTTGTACTAAGTCATGAAATTTATTTTGTTCGGATGGAGTATTAAAAAATAGTCAAGTAGCAATCTGAATATTGAGTAGTCAAAACCCACTCTGAATACTGAATGGCACATCTATTAAAAAGATGATAATATGTGCTTCAGTAGCCTTCAACAAAGAAGTGCAAAGTGGCACAAGAACTGAACCTTGTTGTTGCATTAGGCACCACAGTTAATTAAGCAATGACTACTCCGATCTAACAAATGACACTACAAATATTAGTAGGGAAGCAGTCTGTAAGAATAACCTACAGTTTCAATCACACATCGGCAGTTTCAATCACACAAGGGCATTGATTTGGAAGACATCATCAAAGAAATTGTAGCAACTTGTGTCGTCGTGGTGAAACAACATATGCCATGGGATGGCTTAAATGGGGGCCGAACTAGATGCTGGAGGATTCGGAAGAGGGGAACGAGCTAAGAAGCATGATAGAAAGGAACACAGATCTACCCAGGTTCGGGGCTCTCGTAAGGAGATAACACCCCTACTCCTGCTCTACTGGTTGTATATTTGGATCGATGGAGTACACAACAATGGGGCTTCCAAGCTCTCTGCGAGAGGAGGAAGATAAACTATCAACTGAGAGACTAGGGAGTGACCAACCCTTGGCTAGGGCTCCCTGTGCCACCTTATATAGTGGTGGCCAGGGTTACAACGGTCACATACATACATATGACACTGGCTATAGTCCAAATAGGACAAGGTGACGATGGTTGCTACCTTTGACTTTGCCCCTGATTGCTCTCGATGGGACTCACCATCCCTGTACCTTATACTTGCTTCGACTGTGACCTTACCACTGTGATGTAAGGACTGTACTTTAGCACAGTGATAGTTGTTAGACCACCACTGTGCACCCTGTCACCATGATCCTCCTCCATACTTGGATGTTTCCTTCCTTGATTGTAGGGATATGACACCTTGGTTGACTTCTGTATCCCGGATATAGCCGTTGGCCATATCCTAGACCTATATGCCGGACCAACGACCCCCTGCCTGGGTAATCCGGCCGCCCCTGTTCCTACATATATAACAATTAAGTTAGGCCGGCATATCTATACTTACGCCGGCACACCTCTCCAAGTATCTCGGCTATGCCGGTATATCTGAACACCAGCTGGGATATGCCTTATATGTCGGTCTGGCCGATACTCTTATATTCCGGCCAGACCCAACTTTGGTCAACCGACATAAAGTCAACCTTATTGCTTATATCTTTCTAGTCTCTTGACCCTACCCGGGGTCATCCCCCCGACACTAGTCCCCAAAGCTGCCGAGGTTCCCCAGTCTCAACTGAGGAGCCTTGACAGGTTCAACATACCATCTTTTCATTATACCCCGGCCCTTGATTATACGCCGGCGATTGGGTTATATGCCGGACCCTTGCACATATACCGGCTCCTCTTCCTTCTCAAAAAGTTAATCCGGCCGGTCCCGAAGGTATTCCGGACAAAACCTTTTCCACGAACAGTTACGCCGGCACATAGCTGAGACTTCCTCGAGAAGCCAAGTCCGACAGTTTCCATCGAAACTTGCAACTGCCCTACCACTATGAACGGTCACATGAAGTGACGGTTCATAGCGCATTTACTCTCTGTCATCATTGCCTAGTGGCACGGTTACAGGAACCGCTGCCCCACTCCGTGCCGCCACATAGCGACTTCCCGCAGAAACGGTCGGGGTAGTGGAGCACTACCACGACCCCCACGACCCTGGTCCCACGGTATAAATATGGGGGCGGGGGTTAACTTCCCCTTTTTACCCCACCTCGTCTTCTTCTTCCTCTGTTCCTCTGCCTCTTGCGCTCCACCGCCGGACCAAGGAATAGAGAACGAACGCCGCCGTCGTCGCCTTCCTTCACGCCAGCGCCTCTGCTCGCCGACGTCTGACATCCTCGCCCTCGACGCCGCCATTGCTGCTCCTCTCCCGGACATCACCGGGGGAGATTGGATCTCTGCCTGCGAGCTCGCCGCCGTTCCATCGCCGCCGCTCGAGCTTCGGTGAGTTCTTCATTCTTCTCTATTCTTCCTCCTTTTCTGCCTCGGTAACTCTATTTGCTTAGATCTCCGGTAGTTTCTTTGCTTAGTATCTCATTGAATCGATTAGCATTGCCAGTGATGTTCTTCGGTAGTTCACAGGTGTTCTTCCCGTAGGATTTTATCCATGATTATTTCCGATTTTAACTGTGATGGTAGATCTTCTCTTCCTGCTAACTTCTGTGAGATTGGTATACCGGAGAGACTAACTTCCCTCTTTTCTCTGATTCTTGATAGGAATAACATCACGGGACTCCGGCTCTCACGCCCTGTCCCGGCCACCAAGATGGCATCATCGAGTATGACAGCCACCTCGGCTTCGGAGGAGGATAACTCGGCCCAGCTCCAAGAACGCTCCAGCTGGGAGGGGTCGGAGGTGACCCCGGCCGACATATCTTGGATTACCACCACCAGAAGAGTTCTGGACGGCGTTGCATGCCGGCTATCGGCGGGAGAGACTGTGCCGGCACCTGAACCCGACGAACGCGTCGTGTTCATCGCCCACTTCGAGCGGGGCTTTGGCCTACCAGTATCATATTTCTTCTGGGACTTCCTCGACACTTACGACCTGCAGCCTCATCACATCCCAGCCAATGCGGTGATGATCCTATCTGCCTTCGCCGCTTTCTGCGAAGGCTTTGCCGGCATAGAAGCCTTCACCCAAGCTTGGGCGAAGTACTTCCAACTGCGGAAACAAGTTATCCAAGAACAGCCCCGGTCCAAGGATGACCCGCCGGAGACGGCTCAGGAGAAGAAGGACCGCCCCATGACCCAATGTGGCGCGGCCACCATTATGTCCCGGAAGGGCTCGGACTTCCCCAAGGTAGAGCTGCTTGAGTCTTGTAAGAAGTGGCAAAAGAGCTTCTTTTATGTCAAGAATACCACGGACGTTGATATGCTCAACTTGCCGCCATTCGTGGACGAGCCACCCTTGGAGATGAAGAACTGGACCTATAACCCGAAGACCACCGTGGGGCCGGTTAACGCCCTCCACCGGGTTAAGGGCGAATTGCTGGACGCCGGCCTCACTCCTCAAGACTTGGTGGCTTGCTTTATCAGCCGGCGCGTCTCTCCTCTCCAGCGCCGGTCACATAAAATTTTCCAGATGAGCGGGCCCATGGACCCCACCCGGCACTCTACACACGAGCTGACTCCGGATGACATCCTGCGGCGGATCAAGGACATCTGCAAGTCCTCTCAGGCTACCTTTGCTTGGGGGCTAGAACCTTACAGTCGGGGCCCCGTACCGATGGTAAATCCCTTAGGCCGACATATAAGCTCTTGCCCGGCATATAGATATCTAGGCCGACATATTTCTATTTTCCGACACTTATCATGCTTGATCAGACATACTTCCTGTACCGGCATATTTCTTTCTTCTGACCCATTGTCTTTGCCCTATGCAGAAGTTCAGCTTCCAGAAGATGGAGAACTCCCGGATCAAAATCGCGGCAGACCGCACTGCTGCGGACGCAGAAGACCCAGATCACTAGGACAAGCTACCTAGGAACACCCGCGCTGCCTCTGCCGCGGGTAAGGACTCTTCCTCCCGGCATTCCACTCAAGCCCAGAGTGAGGATAACTCTGACGAGGAGATCCTGATGTATTATGACCCAACGCCCCTTGCTTACGCCTTTCCTACCACACCTCTTGCTTATCCTATGCCGTCCTCAGTTATCCCGGACGACATCGTCGTCGACGCCGCGCCTCTGAACCAGGGACCTCCTTCCACCGGCGGACGTGCCGGCCGGAAGCGAGGCGTGAAGCCCCAGCCTGATACATCCCAGCAACCAAAAAGGCAGAAGGTTGGCGTGCCCCAGCCTAAAAGGCAAAGTCCCGTCTCCTCGGGGTAAGTTTCTTTCCTTTGTGCCATTTCCGACGTATTTCTTCCTTTGATTACTAACTTGGTGTTTTCTCTCTTTCAGGGCTCCTCTTGCGCCGGAACACGCTTCCAGCTCAAGTGCCAGCCCGAACGCTACAAAACCGGTGTCTCCTGCACGCCCCGACGCACCCGATGCAAGCCACAACACTTCCCCGGCGCCGGCATCTTCGCCCGCGCCCAAGAAAGCCCCTTCTCCGGCGAAGGATGATCCTCCGCCGGAACAAGACAATTCTGCCCCCAACGTCCACATGGACTCGGGGGCTCAACAGAACCCTTCGGCATCTGATGTCCAGATGGACATAGGGGCCCAACCAGATGCCCCCGACACTGCTGAAGATGTTGGCGCAGGCGACACGAGCGCCAGCATAGAAAAGGGAAAGAGACCCGCAGTACCAGAAGTCCAGACTATCCCGGCACCAGCCCCAACTGGATCAGTTTCACCCGCGGCACCGGCACAACCGGCACCTACAGCTCCAACTCTTGAACCTACTGCTGCCCCGGCCAAGACCGGCACACTCAAGATTCACTAGATCATCAAGACTGCCGCATCACCTGCTGGCACCGCGCCGGCATCTGCTAAGCCCACGCGCACCAGCTCAGCTATGACTCTTCACTATGGCAAGGCAGCAGCCCGACCCAGTTTCTTCCAGATGCCGGAGCTTGAGGGCCGCGTCTCCCTGTTGACCAAGAGCGACAAGAGCCTTGGCTCCCTCAAGGAGCACTGCATCAAGTGGAACGACGCTGACTACATGGATAGTGCCAGCTCCAAGAAGAAGAACCTGCCCAGAGTTCCAGCTGCTAATCATGAAATTGCAGCGGCCAAGCTAGCGGCCAAGCCCATTCCCATCGCCTGTGAACTTCTCAGCATCCAGCAGAGGCTTCACCTCTTGGCCGACTCAACCAATGTAAGTGTTCTCCTCATATCTCCCAAGTCCCCGAAAATGTCGGTTGTCCGGCATACAGACATCCGGGATTTTCAATTATGCACTTAGCTTTTTTTTAAATCCAAATATCCGACATATAAGCTCGATCCGAGCTTCAAATCCTAGTCACCGAGGGCCGGGATAGGTGCGCAGCACCTGTGCCGGGTCTTCAAAAAACTAAAATCTGATCACAGCAAACTTCGCCTGAAGCTGACCCAGAAAGGTAACCTTGCTGACATACTATCATATGCCGGATTATTCTCCTCTTCTTTACTTCATAATACACCTCTTGCCGGCACATCTTAATATACCGACACATAACCTTTTACCGACATTTGCAGCTGCTGCTAAAGAACAGGTCACTGAGCTTCTCAAGAGGGTGAAGGAGCTCACAGGTATGCCGAATCCTGCAAACCTCCAAACAAACACTTTGTACTTCAAATCCTTCAAATTATTTCTTATTCCTCTAACTTCAAATCCTTTTAACTTTGAATCCTTGCAGATGAAAAGGCTGCACTGGAAGCACGCCACCAGGACTGTACGCCCTCAGTGGATGTGGCCAAGCAGTTAGACGACCGGGATGCCGCCCACAAAGCTGAGGTGGAGCAGTTGAAGGGCCGGGTTGCTGAGCTTCTGGAGGAGAAGGAACAGAGGGAGGGCCAACTTAAGAAAGCCCAGGAGCTGCTTGTCACTTCAGAAACCGACGCATCCAATGCCCACGCAGAACTGGATGGCTTGAAGGAGCAGGCCACCAAATGGGAAGTTGCGATTGCCCAGCTCAATGCCGAACTCGCCAGTAAGCTTCAAATCCTTTTCTTCTTATCTGCCCGACATACCACGATCTTTTCCAGCATAACCTTCATGCCGACACATATTCCTGCTGCTAACATACTCTCTATTTTTCAGCCATGTTTCCTGCTTCCGTCGAAGACGTTTAGAAGGCTCTGCAGGTGGATCGGGTGAACCGGAATGTTTCGGTTGACTCGCCCAACTGGGACATGTCGGAACAAGTGATCGCTCTGCAAGCCCGCAAAAAGGCCATGCTAAGCTACACTGACGATCTCTTCCTCGGCGCTCAGGAGGCACACTCTTCTCTTTGGCCGGGACAGAGGACGCCCACTGACCCTATTGACCTTGGCAGTGATTTGCAACTTTCTAAAGTTCGCCTTAGGCAATGGCGGGATTCCGGCGCAAGGGTGGGAGCTGATGAAGCTCTCAATTACTTCCTCTCCTGGTACGAAAAAGCTGATTTGGAGACTCTGCGCACCGTGCGTGAAGGATCTATCTGGACCACGGATCCGGAACATATCCGGCGTCGGCAGGAGTTGGCCCACAGCTATGTGGATTATGCCGACACCGAAACCTTTGTCCGAGACATCCGTGAGCCGGAGAAGGAAGCCGAAGCTGAGGACGTCGAGGGCTCAGACTCCAGCCAGGACGAGGAAGAAGCTGAAGACACCAACATCGAAGCTCCGGAGCAAGGATCTGCTCCGGCCGGAGGTGATGGTTCTATTCCCTCTGCTGGATCCGGCACTCCTGAAGCCGACATCTCCACTGCCATAGCTCCACCTGCCGGCGGCTCTGCTTCCACTCCTGCTCCTTGAACTTTGGATCAAAAAACTTTAAGTTTTATCAGATCCCCGGTATGCCGGGTGCAGTTGTAAGATATACGTTTATTTCCCTTTGGTTTGCTACCTGAATGAGTTTTAATCCGGTTTGCCTGTTTATGAATGCCGGATCATCTTTTGGCTAAGTCACCGAGTTTGTTTTCCTATTTCCCTAACTCCACAACCTTGGCTACTTGTCTACCTTATTTGGCTTTTGACTTATGAGTCTCAAGGTTGCTTCATTAAACATACAGTACTTAAACTTTGAAACTTAGACTTCAAATCATTCGATACTTCAAATTCTTACTTTTGCAATACAAAAAATGTTGGTTCGCTTGCTTTATCTTTCCTTAGCCGTTTTTCATGTGAAAACAATCTCCAGCATCTACTCTTGCTAGCCATGAAGTCGGGTTTCGAACAGCAGCTAAGTCGAAGAGCGGCCTTTGGTGCCGACACATTACTAGGCCGACATAGGAAACATTCAAATCGAGACAGCCGACATATAGATGAAAAACTGAATTTAAACAACAAATATATACCGGAGGCAGTGCCCAAACTCCTCGGGATGCCGATA